>OY754947.1:7139936-8349604 GCA_963576515.1 Cryptocephalus primarius
TTTGCAAGTATAATTCGAAGTGTCTGTACAACAAGACTTTAGCAATCTTAGAAGTAAAGACATGAGAACATTTGTTTTTAAGTATTAGGATACCTTCATATATCACCAATTTGGTGACTTGGTAAAGTCACTAAATAAAAGCCATTTGGTAAAGTGTCACTATTATTTTTTTTTTTTTGGGAAAAAAGTGTCAACTATGCGGATAATTTATAAAGTGTCACTAAAGTAGACAATATCTGGAATTCCGACAGATGACATAAAATGTTAATTTATTGCTATGACGTCAAGGTTAGTAACCAATAGACCTCAATATTTTGTATAAATTCCACTAGAGATGGACGTTAAGAAGACCCAATTGTTCAAAAAAAGAACTGAAAGATTTAAGCTATCATGGTACTCAGAGTAAAGCTTCCTGTCGACCATCTATCTTGTCTTCCATGATAATTCTGAGAAGGGAGTATTTTTCGCATCAAATTCCCCAGATGAAAACCTTACGTTTAATACTTATAATGAGCTTACGATTTGTCCGCGCTCTTCTTAGGATCTCGTCATTGGTCATTCTAGCAGTCCAGGGAATTTTCAGCATTCGTCACACTATTCACATGTCAAATGCCTCCAAGCGATTTAACCTATTGATCTTTAATGTCCAGGATTCAACCCCATACAGAAGAATTGACCAGTTATAACATTTAATTATAATTTTATATTATAATATTATATATTTTATAATTTTCTTTAAACTTTTATGCAAAAGTGTGATTTGTGTTTAGATTTACAAAAAGCGTGTGATAAAGGTTACGCCCTTCGTTTTATGTGGGAGGGATGATAGCACAGTTGTATATTATGTTAAAAGGGGGATTTATGTAAAGAAGAAAGAGACGAAAATTATTAACGAAACCAGTTATCCACAGAAATTCACATGGCTTTGGTACAAGAAAATAATATTCCAGTTGACTTCCAGAAAATGAAAATTTAATTAAGCAACTGAAGAAAAATCTCAACGATTTTAGTCAGTTTCCCAAGTGTCACTCCATCAGTTAATCAAATATATGATCTATCGATCCGCCTTTCAACTAACCTCAGTAGACTTTTCAAAAATCTAATATGAATCCAAGTCGATTATACACAAACCAATTTAACACTTTATCGAAAATATCACTTTTTCTTACAAGTCGTTCTTTCAGTGATTCACATATAATTGTTTCAACTTTTGTTTCATCAATTTTCTAAGGCTTTTAACCAAGCAATGGCTCAATAAACTTGAATTTTTTAAATTTTAATATACTGCCAAAAATCATATAATATTGAGACAATTATTCAGAATCATTTAGGTCGCTAATATTAACTAACATTCTTGACAATTCTCCGGAAGCTACGATATTAAATAAGCAACTAATTTATGGCTTTTATTAAATTCAGAAATTTTTCCACGAGTCTGATGAATTCTACCTAATTTTTCAAGACTTCATCCGATTATTAATCAAAATCTGATGTCTAAACTTGTCTTTTGTCAGTAAACCTGTAAAATTCAGCAGGTTTTCCCAAAAATCTAATGAATTATAATCGACTGTGCGAAAATGTTTTATTTCAAACTTCCAACCAAAAATGTTACTTACATACAACTCTAGTTTGCAGAAAACATTGGTGTGTTCTAGTCACTATTTCAGGGATTCATAAAGTTTTGTCGTATTAACGATCTCTCCAGTTAATTAATTAATTCTCTCCAGAAACTGATGATGGTACATTTAATTAAGCACCAGATTTATCAGCTTGGATTCGGAGCCAATTTCAATATTTTTTCTGAAAATCAAATTAAATGAATATTCTAGGCAATTTAATTTTAACTAAGCAACTGATTCAAGAATCTCAATCTCAATATTTTAAATATTCAGACGACGCCACTGCTACTAAATCGATAAAATACAGATATATTACGAAGATTTGGTGGAGGTATATTAATATAATGGTGGAACGCCATTTTATACACCATAGCTTCGTGATTCCTAATAGGGGAATTAATAAAGGAAGTCTCACCATTTACGTATATAGTTTTCTTTTTAAAACATTTGAATCACTAGCTACATTTCTGTCAAAAAAATACTGATTTATCGTACATAAATGTGTAACAACAGTATCCACAAATTAAAACAAAAATAAAAACCGAGGAAAAAACAATCGTTACTTGTGGAATTAGATTAATTACATCGATTCAAAGAATTTAATGTCCATCGATATGTGAAATTTATCGAACCGCTCAGCTAATCATAAAGACAAATTTTTATTAAAAGTAAACGTAGCGCTCGCACATTTTGTGACAATGTTTTGTAGATAATCCAAACTGCGTCCCACAACTAACCGTAAGAAGGTTCTTTAAACAATTTTATTATTTAAGTATAGCCTACAATGCCAGTATGGCCATATCTGTTTCCCAAACGTCCCATTCGAAAGTACCACATACGGGTATCTTCGTTAACTTTTACGATTATTAGCGAGACAGACTGTTTTCAAAACAACCTAAACTAATTAAATTGTATTACATTGGAACAAGACAGTCGATGCTTTTCATTTTTAAAAGCTGCACTCTTTAATTTAATGGTGGAAGGAGCACTTTCGGAAACGAAAAGATGTTTGAAAGCGTTTCTCGAACAAAATATTACCTCAACCCTAAATGGTTGTACTCTTGATGAAGTGTTTGTTTGTGCTTGTACGAACACACACAATTAATAGGTGAACAGTGTCATCGTTAAGAACTAGTGTCTTATTTCTCTTCAGCTATCGCATAAAATGGGAAGCAATATAAAAATTTAACGGTGGTAAAACTCACGGTTCATGTCACTTTATTACTGTTAGTTTTATAACCACGATATTTATCGAGAACGTAGATATAAAATTTCCATGAAAGCTTTTTCAGTACGTTATCAGGAAAACACACAATAGCGTAACAGTATGGTTAAGATGGAAAATTAAATCATGTATATTTACTATTAATCACGAAAAATATTTGTAAAAAATGTCATGCTATTAGGCAATATTTGTCCATGATTTCATTTTTGGTCTAAATTTCTTTCTCTTGTTTTCTGGTATAGTTTTCATTTCAAGCAAATATGGCATTGTTTTAACGTTAAAATAAATAAAAATACAACGTAGGTAGTGTCGACAGGTAGACAAAAATAGGACAACGATAATTAAATACAAATTGGTGACACAATCCGTATGGCACGGTTTTAATAAATGACAAGAGCGGAATATATGCCGTCAACAGGTATGGACATACGCATGCAGTTACTTTTATTTAAAAATCCCATAAATATGCCATGCAAAATGAAGCCGATACATCAAATTAGAGCATGTCAAATATTTTTCTATTTACAAAAATAATATATACCTACTATGTAATAAAATATATTACGACACCTATCTATATTTACATATTTTTTAGTTGCGAAATTTCTATTTCAATCACAACTACATAACAGGTTAGTGGTAAAAGGGATTGGAAAGGCTGAAAAAACAAGAAATTAATAGCACCTAGGACCAGCGGGAAAATGTACAGGGTGTTACAACAAAGAGGGGAAATAAAAATTAAATTAAAAATTATCCAAAATGGTGAAATAGCGTTGCAGTTTAGGAGTTGAGGGTAGTTTTCATAACAGATAATAAAAAATTTAAAACTTTCATGCGTCGTTTTTCAACATAGAAATTTCAAATTTTCAGATAAAATGGCCGAAAACTGATTTTTCGAGCAACAGTTACTCGATATACATGATTTTCAGCGAAAATATACGTTATTTGGCATTGAATAAGCCTACTGCTACTGGAATCTGGGACAAAGTAGTTTCAGAGATATTTACATTTTCCGAAAAAAACCAAACATCCTGAAATCTGTGAAAAAGAAAAAATACGTATCATGAAATATTCGATTTTTTATTATTTCCATTTTTTGTTATTATTTTTCTAAATAATGGAAATTTCAATAACACTATTAACCTTCACTGAAAATAAGTCTAGTTGCTTAAGTTGAATGAAAAAAACTTGAGGAAAACGTCCTAAAAATGTTAAATAAACAATAATTAAAAACATTTTGCATTTTTTTTTAAATATGAACAATGTCAAAAGACTTCAGACTAGAAGTCTGATTAGAAATGACTAGAATTCAGAAATTTATATAAGAAAGGTACTTGAAATAGGTATTTACAAAGTGCAACGTGGTTGTGACACGTGTCACTTGACGGTAATTACCATGTTACATGACTTTGTAAGAACCATTCAAGAATTCATGACCTGTCGAATATAGGAATAATCATTTGCGATTCCAATTTAGCGAATTAGACAAGCATTTATGTATAAATGAAAGTTTATACCTGTACCGGCTATACGTGAATGCTATCCTGGATATCTTATAATACTGTTTATTATTTTAAATCAATTAATTCTTTGATAATGATCGTTATTTTATTTCAAATTTCCGTAAAACTTATTTTTTAATAAGATACGATTAAATCCAACGAAAGTATACAAAAAATCAATACCGAAGTGAAACTTCGAAATCTCGATCCAAATCTTCTCAAAAATTTCTAAACCAATTTTAAAAAACCAAAAACCATCGAATTCAGAATTTGATAAGCTTTCAAATGAAGTATCACTTGACCCTTTCTCCCTATTCCAATTTTAGGGGTGGAACTCACCCTGGCTAAAGTATTGAAGCGACAGAGTTGAAAATATGCGCAAAATTGTTCATCCTCGAAATAAAAATCGGCGTGTCACGCTAGTTTTATTTGTTTTTAAATTGTCATCCGGTATTGTCGTCATTACATTTTTAACATCATTATATATTAGTCATCCCGATTTAGTATTTTCACAAAAAACTTTCTCACTCACATATCACATGAAAAACACCAATTTGTTAATCTGCCCTTCTAAAATAAAACAATTATTACATATAAAAAAATACATTTAGTCACGATAGCGTTAATTATCGACCCACATTTATCATGACCGAGGTCCCAAGTTCGTCACCTGTGGTGAACCGAAACTTGTAAATTCAGCGACCCACACGAGTACAGAACCGCTGAATCTGCGAATATTAGAGATATAAATTGTCGATACCAATAAGAGTATTGCATGCAATACATGCAAGTATTTTTATGTAACGGCATCTCTTTGTTTTAATTCGATCATTTTTATTTTCTTATTTTACTTTGATTTTATTTCACTTTAATCACTCTTCCCTCAATTATCTTGTTTCGAATTTATATGATCTGCCTTTGTGCGTTTAACATGTTCCATGTTTGAATAAACCTACTTTGTTTGGACCCTTTATATATTTCGTAACTCTGAGCAAACCCCCAAGGGCGCTCCTAGGGATACACCATACTCCATGGCGTGACATATGGTGGAGGCGCCAGATTTCGACCCAGAGGAGACGGAGTCTCCATATGTCACGCCTAGGGAGTATGGGGTGTCCCTAGGAGCGCTCTTGGCGGTTTAGTTGTCATCTCGACCTTTCGTTATGCAGAGGAATCTCGGGGCCCTGGCGGTTACCTTGGTGAAGTCCTGGTCGATAGCCTCGGTAGTTTGTAGACTGGTGTTGCCTTGGGTTGTTATAGTGTTGCGGCTGCCAGCCGCGGAGTCTTTGGCCGATGTCCTCCAGAGCGTCCACGATCATTCGGAGATCCTCCTAGTCGGTGTCCCGCCTACGTTGTCCCCTGCAGTGGAGGAAGAGTTCTTCGTCCATCCCCTCTTCGAAGAACTTAAAAAATTCGTCGATGTCAAGTGTCGGG
This sequence comes from Cryptocephalus primarius, assembly GCA_963576515.1. Taxonomy (NCBI): domain Eukaryota; kingdom Metazoa; phylum Arthropoda; class Insecta; order Coleoptera; family Chrysomelidae; genus Cryptocephalus; species Cryptocephalus primarius. The sequence continues at coordinate 7,145,717 of OY754947.1, forward strand.
TCGTACTCACCGAAAATATGTAGGAGATCGTAGTAGAAAACTCGAATGGATTCGTTCCAGCCTTGTTTTGCCTTTGAGAACTGGTTCAGGAAGTCGTCTCTCACTGCGGTCCACGCCTTGAATGAGTTTTCTTCTTGCTCCTTGTACTGCTCGTACCATTGGCAGGCGGCTCCTTTGAGGAAGGCTTGAAGGTACGTCATTTTTCAGGCGCTAGTTCAGCCATTAGCTGCACAGGTCCTTTCATATGTCTTCATGAATGTGACGGCGCAGTCTGCCCCAGGGTTGAAAATGGGTAGGCTGATGAAGTTCTGGGGTGCTGGGTGACTTATAATAAGATAAGCGTCTCCTAGTAGTGTGCCGTTCCAGGGTGTCTGGGTTGCCGGTCTCCTTATCGTCCCGGTGAGTGCCGGATGCTCCCTTCCGTCTAGTTGGTTCCAGGTTGCCGGTCGTCCCATGGTTTTCTGGATGTATCTGTCCCTGGTCATGCTGTCCTTAGGCGTCTTCGGGTCTTCTCCTGCCTGTTGTCCCTCGCCTGCTTCGCTCTGCCGGAACTTAACAGTGTACTCTGTCCCGGGAGGTTGGAGAGACATGTTCGCCAGAGTACTTCTTGCTTGGTTGGGGAGTCGTGCTTGTTCCGCTGGGTCCTTGTCGAATTCAGGTAGGAATAGTTCGCCCCTGGCCTTACCGTCCTTGGGCGTCTTCGGGTTTCCCCTGCATGTTACCCCTCTTCTGCTTTTCCCTGCTGGAACTTACCGGATACCCTCTCTCGGTCGGTTGGAGGGACATGTTCGCAGCCTCCAGAATACTTCTTGCTTGATCGGAGAACTGTGCTTGTTCCGCTGGATCCTCTTCGAATTTTATTCGAAACTTAGATGTGGAGCGGGTCATTCGGGCCTCCTCATGGGAGTCTCCCAGGACCTGGGTCATGATAAATGTGGGTCGATAATTAACGCAATCGTGACAATATTATATTCTTTAAAAGTAAAAGTTCTGAAATTTTAAGCGTGTCTTGGTTAATCCCTGGGAGTAGAACAAAATCAAATTGTTTCAATGACAAAATATCTAGCATAAGAAAATAAACTGTATTTTTCTCGTTAGTTTTTAATGTTTCATAAATTACTTAGAGCTTGGATTGAATTCCAATCCCCACAAAACAATTCATTTTTCTAAAGTCAAATGCTGAGCCCAAAAAATGAGGACCATAAGTGTTTCGAAGGCAACCCGATACAGGTCACTACGTCGACGAGGTACTCATTCCGATAAACAAAGTGATCGCTCCCTCCTGTTTTAAGACAATAATTTAGCTTCGTATGGAGAAGAAAATAGATGAACTGTGTACAGGCAAAACTATATTTCGTATATCTTAAATTGACTCTGGAAGAAGTGTACCTACAAACTCAGAAAGTGACTTTTGGCATAATCTATACACGCAACTAGTCGGGTCACTCCTTTGATCTCCTCGAAAAACCGGCATTTTTTGCTACCTATCGTAAATTATTTTATAGTCCCTGTAAAGGATCCGAAACTGAAAGGTACAGGGGTAAAGCGACTGTGAAATCGATAATTTCATTAAACCGTCGACATACGGGAGGCGAACGATTTTTAAACATATTCGAAGATTCAGGCTAGTTGAAATTTTGTCGGCGTAAGATTATTTACAAACGTATGAGGCCGAAGTACACCATAAATAATTGTAATCAGGAATTTATCAGTACTTCTTGAAGTAATTGCAGTTTGCGAATTGTTAAGGATAAGGATTGAAATCAGTTGCAGGACTTGAAAATGGTTCGCGCAGTAGGTACTAAACACCCTAAATAGACAAAGTACTTAGAGATACATATATTTCATTGCTAAGATAACACATAATAACAACCAACATATAAGTACATACGTAATAACCGTATTAGGTATAAATATAATGAAGTACAAGTTTATTGTGTATTTGCAAGTACTTACTCCAGTTTTTACATGTTTTTTAATACATTTAATTTAGAGTCTTCCTTATTATTTTTTGATGTTTTATTTCTATATTAGCAAACTTTAATGTATAGTAGATTCTTAATCTTGTGTAATGAGAAATAAAATAAATATGAGGGAAATTGGGACATGGGTGTGAAAATTTAACATTTTTAAGTAGATTAGGCAATGCCATTCCTACGCCCTCATGTATTCAGAGGTCGTTGAAATTGGATGTAGAAATTTCTTCTAATGCTACTATATAATTAATAAAATCAATTGGAGGGACGTTTAAACCTCCAAATATCCCACCATAGCTGACTTTATATTTCTGTAGCTAGCAAAATTTGGTATTTCTATCGGATTTTTTATTGTTGCTGTAATTGATACAAATGTCACATGAGTGTTTTAAAATACACTTACGTAAAAAGTATCCACAGACATATACAAGTGCGTTACCTTCTACAGTTTGTAAATTTCGTTCGTTAGTTAGTATGTAAGTTTCAATGGCTAAAACTGATTTTTGTTTCCACGATGACGATTTGTTGTGCCGCAAGAAAATACTTTTTGCATTAAATTTGGCGTTAGTCGTTGACGGTGCGTTTGTCGCACCGTGTACAACCTTACGCGAAGACACCGTATACAAAATGACCACAAGCTTCTTTTGGTCGACCAGTAATCCGTCGGGTGAGGGGGTTGAGATGACAAGAGGTGATGGTTTTCGACAATTCGGAGAGTGACTACACTTATAATAACTGTATACACTGTACTTTTGGGGCTTACTGTTCCACTCCCACTATCGATGACTTTCTCGGTTCTATAAAAATCCTTCATATAAAAATATCCCTCTCGTGATAAATCACTGTTCGTCCGTGAACAAAAATGAGAGGGGCTCTCTGGACAGCTTTTTCCGCTCCTCTCGATTTCCTCCTGATCGCCCACTCGTGAGGTCATTGACGAGCTCTTTTAAGTAATGTTTGCAACGTACCTGTCACGTTCAGAGTGCCCTCCCCGGGAGGCGGCAGGGGGTTGCAGCAGATGCGTAAACGGTTTTTATTCCGTCTGCATAAATGTTCACAACAAAACAACTTGTGGCTGTTTTTATTTTAATCCTCTGCTCGAATCGATCCCAGTCCCCCTCGGACGCCGAATTAACGCGTACGACGTGTGTGTGTCTGTCGACGGGTTTAAGGAAACGGGATTTACGGAGATGTGTATGGTGGTTTCGTGTCGATTTAATTTAAGATTCGCTAATGAACTACCGCTGGAGCGGCGGTAGTTTTCCTCGTATTCGATCGAAATCGATTGTTCGCTTCATGCGAACTCGATCATATTTCAAATTAAAGTTTCGAAACTATCCGATTCTGATACATATACTGTATGTATCTCCGTTTTTTTACAGGAAATTACTGTCTATTCTCCTTAATTATTTCGCCTGTGGTACATAACTATACATCTAAAGAGATCTTGGGCCACGTTGTGATAGCTGGCAACACCCGGATTTACACAAAATTGCCAGGAAACACTATATATGTGGTCTTCATATCATTTGTGGTTAACCCAGGTGAGGAAAATCAGTACTTTTGTTTTTCTTACAATTTGAATTTCTGTTTTCCGAATGTTTACAAATCAGCCATTGTTCACGTCATGGAGGGACGGAACGCACGGAAAACGACAATTACGACCACGGAACGGTGTCTTTCGCACTACTTTTTCTGTTCCATTGGAATACTTCATGTGAGATGTCAAAATTCTCACCACTTTCTTGCAAAATGGCGAACGCGGTATTCCCTTGGCTCTTTGGGAGCTTCCAGGGCTTTTTGCAGATTCTGACTTCCCCGGACGCTCAGTTACTTGCTACATTCCAGAGGCGAGGATTATTGCCCGTAGCGATGACATATACGAAACGTCAGTGCAGAAGGCCTTGCACCCTTATTGCGCTTCAAGATAGGTTTTTAGGCCACTGTTTCAACTGTCGTAAATACATTTGACTTGGTTTGAATGTACAGAGTCAAGGTTAGATCGATGGAGTTTGTTTGTATTATATAAAAATATTTGAAGAATGAATAGAAGACACCATAGTATTTCAATATTAATTGCATAATTAATGTTGGTATGTCTATTTATATTCTTTTCAGATGTGAAAATTAAGCGGCGAATTCACCATAAAACGAACTATTTACACTCTGTGTGTGCGCATTCGCCAAAAATTGGAAATGTTTAAATATTTATATTTCTCAATTTATGCATTTTCCTCACCTGGCACCTCCCAAAAAGGTTATCTACGGGCAGTATATAGTGTTTTCTGTAAATTCTGTGGAAATCCGAGTGTTGCCAGCTATCCCAACGCGACCGAGATCTTGTTTCTGTTGGTGTTCTTAATAGTTCAGTTTCGTAAATTATGTCAATTATTGCTCTAAAATATATACATTTATATAAAAACGCGTTGTAGACAAATTTGTGAAACGGATATCTACTCTACGTTCAGTTTTTCTACTTTTCTGTACTTCTGTACAGAAACATGACTCCGATTGGAGCTCCGGTTGCACAGCTCCGATTTTTACAAAATTTTCAAAAAACATTCTAATGGAGCCTAGATGATCTAATGGGGCTGGAGATAATCATCTGCGAGAAAAATCCGTATCCTTTAAAAAAAATATTTTTTTCACATGCTTGGAGTTAATGGTGAATTCGCAGTTCTAATTGTCGAGAGAAATTGTCGATATTTGAGAAAGCTATCTTCTAATGCCTTTTATTTAATAACGTTTCTATACAAAACAAGCTAAACCAAACCTAACCTAATTTGTTAAGTTAATCCTGCCAAGAAGTCTTGGTATTTATTTATCGATTGAAAGATTTAATTTGAAGGAAACACTAGAAAGTTGTTATTTGTAGTAATACAAAAGTGAGATATGATGGAAAAATAAGAGCAATTTATTTTCTACACTTATCATATCTATACTTTTGAAAATGCTACAAATATTTTATTTTACTATATTTGTTACTAATTAATTTTTCTTTGTGTGACATCAAAAACTTTTACAACTAAAAATTAGTTTAATAATTTAACTGTCAGTGTATTTGCGGGTCCATATATGTACATTTAAATGCTATATTTACTTCACGAGAATATCTGTATCAACATTTCTAAATATGTTCATATTTGGATAAGTTCTCATAATTAATAAGAAAATGAATAGATCTGCGTACATACGAGTTTAATACATAAATATATTAGATTTATTTGTGAGGAATTTGTCATTTGGTTAGTTCTTTTGTATAATAATGCTGAAAAATGTTTATCTGTACGAATTATGCAGAGAAATTAAATACCATCCCGTGGCTAATACCGAACTGCGGCCCACCGTCAGAAAAACGTAATAGTTGCCTGGCATATGTACGCAATTTACAGCATATAACACAATTTCGTACACAAAAAATCTAGCCCCTTAACAGGTACCTAGAGTTATTTAATTTTATTCAAATTTCAATTCAAATTCAAATTTTAATGACACCACCACCACAAAACAAAATTTCAAGAAAGCGAATTGAAGACAGCTCAGGCATTGTATAAAATACATTGTCAGTAGTATTCCATGGCATTTATCGTACCATAAGGATATTTAGGTAATCAGGATTTTACCTGGTTACCCCCTAATTAACTATAAAAGTATTCCTTCTTTGCAGCTTGCTGATGATTATTGTTATTTAAAGATTTATTGCTTTGTTTACTTAGGAATTGGGTAACTATGGATTTATCGAGAATAAATAATAAACTTTGAACTACAGAACTTAAAATAATAAACTTACTTAAACCAATAAAGTTAACCAACCTGAACCAACTGCTGAACAACCAACCTTCCCCATCTTAAGGATGTTTTACAGGAAGTTGCTGAATTGACTAGATACAAAGTGTCACTCTAATTTGACGAGTGTATCCTCTTTCTAGATTTGACAACGTCGCAAATGACGATAGGCGTAAGTCATTATAAGTAGTAGACTAGCCGGTCGTAGACTTATTAGTGCAAGAGAGCGAAATTATGTAGGCAATATTTGCCTCCTTCTTTAATTGGAGCTTAGAAAGTGCGGCGTTGCCAAGTTTATTCATCTGATCTCACCAATGCAAACTATTGTTATTCAATCCATTATATCTCATGATGCAAGTATCCAAAACTAATTTTTATTAAATTAATGGAAGGAGAAATATTTTATTAGTAATGTACCAATTTTTACCTAATTTTTAGTATTAACAGTAAAGATGTATTGCTTTGCTGACTCCCATAAGGTACCATGTTAACTTCGAAAAGAACTATGAATTTTGTTTTTCTTATATCTCGAGTAAGCGGTTCTGAATCGACTTCAGATTCGAATTCATATGAGTTCTTAATACCTCTTAGTTAAACAGTCCTCGTTTTTTAAAGTCATTCTCAGAATTAGGTCGTTTTAGACTCGAACAATCTTGAGCTAACTGAACCAATGAATATATAGTTATATTCAATAAATATATAGTTATAAATAATTATAACAGAATGGGTGGTAGTTTCGAAATGTGTTTTGTAATATGTAACTTACCTACCTTGACACTGATAACTAGTAGAAACTACTTTGTTTGCCTTATTTTGAAAAATTCGGTACTTTTTCACTTTCATTATATTTACTTAAGCTAACTTTATAGAGCTATTTATATTTTGCAAATGATTTGAAATAATTTTAATATTCTTGTTACTTTTGATTTCACCTGTTTTTTTTTTTATTACTTAGGTAACGTTAATGAACTTTTCGACATGCTGATGCAAAGGGAAAACATGGATGACAATCTAGGCATGCACCAAGTCGTGAGGAAGTCAAGAGGACCCCAGTTAAGACTCAGATTCGGAAAACGATATGAAGTAAGCCAATTTTATTAAATACACACGACCTCCAAAGTCTCTTTAAAATTAAATTGGTTTTTGTTGACATGAATCGATTGTTTTATTTAAATACTTTGGATTTTTTTCTTGTATTATTTTACTGTCTGTCACCTTTCAAAATGTACTTAGTGTTCTAGAAAATAGTGAGCTGTTTTTAGCTGCACATTTTTAATAGAAATTATGTAAAATGGCCTTATTTTCAGTATTTTACAGATTTAAATCTAAAACATATCATATGATAATAATATGTTTGGTGTCAAAGATCGAAATGCAGTCAATGTCAACTTTCACCGCCACATACCGTCATTCACCGTTTCAATTAGCGAAAGTCAGAAATTTTCCAGAAATATTATTATTTTTACGATTTATTGATGTAAAATAAATACATTTAAATCCTAGTGAAGAAATTTACGGCTTTAAAAGTGTAAAATCGTTGGTAATCCAGCCAAATTGGCTCCAAAACAGTACAAAGACAAAAGTTACATTTGTTTACCACAACCTGACTTTTCTGATAAATCACTCGGAAATTATGCAGGGATGATTCCAAATTTTGACGTGTTTCCTTTCAATCTTTCTTTTATAAATATCATACTTAGGGAAAATTTTAATAGGACGTAAGTTATTCGCCAAAAAATTCCTTGTGCTGTGTCAAAAGTAAAGTGGGAAGTTCAATTATCCCATTATTCCATTATTCCAAGTATCCATTATTAGTCTATTATTATTAGTTATTATTATTAGTATTATTAGATTAGAAAAAACGGAAATAATTTATTTTCCTGTGTAGAATTCTTGGAAAACGTGTTAGGAACAAAATATACCTCTTTGTTACAACTAAAAGTTTGTGCAGTTTGTTCATGTTGTACAGTTTTCTTCAACTATAATATGATTTCTCTAAAATGTCCTGCATACCTTCCATTTTTGTGAAATCATCTGGATCTTTTAGATACGCCATTTGTTTAAGTTTTTTTACATAAAATTAAATATAATAGTGATATTCAAAGAAGACAAACCTGTAAAACCATAAAGAATCTTCGAGCAGGCAGGCAGAAAGAGCAAGTCTCACAATAATTAGTAAACACGAGTGGGAAGAGCATTACACAAGGTATTAAACTAAACTCTAAATGGATATAAACAGACAGTATGTCAGCAAAAATACACAGAGAGAATAAATTTACAACGAGTGGCTCAGAAGGAAGTGAAAAATTGTTGTAAATACCCAAGTAAAAAATTAACTTCGAAATCATCTGAATTATCACTTCATTTTTTTTATATCTATTTTATATTATTTTGTTCATTTTCTCGAAAATTACTAAACCAAATTTAAAAAACAAAACACCGTCGAATTCAGAAGTTGATAAGCTTTAAAATGTGGTATCACTTGACCCCTCTTTCCTATTTAAATTTTAGGGGAAGAACTGAATCTAGCTAAAGGGTTGAAGCGATAGGATTTAAAATATGCGCAATATGGTTCCCTCCCGAAATAAAAATTGATCTGTCTCCCCAATTTTTATAATTGTCGTTACTTCCAAATTGAAACTGGATTGAAAGTTTTTAAATTGTCACCCGGTATATTCTCTTTACACCAGCCGACAGAAAAAAATGGAAAAAAGTTAGAGGCACACTAGTGTTTATACATTTTCAGATCTATAGACCTAGATATGACGTATGGCAATGTCCCAAAATAAGCTATTTGAAACATTGGAAGTATATGACGGTGATATGGTAACGATAAAAAATTAGCAGGATATGGAATTTTAAAATTTCTTATTTTTTCGATTATTTTGCTTTTTGTCCTTTCGGATTAATTCTTGTTTTTTAATAAATAATTGAATTTTATTAATTTCTAATATCATCCGAGAGTTTTTTTTTGGCATTAATAAATATATATATTTGTCCTAATTTGAAGATAAAAGTTATAAATTGCAAATCAAATTGTGGAAGCATTAGTATTTTTGATTTTTTTTTTTCAACATCAAAATTATACTAAATACTCAAAATGTCTAAATTAAAAAATATAATTGATAAATCTATTTGTAATGATGGAATTAGTAGATAACATATATGAATAATATACAAGTATTAACATTTAAAAAGTTTAGTTTTTCAAAATGTATAAAGAGACATTCACATTCATTTCTGTAATCTCAATCTGTCATCTTCAGAAATAATTCTCAGATAATATTAAGAATTATTAAAACTCGGATTATTTATTAAAAAAAAAAAGAACAGAAGTTAATAGGAAAGGAAGAAAAAAGTGAAATAATGGAAAAAAAATAAGAAACCTTAAAATCCTGTATCTCGCGAAGTTTTTATCGTACCCTTATCTCTTCATAAAGTTCCATTACAATAGAAAATTCAACTTCCAAGAAAAAAGTTTCTTACAAATTTTAACAAAAAATGCATAGTTTTGAGTTATAGCCGAAAAAACAAATAGTTACCAAACTTACCCCGTTCACAAAAACGCACCGCTAAATTTGTTTGCACTCAGCGGTTTTACCTTCTTTATGAACCACTAAAACATATGAAACAATAAAATTGCTTGAATGCAATTGTTTCTTTTACTCCAGTATTTTAGGGTATAGTCGACATAGTATTTGCCTATGGGGCAATTGTAAAATAGGTAAATTTCAGCAGTGCTTATTTGTTCTTAAAAACTATAATTGCGTTTATCGTTAGGTAAGGTTACCAACTTTTTAGAAAAATTATTTCGTTGACGGGAAAGGGTTCCTCGAAGAAAATCTAACAAATTAAAAATATAACGTATAAGGGTAAAAGCTTAAGTATACAAAAAGTTAAATGCGTGTGCTAAATGATCTAAATTTGTAACATATGTATATGTATGATGAGCCCGAATAATATGAAAGAGGGAAAATGTAATTTTAAACATAATTTAAAAATACTAACCATTAAAAGGCAATAGATTTTCCATTAGTGTTGTTCTTCGAAGTTATGCGCCAAGAAAACCACTTTTGTCTTTCTGCCTTTCTACGAAGATGTCGCCACTACCGTACCAAAGACTTACCTAAAAGTAATGAAAATATGTATTAACAACAATGAAGCACTAATTTGAAATACCTGGCCTTTCAAAGAAAATTTTAAAAGGGACTAACTTCACATACAGCTACCTGCCCTCATATGCAGTTCTATGTCACTGTCAAGTTAATTAATATTATTAATATTTAATATTAATATTAAATAATTAATATTAAAGTTAATATTAGTCTAGACATAGGTTTATGAAAAACATTGATCCTTAGAAATAACTTAATAAAAAAACTAACCATTTGATAATCATATATAGGCATGAAACGCACTGCTACTACTCCTCTGCCAAGTTGCACGCCACTGCCACCAACATGTTCAACCCACGCTATCTGAAACAATAACAAATTTCAATCATAAGAAGTTAAGAAATTTTCACTCAAGACTAAATTAAGGTAAAATTATTTTCAACCGTTCTCTTACCGGTTAACTCCACAAATGAAATTCCTAGCAAGCGAAACCTATCCCCGGCAGTTGTTTGCGTTAAACGCAACCAAAAAATCTCACAAAAACTACTCCGGCATGAGTCATATATGACCGGCGACGAAGCGAAATCGCTGTTTTAAAAACGAATTCCAAGCAAAATACTAAATGGTTTACATGTTAATATAATTTTAAATGGAATTATGCAATTACTATTCAAAAAAGCAAAATTTAAGCTGTCAATATCACATTGCACGCTTGTGTATGTCAATACTGCTCTTAGCAAGTAAAATGTGCTATAACTGGATGTTGCAGATTGGATGCAAGCTGAAAAAATTAATTTTTATGGGAGCATCTTTTTTAGAAACATTAAACTTTCAACCACGCAGAATTTCAAATGCTTCCAATCAAATTTTTGAGTAATTGTTGAATAAAATTATGGCCCAAATCGGCAGTTTTTCGAAATTAATGCATAATAATCTAAGAGCTGGAGCTGGAAGAACCTCGCGATCAGGAACATATTGCTCAATAAATTAATTAAAATGTCTATCTCTTTATTTTACAATTATCTTTCATTATTTGATTTCAAATATACATTGATTTGATTTATTCCTTTGATTCAATTCCGTTCATTATTATTCTAACATCTGCCATTATTTGACACATGTAATAAACAATTTTAGTGTCTGCTTCTTTATGAGCAGGACAACTAAATCGAGAGGAAATTGATTCATTAACTTTCCCATTGGTATTGACTGTAAATTTGAGACAATCATACAAATTATCACTTTTACACCAGAACATTAAGAAGAAACAAACAATATCCTCTTTGCTTTTTGTCAATTCTACTGGTCGGTTTTGTCGCCTTCTTGGTTACCTCTGGGAGAGTTTTTATTATCTTTTATGGATGGCTCAGAAAACTGATGTAAATCAAGTGAATCTTTGGAGCGTTAGTGTTTGTTATTTTTTGATATTCATTCATCATGAAAGGATTCATGTCACATAATTTTTAAAAGCTTTTAGGCGTTTTTACACCGTAAACCGTTACCGAAGCGACCTAGCTGTCCACTCTTGTGGCATATTATTCCTTATACACAGACAAACAAAATATGAAATTGATGTCCACATTCTAGATGACGTGTTAATCCATATTTTGGGTTAGTTTTACCCCTGCCTGCTATTCTGTTAGTGATGCCTTAGCTATCAACCACTCGGGTACATCGTGAACTTGTTCGCAGTAAATTTTTAGACGTTATTTCGATCACAAGGATTAGACAAACAAAATACCCTACTTTCGTCCCATAAAAGTACCCTAGGTCGCCCCTAAAGTGTCCGCCTGAGCAGAAACTTGATGATCCTTAATATCTCCACATATTAACGTATATTCAGGCAGCATAAATCGTCTACTGTTGAACATAAGCCTCCCTCAATGCACTCCTACTTTCGTTTGTTGGGCTCTCTGAAGTTAATTACCGGCTATTCTTTTAATAGCGTCGATCTTGGATACCTGGATTATTTTTATTTTAGTTTTACTCAATTTTTAGCATAGTTTCCCTAATAGCACCCATGCCCGACCTATTCTGCTTGCTTCTGCTTCTGCCGAACACCCGAAGGTGCATGTCATTTACCTTAATACCCTCACCCAGAACAAGGTTTGTCATAAACTAGGTTTTCGAGAGATTAATTTTTAATCCAAACTGCTTCCAAGCATTGTTAGGCATTCTTGGTGTAGTTTCTGCCTCACATATATTGACTGCTAATATGACAATGTTGTCAGCAGAGCAAAGGTTATTGATCTCCTCTCCATCGATATTGACGCCCATTAATTATTGTATAATTACCAATTTAACTTGTTAAACATACATTCCATGAGGGTAATGAACAGAAAATGTGTCGGTTTGTCTCGTTCATCTTTAAATTTCAAATATATCGGTGTCCTTATTTAGTTTAACGTTTGCTGTGACGTTATTTTAATCACTTAATAAAACCTACTAACAATCCAACATTCAGCTACAGTTCCCAGCATTTTGTCCTGATTCACAGAATCAAACGCTTTCTCAAATCGAAGAAGATAAGTATTATGGGTTTTTTGTATTCAATTACCTTCTCTTTGGGTGCCTCTGTGGCCAATAATTGATCGTTCGTTCCGTATCCAGAGCAAAACCCTGCTTTCTATTTTGACTGGTAAAAGTCACTTAATTGCTAGTCTCTTGGCTATGGATTTCCTAAATAATTTATATGCATGCATGTGAGAGGAAGCTAATAGGATAATTATTACAATGTGGTGGCTTATACCTCCAGTGATATCTGTTAAACACCTTCTTTAGAGAATACCTTCCCTGTGGTATGTATCGCTTCATCAGTAGTTCGACCTCTTCCGAGGTTCTGTTATTTTCCAATCTCTTAAGGATGACCCTATTTCTTCTGTCAGATACGATAGGTCTTCAGATCCTTGATTGAATATTTTTGGTAATTCTTTTTCGACGTCGTTTCTTCTTTGGAAGTATACTTCTTTGTGAAATTTCCCGATAGTTTTCAGAATTTCTTTCTTATCGGTTACAATGTTTTCTTCTGTGACTTTGACTTTATTCATTTCTTTCTTCCCTATAATAATTTTTCTTCTTAAGACTTCTACTAATCTTCTACTACCCTTTGTACCATTTCATCATTTTTTCTCTTCTCTTTACTAATTTCGTTTTTTCATTTTCCTATTTAATTTTCTGTATTAGTCCTGGAATATGGATTTCCTGTTGACCATGATGAAATCATATTCACATTTAGTTCTGCCATCAGGGCTTAACCACGTCTACACTCTGGAATTTTATTGTAGAAGGTGTTTAGTACATACAAGCCATGTTGGTGTAGAAATTCTAACATGCGTTCACTTTCATTTTGTTCTCTAACTTCGTAATTCCCGATGGCAGTTTTTGATTTTTGTCTGTCTGCGACCGATCTTAGCACTGAAATCGTCGACAAGCATCACATAATGAGCATTTTTTCCGTTCTTTTAATGCAATAATAATGCCTTCAGAAAAGGCTCCAATTTCTTCATCTGTGTATTTTGTAGTGGGAGCATATTACCGTGTAGTTAGTACAGATTACGTATCGCGACATTTTCCTGGCCTCATCTCTCCTACTGTAAACAAATTAACGGAATTTGTTAAATTATACCTCATGTTATAGGTCTTTTATTGTCTACATTTTACAAACACATTTGTTGCTATCAATAACATATTTTTCATAAGTGTCAAGTAAGCGCCATTCCACGACTTTGATGATTATCTGAACAGAATTCCCCAATCTTTCAGTGCCTAACTCAGTGTCTTCAGTAATTTCAGTGTCAGCGAACAGTGTCTAACTCATGTTTGAATATATCAAATAGAGAAAACTACTGTTATTTCATAGTTTTATCATCAATGGTTCATTACCAATTAAATTATTAAGCTAATTAGCCAACAGTAGAAAGATGAGTAGCTTAGTGATAAACTCACCAATTGGTTGTTTCTTCCAACTGCTCGTTTAGTATTGTAGACTTCATAGAAACCAAGCGCGTTACTATAACACAATTGTTCACGTAGATTAGTATGTAGAGAGTGAATCACAGGCGAACCCATTCCTCGCGAGAACCTGCCGGTCGCAGATGCTCTCGAAATGTTTATATAAAGTTCTACTTTTAGAAGCGCTGACAAAGTTTCGAGAGGCCTAGTCGGTGTCAGCCGAATAAGGTAAAAATTACGAAAAGTAAAAAGTGGAATACGCGGACAGTTTAATTATTCGATTAAAAAAAATAACTTCCGTTTGTTAAGGTTTATTTTGGGCATTCCTTTATTTTAAATATTCCGAGGGATGAAATGTCACAACTCTAAAAAAATTCCAGGTGAACAAATTACGGCCTACGCAATTTGTCTCAGAAAAAGTAACCGGAAACACGTCAAAATTAGAGCATTTTGCGATAAATAATGATTCCTACTTAGAGCTCAGCTTTTAAAACTGACGCATTGATCAATTTCCTGGCATCATTCCCGAGTCATTGAACAAAAAAGTAAAGTTATGCCAAACAAATGCAACCTCTATCGCTAACTTGACTGATTATGTCTGGTTTTACGGTTAACACAATTTTAAGCAACATATGTTAAGTAAACGTGAACTTGCTCATTATTTCTAGTTATTTTACATGAAATCCTGTTCATATCAACAAGAAACATTATCAACAATAAAAACAAACTTAATGAAGTTTTATAGCCACTTTAGAGCCGAAATAATACTATTGCCGTAAATACTTCGGTCTTTCACCAAACAAAACGGTGAATGTCGCCACAATCCGTTAAAGGTCAACATTTACCAACTTCGGTCTTTTGCTATACACAAAGAAAAAGAAAATTGAAATATTAAAACTACATGTAACAAATTCCTATTTCCTAATACCGAAAATCGGTAAATGTTCTTTACTTGGTATAAGTACAATGAAGAATACTTTGGAACACAATAGAAACTTTAGTAATGAAAACATCGTAAAACATTGTAAAACTATCTCACAAGAAATAATGCTGAGAATTTAAAATCACCTAATTTCGCAAATCCAATAGCGATCTGTATTTGTTTAAATAAATTAATATAGTTTTCGATTTTCAAGCACCCTTACTTGCGGCTACGCTTCGGCAAGAGAGAGGACAGCTCCGTACCGGTAAGTATAATGTGAAATAAATTTCGCAATTTTACTTGTTTAATTAAGAAAACGAGTCGAGATATAACAATTGTCTCTCCCGGCCAGCAATTTGTACGCGACTACCTCCATGTAGCGCAAAATATCTGAGGGAGGAAGCGGTCATTCATTCTCACTCAAACTTTCGGATTTTTTTAAGATAAAGCTGACTTAATAAGAGTCTTCCTTTGTTTTAACAAGAGGAATAGCCCTCGTACAATAATTGCCTATAAAAGATCTAAGTGCAAATTATTCCTCATCAATGTGTTTCATCGGCGACACGAACGGCAATTGAATTACACCCAGCTCTGGGAATAACATGAAATCGAACCCAAAAATTGATACTTTAATGGCCACGGGCTTGACGAAATTAACTTGAGTGGTTAATTAACTTACGAGCGTTACAGATATTCTCCTGTAATTTGGTTTGCGGACCTGGAATAAAAAATCAAATTGCCAAAGTCGACAACACGTGTAAGATATGGAAAAGAGAATGTAATTGATAACTACAAAACTAGATATGGTACTAAGCTTTTGGCTAAAACCCAAAAAATGATAGGGCATTGTTTGTGAATATTATTAAACAAAGAGGATCTTAAAAAATCAATCGAATCTATCATTAACATACGACATGCTTTTAGAGTAAATAGTGTTTAGAATCAAGGGCTATGCCAAATTTTAAATATTTTAAGAAATTAGTTTACATTTTCATTTTTTAATTTCTCTCAATGATGACCTAAAAAACGAAATGAATATAATTATACAATACTCAGTAGACCCTCTTAAACAATTAATTTTATTTATGTGAACATAGATGTCAATGAAGCAGTAAAAAAATGTAGAGGAGGGCAGAGTACACTAGACATCCTTTTTTAAATGGTTTTATGTAGTTATATTTAAAAAAAATTGAAACTTGTGATTCGAGGAGGTACACATGCATACTGAATATCACAAAAAAAATTCCTTGTCGTTTAAAAACTATTTAACAAACATCAACTAATTCGAAAAATGAAGGAGTCTGATTCGACTCAAGGAAATAATTCAGGAAGTTTAAAAATGGAATGTCAGGAGGTATGTGTTTATCGTTTTTTGTCAAACTAGGTTGATGCTAACAACGTCAAACAAAAGTTAAATGAAAATAAGTAACGAGAGTAGCATCGTATCGAGCGAGGATATTTATTAGTTTGTCATTTGTAAGAAATAATATTTGTCGAAAAATCGAACAAAACGCCGTACTTAACGGAAACCCACAAGATTGAAATTTTAGTGATGGTTGGCTACGAAGAGATAGAGATAGAACATAAACACAAAATGAAGTTGTTCATTTATTCACAGAGAAGTATCTTGATTTACCAATCATATCGCATAGTACGATAAGCAAGATTGAAAAGCAGTTTCGGTAAAATAGATATTTAAGAAAAACAAATAATCGTCGTCAGAGTGCTTTCATTGAATATGTCAAAATGAATGTACTAGCCAGTACATTCATTTTGATGTATAAGCCAGTCTTCAGTGACGAGAATTCCTCAAACCCAGAAATATTATCCTTACAAAATGACAATCCTCCAGGAACTCACCGAAGATGATTCGGATAGAAGACTTCAGTTTTGCGAACAAATTATGGATCTACTAGACAAAAGTGCTGTAAACATAGAAAACGTCTTGTTTTCTGACGAATCAACGTTTACGTTAAATGGTGAGGTAAATCGTCAACATTGTCGTTATTGGGCAGACAACAACCCACACTGGATGACGGAAGACCACACTCAACATCAAGAAAAAAAACCAATTTTGGACAGGGATTGTTGGTGATCGAGTAATGGGACCAATTTTCTTCCAAGGAAATCTCAATGGAATTGGATATTTAGAATTCTTGCTTCTTCCTGATCCGGATGAAGCCGATGTCTCGAACAGAAACATCTGGTTTCAAGACTGTGCGCCTAGTCATTTTGCTAGACCTGTCCTTGAGTACCTAGATGATGCATTTGCAGGCAGATGGATCAGTAGAAGAGGGCCTTTAGAATGGACAAGGAATAAAAATCTGATATTTGGTACGCTCGTGTAACTTGATATACCCTTTATGGATAGTCATAAAATGATGAGTATTGCCATTTAAAAAAAAAAGTCGATGTCATATCTCAACATTAGTACACGCTGTATAACATTTTCCTACATGAGAAAGAGCGCAATTCAAAATACTAATCGACCTGTCCGAGCACATTTACAGTAAATAAATTGTCCTTGATTTACTGAATTTATTCGAAATTAGAGACTCGCACTGCATACATTAATTACTTTGTAATAATAATTTAAAAGACAAGTAAGTACGGGTAATCTCGCTTAAGAAGTATCCAAATTAATCTAAAGTCCAATAGGTTCAAAAAACTTCCTTACCCTTGAATCTTAACTTTTCCAGTTTAAATTATTAGTATTTTTATTGAAATAGTTAAATTAGTGCAAGTTTTCGCGTTATTTTTTCCTTGATTTATTTGTTTACGTGTACTCCAATTTTAATCTTTGTTTCTAAAAAACGGATAGTTATTGTTACATTAAACCTGGCCAAATTTAAGCTAACATTAGTTTACTTAGAATTGGGGTAATTAGGAATTTTTAAACTAACGTTTATAAATAAATCTATTTTTTTTACATTTCAGGTCTCTGCTTACATGGCCGGAGTATCTTCAGAGGCGGACAATTAAATCACGTTTTTGGAAATGGTGTTGGATTGGTGTCTTTTTCCAGAATTATTTTTTCTTGTTTCGTTCTCTGCATTCAGTTTAACTGTTTATTTCAGATAATGAATCATGAATTCTGTCATTAAACCACATTGAAATTAATGTAAGTGTATGTGATTTATCAGAATTTTAAAAACTAATAATAAGAATACGCTATTCTCAATCGTGTGTGCAGACTAAGCGTAGCCACTTTATGTATTCTACATGGTTTAGATATTAGATTGGAGAACATGTTTCAAATAAAATTGATTTTAATGGTTATTGAATTTTATTAATCTTTGAAAAATAAACAGACTACGCCAGGAAAGCAAAAAAGCGAAGGGGGACTGCGCTTTAGGTCTTTAAAATTTAAAATTTCTATTTCCTACCAAGATATGACAGAGCAGAGTGATAACACTGAAGTGTGTGTACTCTCACGGACAAATTAGGAGTAGACGAGGCAGGTGGCCAGAAAACATGTAGTCAGTGAACAGTGGGCTACCCATCTCTCTCTAGCCCTGCTTGCTTGCCCACCTCCCATCGCCAGTTCCTTTGCCCCACCGACATCTACGGCACAGAAGGTGATCGGTGATAGTAACGGTCGACCACGTACCTGTGAGAGACAAAGGCAGCTAGACAATTTGGGGTAAAAGTCGGCGTTTCGTCTATTATACATGCCAATCTATACCTTGCCTGGTCTACTCTTACTATAAGTGTACTACATATAGTGTAGCAATTTTTTTATGGAAACCTAAGATTCATACCAGGTTAACACAAAAGCAAGAACGCATCCTAAATTATTTTTCACCAAGTTTTACCACAATTTGTATCATTTTAGCTTTTATTTACCACTGGGTTTGAAGTTCCTTGAAGTGTAAAAACTCATTGAAACTATAAAAAAATCTGTATTAACTCAAAAAGTAACATTTTATTTATCAAAAAAATTAAATAGGTGCCTATCTAAGCAAAAGAAATACGTATTATTAGGAAAAATACACCCTGCGTGGGAGTATTCATAATAACTATAAATCACACAAAATAAGTATAAGCTCAGAATTTGCGACTTCCTAAACTTTTGTCATTCTTAAACTGATCTTTGTTTTGGAACAGTCGCAAATTTTGTAGTCTAATTATTATATAATGAATATACCAAAGTATAACTAATAAAATATGCACTAATAAATTGTTAATTAATGTAAATAGAACTGACTTATTTTTCACTTGCAACCACTTTTCCTGAGTTATTTAAATTATTTTATTTACAAATATTTGACTCGCCACAACTGATTACATAAAACAAGGCTAAATTAGGCCTTCAATTAATCACATTTTTATTCCATGGAAAATCAGCACAAATGTAAACAGTGTGGATAAATTAGCAGCAGTGTCGAGTCTACCATTTTGCCTATGATTTTTTGATATAAATTGTAACAAACAATGTACAACTTTAAAAGTGGCTTTTTACTATATACAAGACTTTGTAACAAAAAATATTACTTATGAAAAATTTTAAAATTCAACACTTCGTTCTAAAAATAAATCTTTATGTTTTGGTTCACTGAAAATGCACTTAAATACTGGATGTTTTCCGATAATTATGAAGGTACAAAAATATTATAGATATCAATAGGAAAACTATAGCATATTAAAATACTTATTGAAAAGTTTAGCATTGATAGAAAACACATCCAGTACAATTAGCACATTAAATTAAGTTAGAACGAATCCCGAACTCTACAAAACGAAATCAAATAGGTATAACTAGAAAAAAATACATTAAACAAGCAAACTGATCACAAGGCAGCATTTACCATCACTAAGTATAAAAGCTAAATATAAATAACGTACACAATGATAAATTTCAAAATGAGAAACTATATGTGACGAGAAACTTACATAATCTTTTGTAAAATTTGGCAGGGCATTTATCGTTCTCTCATTTTGAGGTGAATGTGTAATTGAAACTCACTATAAGTCACCCAGTAAAACCTTGTGATAAAAAACAACCATCTCTCCAGACTGAAGTAAAAAAAAGGTAAATAATTTTTTACAAGCTTATGGACACTTATTAAATCCTCTAGATATAAATATCTTAACAACATGTATTGAAATGTCCTTAGGACATATTTCTGTTTCGCTTATAAAACAAATCAAAATCTTATTAATCTTTCAAACATGGAATTGTTGTGCATTGAAAAATATAACAAATTTTGTTCAAACCATGGCGAATTCGTTACATATAATTGCTAAAGAAAATTTGTCAAGCCAAAGAGCCTTATGAGTGCCCCTGAACACATTTTATCACAGTAAGTGTGATTTTACCCAGTAAGCTCTAATCATTGTCCGTAAGCCTGTAAACAACAATATAAACTGTTTCAAACACTATATACAAACATACTTGTTAATTTTTACATAGCCTTCCAATCCTACCTAAGTGATTAGGACAAGGTAATGACTACCTCATTTGCCTCGTATTGTGTCGCAACGACGGTAGAACAGCAAGTAAGGTACTCTGGTGCCCTGTGGCTTCAGCACTTGGTCTTCCTGCACGATCTTCACAGAGGCATCATCATAGTGGAGCCACGAGCTGTAGCCAACGTGGAAAGCATCCGTTACATAGTGCCCTTTGCTCGCCTCCTTGCCGTCATGATACACCACGGCGAAGAGTTTGTACTGCTTCTCCTTCTGGGTCTGAGTCTTTGACGATAGAAGTTCTAAGTAAAAATTATTCATATTAATATAAATTGCTTAGCATATTAGTTTAAGTTAAATAGTTAAACCGATGAATCACTTTATTTAATTAGGTTGCAACACATCATACAGTTAAGATGAAGACACTCACATAAGATATTACCAGAATATAGAACCACACATGGAAGAATCTATAATGAAGCACAAGACACAAAAATACGTTTTACAAAATTATATTTTTCACTCTCTAATTAGCACTTATGCGTGAATAAATCAAATCAAAGTCGTGGAACAAAAACTTCTTTTTAGTACAAGTATAAATAAAGACACGTTCTCTCTGGAAATAATATTGGACGTAAATTTTGTGAAGACCACAAGATGGTCATGTGATTTATCATGTGACTGTGGCATTTCTGGGCATAAATTGTATAAACATCAGGCTCTTAAAAAAAAAACTGTTCCTGTTGGACCCATAGACTGCTTGCCCATAACCATCGTCCCTCCTGTGTGTGTGTGTGTATGAGAGAGAGAGAGAGAGAGAGAGAGAGAGAGAGAGAGAGAGTGAGAGAGAGTTTACCAGCAGAGACTGACAAGCAGTCTATTTCTCAATAAGTCTATGTAGTTGGATCCCACATAATAATTTGACAATTACTGAATTAAAGCTCGGAACAATTGGTCCAAATTAATGTTCAAAAAATGCGATGTGACGCTTCAAAACACATCTATGACATCATAAGATGACAAATTCGTGATCTATACATGCAAGTTTGTTAAGTAAACAACACTCGACTGTTTGGGTTTTTCAAGTTGAGTCAAATGCAACAAAAGATGTTCACGCATAAAAGAGTTCGAAGCAAATGGTCGACTTTTTCTTCAGAAAAATCGGAGATGTGGCAGCTATCATTAGTGCAATGTTGAACAATTAATTTTGATGGTAGAGCCATTTCCTTGACAGAAACCTTCGGAAAAATAGGAGCAACCAAACGCCAAAGACAGATCATTCTCCAGCAGAATAAGGAGCACATCGGCTCAAATAAGAGACGCTTTGACAAATGAAAGAATCAAATTGATAGCTCATCCACACTACAGCCCTGATTTGGCACCAAATGATTTCTTATGACTTTCTCGCAACAAAAATAAATTATGAGATCAAAGTTTCTTCTAACCAGAAGAAGTGGTTGACGCGATCAACATACATGTTCTGAAAGTATTTCAAATGGAGTGAGAAAAATGTTTCGAAAGTTGGTTCAAGCGCAGGCATATGTATAGATGTTCATAGACAGTATCTTAAAAAATAATAAAGCCACTTAGCACATTAACTTTTGTTTTGTTCTCCATCCCCGAAATAAAAAGGCAACCCTTGTACAGCAGAGTGCTAATCTAACACTTTAGTACACCGGTAAGTCCAGTGATCCAGCATCTAAGTGGTTATCTTTCAAAAAGTGAAATCTTTGTATGGAAAGAATAGATCATCTCTAAAGGTGGTGATATCAAACGATGTATCAAAGATATGGACATAAAGGATGTGGTGTGTATAAAGGATTCGTAGCCCACTATAGAACAGTAGTTGGACATCCTTGGATAAAAATACGACTTACTATGAACGCTTCAATTGAAAGAGGAGAATGGGATGCAGGGATATATTAGTGCAAAGCATAAGAAAAGCTCGACATAAATGAAGCAGACTTACACTCTTGGCTTGCAGAGAATGCTGACAAAGAAGGTCAAATGATGACTGATGAATTATGTAACGAAGTTAAAGAAAAGTTAAATTTGATAGAAGAGCAAAAAATTCTTCTAGAGTAATCAAAAGCCGTTTTAAATTGTTTCAACGCCTCCATATCATGGCTGAAGAAAATGCAGAATTTGCCAAGGATGTTAAAGCACTTGAAGACCCCAGGAAAAAGTTTTTAAAAATGTCACCTAAGAGATATTTTAAGATTAATCAAGATGCTCACTGTTTTGAACCAATAGACGCGGCTGTATTAGTGAATTATGCATCTCATTACTTTGCACGACTTTTAATATACAGAGTGGTGCAAAATTATGCCAACAACAATACATCCTTGAATAGAGATAAAAATTTAAGAATAAAATAGAAATTTGAGAACAGGATCGAGAAATTTGGGATTTTTCTCAATCATTTTCCAACGGGAGCAGTAGTTTCATTGTAAAAGGGACTGGATACAAGGAATTTTTTTTAAAATTGTTATTCTCTATCCAACAGCATTTCGTGAATGTAAGAATTTTGCAACACCCCATATAGTCCAGCAATCCGAACATTCCAATAACTTGGCAATCCTTAATTGTTTACAGTGCTGGACTAATGAGACTCTACGGTATTAATATAAGTACTAGAGTCCGTTCGTTTGCTGCTGACAGCTCAAATTATGGGTCTTAACAATAACATGATAAACTGTATGGGGTGTTATATAACTTACCAAAGTGTAACGTGGAAATTCCATGGTATTATGAATTATTGCAGACAGATTTACTATGAACAAGTTATGTTGTACGAACAAGAGTATATAGGTTGTACAAACAAGAGTACATATGTTGTATAGGTATATGATTATCTTTATAAGTAGGTACTTAGTTATGGTACAAAAGAACATTTGCCTTTCATATTTCGCTATTTATAAATAATCTGTCATCGAGTGCAATTCTTGTAACTAATGCTTTAATTTTATTTCATTATTAAATCAATAAACCCAACACTTTCTACCTGTTTCCCGGAATCACGGGAGCGAACCGACAAAGGGCATTGGGAGCGAATTAGGTTGCTACTTCAGCGATTATTAGACCGCGAGAACGACCTCGTGTGTCCCGGCTCAAGGGAATCGCTACTTTAAAGCTAAATAAACATGTTATTAACTTGGAAGGATGGGATAGAACAGACCATGAAAGACAGGGCTATCCAGGAAAACGAGTGGACAGACAGAAGAGTATGGCGTACGAAATGCGGGATGCGGCAAAGGAAGCTGTAGGACCCCCGCTATATGATGATGATAAACTTGTTAAGTGTCTTCGTAAATAATAAATACCTACGTACTTATGGAGAATAATGACGGAAAAGGTGGAAGTATCTCCATTCTTGCAGGATCATTATTTGCCGATAATAATTTATCAATTAAAAGAATTCGACGATTGTTTAAAATGATTTTACTGATGGACGGGTAGGATCTATAAAAATGAGGAGAGAGAGGCAAATTTTATTTAAAACGTTTGTGACCTTTGACCAGTGTTTATGAAAATGGCATCGATTTCATACGTCACACCAGTTAAGCTCAAACAAGTGTACCACACTCTCTAAGAGAAAAGACCATAGTGCTCAATGAGCACGAAGCACTTGTTGATCCAAAACCTTCGAGTTTCGTTCGTGAGATAGTTTCTAGATGCTCCAATATGATGTGAGTTAGTGAATCAACAATTTATATGTTTTTACGGGAGAGGAAACATGGAAATATTAGTGCACCAAAACGGCCTGGAGGAAGGATTCCATTAGTAATCGATGGCTTTAATAGGCTCGCCATACGAACGAAAATTCACTTTTTTAATTTCAATACGGAGATACCAACAATAAACAAAGTTCTACATGTAATCCCAGAAGACGACGATTTACCTCAAGTACGCAGGAAAATTTTGTGCGAGTTGGGTTTTTCATGGGAAAAACAGAATAGAAAATCTATTCTTATTGATAAAGAGGGGATTGTCTATTGGAGAAGAAATTATTCAAGAACGATCAGGAAGTACCGATCCGAAGGAAGGACTATTTATTATTTGGACGAAACATGGCTGAATGAAGGACACACTTTACAAAAACAATGGGTAGATCGTAATATTAAAACTTCCCAGCAAGCAATCATGGAAGGATATTACAGTGGGTTCACGGCACCGATCGGAAAAGAGCGTAGGCTGATTATCACCTATATTGGAAATGAAAGTGGTTTTGTAAATGGCGGTATGCTAGAATTCGCCTCTAATTCAACAAAAGACTAGCACGAAAAAATGAATGTGGATGTTTTTGAAGAATATTTTAAACAAATGTTAGAATTGCTGCCAGAAAATGCTGCTACTGTAATGGATAACGCTAGTTACCATTCTAGACTTAAGGAAACATTACCAAGATCATCATAGAGAAAAGTAACTATTATTGATTGGTTACAGCAGAAAGGTTTCAATTATGAGGATTACATGGTAAAAATAATAGTTATTCATACACAAAACAAACTTCAAAAAGTATATTGTTGACGAAATGGCTAAAGAAAAAGGAAAACTATATTACGTTACTAGAAAAAACACTATTTTTAAACTGCATGATGAACGTCAGCTTCTTCTAACATCAATATCCAAAATGACCAGTGACAATTGGGAAAATACTGTTGACCATGCAATAAAAGAAGAAAGATGTGGGATCTTGATCACTTAACAGACGAAACTGTGAAACCTCTAGTTATTTCGATTGGAACTGGAGACTCATCTGATTCGGATGACGATGAATTTTGTGAAATGGACCTTTAACAAATAGATGAGACACGGAGGTAGGTCTCTACAATTATATTTCCATGAAAAAGACAATTCCCAACAAACAATAAAACAAAAAAAATAACAGTCATTATTCTCCATTAATTTCCATAATTATATTAATCTCCATTAATATATATATATATATATATATATATATATATATATATATATATATATATATATATATATATATATATGTATATATATATTCTATTATTTGCTGAATCATTTCAGTTCAGCTTCCGAAATCGTGCGCAGGACGAAGTTACATATACCTAACTAATTAAACAATGTAATGAAATTATCGATTAACTATATTATTATTTTAAACTTAATCATTTACTGAAATTTAAAATAATAATTAAACGTGGTGGTTTACCCAAAGTTGAATGCACCGTCACTAACCGG
The DNA here is from genome assembly GCA_963576515.1 of Cryptocephalus primarius. Taxonomy (NCBI): domain Eukaryota; kingdom Metazoa; phylum Arthropoda; class Insecta; order Coleoptera; family Chrysomelidae; genus Cryptocephalus; species Cryptocephalus primarius. The sequence goes on from OY754947.1 coordinate 7,171,090, forward strand.
CCTAATTCTATCCATATTAGGATACTTTTATGATTGTATTGTTGTTTGATTTACTGCTTGGTGGACCAAGAAAAGTAAATACCACAACATAAAATTCCGATTTAAACTTGTTTTATATCGGGAAATTCTTTCTGTCAACATTACACAACCGTTCCGGGATTTGCATTTATAATGAGGGTGGCGAGCTGTCAGTCGCAAAACGAACGAATAACAGTTGGCTTACTTCCTTGTAATCAATAACAACAACAATAATAATATAAAAGATTATTGTAACAAATTTATACATTACTTTTCCATTGCTAATGATAGATTCTGAAAATGTAGTACTTACTTGTTTCAACTTTCAAGTCAATGGGAAACTCCAAGGCCTTAACTATCTTGGTGCAACCGTCCAATTTGAAATCAAAGCATTTCAAATGCAAGATCAGAATTATAGGTAATTCATCAAGCATGACTTGTTGCCAGGCCTCCACTTCTTCATTCGTCTTAGAAGATGTCAACCCTTCGAGTTGGTATTTGTTCGTTAGGGCCTCCAAAGCTTCTCTGACAGTTTTGACTTTCTAATGAAACAGATCACATAAATAAAGACGTGTAATAAAAAAAGTATATCTTTTAGAAATAAAAATGATTCAATGCATCACCCTAATATACTGTTATTTTATTACTAATAAGTTGCTATTACCTCAATGTTCAGTTGTAGAGTGAAGAATGGCTGTATATTTTCTGTAATATGATCTCCGGTTCGATGTATCCTGGACTTTAAAAACCCACCAAAGATGTCACTAATGGGAGTTCTACCAAAGTCAGTGCGCCTAGTAACACTACCCTTATTTTTTGGTCCCATGACTTGCCATTCTTTATCGGGATCCATTTCGATGTTTTGGGACACTTGAGGCTGGTCTGTATCGTTTTTGATAAGTTTTATCAACTGGAATATTAAAAACCGCCATATTAGTAGACATCATAAGTATTCATTTCTCCAATGAAATTCATCAGAGATATCTAATAGCCAAAACTGAACCTACCTACGTTTTATGTATAAATGGACACACTTGAGAATACCCAAGCTGAGAATTCAAAATACAGGTAGAACCATAGAGGACCATAGCGTCCTCATTAAAAACGAATTTTTTAATGCCATTTCTCTGTTATAAACATTTCTTTTTTATACACATTTTTTTGTTATAAATACAGATGAGGAGAGAGAAAAGGAGGAGAGGCAAAGAGAGGAGAGAGAGAGAGAAAGATAGGGGGAGGGAAGTAGAGAGGAAGGGAGGTAGGTAGGTAGGGAGGTAAGTAGGCAGGGAGGTAAGTAGGCTGGGAGCACCGTGACGAAATCCATACGTTTTCGCTACTTTCGGAATTAAAAATCAGAGGGTTAATCGATTACATTGTTACACGCACATATGTCCCTCAAAAGTACATATAATAAGGTGTCTATCTAGGCGTTGTGTTATGGGGCGATATGCCCATAGTTAACCCGTAAATTGTTAATAACTTTACTTCGGTACATCTCCGAACCTAACGAAGATATCAGAGTTTAACAACTGGGAAAGTGACCGTACTTCCAAACACTATTAATGTAAAAAAATTTTTATTTTCGAACAATATGTAGGCCTTATTTCCTATTGTTGAATTAGTGCGAAATTTTCAAAAAATTCTAAAATGGTTGTCAAAATAAAAAATTTTCATTTTTTTGATTTCGTGTCATTCGTGTAGTCTTGGAGAATATGCAAAAATTTCAGGCATTATCCGAGATCATTTTTACAGAAGTTACATTAGATCAAATTTTTCGTATTTTCTTTAGTTAATTAATTCGTCTAGGGAAAACTATTTGTCGCACCGTTACCGGATAGCGCATACACATTCGTCAGACATTCAGCTCCTCAAATCCACATGGTCATAAATAATTATTAATATTTGCTTTGTTTATTGCGTCTCTAATTGAATATTTACATTTAAGTGGTTTTTGCCATTTTACAATGTAAACATCGCAATTTTGAATTAGGCAATACACTTACCATAAGTAAAATTTCTAAATAAACAAAAAAGAATTAGTCATATTTTTTCGTCCGAGGCTTCGTTCCAAGCTGCGCTTGATTTCTTCAGAAAAAATGAGTGATTTTGCAGTTTTCATTTATTGAAACAAATTTCGCGTCACTTTTAGCACGCAGCTCATAGATTTTCTGATTCTAAACACTTTTTTGAACTAATTTCAAAAATAATCTGGTTTACGTAAAGCAACATCCACACCAATATCTAGGTCGACTGGACTATCAGTACAATGTGGCAGTGGTGTGATCTATAAGATGTGACAAGTATAAATTGCTGAATGAAAACAACTAAACAATGCTTGTTTGCTTGAATTATAATGGTGGAAATTGATTGGAGTGATAAAATTTTTGTATAGGTATTTGATTAATAAACGAGTATAATTAATTTATTATTTGTAAAGTGGACAATTCGAGATACAGTTAATTTATTATCCGCAAAGACTTAACATGTTACTGTTCAAAATGGATTTTTGAAGACCTTTCGAATTAGACAATGAAAGTCCCAACAATGATGTTTTGGAACCTAATGAAGCATAAATTTGGGAATTTTCCAATCAAAATCTACAGATACAAACCCAACAAATAATTTATTGATTATTGTTTGAAGCGAGAAATTCCAAATTCTGACAGCGCCGTTGTAAATCGAATGTGTGAATGGATAAAATTACCGTGACATACGATTCGTAGAATGATTATCCAAGGAAATATCATGGATCATTCGGTAAAAAGGAAACACCATTTCGAGATTGAAGTCGGTCATTTCGAAATGTCAGTCGTGTGGATCAAAGTCTATAAAAATGTAGTTTGACACACCGCCTACAAAACATATAAAGAAAATGAAGTTCCGATCCTAGAAATTATATGCTTTAAACTGAAACAAAATTTTTACTAGTATTAATATACCAGTTTAGAATCAATAAGGCATAGTCTGACGAAATGCGGTTTTAGGTACAACAAATTATATGCGGGAATGGTTATATTGGAATCACCCCGTATTATTTCATAGCGGCAAGATTATTTAAGGAATATTTTGGCATACAGTCGTGACAACAGAAACATCATATATTTAGATGAAACATGGTTCGATGCTTACGAGGCAGTCAAACACGATTGGGTGGATAATTCACAAAATTGTGGCTTGGACGCTCCTTGCTCTAGAGGAAAAAAATAATCATTCTACACCCCGGAAATCAAGTCGGTTTCATTTCGCATGCTAACTGCTTTCAGCAAGAAATGTAAACAATAGTTTCGCTGATTATCATCGAGATATGAATGCGACTTTGTTTGAGAAATGGTTTTCCAAACAGCCACTACCAAATATTGCATCGAATTGAGTAATAGCTATGGATAATGCAGCCTATTATTTCCGGCAAATTAACAAGACTAAATTCTGCAACCAAAAAAGCTGTAATTTTAAATTTCATGACTGTTAATCAGCAAAAAAATGTCACATGTTCCTAGTACGGAAAATATAACAAAATTAGAAGTTTTTGACAAAATCCATGGAAATAATAAAATAATATTTAATAAACATTTTTGGATAACAACAAAGCAGAATACCCATTAGGGTAAAATCTTAAAAGTTTAGTATTTGTAGTTAGATAGTCCAGACCTAATTAATGTCATGTAAATGTCACAGTCAGTAGTGATCACATGATTGAATTAGTCTTATTATATGAATTGGTCATGAATAGTTATTATGATTACATATTCTTTAGTTCTGGCAACTTTCTTCTGTTGTTAAATAAATGAACTTACCTCGAGCATTTCATCGTTCAACCCATTAAGCAAGCAGCCAAGGAACTCTTCAGCATCCTCCTGCCTACCCTCTATCAAATCAGTCCTAATGCCATTTAACATCTTATAAATCCAAGATGGTTCGAAAGGTGCATCAGTATTTATCAAAATGTTCTGTTCTTTCTTTTGGTTTTTACCATCAGATCTTCTGCTAATTCTCAAATTCGCTGGTAAGTGCTTGAATTCCTTTATAAAACGACACCTGGAAGATTAAAAAAACAATGACATTATTTTCAAAAGTGTTTACATGGTATTACCAATATCATTTACATAAGGGCAAAGAATTAGCCAAACTTACATTCCATCAATAACTGGAGTGGGTTTTCTTTTTTCGTTAGATGAAATGTTCTGTGATAAGCCCCTAAGAAGATTGTAAAAGGGAGGACAAGCAATAAGAGCCTGTAGAATGGAGTTAATGTAACAGTAATTGCTCTGGTTGAGGAGGCCACGAGGTTGAAGGCTGGTGGTTTTACCATCTATGACATAGGAATTCAAGAATTCTGCAAATAACAAATCAGAAATCATTAAACTAATCAAGTCATTACAAAAATAATGTTTACAACCGTTTTCTAGATGTCTTCATTTATAAAAACATCGAATGTTTGCCTCCTAACAGAAAAAAACTACCGGGAGGGCAAAAATTCGATGTTTAAAAAAATTTATCTCGAAAACTGTAGGACTTTTATGATAGTTTTTCCACAGCAGGTAGCCGCTGGTCTACAATCTCTTTAAAGTTTGACGCAATCTTTACAGGACATATGTACAGGATATATATATATATATATATATATATATATATATATATATATATATATATATATATATATATATATATATATATATATATGAAGGCAAGTAATCCAAAATATATAAAAAAATTAAACACAGAATACATTGTTTACATTTGCAAAATATGCATATTTTTCGAGACCTACTTGTTATTAACACATAATACATGCCCGTTATAGACATTAACCCTATTATAAATAAACGCATTTTAACATTAAAATGGATTTTAGCTTAAAATGCGTTTAGAATGTGTTTCAATAAAGTAACAATAATTACCTCCATGTTAATACATGAAACAAAACACTAGCTGTAGTTACATCTGTGAAACACGTTCTAAACGTATTTTAGGTTAAAATCCATCTCAACGTTAAAATCCGTTTATGAATAAGAGGGTAAATGTTTATAATAATATATAAATTGCTTCTACAACAAAACTTACCACCCATTCTGTAGCAATCAGGATCTACGAATTGTCCGGATTTCCTTGGATGTTTTATTGGACACATTTGCTCCTTATCTTCATTTACCTGCTCCGCTTGCAAGTTCATACTGACAGAATTAGCAGGAGAGGAAACCCCATTGGTCACCGTGTTGCTACTAAAGAGACTTGCCCAGGATTTTTGTACAACAGGCGTGGGTGTTTGATAAACTTCCGGGACTTTCACTCCATTTTCGGAAATACTATTCTCCGACTCTCCTTCGATTTCCCATGTCTCAGCTTTCTCTTCCTCTTGCTCCTGTTCCTGAAGGTCCGGTTCCTCCTCTGGAGGAGAACACGGGACATCTAAAGGCTTCTCTGGTGCTTCCAAAGGCGAGTGCAAGACGCCGTTGTGCTGCGGCATCGCGGCCTCCGGGGACATGGTATAGTAAGCGGCCGGGGCGTGAGAGAAAGTATGTACGGCACTCGATGGTATGAATATTGGCTGGGGGTAAGTGGCTTGGATCGGTGGACTCGTGTAGCACACGACTTTAGATTGTAGGACATAGCCAGGGTGTTGGATCATCGGAGGTATCACGACGTGGGTTACAGAGGGAGTCTGGTTGTGGTAAATGTTGTTAACTAAAGGCGGTGAGACAATTGAGTGAGAGACGAAGGTGCTGTTGTGTGTTATCGGTGGAGGTAGGTGGAGGCTTGGCTGCATAGAAGGGTGAAGTTTACCTGAAAGATATTGAAAATTATGTTAATGTAAGTAGGATTAAAACCTCATCATTTATAGCTATACTCAAATAAAGTTAACAAAAACAAATCTCAGACTGCACATCAGCCACAAACTATAATGTAGGTATTTATTATGCAATGGATTTTTTCCATTACTAGTTCTGCATTAATTCCGTCAAATTAGTGTGATGGATGTGCAAGGGGTAACAATTAATTGGGACCAATGCCTGTGCACCCCAATAGACTCACTCAGAACTTTTCGTCAATCAATTGAGAACGATAGAATTATAGTAGTTTACCTTGTCGGGTTATTATAGTAGCTTACCTCACATATAGGCGCTGATAAACTATGTTTATGTTTGTCGTTCTATCCAGATTTTTAATGGATTATTTGGACGACGTCTGTGAGTTGTAATTTAAAAAAAAAAAGGAATAAGAGTGAAATAAGAGAGTATGAACTATGTTGACCTTTTTTGTGCGGCATACCATCCCGCAAAATGGGAATGCAATGTTCCGTTCTTGGATGCAACAGCAAAGCAACTAGAAGGTATTTCATTAAATTATTTTGTATTATAAAGTAAATATATCCCACTTATATGTCACGGATTATAATGCATTCCAACTTTTTTGACTTTCTTTTCCTACATGACCTAAAGCATTATTGATGTGGTTAGAAGGCATCAATGAACAATTACTTCCGGCTAGAGACAGATGCCTAACAACCTGGTCTATTGCGGATATAAAAAATACTGAATAAGTATTCAAATATCAATTGTGTGCAGCAGATCGTACACTAAGCCACTTTAGAAGCTATACACACCTAAAATGTTATATTTCAGCACAACCTCAAGATATCCAGGAGAGGCCCACAACTCACAACAGAAAAATGAAATCAAAGAATATATGCGAAAATTCAGAACATATAATCACTTAAAGAGAGCAGTTAGGCAATTTAAGAACGGTGTAACTACCAGGCAGTAATTTAGGGTGCTTAAGGAAAGTAGGACATTGTGATCTTCAAGAAATGTAAAGGCAAACTACTACCAAATTTTCCGAATATCAAATGTGTAACCAAAAACTTCTACCAAGGGGTAGACATTATAAGTAGGATGAGAAGCTGTTGAACACTGTCCTTATACAAACAAGGTTTTCAAGGTATGTGCTCCTGTCAAAAGTTAAGCTTACCATCCTTGCAGCTCTTTTGGATGTATGGTTTATTGTTGGCAGTTCAAAAGAATACACGCATTTGCTTCGCGATTTGTTACTTTATAAACAAAATGGAGCAGACTGTGCATTAAATTTTACGTAAAAATGATCTCAAATGCAGTACTTCATTTGAAATGTTGACAGTGGCTTTTGGTGAACCTACTATGAGTAAAATAAGAGTTTATGAATGGTACAAACGATTCAAAGGGGGCAAAAGCGCTGGCGCAAGTGCATTATATCTGAGGGTAATTACTTTGAAGGGGATAAAACTGATACACAGACAAATAAGTTTTTTTTTTCAAGAAAAACTAAAACTCCCATTATTTTTTATCCAACCTCGTACATGTGTATGTAATCCAGAAAAAAAAAGTCTAAAAAAAACGTGTCTGTAAAAACTATAGATTGTAATGATTCACAAATTTTATTTATTTATTTACTTCAACCAACACATATAATAGTAGTTACAGAGAAGAGTACCTTGAAACACAGCAAAACAATATGAGAGTACATACCAACACGTTTAAATATTTGATACATACTAAAGACACTTACATTTAAAATTATTTAACACTGATTACTGAAACACTGAAAATTATTTAATCTGATTTGATTGTTATTATAGTTACAGAAATCAACCCCATAACTGTCAGTAAGTATATTGCAATGAGGAATCATGTTATTAATAAGTGAAAAACTATGCTGAATATAATGAAGTCATTTAGTGCTCCACATCCTCAAATTGATATTCCAATTGAACCACTGTGAATTTTATTTTGTTAATCAATGTGCAGTTCATATACTTGATAGTATTAATAATACAGTAGACAAATAGGGGAGCCTAAAGATTCCTTCAGACATTAAAGCTTTGCATACCAAATTTCAGCAGTAGATTACTGTATGATATTCATAATGTATGTACTTTACACTTTTTATAGTACAAAAAGCATAAGGAACCTTCTTGGACCTTTCTTAATCATATTGACATTACTAAAGTACTTGCTGTTTTATAAAGAATCTAAGCTTCAGTAGGCCTTGTTAAAAACCTCGAAGTAATGATTATTAAATCTCATATTGCTATTTATCAGAATACCCACATCCTTGCATTGAGTTTTTTGTACTAATTTTGATTTACAAAATTTGCCTTGTAGTTAATGAAATAATTTTATGCGTATATGTGATTGTTTGGCATTTATCAATGTTTAATGGTATATTATTGGTTTTAACCACTGTGCAACAATATCCAAATCAAACTGCAGAAGCTGACAATCATGCAGCGTTGATATAGTTCGGTATATTTTGAAGTCATCCGCAAAGAGTAATGCTTCAGAGAAATTTACAGAATTAAGCAGTTCATTGATAAACAGTGTAAAAAGAGGACCTAGGTTACTCCCTTGCGAGACTCCCAAAGAGACAACATCTAGACATGACAATTTTGTACCCAACTTAACCATAACTTTTCTAGATTACAGGCAGGAAATAATAAAGAGATACGTATTTGTAGAGAAATTAAAGTTTGACAGTATTTAAACTAAACGTTCATGGTCTACCTTATCAAACGCTTTGGCGCAGTGAGTCAGAATAACATTCAACTGTATTTTATTATCAAGTGAAGCTGGTGCTACTTCTGTTAAGATACAAGATTGGTAGCAGTTGATTAATCCAGCAAGAATCCATGGCATTTTGGAATTTGGCAATGTTTGGTTTAGTGGTTTCGTTAGTTTAGTTGGTATACATGTGCCAGTATATCTCCATACAGTATATGTTCAAATATTTTGACCAGGAAATATAGTACACTGTTTTAACCTCAAAAACTTCTCTTATTTCTCATGCTCATGAATCTTTTTCTTTTCAGTGTATGAATATGAAAATACTTTCTTTGATGTATTAAAAAAGATCATTGAACATGTGGATGTAGCTACCTGTAGAGCGAATGAATAATAATTTTGGATTTCTTTCCACATAGACTACCTTGTTCCTATTAGTTCTTATTGGCTCGTGCTCCTGTCATGTCACCTGATTTGATGCCTAACATACTGGACTCAACAATCTCATATTTCTTTATGGCGTATGTGTTTCCATATAATTAATTGCATCGTCAAGCATTGCCAGTTATCAGATATTTATTAGATTTTAATATTATTTTGATGTGGCTCTGATAGAAATTAAAACATGAACATAATTGTTGATTTAAACATAGATTTGTAATGTAATATGAATAGAATAATATTCAGAAAAGAACTTTACCTGCTGCCAGATGACTGGAAATTTAAAGTTTGCAAAACTGGAAAACTTCGTATTGTCATGGTAATGTTACATTCCGATACAACTTGCGAAATGGTATACTCAAAAATGAATTCAATCAACACCGAAATAAGACACACTTTCTAGTGAAACAATTCATGGATGAATGTTGGCAACGAATTCTGCTTTTTTTTTCCTTAGTGTGAAATAAACAGTGCATCCAACAGCAATATTCTTTTTCATGCACATATTTACTTCCCTTTAAGATTAAAATTTGCCCCTTCTAAATTCATCCCAAACTACAAACAACAACACAAATAAACTAGCAAACATTATGTGACTACTGGCAATGTTACGTCATTATGACGACTTTATGGCAGTCTATTGGCAATTTAGCATAGTCTACCTAACCTTACTGTGCTCCTCTCATGTTCTGATCACTGGTTATAAACTGCCTATAGCACAGCACAGTAGGTGCATGTTCTGAATATGACGGGCCATATGGAAATAAAGATCTGCTTTATTCATTGAAAACATATGTAACCAGTGATATTGTGATTCCATAACAAGCGACATAATCAGAACGAGGTAGGCACACATGTGGAAAGAGATCCGAAAGTTATTATATATAAGGGGTTAGTCAGGAATGTATTATCTCAAAAATCTGACAGAACCGATAATTTTAAAGAAATGATAGAATAAGAAGGCATAGAAACTTTAATAATAATGAAAATTTAAAAATATAACATTCTCGATAAGAATGGTATAAGGATAGCTCATATATTATCTTTAATATTGCATGTATTAATTCAAATCTATAGGAAGAATTTAAATGATTCATATATAAATACAATAACCTAACTATGAAGTATTTCAAACAGGTGAATGTTTATCAATACACTTGATGTTCGAAATAGCAGTGTGCTAGAAATGTTAGTAAATATTTGGAGTTATCTTGAAAAATTCTGATAGATTGTGCAATAATATATAGGAAAGGGCAAGCAAAATAAAACCGATTTCTCTCTACCTGTTACGGATCTCTTCTTGGGTCTCTTGAACCAAGGCAGTTCCACGCTCGGATCATTGTCTTGGAGCGAGGTCTTGACCCGCAGGCGTTCCTGCTCGTCCACATCGCTCAAGTCCAGGAACTCGATATTAAACTTGAAACAGATTAGAAATGCGTTAAGGCTGATCCGGCCGGGAATTTAAATTATATAAGTGTGATTACAAATGCACTCGGCGGCAACCAAAAAAATAACTGGCGCAAGCACAGGCGAAAATAACGTGTCTTACCGCATCGTTCTCGGCCATATCGGTGAGAATACATGCAGGCCCACTTCGACGCCTTACACTCTCATTATACTTGCTATAATGTGTAATATAGTTAACATCACGATCAAAAAATTAACGAACTTGGGGTTAACTTTTCACGTTACATTTCTGGCATGACATGACTTGAGTCTTGACTGATTTGACTTACGTTCGCATTTGACGTTTGACGACTTGATGCCTATTACAGGACACAAATGGTTTCACAACCCAGCGTTGCCAACATCAAGATATTACCATATAATTTGGCATACAAAAGCTGAAAGACGAAATAGTAATTTATGTTATTGTGGTTGAAATATTAGCGTGGAAAATTTGAAATGAAAATGCAAAAAAGTTGCAGGTGCTTTCGAAAATCGGAAGATGAAAATTGTTACCGTGTTGTTGATTCAATTTTAGTGTCCTTTGATGTCCTCTGCTGTCATGTCATGTGTCGTTATCGGTCCCTTACCTGTATCAACCTTCGCTGAAATCTACGCAATTTTGCAAAAATTTAAGTACCAACAAAAATGAACTCAGTTTTTCGCCCGAGTATTCCCAGGAGCGTTCTTGCCTTGGCGAAGCGCTCCATTGTCACCTCTCAGCTTCGACTAGGTTCGTTCAAAGTGCAGGACGACAAGGACTTCCTGGAAAAAGTAGAAAACAGCAAGGGGCCGATCATTGTGGATTTTTTTGCAAAGTAAATTTGTAGCTAAAACCAGTACTTGGATGGTAAAGATTATTTTTCAGCTGGTGTGGACCATGCAAGGCGCTAGAACCCAGGTTGGAGAACGTTATAGCGCAACGTAAAGGCGAAATCAGTGTGGCGAAGGTCAACATCGATGACCTGGGTGAACTAGCGGCTAAGTATGAGGTAGCTAAGCGTTTTCCTTTTCAAACGATAGAAAGATTCTTAAAAAAATTACTTCTTAGGTTAAAGCTTCTCACTTGATCAGTTTTATTATAATGGGGCTTTCTAGTCTTGCAGCACTTATCCTGTGAATAAGTTAGATAAGTATAATTAATAACTTTATTAGACATTACTATTGCTAGACCTATCTAGATAAAAAATTAATATATACTCTGATTTTATCTACAAATATAGGAAATTTTTCATTGTTCCAAATTAAAAGTTGAACAAAAAAATTTAAGTAGGTTTCTATACAATATTGTTGAATTAGAATTTTTAATTACAACGCTGAATTTGTAATTTGTTCTAGGTTAGCACAATTCCAGCCTTGGTAGTGTTCCAGAATGGTAAGGTAAAAGAAAGATTAATAGGACTACAAGATGAAGATAAATTAAATTTATGGATCGATAACGTCCTGAAAAATTGAAATGTGATATTTGCTCTGTTAAAACGTTACGGTGTGTACATATAGAGAGAAATGCTAAAAATATATCCACATATATTGTGTGCACTCAGAATTATTAGAAATAAAAGTAATTGTTAAATATGTTCATTATGGGGGTTTTTTCGTTTATTTTTCTTAACTAAACCGGCAGTAATCTGATTTAAAGTCTTGTTATTGAAGTTATCAAAATATTACAAGAAGGTGCATTTTCTGCAGTCTGATTTACAATGAATAGATCATATTATGTGATATAAAAAACACAAGTACAATAAAAATATTTAGCGCCTTTAAGTGATGTATATAAAAGCAAAAAATTAGTTTAAGAAATATCACAATTGAAGAATTTGCTAAAAAAGGATGACTAAATGAAACACCTGCAATGTAGTAGAGGTAAAAAGATATCAAACGATAATTTAAGACTGACATCACATGAGTCTGAGAAAATAATGTGATTTAAATATTTGAGAGTAGGTCAACACAAAGAATGAAAAAATTGTATCACAGAAATAATATAAGTAGTTTATTACAAAGCATTTTGTGCTAACATGTAAGTATATAGTAGAAGACAGGGCACTGAGCTTTTACAAAATAACAAATTCAAGTATTAAATGGAAATTATTAATTATTGATTAAGAAATAATCAACAATTTAAAACAAGGAGTTGTAGAAAAGCAGAAAGCATTTGAAAGAAAGATGATCGGCATAACCATGGGACCAGAAAGAAGAACAACCATAAATTGAGATAAACATTGAAGTAAAAATATTTTGAAGCAAGCGAACAATTAACGTAATAGAAGCCAACAGTAGTAAGTGATACGGCTACTTACAAAGAAGAGAAGTTTATCGGTAAGGGCCATAACTACAATATAAACAGGATGACCAAAAGAAACATGAGAGGAACAATAAAGAAAGAGGGACCTAAAAAATACAGAAGTAAATAACAAAAGCATTCTAAAAATTGAAAATCAAAAAGAAAATGAAAGGATGATTGAAAAGAGATAATAGAACAAGCAAACAAACCAAAAGACAAAAAAACGCTGAAAATGTTGGCAAATTTACCAAATAAAACGAATAGAAAAAAAATAGGATAACATCAGTTGAAATTTGTGTAAAAATGTGTATCTTGCATACGTATAATTGTTTACTTCAAATTGATAAATTTAATTTAATTGAGCAATATTCTATGCCATTTCTATAAAAATATATTTGCATAATATATTTAATAAGTTTTTTCACTTTAAATTGACCATATCAACTTAATATACTTTAGAGCATTATTTTAATTTACATCTTCATCGCTAAAACACATTTTACTAGGTTTACAATAAAACTGGTTTATTTTTCTATGAATTAGTTACAAAATATAAATAATAATATATTAATCATATCGATGACATCCATATATGTATATGGATGATCCATGATATATAAATACTTTGAATATAAAGTTTAAGGCCTCAGAGAGCTATTCCTATTACTACCTTTATTTTGACTTAAACTTGGAACTTCCTCTAGTTTCACTCTTTTGTCCACTGTTTATTCTCAATAATTTTTCATCGACTGCTTCTCGATGACAATTCATCGACAACTTGTGAAACAATTTTTCTTCAATTTCCTTCACCACTGGTGACCTATTCAATGACATGTCCATATCGATTAGTTTCAGGTCAAGGATTTGTGCTACTTCTCTAGCCTTCTCCAAGTTTCTGTTGTACCTCACTTGGGAGGCTTGCAGTTCGTTCTCTTTAGCAGTAAGTGCCTCTTGTAAACTTATCACTTTTTGCCGGTACTCCTTCACAATGGAGCTGTTGGATGTGTTCTCACCCTGTTGGCATTTCATCTCCTCGATCTGAGCTTCCAGCTTTAAGATGGTTTGATTTAACACACGGTTTTTCTGTTGCAATTTCTCTGCTTGATTCTGGTCGCTCTCCAATTGCGACTGTTTTGCTTCTAATTCTTGTTTGTGGTTTTTCAAAGCGCGATTTTCCCTTTCAAGGAATCGTAACTTTTCACTGATGTCTGTCGGGGACAGTTCTTGGGATACGGCTGAGGAGCTTTCTTTCTTAGGGCCAAGTTTGAGTTCCTCGTTTTCATCCCTTAGAGAGTCTCGTTCTAAGATCAATCGTTCCTTCTCACCTTGGAGGGATACAAGTTTCGCTTTCATTTTGTCTAGGTTGAAGTGTGCCTTGTCTACTTTTTGAGTTTCTTCATCTAGTTTCTGCTGTAACTCGATCACTTTATTTTTGTACGATTCACATTGGGATTTCCAGGTATTGTTCTTCGCCAATTCCTCTTCTAATTCCATGTTCTTTTGTAGATATTCCATATTTTTTTCTTCGAGCTTTTGTAAGTTACGTTTGATATCCTGGTAGTTTTCTAATCGTTTCTTGTAAGAGGCTAAGGCTAATTCTAGGTCTGCTACTTTACTTACAGATTCAGAGAGTGCATCCATTTCATCTTTTAATCTCATATAGTCTTGAGCTGCCAACTGTAATTCGCTAATTTTTTCTTGATAGTTCAAAATTTCCTTTTCTTGTTCAAACATTTTTGCTTTGAAATCGTCTCTAATGACCTCCGCTCTGAACACTTCTTCCTTCAGTTGTTCGATTTGTTTTCTAGCTGTATCTTCGAGATTTTTGTTTTGTTTTTTCTGCAAGATTTCATTTTGCATGAGGATCTCTTGTTTCTCATCAGTCAAGGTCTGGATCTGTTGTTCTAACTCTTGGATTTGTTCCATTAGTGCCTCTCTAGATTTATTGGCGGCTTCCAAGTCCCCGACAAGTTTCATTACCTTCGTATCGCTATCAAGAATTAGCAAGCTAAGTCCCGTGCGACCAGGTCCTACTGTCACCTCCTCGAGTTGCTGAATTGCTTGCATGATGTTACGTTGAACAATTTCTTCCATCTCCATTATCATTGTAATGTACTCCTGTTTCCTGTCACAGTTAATGGCGATGCCAAGCACCAACCTAAGGAGCTTCTCGAGCTCGATCTGGTTCTGTGCCTCGCCCACCTTGACAACGTCCGGCCGGCCGGACTCCATCACCTGCAGCGTAAGCACATCCTGGTAGAACTCTGCGACTGCTTCGAGGATCTTCTTCAGATTGCTCACCCGTAGCCGCCAGTTGTTCGGGTTCACGTCGCGCTTGATCTTAGCTTCGAGTTTCGCGAAGTGTTCCGGTACCATCTGCACCAGGGCCTCCGTGATGCCGACGCCGTCGCATGCCTCGACGACGCTTCTCGTCTTGTTCGAAGTGATTTTCTGTAACCATTTCAACAGGCTTTTACACATCGATTCGCTCGTCTCCATGGTCTGCTAGTTACTAGAGGAAATTACAAATCGATCCACTCATTAACTTCTAAACTTTCACCCACCTTTCACCCATCGACCCATCTGATTTTGACAGATGTTATCACAAAATATATAGGCTGACATGTCTGACATCTTATTTCTAGGTTCCAACTTTTAACTGCTTCTAACATTTCTGTGCACCTATTCCTGAAAGTGGGTAATCGTAATTATACCTAGGGAAATTTTAAAATTACCGTTCCACCAATAATTATACTTATTATACTTGTTATACGTCTATATAACTTAATTACGTCTATATATATAACTATATAAGTAAAATAACGTAAAAAATATTGAAATTAAAGACTTTCTTTTAAAGTTCTGCCTGCATATGGTCTGTGATACATGAAACATTAAAATTTGACGAGCACGTGGACGGACATCCGTGACTCGTGTATGACGTTTCACATTTCAGGCATATGCTGAGCTGAGCTGATCTGTGGGCATATGTCACATAGCCGCTATAAGTGAAGACGTGATAATTGATGGTGCAATTTACACTTCTCCTTCGGTAAGTTCAATTAATAATCAGCTACACTTCGATGTATTCACCGTCACGTTCTACGTTCTCTTATTTCCTAAGCATTTCGAGTAAAAAAATTACCATCCCTCGCTGAAAAATGGCTGATGCAATGAAAGCTGTTGTGGAGAATGGTGACCCTACGGTGCCCGAAAAATCCGCCAAACAGCTCGCCAAAGAGGCCGCCAAGCAGGCTAAATTAGACAAACTGAAGCAGAAATTAGAGAAGCAGCAGAACGCAGCCCCTAAAAAGGAAGAGAAAAAAGAAAAGAAGAAGGAAACCAAGGAGGTCGCCTTGTACACAATTCAGACACCAGATGGTTTCAAGAAGGACGTGTCCTGCCCACTCCCGGATGCGTACAGTCCGAAGTACGTCGAGGCGGCTTGGTACAGCTGGTGGGAGAAGCAAGGTTTCTTCAAACCGGAATATGGTAGAAATTCATTGTTGGAGCCCAACCCGAAAGGTAAATTCGTCATGGTAATCCCACCGCCGAACGTGACTGGTTCCCTGCATTTAGGCCATGCCCTAACTAACGCTATTCAAGATTGTCTTGTGCGTTGGCACAGGATGAAAGGTGAAACAACTCTCTGGAACCCAGGCTGTGATCATGCTGGCATCGCTACCCAGGTTGTAGTAGAAAAAAAACTTTGGCGAGAAGAAAAGAAAACCAGGCATGACGTCGGTCGTGATGATTTCATCCAAAAAGTGTGGAAATGGAAGAACGAGAAAGGTGTTCGCATTTACCATCAATTAAAAAAGCTTGGATCTTCCTACGATTGGGACAGAGCAGCATTCACCATGGATCCTAAACTTTGTACATCGGTAACTGAGGCCTTTGTAAGGCTTCATGAGGATGGGACCATATACAGGTCTAACAGACTCGTGAATTGGTCATGCACACTTAAGTCTGCTATATCTGATATAGAAGTGGATAAAGTTGAGCTTCCCGGACGTACTTTCTTGTCTGTGCCGGGTTATGAGGAGAAAATCGAGTTTGGTGTTTTAATACACTTTGCTTACCAAGTGGAGAATTCTGATGAGAAGTTGATAGTCGCTACAACCCGTGTAGAGACTATGCTTGGCGATACAGCAGTTGCAGTACATCCCGATGACGATAGATACTCACATTTGCATGGAAAATTTGTTATACATCCGTTTTGCAATAGAAAACTTCCAATTATCACAGACGATTTTGTTGAGCTTGGCTTTGGTACAGGTGCTGTAAAAATCACACCTGCTCATGATCCTAATGATTACGAAGTGGGCAAGCGACATAACCTTCCATTTGTTACTATTTTTGATGATGGAGGCAGTATCATTGGGGACTATGGAAAATTCACTGGGATGAAGCGATTTATTGCCAGAAAGGAGATAATTAAAGATTTAACAGAAAAAGGACTTTACATCGAAACCACCAATAACCCTATGGTTGTACCAGTCTGTAATCGTAGCAAAGATATAGTAGAACCCATGTTGAAACCTCAGTGGTATGTAAAATGCAATGAAATGGCTGAAAAAGCTATTGAAGTGGTAGAAACTGGACAGTTACGAATCAATCCTGATATTCACATAAAAATATGGAACCACTGGATGTCTGGGATAAGAGATTGGTGTATCTCCAGGCAACTTTGGTGGGGTCATAGGATTCCAGCATATTTTGTAACATTGAAGAGTAAAAATATCGATAGTTTGGGTAGCGATGATCGTTGGGTATCAGGGAGAACAAAAGAGGAAGCAATGAAGAAAGCAGCGGAAAAATTTACTACCACTGAAGCCGATGTAATCCTGAAACAGGACGAAGATGTATTGGACACTTGGTTTTCTTCAGCACTTTTTCCATTTTCAATCTTTGGCTGGCCAGAAGAAACAGATGAACTTAAAGTGTTCTACCCAACAACTTTATTGGAGACTGGTCATGATATCCTCTTCTTTTGGGTAGCTAGAATGGTGTTCCTTGGGCAAAAATTACTAGGAAAACTTCCATTTAAAGAAGTGTATTTACACCCTATCGTTCGTGATGCTCATGGTAGGAAAATGAGCAAATCACTTGGCAATGTGATTGACCCTATGGACGTAATCACCGGTATAACCCTTGAAGGTCTCCATGAGCAACTTTTGGAAGGAAATCTGGACCCGAAAGAGATTGAAAAAGCTAAACAAGGACAAAAGCAGGACTATCCAGAGGGGATACCAGAATGTGGTACTGACGCTCTGCGTTTTGCACTTTGTGTAATGTGTTTTGGTAGGGACATCAATCTTGATATCTTAAGAGTGCAAGGTTACAGATTCTTCTGTAATAAAATTTGGAATGCAGTTAAGTTTGCCCTTAATTACTTTACTGAAGATTTCGTTGCACCAGACAGCAACAAAATCATTGGTAATGAAAGCTTGATGGATATGTGGATGCTGAGTCGATTAGCTACAGCTATGACAGATGCTAACAAAGGGTTTGCTGAATATGACTTTCCCCTTGTGACCACCGCAGTTTATAACGTTTGGTTGTATGAGTTATGTGATGTATATTTAGAATGTATAAAACCTGTGTTTACATCTAGTGATGAAGAAGCCAAAATGACTGCACAGATTACTTTATATAGAGCTCTAGAAGTAGGCTTACGATTATTGTCACCATTCATGCCATTTATCACTGAAGAGTTATATCAGAGGTTACCAAGATCCAAAGAATTAGTAGAGAAAATTCCGAGTATTTGTGTAGCGTCATACCCTGACGCGAAAGAGTGTAGGTGGAAGAACGAAGTGATTGAGAATGAAGTCGATTTCATGCAGAAAGTTGCTAAGAGCATAAGATCAGCAAGAAGTGACTACAACCTTCTTAACAAGACCAAAACGGAAGCTTACATTCAATGTTCAGATGAAACCACAGCGGAGATCATTGTCAACTACACGTCAGCCTTGCAAACGTTATCGTACTGCTCAAAAATCGAAGTTAACGAACAACCACCAACAGGTTGTACTATTATTACCGTCTCTGACAAGTGTGAAGTGAATCTTCTCCTCAAAGGATTGATTGATCCATTAAAAGAAGTGACAAAAATTCAGAAGAAGCTCGATTTCCTGCAGGGTACTAAAGAGAAACTAGTGAAAGCTATGAGCACAGCTGATTATGAAACTAAAGTACCCAGCGAAGTACGCCTTGCAAATGAGGAGAAGTTGTCTCAAACAAATACTGAGATATTGAGGCTAGAAGCTGCACTCAGGGCGCTTAAGAATATGTAATGGAATTTTGGAGTCTTTTTTATATTTATATAAGCTTGAAGGTGTTAATTTATAATGCAACTGCACTATTTATTTATATTAAGGACATATAAACTGTAACTAAGGCTTATGTACGCACGTAAAATCTCGATTTTAAACTAGTATTTCGATACTTTTGATACCAATGAACACATTTTGTTATTTGTCTTTATAGCATTGTTTATTTCTTTTAGTATGTTGTATTCATCCTTTGGTTTGGTTTTAGGTGGCTCTTGCGATACCAAAATCTACCCTTTATATTTTCAGTTTCTTCTTAAACAAATGTCATTTAGTATAATGTGACTGAGTCTATCGGACGTAATTGCTGTATATTGTTTATTTTCTTATTATTGTTTTAAATTGTGGTTTAGGTACAAGGCTAGTGTGGAAAAGTGTTTTTAAAGATGCAAAGCTGCTACTCTAATCTAGATGGCGAAATGTCAGAAGATTCACAACTATCTACCACCAAATGTGCCTATTACTAGAACACGCGCCTCCCTTTGTGATGTATAAAATTATTTTATTGTCGACTTCATATGTATATGAGTGGAAACAGTCTCGAAGAATGCTATCTTTTGGTAGCGAACACACACTAGTACTAAATAGGCAGATTTGGACATAGATGGCTGCCTAGGCCCTACCGACAGTTCTGACTGCCTGGGAAAGTTAAGCAATGCATTATCACTTGCTATTTGATAAAAATACAAACATTTTAAAGCCAAATGAGATGTGGCGTTACATGTAATCGCTTTTCAAAGTTCCAATTATAAAGTAAATTACAGGGACAACTTAGTAGAAACCTGAAATAATTCGAAGTGACACGATCAATAGCATGGTGAGCTCTACAGGTTGAAGAAGCAAGGGGAAGGTAGAAGTAGAGACGTGTATGGTTTATTTTCTCTTTGAATGAAAAATTAACCCTCTTATTTATAAATGCATTTTTAGCTTAGAATGTGTTTCAATAAGGTGCTTATAGTTACCTAAATGTTAAACGCCTGTGAAACACATTTTAAACGTATTTTGAGCTAAGAGCTATTTTTAAGCCGAATAGCTTTTATGAATAATCAGTATATCTTTTAACGCAATAAAACGGTGCTATCTTGATTTCTATTTTATCATCCATAATATTGAATAAATTATGGCGCTACATTACAATGAACCACGTAAATGACGCGGCTTATCATCTAACCTAGCATGTACTATCACTAGCTGATGTTCCTATGAGAAATTTTTAAATTTTGCTCGTAACTGGTAACTTAAAACCCTAACCAGAGATTTCGCTGAACTGGCGACTCGCAAAAACTAAGATACGATTTTAAGGTTCTGCCTATGCTGTTCACCAGTTGTAGGAATGAGTCACTCCGTTTTATTTCGGAATTTTGCAAATACAAAAATTTCGAATCTACATAATTTTTAAACTGCAATACTTTCAGAAAACAACTATATTTTCTTAGATTATGAATTTACTTCGAGGTAATTTTCAAATTTTTGGAATGGAAGCTTCTGAGATGAAGTACAGCAACCCACCGTATAAAAGTTCTTGTAATGTTTTGATTTAATGAAATTGCTTAAATGAAGCAAACTTTTTAGACAAAATTTTGTTTTCTTTTATTCCCAGTATTACTGTTTTTAAAAATTTTGATTTGGCGGTTTTATACAGTTTACAGTCCAGCAGTTTATGTCCTATAGAATACAACTACAGTGTGCATAAATACATTCAATCTAATAGGTGGTCTTGGAAAAAAAAATCTTCTGATACATTTGATATCTTTATTAGTATTCTGTTTTACATATATATCTGGTATTGTTAATTATTGACTATTATTGAAAAAAGTTTAAATCAATGAATAAAAAGTGTTCATCACTATCTTCGAAAACTGAACATTGTGTTTTGAAAAATTTTTCAAAATGTCATGCCATATTTTCTTTATTAAGGCAAACAGGAAGCATTTAAAATGTATGTCAAATTTGACACTTGTCATGAATCCTTGAAGTTGTAATTCATTAAGATAGGAAAACTGTACATCCACAAAAACAAAAAGGAAACATATATTACACTTTTTTGAACATACTGTATAACTTTGATTTAAAGATAACATTTTGAACATCCAACTGCCAAAGATCAAAATAAAGGATGAACAACATTTTTTAATCTTTGAATTTAGATACTTTTTACACCATTCTTAGTAGTGTAGTACATCAAAACATTCAGTAAGTTTTAACAAGGAATACATGCAAGGAATGATAACACAGTATGACTGTTTCTACTTACATTGTTAATTAATTTTTTTCTTATAACAATCAATATTTGTTTTTACACTTTTATAGCCAAAGTACATCCAAAGAAAAATTAACAAGGTAATGTGAAATAAAGAATGTTGGCTGTAGAAAGTATTTTGCTTCTTTCACACAAACATGTGCATTGTCTTACTACTTTCATCATGGCATTATAGAACAGTAGTATTTATTACTATCAAAACTTTTGTTACTTACATATTTAAAAAATAAACTCTGCTCAAAGTAAAACATTGCAAGGAGTTTAATTTATAACCAATACAAAATAAAAAGATTTAGGTACTTTCTGTTTTATAGAAACTCTCATTGCGTCTCCTCAATTTCTTTGCACTCGGGGATGCGCAAATGTCCGCTTTCTCTGTTGTTTTAATGGTTTCTTCAACAATAGCACTTGAAGTACTAGAACTTATACTATCATTCATTGAACAGCTGTCATCCAGACTCTGAGTCAGTTTAGGCTCTGGTAAACTTAAATTCCCCAGTCTTTTCGATGGAGTGTTTTCTGTGGTTAAACTTACTTCACTGCTAGTACTATCATCGACAAAGGTGGAGTTACCAAACGATTCATCAATACTGAGAGATAAGTTCATACCATCTACATCAGCTATTAGAGTTATAGGATCAGTTACGAAAAGAGTTTCACAGAAAAGAACTGTCTGTGGGTTTAACATTGCTGCAGGTTGTTGCGATGTAGAAGTGTTTAATTCTTTGTAGGATGGAGCCGTTTTCGTGAAATTGTTGGGTATCTTTAGATTACCACTAAGTTTGGACAGTATTTTGCTTTTTTCTTCTTCATTGGGTGTAAACTTATACCTACAAATTAGAAGTTTATAAGCCTGTTAAAAGTAATCAAGAATGTTTATTACCGTTCATTACCACCTGGTCCTGGCATAAAAGTGTGAATATTTTTAATACTTAACAAATGGTCTGTAAGAAATAAAGTTGTCAACCATTCCAAGTCATAACTCAGTTCAATTTTCGATTCTGCATTGTGTGGCAAATTCAAGACTTGTAGGAATCTTCGTTTCGGCAAGCACTTATCCAATGCGAGGAATTTCGTTGATGTACCATTGTCGTGTTTCACCAACGCTGCAAACTTACAATGTAAGTGAGCAGAGAACCAATATTTTGGTTTGAGATCATACAAAAGTTCCCCACAAGGCACACTTCCCAGTTGATTACTTTCTATATCCTCTTTAAAAAAAGGTTTCCTCTTCAGCAACTGCTTAAGATTACCATGCCGTGCAATACCCGATGGCCAGTCGTGAGACAGGAAAATATCAATTTTACCCGATAACTGTTTCAGTCTGAACACATCAAGATTTCTGATGTGATATACTGTTCGTTTCGCACTCTCATCATATGGGGGTTTCTCATAGCGTCCTTTCATGTAATCTCTACCTTTGTATATACCAGATAGACCAGCAATTCGCAGACCTAAAAATGTAGAATTAAAAAGAAGATAAATATTTTAATTTATTGTACAACCAGCTACGTTAACCACTCCCGCATATCCCATATAATATATGCTAGGAGCCACCCAGCCTCCATATGGAAGCTCCTGGAGGTAGTTCGAAGCTTCATGATTACCTCCAACGAAAATCGTCAAAACAGGAGCTTGTTTGGCTCCGGAATAGTACCTGAAATCAGTGTTTTCAACAAAAAATATTAACTCTCATTTGTAGTCCTGCTTACTTGTAAAAAGTGCACATTTTCGCATATTTCTGTGGTACAGCCATACATTTCAGGTCGCTTTCGTTTCTGGTAGCTTGAAAGTCCCCACAACATATTAGTAAGTCGATTTTGATGTTTTCTTGTTTTTCTAAGTGTTGAATGGTATCGTAAATGGTTTCCAATTCGCCATGAGCGCAGCCCACGACAGCGATTTTCATCTGGGTAGTTAGTATCAACGTGATAATCGAATGTACAAATATTCAGAGCAAAAAGTTTGAATTAAACTAAAAGTGATATCTTGGTAAACACGTAAAAACAAAATAGTATATAACCTAGAAGCACAGAACATCATCTAATACAGAACACAAATTGAATTTGTATATCTAACTACCTCCCTATTGCTATTGAATTACCTACCTTTTTTGACTTCGATTTCTACCCCTACTTTTATCTGAGGAAGAGGTCCAAAACAGAGAAACGCTTGCTTGTAAAGCAACCGAAGCGCTGAAGAATGAATTACGCATTGTGCCCACTGTATCGAGAGCTGATTTTCAAAGAGAAATGTGATTTATGGTCGGTCATTGGTGAAGAATAAAGAAATTTTGCCCTCATAAAGGACGTCCTCCAGTTTTTCATTCTGAGATTGGCGGTACTGTCGGTTATCACACTGACATTTATTTAACCTCAAAATTCTTTAACATTTTTTTCATTCGTTTGCGTGGAAATGTGACCTGTGTGTGTTCATTGTGATCATTCATTCGTGAGAAAGTTGTACTGTGACACGATAATGCTGTAACCAAGCAATGATCGAGACCGTCGCGATATTATTTTTGAGCAATTACTTCTTCCGAGGCAGGAATCACGAGAAGACCTGCGAGTTTTTGCTAAAACAGTTGAATAGTTTGGGGTTCAGAACAGAGAAAGTAACGTTCCTAAACGAGGACGAGCGTTTCGTCACGTCCGAGTTGTTTTCGATGTCGAGGCAGTTTGATGTCGTTCTGGTAATAACGGAGTCGTTGGTCGACATTGCGTACAAAGCACTGAGAAATATAACTAATGATGGACTTGGTGAGAGGGCTGTGGCTAATGGTGATATGCACGAAACGAGCTTACTACCATCAGTTGCAAAGGTTCTCACTTTTAAACCAAAAGATCTCTCTGTAGTGTACTTTCATCGAATATTTGTCTTGCAACAGGAGAACATCGAGGTATCATTTTCGGGGATATTAAAACACCATTTAGAACAATACAGAACAAAACCTAAGTTTTCTAAAACCTTCATACTAGATATTGTCACAAATATTGACTGTGTTCAACAATATGACAACGTTTCAGTTCAGAATGATGCTGACATATTTAAATTAACTTTGGAAGGAAGCAGTTTTGATGAATTTGTAAAACTCGAGGCGATTGTGAGGGATAAAATCAATGGTATCTCAACCATCTGTGATAATAGTTATCTGTTAGATATTATCTATAATAACCAGGAGAGGCATATTCGACAAGCGATAGAAGTAAGTGCGATATATACCTTCTTTAGAGAAAAATGAAATGACCTCTCTGGTAAAAACGGATTAATGGTCGTGTCACCATAAGGAGGTCATAAAAGATAATCGGCAAATCCTGGCTATCAACTATAACCTGAACAAGTAATAGGCCTTGTTTGACACAGGTAAATTCTTTTATGGTAGTTACACAAACAACCTTAATGTCATTTCATTTTTCTCTAGGTAAGGTATAACAACTGACTGACATCACAAAGAATTACTTGAGGAAAATTACGAACAGTTTGTATCAATCTATTTAGTTAATTTACTTATAATATTCCTAAAATAACTCAAGTAAAGGTGTTATTACATCAATTTGAAATTCACCTCAAATTATAAACTGATGTTAGAAAGATAACTATGTTTTATCAGTTTTGTTAGGTGTCATTATTTTTTCACCTTGAATGATATCAGAAAAAATAATGATAATCATACAAAAATTAAATATGCAAAAAATGTTATCTAGTTTTAAAATTACAATTGCATAGCTTGCTTAAATACATTTAAATTACTGATACAATGTGCTTTATCATATGATTACTTACATTACAGACATTACTAGTGTGCTTTATCACTGTTTTTTAAGTTGCAATAATTGTTATCAATAAATGATATTCCACTTCGAAATATGAAAAATAGTATAACTATATAGTTTGGTTGATTTCACTAATCATTCTACATGCAAGGTTTAAAATCATTTTAGCTTGTTTAGCTTAAAGTATTATTAAGAAGTTATTTGTCGAGTGTTAAGCACTAAGACTAATAAATATATAATTATGAACAAATAATGAAGATTTAATTGTCACTTTCTTATCAACATTTAATGAACGCCATTAGAGTTATTTGATTTTTGAATCAAGAACTTAAAATTTTAGTGCAAATAAAGCATTTAGAAAATTTAATTAACACATATAATGTACTACTATAAAACAGTGAAATATTGATCATTCATATTTTACTTTCTCATATAGGAAAAGTATTGTAATAGAGTTGATTTTTCGGAATTGAGTTATTAGTATTTTTAGACGTTTTAAGTTCTCCTGAGCCCAAAAAAGGTGTTTTTGAAAAAAATGTCTGTGTCTGTGATATGCTTTTCTCAGAAAAAAATAAAATTACAAACAGTTTAATTTTATATTTAGACTTTGTACCATATAACTTCCTTAGCGAAAAATGAAATGAGTTCTCAGGTCACAAAGTATTAGCAGCTATCATATGGAGTCGTAAAAGGTATCTGCAATTCCCCACACTACCTGCGGCCATTAGAAGTAGGTACATCCTTTTATTGTCCTTGTTTACTTTATATTAAAGTCGGCCAAATAAGCGAATGTTAAGCTAGCCATCCCACAAAATCGAATAAATAAAAATACATCTGGGTAAAAATTTATTTTGTCTCTGGACAAATCATCGAAAAATGTATTTAATGTTATCAATCGATTAAAAGAATACCAGACAATCATTCTATCCAAAAAATAATCACCATTTACCACCGAAAGTGGTGAAAATAAGGGTAAAATATGAACAATCTAGATTAATTTACTAAAGTTGGCCACACTTTAATTCGTTTTCCAAAAATTCATAAATAAATCATATAGTCTTATACCACACGAGAAAACTTTTGCATGGCCGTCAGAGGGTCGTAATAAGGGTGAGTACATCTGAATTCCATACAGTTGAGAACAAGCCTAAATAAAGATATAATCAATTATCACTATTGAAAAAAACCCTCTTCTGTAATCAAGAACGGTGAAAATTAAAGTAAAATACAAACAGTCTAGTTTTTTTATTAAATGTTACATTTGAATTTTTTTCTAACCATTTTTATATAAATCATATAATCATATGCCACACGCCAAACCTTTTGCGCAGTCGTCAGAGGGTGGTAGTATGGGATGGGTATGGGTATGAGGGAGGCTCATATGGGAATGAAGTATGCCTGGCAACATAAATTTTTATTTCACCCCTATTTTCACCACCTCCACTAGTAAACCGTGATTATTTTTCTGAAAGAGTAATTGTTTTATTATCTTTAATATCTTTATTATTGTATTAATCAATTGAAATGGTTAAATACACTTTTTGATTGTTTGTCACGAGATAAGCTGAATTTTTATACAGATGTGTTTTTATTTTTTCGAATTTGTGGATGTGGCTAGCTTCACACCCGTCAAAATAAAGGGGTAGTTTAATCCTGTCATCTTTTGACATTTTCAACATTTTCTCTAAATTCGCTCCAGGAATTGTTTTTAAACTTTGAATGTTTGTTCCACTATTGAGTTGGTTATGTATTATACTGCAACTGATACTATAACTACTATACTTTACTATAGAGTGTGTGCAATAAAATTTAATAAGATTTTGGGATACACCTTCTTTGAAGACCACTTTAGCTGGTTGTTTTCCGATTTTTTAAAATTATCTTAATTTAAATTATCTTCTCACAATAGTAATTTACTGTTAACGTCTATTAAACATTTCAAATTTTCAGTAATTATTTCCGAATTTCAAGACACTATTATTAATTTCTTTGAAACTTCATAGCTATACATATTAAGTATTAACTTTCGGAAAATATAAAGCGTGTTCCAGTTTTGCAATATTTTATAAAAATAAAATGTGAGAAAGTGTATGATGAACACACTGCCATTTTTAAAGACCTAGAAGTAAATTTAGCATATAAAAAAACGTTGCCTATGTCAATTTCTTTGTTCCTCAAAAAACGTTTAAATTATCCAGATTCCATTGTTATTTATTAAAGAATATTAATATCCCCAACAACTATCACTTTCATCATGATTTCATCACTTCGGTCTTACACCAAAATAATCATCATAGTGCTTTTAAATAGTGCTGCTTAGTATGTTACAACATAGTGTAACCTGCTATGTTCTAGGGAATAGTTTTTTCTGTGTAACTGATTTGGTATAATTATTTCATTTTCAGAGTATCGAAAAATGTTTCGAAACTTATGGTGTGGAAAATACTTTTCTCAGTTTTAATGGTGGCAAAGACTGTACTGTGCTCCTCCATCTCATCTATACAGTATTAAAAGTGAAATACCCTGAGCATAATTCTCCGATTTTTTGTATGTACGTCAAGAGTAAGAAGGCATTTGATGAACAAGAAGAGTTTGTCTCTCAATGTCAGATCTATTATAATCTTGAGATCGAGAGTCTCTCAACTAATATGAAGGAGGCTCTAGGCGAGGTTTTGAACAAAAGGCCCAATCTTCAGGCTTGCTTCATCGGTACTAGGAGGACAGATCCATATTCGGCAGATTTGAAAGTTTTCCAAGTAAGGGAAAAAGAGATTTCTATAATTCTTTTACATTTTTTGCAAACAATATTTACCCAAACAAATAATTGTTAGCTCTGGGAAAAACAATACACAATTTTAAATTATAATCAAAATCACAAATGAGGTGGTTTATATTTGTAATTGAGTTCTTTCATGAGTAGACTAGTGTCCTATTATGTATCTTAATATTTGAAAGGTATCTGTGCAATTAAATAAATTGCAACTATAAATCAACCCGAAACAACTACTACCATGGCTGATACCAGTTAAGCCATTGAATAAATTTCCAAGTACTTCATATGTAAAATTCAGTGAGATTTCACAAGCTTCTGTCAAAGTGAAGCAAATTGTAGTATAGTCATAGACAAATTAAGAATAGACCAGCTTGCCTGCATAAAAAGGTATAGCGATCTTTTACCTCGAATGGTCTGCTATCTTTGTCTATCATACGCACATGATCGATCGTCTCAGTCACTGATCACTGTCGGTGGGAGGAGGGCAAACAACCGGGAATAGACAGCAGTAGATAGACCACAGTTCGCTGACCATTTGTCTTGTCTCTTGAAAGGATAAATAATTGTGCTTACTGAGCGCAATTACATTTATCTACATTCCTTTAGGACATATGTCGGTTGGAATATTGACTCAACTATGCCTAAACTATTTTGATCACTTTTTCGTCAGTCTGCCGTTACTTTTGATTTCTGACCAAAATACAATTAATAAACATGCTTTTAGTTACTTGTTTGTGGTGTTGATGAATTCGTTTTTAAAATTTTTCCAGTTCTAAGGTGTGTATAAGTTGATGGGATCATGTTCATGCACACACATTGGTTGGGATTTTTTTACAGAAATAAATATATTTAAGAAGTTCCAACTAAATAATTTGTTTTTTCAGATGACAGATCCATCCTGGCCGAAGGTGATAAGAGTGAGCCCGTTACTGGACTGGCATTATTCAGATATTTGGGATTACCTTCTTTACTACAAAATTCCTTATTGTAAATTGTATGACATGGGTTACACATCGCTAGGAAGCGTTTCGAATACAACAAAAAATCCTGGTTTATTGTACTATGATTCCATGCACAGCAGAGATGCTTTTCTACCCGCTTATAAGCTACTGAACGAAGCAGAAGAGCGAAGTGGCAGGGATGTTAAGTGAAATAGGTCTGCTTTTGTAGTAAAATTTTAGAATGTTTTTAAACATCCATGTGTTTTGTTGAATTTTGTTTAGGTATTTATTGTGTTGTATGTTTTCTACGAGAACGGTTACAGGGACAATATAGTTTTATTTAATGTTAAATGAAAGCTCTTTGAATTAATGTAATGTGGGGGAGTTTAAACAAAAACCCCTCCAAAGAGGCTGCACTCTACCGTAAGGCCACAAGTTCACAATCTTGTGTTCACCTAATTATTTCCCTTATGCATCACCTCATTTACCTACACTCTTTATAGAGAAGGAAAACGGATGTATTTTATTTCTCTTTGTGTAGTTAGACGCTACGGTTATACATGAGAAAGATGTCCAGAGAAAGGGGGAAGTAGAGATCTTGTATGCCCCCTTTTCTCATGGCACACGTATTCTAAAATCTATTTTGTCTGTGGTCCAATACCACAAAACCATAGGGTACACAGAACAAAGTACCTAACCTAACTGTTGTCACGTCAATTATGACCCTATGCTTATGACACATTTGACCTTTGACGTGCAATTATTTATCAACATTAATGTTTTGAAATTTAAATCTCCAAGAAAACAGAAATGTTGCCGGGTATCGGAGTTTTCGGTACCGGTGCCGTAGTTAAAGTTCTGGTCCCGATTTTACGCGAGAATGGTTTCAAGATCGAAGCCATCTGGAGCCAGACAAAGCAGGATGCCCAGGAGGCGGCGAAGGCTCTGAAAATCCCCTTTTTCACCAGCAAAATCGACGACGTTTTGTTGAGGAAAGACGTCGACTTGATCTTTGTGATGTGCCCCCCGAACCTCCACGCTCAGATTTCCGTCAAGGCTCTCGGCATAGGCAAGCACATTGTCTGTGACAAACCGGCTGGTCTGAATCAAGCTGACGCTCTGAAGATGGTCGGAGCTGGTCAGTATTATCCCTCGCTGATCTCTCTGATTAATCACTCGTTCAGGTTCTTACCAGCGTTCACTCACATGAAGAAAGCTCTTAAGGACAACTACTTGATGACTCCAGTGACTCTCATTGACATCAGGGTTCAGAGTGGTTCTCTTTTCGGCGACGCGGACAGTTTCGATTGGCGTTGTGATGATACTATGGGGGGAGGCACTTTGAATCTCGTTGGGAGTCACGTGATCGACTTGATAACCTTCCTCACGGGGGAGAAGGCTGTCAAAGTTCATGGCGTTGTGAGGACTTTTACGAAAAGCACTGATAAAATCAAAGGCATACGTAGTATATCTGCACCTGATTTCTGCACATTCCAAATGGAGCTTCAGAACGGAGTCCTTGTATCTGCAACATTGAATAGTCACACAGTCGGTTCAATGTTTCAACAGGAAGTCACAATTTGCAGCAGTAATGGTCATCTGACAGTACGAGGTGGGGATTTGTTTGGTAAACGCAACAAGAGCAATGAGGAGGTGCTATATTTGGATGTCGAGGACTTGCAGTGTCCCGTTCCTAATTCGCCATTACCGAAAATATTCATAAAAGGTTTATGCAAAATGGTTTCGGCATTAAGAGAAGCTTTCCTGCCTAATAATGAGGAAGCAGGATGGATAAAGGAACCTGTGGCTACTGCAGCTACTTTTGAGGATGGGCTTTATGTTCAGGCCGTTTTGCATGCCATCAGACAAAGTTCTCAAACTAGACAGTGGGTTAAAGTGAAGGTGTTGACTGAGCAGCCGGATAAAAATGAGCTGTTGAGTGCTGTTGTCAGAAGAACTGCTATCACCATTTCTTAATTTGATGATATTCCTTTTGCATAACGGATATAATCCATAATCAAAATAAAAATGTGTTAAAAGTCTGTATAGTATATATAAGAGGTTATTTACTGTTTACTGATCATATAAATCGTGTTTTTATCTATTAAGAAAGTATTTAGGGTTTAAATTTGGGATCGCTTATAAGTGCTATTATTGTTACAAATTAAATTGTTTTTCTTTAGAATTAATTATGTGAATGATTAAATAAAATGATTACACTTTAAAATTATTCTGATTCTGAAAAATGTTTTTTAATACCAATACTCTGATTGATACTTCTAATTCTATAAAAGAGTATGACAGTTTTGGTAAGATTTCTGTCATAATAAATGAAACAATACGAGAAACTTAGATATAGGGTACATTTTTTCTCTGTAACAATTGATCGACGATAAGTTTTATCCCCCATATTATTATGACTGGAATGACAGGCTAATGCTGATGTTTGCAAGGGCTGCACTAATGAACAATGTAACAATTGTGATTTAATTGTTATTTTAATTCAGTCTAGGGGTATACTCACCTTTTACAAAATTCAGTAACTTTCTGCTATTATTGATATTAGATTTAATAACAGAGTGACCATGGTATTAATAAGTGTAAACTGTTTAATTAATAAACATTTTGAGTATTATTAATAAATATATGCCAGTAAGCTAAATTAGGAAAATTGGACATGAAACTGTACATTATATATAATAATATAGTATATACTATATACTATATATAGTGTATTAGTAGTATAGTACGTTATATATAGCAGTATAGTATATACAGTATATATAGTAGTATAGTATATACAGTATATATAGTAGTATAGTATATATAGTAATTTATTTATTTATTTATTTATGAATACTAAGCGTACTAGTACTATTCTGTGAACGAAGGAGGATTAGTCAACAGTCGAACAGAATATCTATGCGCGTGTTGTCAAAAGATTAAAAAATGCCATTATTGTTTAATGGAATTAATTAATGGAATCCTATTAATAATGATTTGATGTATTAAAAAGTTCTACAGAAAACTATTAATCATTTTTAATTGCAAATAATATGCCGTCTACGTAGTTCCAAAATTGATTATTCGTAGTTGAATATCAGAAAAATAATAGCAAAATCAGTACTTGGCCCAAAAGGGGAAGTTCATAGACGGAACTGCTAACCATTTTACATCGATTTACTAACCGTACACACATCTTTGGGAAACTAACTACAAATTGACCAGTTGTTCTTGTGATGGATATTCGTATGGAAAATGCTACTAGAGACGTATTTAATACTGTACATGTATTTACTTTTACATGATTGTAGAGCGTCTCGTCTTGCTAGCTCTTCATTCATAATAATTCAATCGATCTCATTCCAGTCGAGATATATGCGCTTCGGTAGGCTCAATCACTCTTGTTTGTAGCTTTTGATGAGACATATGCTCATTGGCTGTTTCATTATCTCTAGAAATTGAACAAATGTTTTGTGTACCCACAAAGTACTTGAAATAACTAGTTCGGAGGCACCAATTATAGTTTAAGAAAATGATCCTTTAACCAGTTGAAAATGCGATTTTACATAATGGGTTGTAAGATTGAAAATTAAAAATTCGCCAAAAATATGGAAAATAATGACCCACATCGGTTTTTCACTTACTTCTACTTTTTAAGAAAAAATGCTTTTTCTCTAATCTCACCATTACGCAACTCTTTTCCGTCTATTTGTCGACCTATAGCTCTGGCTGGAATAATGAGTGAACACCAATTTCATTTTCTACGATATCTATGGAATCTGGTCTATACGTTTTCACACAAGACCGCGGTGACACTTATAAATCACAATATTTTTGGGGGCCGTTAAAGAAGTTAGATATGTTAAAATCTGAACAAATACGCATTCCTAATCTTTTGTGGATCACGAGTTAAATTCTAAAAAAGCCTTATTAAAAAATAGTTTCACCACCAAAATGCGTAATTATTAATCTAAAACTTTTCTCACAAGTGGATTCAAACCTTCTATGGAAGCCAGTCGCGAATTAGTAGTATTCTTGTAAACCCAACTTTTCGATACAGTGTGCCTTTCATTTTCCCATTTTTCATCTAAGTATTAAATAGTACTTCCATCTGTTCGAAACTTTTTGAATTTTCTTAAGTAATCTTTCCTTTGACAAACAATATACTCTTTGTCAAGAGGCAAAGCCATTTTACTAGAGTTTCCCCATTATGAACCCATTTCTTATAGACACTTCCACAATGTTTTATGACCAACATGAGATAAAAATTGTCATCTTCTGCATTTTCTTTGTCACAGTTTTCTTGGTTTAAAAGTTAACGTGGTTTCCATCATGTAACATATTGTTAAAGTATAGGATGGCACAAATAGAAATATCACCACACAACTGACTTGTATTGGTGTTGCTGTACTTATAGTCTCTTGGTTGTCCTGGCACTCACTCTAGAGTTGGGCCATTGGCCCCTTACTCCTTTTCCCTGTTGTTTTTATATACTTTTCCCTCCGGTCCTGTACTTATGGTAAACTGCCTTACCGGCCTTATAGTACATGGCCTAGGCTTACCAGTTTCTCTACGAGGAATTTATTTGTTGATATTCATTTCACGACGGTGATTATTGCAATATTGGTCTTAAATAGGTACCTAATTATTTAAACGGTCTATCTAAACATCACACTGGAGAAAACGTTACAACTAATGATTTTTTTTACAGTATTTCTTTGTAATGAGTTATTAATAGGTACTTGTAAGCAGGTACATACATGAGCCACCTGAAATAAGCTCGTTGAGGAATGTATTGTAATTGGATCGACATTGATTTGTATTATTAGTGTTCGAAAAACAATAAGTATTAATATATTCAAACGTTTAAAACAGTTGTAGGTTTATTATTTACAAAAATTGGTTTACGACTGATAATTGTATTCGGCTCAAGATTCCTGCTCTCAACTACTGGGAAACAGATATTATTTTATTGCACTTTTGAACACTGGCGTGTGACGCCCCTTTACAATGACGATTGAAACGTTATTATACAAACTTGCTTATTTGTAAATAACCAGAATTTAACGACACTTGAGCGAGCAATTCAAATACTTACCAGTATTCAATATTTTGTGTTAGTCAGACAGAAACATTATTTCTACGAGCAGATGTAGTAAGTCAACAAATTTCACGCCATATTGGAGATGATACGCCTGATGATAAAAACAACGAATGAAAATATGACTAAAATTCGAGCTCTTCTTCATTGCAAAAGAAATTACTAACGACTAATTAAACTAGTTTAGTAAAAGAAGAAGTCTTGATAGGATGTATACGCAATTGAATATTTGTGCTATTCCAGGAGAAAGAAAAATAGAGAGAGAATGAGAGGGAAAACGTACATTTGTATTTGTCGCATTATCGGATCTTAAAGTGCCCATTTCTGAAACGTAAAAGTTTTTTCTTTTACTTCAGATACTATCACATTAATATGCAAAGCGTTTACACAGGGTGCAAATACATACATACATTTTCGTTAATTATGTAAATAGTTTTTGTATTTGCAAGATGAGGCCGACCGATAAATGCATTTATATTCACCAGAGCGAACTAAACTAGAGTCTTCTGAATGAAGATTAAAGCGGTAATTTCCAATAAAATTTGACGTCCGTAATTCCCTACGATGCTCTGACTCTAACGCTTTGCGAACTATCCGAGATTTTACGAGAGCTCTCCATTCGATAAGTTCCAATCTGATTGCGACACGGGGGTCCGATTGATTTTTTTAACTCTTTCAGGTTGGTATGATTGGATTTAAGCTAATAAAATCAAGTCGTTAATGCAATTAACCTGAGGTTACTCAGAATATTGGATTACAATTGGGGGGAGGATATAAAAATCACTGGGGACCCTGGGGCGCCTCGCCAGTTTGAACTAGACACCTCGCATGTTGTCGGTAGCGCGACATGGGACTGACCGACTGGACCAACACTTCATCCGTCCACCCGCTGGCGAGGTATGGAAATCAACTTTTTGTTACATTTCATACATTTTAATTTTTCAATTGATACAATATGGTTTTTGAATGGGTGTTCTAGGGTAATGGATACCATTGACAGGTCCGTCCATCTTATAGGCTGGAACGTTCCTCCCGAAGATCTCAGTCATATTCCGGAACATTGGCTGATGTACCCGGAACCGGATAAGTCGTTGCACCTCCTACTGGGGATAATTTATATATTTCTTTTCATAGCTGGAACAGTTGGGAATGGATTAGTCCTGTGGATCTTCACCAGGTGAGCTAGAAACGTAGAGACTTTGAACTCTTCTGGAATAAGTTTAACTTTGATGAAAAACTCGAGGAAACTAGGGACGGAAATGATACAAAAACAGAGGACGGCAGCAAACTTATAGAAAAAAATTCTCACAAAACCGTCGTTAAAAATGTTTATTATTAACAGAAATTAAATCATCGACGTTTCGCCCCGCATCTGGGGCAGTTTCAAGATGAATACAACATTAAACTGAAAAGAACTAAAAGAATACCAGATGTGGAGGAGAGGATATTTTTTCGTCAGTTCATGATTCGTCAGCTGACCGAAAAATTCGTGATTCCTCACATACGTGTTTTGATCTGGTTGCAGGTAAAAATTTATTCTTGTTTCTTCAATTGAAACCGTTAGCAATTATCATAGGATTATTTAACGTGAAAATATTTTCGTTCACTATTTAACCCATAGAATAACACCTAATAATCCATAATAATAGCCAACCCATAACATATAAAGTGCGAGTCTCTAACTTGGAATAAATTCAAGAAATCAAAGACAATTTTTTTTGTTGGAAATATGCTTGGACAGGTCGACTAGTATTTTAAATTTTTGATGGAAGAAAATATCATACAGCCTGTACAAAATTTGAGATATGACGTCATCGACTATTTTTCCTTAAATGGCAATACTAATTTTTTTATGACAATTCTTAAAGCTTATAACAAGTTACACATGCGTACCGAATATCAAATTTTTAGTGGGTAGTTAATTAGTGGGTACTGGTGGGTCCACCCCTAGATGTATGTCTTTTCTATGTTCGTCCTTATGATGTATGTTTAGTAACCATTTGAAATATTCTTGCCATGTTTCAAGTGGCACCTCTTCGTTGGTTATAAGCTCATTGTTATTCTTCATATCTTTCTTATCAGCTAACATTGATTTGTAAATTGCTCGGCTGTTGGACTCTTGTCTATTTCTCTCCATTTCCTCATATTGCTGTTGTTCATATTCCCTTTTTCCGTCTAATTAGTTTTCTTCTCTCTCGTTGGGATGTTACATAATTTTCTGTATTTTCTGTTGTTTCTTGTTGATTCATAATGTTTCGCTTCTTCTGTCTGTTTTGTAGTTGTTCATGGCATTCTTCATCAAATCATTTCTTTGCTCTCTTCCTACTTTTTCCTTCTATCATTAGTTCTGCTATCTCTATAGTTATTTCTTCCATTTGATTCCATAGCCTTTCAACATCGTTATTCTGGTCTATTTTATTTAGCCCTTGTTTCATTTCCTGTGCGAAATTTTCGCGGTTTTCATCATTTATGTAGTTTTTCGATGTTCCACTCCACCAACGTTTCGTTCGCTTTGAGTTTCTGTGACGATATTCTCATCCTTATTTTTGCTCTCACTAAATGATGATCTGTACCTCCATCTACAATACTTCCCTGAGGCTTCTTACATTCACCACATTACTTCCATGTGTAACGTCCACAACTACGTTGTCACTTTGGTTCCGGGTTGTGTTAGAAATCCAAGTCTGTTTATTAATATCTTTATGTAGTATACATATATCTACATTTATATATTCTAAATAGTAGACTTTACAAACATATTGTTGGCAGACGCTAACTCTACGAGACTTTGCCCATTGTCATTTTAGATATCATGGAGGTTGCGTTGTCTTATTGTCGGTCCTAGGTTAGGTTTTTTGCTAATTTTTGCGTTGAAGACTCGACAGATAATTTGCACGTCTTGTTTGGGGATTCCTCTCTTTCCCTGTCTCTTTTCGAGTCGGTCTTAGAAGCCGTCTTTAATTATTTCCTCTTTGTCTTCTGTCGGAGTGTGTGCAGTTATAATTGAGATATTGTACCACCTTCCTTTAAGTCTAATATATTACAGTCTCTCACTGATGGGTTTAAAACATATAACATTGTTCAAGTATTTTTTTCCGACCACGAAACCTGTGCCGAATTC
The DNA here is from genome assembly GCA_963576515.1 of Cryptocephalus primarius. Classification (NCBI taxonomy): domain Eukaryota; kingdom Metazoa; phylum Arthropoda; class Insecta; order Coleoptera; family Chrysomelidae; genus Cryptocephalus; species Cryptocephalus primarius. The sequence continues at coordinate 7,208,117 of OY754947.1, forward strand.
GTTCTTTTCTCTTTGGTTTCCACTGTAGAAAATCACCGCGTCGTCTATTTGTATGTTTCCAGTGTCCAGGCATTCTAGTTCTTGTATTGTCGTAATGTCCACTCCTTTTTCTAACTATCGTACTACACGTGTGGCTGCTCCTGTCAAAATGACAAGACGCCCGCCACTACATATAAGCCGACATTTTAAAATATTTGGCGTATGCACATGGCCTGGTAATATTTAGTAGGTTTTACGCCATTTCATATTCCACCTATAGTTATTTTTTTCTGTTCTATACTACACAAAAATTTTATTACCCATTAACATGTTTCTTTTAAGTGCAAGTCGCCCTTTCGGTTCTATTTTTGTATTGCTAATGAGTTGCAAATGTGTAGTGTTACTCTTGTTTTTGGAAAGCAATACCAATTATTTTACCACATTAACAGTCCCCCGGAGCGTGCTATCAATTTTATAGCGAGGTCCGAATTGCCTTTCCCCCCCTAGTAAGAAAGAACGTGAACGTCTCGTAAAAATTCACATTGACAACACAGCTGGCTTTTTACCGATTGAGAGACAGATTTAAAACTTATCGAGTAATCATTTAGCGCGATGTAGGTTACTTATCTATAATTCATCAGAAAATTCATCATTCATTCAGCATTCATCAGAAAATTTAACAAATAAATGAAACATGAAGGCAAATACTTCACAACCATATATTTAATAAGAGAGTTTTTTATTGGTAACTTGGTTATCTACATTAATTGTAAGATGTAATATAAATAATGATATAACTTGACAACAAATATTATCAAAGAATTCCGATGGCCAAACCAAAAGTGGTATTTTAGCCATAGACTTATAAACATAGAATGGGCATTGCATTGAGTCGGGTGACGACACCATGTTTTGTGCATTGTTCCTTCTATCTCTGCCTGAACCACAGGGTTTAAAGTTCTCTCTCTCTCTCCCTCTCTCTCTCTCCCTCTCTCTCTCCCTCTCCCTCTCCCTCTCCCACTCCCTCTCCCTCTCCCTTTCCCGCTCCCTCTCTAGGAGGCAAAGCTCTCTTATTACATTTTTCCCATGAAAATACTTTCTCTCTAGGCATTTTCACAATTTTCTTCGACTAATAATCGGTAATTCGTCTTCTTTCGGAATACAATTACGTATTTTGTTGAGGTTAGATATTTCTTTATTTAAATAAAAAAAGATCTTTACTGAACCCAATGGACTTGGTTACGTTGCTTGGTCCCAGCGTAGTTTTAAAATGTGGTGTATAACTATGTAAGTAATATAACTTAAGTAGGGAACGACGTTCGGCAATAATCGTTTCAGAACAATATATTTTTCACCATAAAAATTCCCTTAAAACCTTTTAGCAAGGATTATGGGAGATTGAATCACATGGTTGGCTATTTTTCTTTGTAAGAAATGAATTGTAAATATATACCTACTTAATTACTTATAAAAAGGTACATCGGGTATCTGTGAAATAAATTATAGTTGTTAAAGGAATGCATTATAAGGATCACGGTATTAATTAGCTTCGTTTATTTTTGAAAAAATAGTAGTTAAGTATTCAAATTATCAGTATTTACACTGTTTCTACAATTTTGTATATTTGCTTCATAAGAAATAAGCCTATGGTATATTGCTAATGATGGTATGTGGGATGATTCGTACTGTCAACAATTTTGGACTATAGGCAATTTCAGTGTTGAGGATGCTTGGTTGACAAATAGCAATCTATATCTTCAAACTACTCCAAAATCTTTTTAACTTTTTAGGTTTTAGTAAAGGTGGAGAATACCTAATTCAATCATGGAAGTACAAAATAATACTCCTCAACATTATTTCTTTCGTTAATAAAATTAATGCTGAGAAATAGTGTGTATTCTCTAATAGAACACTACGATTTAAAATAAAATTATTGCCTCTTCAGGGCGCAGTTTTTTAATTTAAACTTTCGATATAACTGAAAAATATCCTGAAATTTATTTGTCTCCTTTCTTGCAATTTCACTGGTTCGCTCAGTACACCACACATATATTTCAAGATGCTAAATTTATTACAATGGCACAATTCGACACTTACTTCCGAAGTCGTTTGAGGGTTTTTCCTTTTGACTTGAGGAGCTCCCTCTTTCCGGCAAAAGAATTTTTCATTTGCCCATTTTACACTTCCCATTATACAAGATGTAAGTAATAAAAAAACGCACAAAGAGAACGGTAAAATATTATAACTGTTTCGAGAATTATTCCAATATCGTACTTTTACGAAATCACTCGTGGACCGACAGGGCGTCACATATATACCTATTTTGATAATCTATTTCTGAATTATACATGCATCTCATTTGAAGTCCATAAACAATTTTCGAAAAGTGGTTCAAACCATGGTTTTAAATCTTCAAAGCGCTTCGAAGGGCTCTTAAGAAGATTCTTGCAATAATTTCCCAAACTCATTTTCCTCCGTGGTAATCACTTATTAACAGTAAAACATATTACCCATTCTACACTGATCTCTTCAGGGCTTTGTAGCTAACAATATGGTGATTAATTTAAGGAGCATTAAATCCCAAGATAAACTAGTACATTTTAAAATTCAGGTATAATGATGATGACTGCTTGCAAACTTTCAGAGAGAGAAATTTTAATAGAAGACTACGCAGTGGTAGTTACATAGAAATATTTTTAAAAATTGGAAATAAAAAACCACTCCACGTCGTCGTTATTCAAAGCGGTCGTAAGATAGGATTTTAGCATAGGGTTATTGATTTGTAATTTATCCAGGAAATGTTAAAGTGCCCTGCTGAGTGGCTCCCTTTAATGAGAGTGTGCTTTATACAAGTTACCAGTTTACACTTGCAAAATTAATATTCTAGTATATAATGTTTAATTCCCATATGCGTCACTTTTCAGATATTAAATTTTTGGAAGTTACGGTCTTATTCATAAACCTTAAAATACGTTTAGAATATGTTTCACAGGTGTAACTACAGTTTTGTTCCGCGTGTATTCTTAACATGGAATTACTTTATTGAAACGCATTCTAAACGTATTTTAAGCTCAAATTCATTTTAACGTTAAAATACGTTAAGACCGTTAGTGCTCAACTCATATCTTAAACCTAAGTTGAGTAAATATTACAGCTAATACTGTAGGTTATGTTTGGTAAAACGTCAATTTTTTGCATGTGAGTGTGACTTGAAATATTGTTCATTTTCTATATTTCGTAGCGCTAAATCACTACGAACCGCCTCCAACATGTTCGTCGTCAACCTGGCCTTTTGCGACTTCGTAATGATGTTAAAAACTCCGGTCTTCATCCACAACTCCTTCTACCAAGGCTTCGCTTTAGGTATGACAGGTTGCACCATCTATGCCGCCATGGGCTCCCTATCGGGTATCGCGGCTGGCATGACGAATGCGGCCATCGCATACGATAGGTACACTACCATAACTAGGCCCTTCGATGGGAAAATCTCAAGACCTAAGGCGGTAATAATTATCACCTTTATATGGTTATATACGTGTCCGTGGACTGTTATGCCCATGCTCGAGATATGGGGAAGGTATGTACCGGGTAAGTAGTGACTGGGTGTGTTAAGACATTTGAAAATAATGGGGACTATTTTTAAGAGGGATTTCTGACAGCCTGCACCTTCGATTTTTTGACGAGGACGTACGAAATTAAGTTGTTTGTTGGGTCAATTTTCACCTGCTCTTACGCCATACCTATAAGTATGATTATTTACTTCTACAGTCAGATCGTGAGCAAGGTGTTCAGCCACGAGAAGGCGCTGAGAGAACAGGTAAACGTCCGATATCATCATCGACATTTAGTCACCAACATTATCATCATCACTTAGTTTCCATTACTCCACTGCTGGACATGAGCTTTCTTAGATTTTATACATTTGTTGCTGGTAATACTTTCTCTAAATACAGCCCAGCTCTAGCACACAGACAACATTTTCAAGATTTATTGAGCGTGGGGAGAGGAAACAAAATATAATATTTTCTTTGATCAAAAACTGTATTGTTCGCAGCTCCCCATGAAAATAATGCAACCTAAATAAATTTACAGTACGGGCCTAGGACTTGTTAGTATGGGAAATTTTAGTTGCCACGTCGAATAAGGAGAAAAATCAAATGACATTCAACTGCAAAAATTTTAACTAGTATTCCAACTAGGCGGATATAATTTAATAAAATCATATTGTCCAAAATCACCATATTGAAATAAAATTTATCCAACAGAAAATTACATACACCGGTACTGCTACACAAATCAAAGTTTAACAGCATGTTCCAACTACTGTTTAGACTCGTAGAGAGAAAAATAAATATTTTGTATATAGGTGTAATAGCTTGCACCTATTGGGGGTATTGTTTATACATACACAGAGTATGTACATACATACCCTTTATACATATTGCTTCGAGAAATAAAAATTTATTGGGATTAGAAATATACAAAATTTCATTACATTTGAAATGAAAGTGTTCACAATTTAGATGTGGGTTTATAAAAATCAGGCCGTATACTCCAATGTGGTGAAGAAGCAGACTTATGAGCGATAGATGATTCTAGATGGCATCACAAAAATCTTTCATCCGTTTGTCACGTGGTAAAATACACGTAAGAGTTTCTGTGGAACATTTGATATCGTTGTAAAATGTCTGATAATTTTAAGAAAGCAAGGCAAAAAGCAAAAGAGGCTGTAAACTTGAAAAATAAAAATTCTCCAAAAAATTGTCACTAGTCAAGCGAAAAATAATGTAAGACGATGCCAACCATCGTTTAGAGCGTAACATATATATGGCTATAGTTCATTTTCGAGATTAAATTTTACTAAAACCCTTACATACATTGCAACATTGTTCCTGCTCACAAAGAATCCAAAATCGAGAAGTGACTAAAGTTAGAGACTGAGAGAGAAGGTGAATACATTCCATATGATTACTCTACATTTCTTCAACTGATAGTATCATCCGTCTCGTCCGTCGTAGCCACTACGAAATTTCCTTCTAGCCTAATTGAAAACAGAATTTGAATATGGCGAATGCGCCGGGCAATTGTTTTCTAATGGTTATTCCACTAATTTCTCTGTATTTTTGAGCAAAAATGTAATATTACCGCTGAGTTAAATCATTAAACTTTATTACTGAAGTAAAATGCTTAAAAATAACACACGAGGATACTGAAAAACTTCACTTGGGAAATGGGCAAATTTGGCGAAATTTCTCGCATTTTATATTTTCTCTTTAAAGTTACTGGTTCCCTGAAGATAAAGATATTTTTCCCAGTACACTAATACTGCCTTCTCTTACTAAAAATAAAGCTTCATTTTCAGGCGTAATATTCAATAAGAAAATGTAATTTAAAGTTTACCTTAAAGCTAATTGGGGAACAATTTCTTTAGACATTTGAGAAATTTGAGAAAAACAATTTTTTACAGTGGAAACTAGTAAATTCACTTCAAAAACAATTTATGAATTTCATCTTACACTCGACGCAAGGCATACGCTTGCTACACAAATAACAGCACATTTCTAGATTTTGCAATACTCTGTCATAAGTCACACTACGACTAGGTGAATTGCTGAATAAATGTTGATGGCACCGTTTGCTTTGTCAAGCCATTCCGAAGTGAACAGGAAAAATTTAGAATGGTTTTCTTTCATTGGCCACATTTCTATAAACCATATACCTACATTGGTTTTTGGTAACTACAAAGAAATAAACGAATTAAATACTTTCCAAAAAATTATCCGCAGTGGCATCAGGGCATCAGGGATACCCATCCATACTATTACTATTCTACCTAGTTGAATTTCATGCATTTCATGCGCCTTGTCCACGTAACCTATTCCTTATTGTGGATTCAGCCGGAATTGTTTCCTTGAGAAACTTCATCCTCTAAAAGATGGATTCTGCAATATCCAAAGTGGAATTTGCTGCTTCAATTTTACATTTCATACACAAACTATGATTCACGGGTGGATTTTACACCAAATTTAGCGAGAGGAATTGTTTTAGGAATTCCACTTTTTGACATTATCACTCTTTTGTGTCTCAATCCTTCTAAGTGTTGAAGTGTGGACCTACAATATATTTTTATTCGTAATTAACGCATGTGTCACCTTATACAAAAACATCAATAGCACCATAACTAGTAAAGACATCACTACCGAATTGATTCATTCATTTTTGTAATTTGTTCGTGACAAGTGTTTTTGGCTTTTTAGTATTTCTATTAACGTATGGACGACATACCCAAGTTGCAATTGACGTGAACATTGGTCTGTTGTTCGTAATTTTCTAGTAATCTCAAATTTGGCTCACTGCAATAATAGGATTATAGAGTATAGACAGGTAGATAGATAGTTTTCACCCCCATTAATGAGGTTTAAGTAGGTGGTTAAGTAAATGGTTTACTGAATGCATTTTAACATTTGAAAAAAAATAGTGTATGAATTATTGAGAACTTTTGGTAAATTTTTGTGAAAATCTTAACTTTGTGGACATTTTTAGTGACACATTGAACTATTTAATAATATTAAATATAACACCAACTGGGCATTTTAGACGTATACATTCAAAATTGGCATTTACTTAGAAAACGCTCACAAAATACTCATTTTTAGGTATTTTTGCATTTTGTCTAAATATACGGGCTCTATTAATAACACTAGATTGGTGAAGAGTTTCTTCACATTATTAGCCATCAACGCACCAAAGGCTTTGTTATCTACAATGTGATTAAGATCTACAACTGCGTCCCACATTGCATTAATTCCACCGTCATCACTTCTATATTTCGCAAACAGCTCAAATTATATCCATTAAAACGACCATTCTATGCTGTTGACCAATGGTTCCATTCTTAACCCTCCATCTACTTTTGCTGGTATCCTTTTCTTTCCTGTTTCTCAGACTCAAGAGACATAAGACTCAATTTTGATATGTTTTTTCGCTAAATAACGCACCGAGGGATCGAAAGAAGCAATGATCGCTGTACTGGGTTCCCCTCCTGTTTGTGCGTCATTTCTAATAACACCCCGACTAGAAATTATTTCCTGTACCCGACCAGGACCCGGCCGGGATTGCTCGTCTAGCACCCGGCAAGGACTGTAACGCAGATGTGCCGTCGGGTCCTGATCAGGACGACCTGACGTGGACCCGACCGGGCATTCCTGGCGTGGACCCGGTCAGGTCATCCTGACCAGGACCCGACCGGGCCGGCGTTATAGAGTGCTAGACGGGCATGCCCGGCCGGGTCCTGATCGGGAGGACCTGACCGGGTCCACGTCAGGTCGTCCTGATCAGGACCCGACGGGACATCTGCGTTACAGTCCTTACAGGGTGCTAGACGGGCAATCCCGGCCGGGTCCTGGTCAGGAAGACCTGACCGCGGCCACGTCAAGAAAACTTAATTTATATTATACAATATTTTATTGATATCACAATATAATAAATACACCAAAAATCGACATACAAAAGAGACAGTACAAATACAAACATATTAAAGAACAAGAATACATGAATAAATAAAATAAACAAATATAAACACATGAAATACAAACGATATATACAGGATAAAATAATAAAGTGATAATATACTAAGAAACACAGTACAAATACAAAGAATCGCAAAAAAAGTTAAAATACAACAAAAACCAATTTTTTTTATGCACTCATTCTAAACTTTTGGATTTTTTAATGTAGAAGAGAAAGCCCTCACCTGTTTGCTTTTATCCAGTGGGGACCTCGAAATATCAGTCTTCTGTAAATTGAGAAATAATTATTTTCTAACAAATATTCACGTTTTAGTAAATGAATTACCTCATCACTGTCGTAGAAAATACTATCTTCACGGTCCTCCGTCGGCCGCAACCTCACTTCACAAGATTTGAATAAAAACTGGTTGGAATAGTAGATTTCGAATTGAAGGGTCGCTTTTACCTGAAGCGTTAATCCGGAAGCAATAATCGTTATGCTAATCATAAATGTCGGTATTGTCCAATTAATAGCGCTGCGAAATTTTTTTGTCAACAACTGCGTAAGTAAAATATTAAAGATAGAAATAATTTTACAAATTCGTACGTCCTATGATGTTACGTCAACTGCTTTTTCGGCACTACTTGGTCACTATCGCGGTAATCGTCATTCAAAGAATTTACTCCACTAACACTGAAATATGTAGTTATGCCAAATTCACTATTTTTTCCCTCTAATTCAATTTGACTCTCGAGGAACAATCTAACTCGTTGGTGAGTAAGTTCGCGAATTCGCCTTGCACGGTTATCACACATTTTTCCCTTTTGTCTTCTCGAGCATATTGGATAATGATCTAAATAATTAACAAAATTAATTTATATTATTTTATCCCGGCGTTAATACTTCGGAGATTTATTTAAATGATGATTTTCGAAATTAAGAAAATTCAGAAAATCAGAAAATTACAAATATATTTTGTTACTTAGATTTTTACACAATGTAACAGAGTTTTAATTACCTTTAATCACATTTAATTACACTCAGTGTTTAATTTTGTCACATTCATAATACGTATATTATGAATAATGGGTGTAATGATAGATTGCGCGGGCATGCCTGGCCAGTGCCTGATCGGGTCCTGGCCAGGTAATCCTAGGCGGGCATGTCTCGACAGTGCCTGGTCGGGTCCTGATCGGGATATGGTCAGGTAATCCTAGCCGGGCTTGCCTTGCCAGTGCCTGGTCTGGTCCTGATGAGGATTTGGCCAGGTAGTCATAGGCGGGCATGCCTCGCCAGTGCCTGATCGGGTCCTGGTCAGGTAATCCTAGGCGAGCATGCTTCGCTATTGCCTGGTCGGGTCCTGATCAGGATCTGGCCAGGTAATGCTAGACGGGCATGCCTCGCCAGTGTCAGTCCTACCCTGGCATGCCTCGCCAGTGCCTGGTCGGGTCCTGATCAGGATTTGGCCAGGTAATCCTAGGCGGGCATGCCGCGCCAGTGCCTAGTCGGGGCCTGATCAGGATCTGGGCAGGTAATCCTAGGCGGGCATGCCCGGCCACTTCCTGATCGGGACCCGATACGTTTTCGGGTTTGCCTACCCAAATTTCTAGTCGGGACACTGTTACTATAATTCCTTTGTAGGCGAAAAAAATGAATGTGGACTCCTTGAGAGCCAACCAGGGGCAACAGGCAGAATCTGCTGAAGTAAGGATCGCGAAGGCGGCCATCACGATCTGTTTCCTCTATGTCGCCTCGTGGACTCCTTACGCGGTCTTAGCTCTGATTGGAGCCTACGGAGACCAGAACCTCTTGACGCCTGGGGTATCCATGATACCTGCTTTGGCGTGTAAACTAGTGGCTTGTATAGATCCGTACGTGTATGCCATTAGTCATCCGAAATACAGGTACAAGTCTGGAAGTAGTCATCTTCTAGTTAAAATTACTTTTATAATTGCGTTTTAGGCAAGAATTGCAGAAAAGGTTGCCATGGTTGGCGATAAAAGAAGAAGCAGAAACGAAATCTACTAATACTGAAACGTCGGGAGCTCAGCAGGCGACGTAATTTCATCAGAATTTTCACAAGGACTCGACCTGGCTATGGCATACGGATTATGGCGTTTTAAAGTGTTTTCCATGAAGATGTTTAATCGATTGCACGTTATTGATGATTAGGGGCAGTCTGTTGTCACATGTTTACTGGAAACACTTTAAGAAAAAGTATATTTGAAAAATATGTACCTAGATCAAGTTAATAAAGCAGCAAATATGAATATCAATTCATTTCATTTGTATTTATTTTTTAATATAGAAAATACAATTATGCAACATCCTAGTTGATACTGCTAGAACTACTATTTTATGTAGACGTAAAACATTTCTGTCTGTGTCTTCTTTTCCTGCTGCCCTATATGTACACTAGGTACCATTTCATTAAGCTAGCCAGCTAGGAGATTCTACTTCTACCCAGAAATCTGTATTCTTTTACTTTACCTTGTAGTAGGTACTAGTAGAAGCGGTATATATTTATTCAGTTTTCTCAAGATATGACCGTGGAGTTTACGTTCGTTTATAGTCTGTATTCTCTGTGTCTACCAAAGAAATTTGGAGGATTCCCTAAGCCCATATTTCGAACGAGCTTATTCTTTCGATTTTGCTTCAAATAATGTCCATGCCTCTGCGCCATACAACAGTGTGGAATGGATATAACACTTTAATTCAATACTAAGGTCTTAGAAGCAAAACAATTGTTTCATGTGAATGTCTGTCTCAATTTTGCATTTGATTTCAGGAGAGTGATATCATTTTTCATTTTGTGGACTCTTTCGATAGGTGTAATACTACACTGAAATGTAAAGTTTTGGACCGGTGTTATGTTTTATATCATATTTGTAAATTTTTTGATGTTACGTTCTAATCCGGATTCTTGACAATAAAAATCTCAATAAACGTATAAAGAGAGTATATCATTTATAGCAACACAGTTTATTACATATTAATTATACATGTATTTGATGATTATTTAAAAATTACTCAAGTAAAAAAGGTTGTCTTAGATTTTAAGTTTTAGTACAGTTACGTAGTTTCATTTACCTCTGCAGGAATTTTACGGTAGTATCTCATAAATGTAAATCTTTATTGGTTAATATATAAACAAATAAATAAATAAATATATTTTTAAAGAATTTCTTATTATTATTAATAAATTATAATTTAATAATTATAAATTAATAATTATTATTAATAAATTAAAACACCTGTATGTAATCTGTATAACACTGACTTGGATAGTAAGTAGTGCCTATTGTGTGCCCCTTCCACTACGGAATCCTCTTTCTCTTCCTAGAAGCATCCTACATTTTCTATATTTTTTACAAGTTGTTTATTTATTAAAAAGCCTGCAGCTCTGATGGCGCGTCCTCTCCCCCTGTAATACAAAACATTTCCAGGCTGTAGTACGTCCTGTTTCTCTCCTATTCCTCTAACTTCGCTTTTATCGAGCAGTTTTCATTTAATATGCTGAAAATCTTCTTCCAGTTCTGATAATTTCTTGTCAAATGCAAGTGTTCGTATATCATAACTGGCGATATGCAATATTCGTTTTCCATGGTAGACAAATCTCTGCCGGATATTCTTAGCACACTCTTTTCTTGGTCTTGTGCGATCTCTAATGTAACGGTGGACTTTTGAACCGGAGCTGATTGAGGGTCTTTGTAGCATTCTTTACTGTATTTGGGGTTTATGGCCATAAAACACCACGCTGGCCAAGCGCGTTTGTGAGTCCATATTAGTATTATGTGTGGTTAATACTCATATATGATGCTATGAGCGAAGGTATTTGATTAATGTGAAGAAAACAGTTTATAGTATTATATATATACATTACTTAATTACATGTAATATCTATAGATAAAAAGTAATGTATTATTATTATGTGTGAATATATTATAAAGACATAAGTTGGTACATAAGTTGAGTACTACTTTTACACTTTAGTGTACAAAATATGTCCTTAACTAATTTAATAATAAACGTTTCATTCCTAACACTTTTGTTTAGTTCAAAATTTTCCTGAATAATATTCCACTCTGATAGTCAGGTCCATTTTTCGCCTTATCTGCATTGTATAATGGCTTTACCGCGAATGCACTGACCGCATCAGGTCCGGATTCAGAATAGGTTACTACTTAAAAAGCTTTATATTAAAAGTTAGTGCATCATTTAAGACTTCCGAAATGGTTATGGGTTGTATATGAATGATGTTATAACAAATGAAACATATGCTTGGTAAAAAAATTAAAATTGTTTATGAAACTTTTGAAACAGAGTATAAATCATATATTGTCACGAGCCTGTCTTTCCCTGTGTCACGGCTGCGTGAGGTGAGGGGTTGGTAGCTTGGGGGTAGCTATTAAAGGAACAGGTTAGAACAAAAAGAGAGAAAAGGCTTTATTCCTCGCAAACGGCGGAGAATCTAAAAAGTCAGGTCAACACATGAAAGAAAGTGAACTAGAACAAGAAGATAGGGGCACAGCGAATCCCATGGGCTGGAGCGTGAACGACCAGGGGGGTAACTTACAGGGTCGGCTGCCTTCTGACTTCCGTAGCGGAGGGCATCTTGGCAGGCTTTCCTTCGAGCGTTCGGCTATTTTCTGGGGACTTCGACGACCCATCACAGTCTCCGGCCGGGATTCTTTCTACTCCCTCTTCGACCGGCCGTCCGGCCGGTCCCTTCAGGGACGGCCCTCTTCCGGGCGACCCCCTGGACAGCACTTGTCCTAGATGGCACGCCTGGACCCAACTGGTCCTCTCAACTACCTCGTTCCTTCTATTTATATTTGGCTTTGTTTTGCTTGTAGTTGCAATGCGTGTTGTTTTTGTAAGCGCTCTCGCTTTCGTTGATCGTGCTTCGCACGACTTGACCTTGCCCCTCGGCCATGTACTAATTCGTTGTTTTTTATTTGTGGTCGTCGATGTCTCGTGTTCATGATAATATTTCTCTGAACAACGTAGTTTAGAGGGAAATTTAGAAGTACCAGTCTGTAATTGATGATGCAATTTGTGATTAATTATACGATGGAAAATTAATTCATTCTTTCGAAAACATAGAACGTTAGCAGTAAGAGATAAAAAGAAACATCATTCAATTTTTTCTTCTAATTTAACTGCGATCTCATATTTTCATAAAACTTGACAAAGTTGATATAACTGATATCGTTCTATATTTAATGATCTATTCCAATATTTTATTTAATAATACCCGTTCCACTATGACATTTGTTCATTGACAACAATAATGACAAATTTTGTGGTATATTAGATTTTAGAAGAGATAAATGGTTTGTATTTGACGGTTTACGTGGTTTTAAGAAGAATAAAATTTCCTACAGAAAAACATTTTCTGTTCAAACAAAAACCTCGTCGATTGTGCAGCTAATACTATTAGAGCAAATATATTTTGGGTATTTGAAACATAATTGAATTTCATTATACCTATCCATTTTCACTTAAATCCTACGGGACTTTTAGTCTTTCCTTCTAGCTGACCGAATTTTCTCTAATAAAATCAGGATATAATACAATTAACTTAGCATATAGGATTTCCTCGAGGAACCGTATCGGATTATAGAGAATTTCATTGATTCTAATCCGATAATCTCACACGTCAACAGCGATCAACAAATGAGTCCTTAATATCATACTTTCATCCAACCATCAACAAAGTATAGATTATCGATTAATATAGCTGATTTCAAAAGGGGGATATTAAAAAATAATTTGCTGACCGCGTTTTAACACAAATGTGTAACTGTGTAATGTGTAAATGTGTGTTAACATTTGTATTAAAATTTGTTATTGGAACAAAAGCCATTAAAGGAAATTAAAAACAACAGTTTTGCAAATTTAAGTAAACGAATAAAAATTAAAAGTGGTTGACTTGAACATATGACTGAACAAGCAGGTAGTTAACACACAAACAAGTTATACGTGTTATGTACAATACAATGCTATTTAGACCCCTCGCCACTTCGAACCGAAATGTTTGTATTACTCCCTAGCAACACCCTCATGTTAATATAACGTCACTATTATTAAGCGTTACATCAACCATTTACAATTTTATACAAAAAGAAGCGATAGTTATGAAGAAACTGTTGTCGTCTCAAGGGAGAGATCCCCATGTGAACGTCCAATTAAAGCACGTAAGTTACATTCTCAATTCCAACTAACGCTCACCATGAATTACCTACTCTCTAGGAGCGACATCGTCCGTCCCAAACCGACACTTCTGAGCAACTGGAATATCAGGAATGACTCTTCTAACATTTCCGCTCTCCTATATCCAGAAAAGACGAATAAATCGAAAGCTGTCAAGAAATGTTGCCTCAGCACCAACACTTGTTATTGCAAGGACGGAAGGATCAAACCGAGGCTGCTGAATCGGCCTCAGAAGTGTCTCAGGTTGGATCAAGAGGCGGAATGTGGAGCATCTCAAGTCAATTTATGGAGGGGGTCCCTAAAACAATGTCAATGTGATGGTAAGTGTCCATTTATTTGTCATCGGTATAAGTCAAAATCGAAACGTTATGGGAAGTGTCTCAGCAAAAGTTTAAAACTTATTTCAAATGTTATAAATAATAGTTATAAATGTAAGCCAAGCCGAAACAATTAATTAAGCACCTTTTTCTATTTAAATAAGTTTTTTTTGTTATATCAATAACGTTATATAGCGCAGGTAACTTTCTCACGTCAGTTTTACCACAAAAACCGACAAAATGAAATTAGGATATCTGTGGGAACAAACCATTTACACGTTTAATCTTTATTTAAGTTAACTAAACAATAAAAGGAACGAAACAATTTCACATCTGTTGTTTAACAGTGATTGCGTTAAAACTTTGTTAATGGCGATCACTGGTTTTGATCAATGTTGCACAATTTTTGTCTATGTGTTGCAGTCATACATATAAGCTATACTTTCAGTTATATCCCTTAGTGTAACATTAGTTAACTTACTAGAAATACATGTGCTATTTAAGGTTAATATGCTAAAGACAAAATCAAGAAAACAGTTCAGAAGTGGCTGACAGGGTGTTTACTGAACCTAAAACGTTATTAAATGGCTATTGGAAAACTTAGGTTACATTATGTTCTTTCAATGTGTTCGTATTGATTATCAAAGTTGTTATGAATGCATGTATGTAACATACACTGTAAAATAAAAATAAGGAATAGGAACAATACTCCCAATCTGAAGCAAGGTCATCAAGGTGAGATATTTTGATCACAATAATTTTGGAGAAGTTATTTTCCGCATCTACTTTCCTCATTTGAATATGCAGGCCACATTCAAATGTAATGCCTCTGATATGTAAGACGTTTAGTTTATATACGTTTAATATTAGCCATAACATAACCAAACATTTACCGATAGCTTCTTAACATTATTTCATGTTGACTAAAATACTCAACCGTTACATCCACTCATTTATCTTAAAAGTGTTAAACAAACTGGAAAGGAATCAAGTCTCAATATAGGGCATTGATTTTGCAATAAAATACCTAAATAAAGAGTGACGGTAGTATGTCGACCACTTGTGACAATTACATTTTTATGTTAAACATAGGAAGTAATGTAGCTGTAATGTACGAGAAAACTGAGAAAGGTGAAACTACTGATTTGATGTTATCGGAGCAAAGAAAGGCCTACGAAGATTATAGATCCAAAGAAGCCGATACCTTTTTTAAGGATATACAGGAGATCGAAGAAAAACTGCTGGATGATGACAGGTGGAAGAGTGAAAAGTACAACTCATCTCTATTTGGTAATGTATTTTCAATGTCTTAACTTTACTTAATTTCATTAAAACGGGCAGAACTCCTTAAGAAATGTCTTTCAAGTAGGCTGATTGATCAAGTTCATTTACTGCTTTTTAGATTTTTTTATAAAATTAAAGGAAACAAAATTGTTTTGAAATTAATGATTGCAACTTTTCGTTTCATCCCTCTTGATTTAAACTCCTTTCACTCCATGTTTCCATGTTGAACCATTCTTTCAGAAGGGGTTTAATTGAATTTCCCATCTTTAGATCCTGAGAAAAACGAGCCGGAATAAATAAAAAATTTGTTTTATGGAACACTCGAAGAAGGTTACAGGCTTTGTTGGCCTCTTTATCTTATACTCTATAAAACCCTTTCATTTATGTGTTTAGCAATTTTTACTTCCGCTATTTGTGATTTCCCCTTCTCGAATTTCAAAGTGTTTTGCTCGCCTAACGCGTTTATTTTAATTTGTTTCTGTGTTATTTTTCTGGTAATAACGATGAAATTAAAGCAGAGATAATTTTATTTTTAAGAAAAAAATTACAATAAAAGGTAAGCAGGTGGTTATCACCCAGAAGAAATCGCAAGAAAAGGAACATTTATTACATTTTCCAAAATATACTACAAACATTTTTTACAGCTGGTTATCTTGTTTCATTTTCGTTCTTACTTTTCATTGGATCGCTTTTTCTCTCTAAATTCCAGAAAATGGACAGAATTCATCTCCCCCCTGCTCCAACTCAGGTTCATACAAAGTGGAAGCTAATATGGACGTGGGAAGCATGAAAAATTTCCGTAAAGATTACTATTTTGAGACACACAGCATCCACGATTTGGATAAAAATATTCCGGAGCACGTTTGTGTCCACCAGTTTCGATTGGATGAAAGACTATTACCAGATCCTGTCAATGTCGATGTTTTTGGAAGAAGCAGGTAATAACTTAAAATTGAAAATATTGGGCAAGTTAAAAGGCTCAATTTTTATTATATCTTATTCGATTTCAATCACCTCTTAATTGTTTTATAAGATAAAACAATAAATATTTTAAGAATTTTTCATTTTATGTTTTGTGGAATAAAATGAGTTGTATACAGTCACCTTTAACATTTTTCATTGGAATTGTAATATCATAAATCATATTTCAGAACTTGAAACAATGTTTGTTGTAAATATTTAAACATTATTTAAATTTACAAGGCGCTTAAATGTAAAATTACAATTGTTTAATAAGGGGTGGATTTCACTCGCAAAAAAACTCAGAAGTACACATTTGGACCATGAAATTGTAAAAAATAAGTTCAATTACCAATTTTGATGAAAATTCATGTTGCCCGAAAGATTTCTAAAATAAGTACCTTATGTTTATCGCTATATACTGGATATATATTTTAAGCAGTTGAAAGCAAAAAAAAAATGTTTCATTCATTTTTGGTTCCATGGGTCGATGGATGTTGCTAATATAATCTGCTGAGCAAATGGGCGGGCCACTTCAAACGCATCTGCGTCGATCCTATTTCGGATTTCGTAGAGCGGCACTCTATATTTATACAAGGGTGTAAAGCTCACTAAATGCAAATAATTTTGTTGTACCCCGTATAAGCTTGAACTATCAAGAACTTATACAATCTGTAATATGTAACTACGGGTGGTTTCTACTTATTTTTGAAAAAGTCCATGAAGATAGCGACAACTATGGAATTTTATAAGAAAACTCATTCCAGTATTTCATTTTTTAATTATGTTATATTTGTTGTTGTTCCAGGTGAAATTAAATTATCCACATTTTGTTTCTCGAGCCTGACTGATTCTATTCTTCCAGCATTCTTGTAACAGCCTTCTTTAATGTTAGTCTTGTTTAGGGGCGGACATTAATTTTTCATTTATTCAATTTTTTCCTACGAATTCCACTACACCTTGAATAGTTACTTTCTCAGTTACGGTGTTCTCAGTTATTTGTTGTCAACACCTCTTTTGGGTTATTACTGTTAACAGAAAACAAGTCAGTATTTTGTTACCTCTCGTCAAAGTGTCCATCGTTTGTTATGGGAAAAGGAGACATGAGAGGTCATTTGATTCCATTGGTTGTATTCCAAAGCGGGTAGCTTATGTACACAACTGAACTTAAGGTTCTTTCAAATAAGCTATTGTTAAATTAAAATCGTTGGAGTTCTGCATTTGCTGTTAAGCTTCTACGTTTCAACTATAATCTTATCTGAAGTATTTTGACCTTTATGATATAAAGTATTACACTTCAAAAAATATTAGCGTAAGTGGTGCGATAAAATTACCCTTACAACAGTATTCTAATTTAGTGAACTGGAATAGAACACGTACATTAATGCAATTTTGCGAATGTATTTACTTTATGATAGTGTTTGTATAGTTTGAGGAGATTGTTTTAAATTTATCGGTCTCTGTTGGCTCACATCCCAATAGGTATTAATCCTCACTTGAAGGGAACTGCACTAAATGTGATAATTTTGACGGAAAATTGGTTCAACAATAACAGGCTTCTACACCATAGCAATCAAATCACCATTGCAAACTGGACTCCATGAAAAATGTGTAAACTCCTGGTTTGGTGCTCTATAATCCACTGAATTATAAGCTCTATAATGCTCTAGTGGTGGAGGAGCGGACATAAACTGTCAACAATCTTTGATCGCTTGATGGTTCAACCATCCATGCCCGCTTTGTGTGTTCCATCATCTTAAGGCTAAACCTGAGAATATTGTTATAGTGTCTATACTTCTAAGACGTCTTTCCTGGATGCGTAGAGAAGGTGATCTTCAATTTTCCGCAGTTTACCTCTCTAGCTCGACAAGTACGCGAAAATTCGCGTTCTGTCTTACTAAGCGTTCTGAAGCTTGGGAAATCCCTGTTGCTTTTTAGATTTCGCTCAGGAGATCACACCATAAGATAGCAATGACTACCAAGTTAAGCAGTGAAGACCAGCATGGGCTGTGCCTAATGCTCTCCAACGCAGGACAGTTTCAGAATATCTGCTTCATTGTAGCGTTTCTCCCCAGTCAGGTGCGACCAGGGAATTACTTTCCAAATGGTTTTCTTTAACGTGGTCAGACAGAATGCCTAAGGCACTAAGCATACTGACTTTTTTCATGTTTCGAAACACCAAGGCTCTTATCGACATCAATAGTGTAGCTATTGTCTATAGATTTCTCCCATTCCTCTAGGTGTTCCCGTTTAGTTAAGTTTTTAAAGCATTGCAGACCGTCATTTGGGAGAAATCTACTACTGGCTCATGGTCAAGAAATTTTCTCAGCTTTGCTAATTTATCTGACATCTCATGATTTTAGATTACCTGTCCGCGTACCTACATGGGTAGATTACCTACCCATGGGAGAGTTAGCGGGCGATTCGCTACCTAATTCGCTTTAAAAGTTTGTACGGCTATTAGACTATAAGACTATAAGGCTCTGCTTGTTAAGGCCTAGCTGCCTCTACCTCTAAGGAGCAATTATCCCATGCTAGTGCGATCTGCATGGGTCGTTGTAAACGCTTTAAAGGCACAATGTAAAACAGACATCAACTATGTCAGATGGTGGTGGCAAAGGAGTCTACTGGGATGGACTCACGCTTACCACGATTCCTGTTATACAGGGTCGGTTTATCCCGGTTTAATCGGGCTATATTAAACTTAAAAGAAACGTCTAGACATATATTTTAAATGCTATAAATTAACAGAATCTACAAAATTAATTTACCATTCAAGGACATGTCCACTATGGACGAATAAAAACGCTAAAGACTATCAGGGTGAACTTTAATAATCACCATGTGTTGACTATAATAATTAAATACACTAAATAGTATTAAACGAGTTTCGAGTGTATTTGAATATAAGTTTATATACATTTCTAGATGTACTTTTTGCTCGAAACCAATGGAAGAGGACAACATCCTGCTGTCCAAATCATCGGCTAGCAAACAATCCTGCAGGACAACCCTCAGGAACACAATAAGGAGCTGCGAATTGGGGTTTGCCCCCAAGACCATAAGTTTCGGGGGCAACAACGCGAAGATAGAATTAAAAGTAACCGACGTAGACTTACAGAGGTACGGATGTGCAATAGGGAGGTACAAACCGCATAAATACATCAACAGCTTCGCATTGAGATACCAGAAAATGGCGTACTGAAGACAGTTCAGCTTAGAAAGTTGTCTACATAGTATTTTTCTTTCACAATTTAAAGTATGAAAGGTGCGTGGTCTTCAGAAACTTGTTACATGTAATGACAATTGGTGAATAAAACTGATTTTAACTTGTTGCCTTTATTAAAAGTGAGTAACCCTAAATTTATTATCATATTGTAACGAATTCTCCTCGTTTGTACGGCCATCGAAGCCAATCGAATGTTCCGCAAACTTTCCGGCCCCAGGATTCCGAGAACTCATTCAATGAACTCGAGTAGGATCTCGAAAGATCCGGAAAGTGGCACCGTTCGAATATAAAAAGGCGACCGAGAGATAAGAGTGAAGTCATTCGAGTGCAGCTGTTCCTTTGAGCGAGCGAGCCGGCAGACTGCATACGAACCCGTTCCAAATAAACAACGTAAATGAATTAGATTGAGTCCGCATAGTGTTAGTTATGGTAAAAATAAATTAAGATTAGTTAGTCATAGTTAGTGTTATTAAATAATTAAGACCCCGAGAACGTAGTATATGTTAAGGAACTACCTTAATATAGGCAATAAATCATCGGTGGACTATGTTTAATTAAAATAATGATTGAGGTTTAGTTCACTGGGATATAATGTGGATTGCAGTGGGATATCATAGACTACAGGTACACTTTTCCCTTGTATTGGATATTATATTATATTATGTATCAATTTGACTGTGTCATGTGCGACTTAATGGGTAACAATGGACAGAGGAATCCAGTAGCAATTTTAACACAGGATTGAAACTGGCATTTAGGAACGGGCAACATAGTTTAATGGTGGGAGGGCAGGGAATGAAATGGCGACCGTTAACCAATTTCTGCGTTTTAAACCGATTTCGTCGTGACCTGAAAATCATCTGTGAATTATAGAGAATTTTATGTTTTCCCCATCAATTTCATGTTGTTTGCTATCTTTAATTCATCTCAAGTATGGGGTAAGCATCTTCGTAACCGTGTTAATTATATTCTAAATTTGGAAAAGTAAAACGTGTGTATAAGACCGGTAAGTATATTTCGGTACAGTTTGAATATACCAAACATGTGCCATTCGTTAAAGGCACAACTTGGAGTTTTTTCTCTAGAAAATTGAATTGAATGCTATTTAATTTTGTTGATAGTTGTGATTTATATAATATACATATTAATTTTACTAGTTATTATTAAATATATCATTAAAAAAGCCATCATATTTATTCCAGCAATCATTTTACAAAAATAAATACTTTATACCAGTCCTGAAAAGTTTGTGTTTTAGTCCAGAATTTGGCTACCCCATTTGTAGTACTTTTATTGAAAAGATTTGTAACTAAAGTTGTCCAAAATTGTATCATTTATTAACTATGTTATTATACCTCTCTATATTACTCTCTCCATATAACAAAGGATATGTATCTGCATTTGAATTCATCTCTACCATTACTATGCAAAAACACCCAAGGTTTCTTCTATCCTACTAAAAAAACCGTTTCAGAAAGTTTATTTTCATTTGACGAATTTCCCCATCGTCTGGACATTGATAAGATAAGTGACAAGTATCATTCGAGTAATTGGAAATGACTCTGGTGTGACGATTTTCGTGGTGAGTAGAAGAATTTAAATATAGCCGAATTGTCAAATTTATTAGTCAATTTCAACATTCCCCCAATTCCAATTCCCGCTAGGATCACTGGTGGGGGGCAGGGAAAGAAAATGATGGCAAATAGTTTCTGCGTCGTCTGAAACTAACATGGTACATGCGCTATTCTACTGTATATGTTTTGTGGTATTTAGTTTTAAGCAAGCTTCAGAATAAGAAAATACTACTGATCTTAAAGTACTCCAAGAAGCTATATCAAGCGGATGTTGAATGTAGAAAGTCGGATACAGATGTAAAATAGCCTTTTGGATTTTGGGCTTAAAACTACAGACTCCTAGAACACAAATACCTATACAACATAATGTTGCACAAATTATTAAAAACAGTTCAAATAATAGACGTAGGCGATCAATACCAAATGATGCTGAGGTTCATGAAAAGCGAATAGAAAAGAAAATTAAACCTAAGGATCTACAAAAAGATATAAAAGAAACCTTGGAACAATTCAGCAAAAACAACTCAATTCTTATAGGAACCTTTGATGTAGTACAACATCCAACAATCTTTGGAATTCATAATATCAATAACATTATGATATAGAAGATGGCATAATTAGCGTAGGCTCTGGCTCCTGTCTAGAATCGGATATTTGGAAAATACTGTCAAGCCCACAGCTGATTGTACCAATGTATATGTAAAGCAAGGTGCGGTTTACGTTTATGGAACACGTAATTTAAGTTCTATTGCACTAAATAAAACTTTACTAAGTATTCTGAGGATATGGCAATGTTGCATTTTAAGCTGTGTTCCTGAATTAATTGAAAGGTAAACCAGGTGAAATAATTAAATTAGCAGTTCTGCTCCACTGTTGAGTAGTACAAATGTCTAAAATGTCTAGTGAATTTAAAATAAACGCGTTTAAAAAGAAGCAAATCATACGAACTGCGGCAAATCGGTTCTTCCTGTCACACTGCTTAATCAGATTATAAAACCATACAGATTTCAACGAAAAAGAATGAGTCAATCCACTCAGACCTCTCCGAACAATTTACATTATCTTATCAGTAAAAATGAGTGGGAATATATAATTTAAAATGTCGAGATTGTATTCTAAATCGATGAGTTGCTTGTGCAGGATATGATATTTTCTAAATTCAGTTAAAGGTAAGTACTATTTCATTTTATTGATGGTATTGGGAGGTATGTTCAGTATAGTCGTAGTTAAAAAATGGAAAAGTTGTGTTTGCAAGTGCTGCTTTTATAATATACATATCGGTATTAGTTGTTCAGATAACAGAGATTAAGGATTTTTGGAGGTTGACAATAAATTCAGGTCAATTAGGCATATATAGTTTAACTGCGAATAATGGATAAGTTATTTCTCTAAATATCCCCCAAGACGCCCAGTACTCGTGAAGGTTGTTGATCATAACCGCCCGAAAAAATAATAAACCGCCCACTGATTTTACGGTTGGCTCCGTAAATTTCGCGCCTAACTAAAATAAACCGCCAAAAATTCTTTGATTTCTCATTAGGGACATAAACTGTTCGATTAAGTAAACAGTTTTCGCCATGCACGCGGCGAGAACACAAATTAGAAATAAATAAATTCGCCATCGACCCGATAGGAAAGAGGTGAAAAGCATCCTCGGAGAGAGTGTTTGTGTGGTGAAGATTCTGATTCGATCGATTCCTAATTGGACCGATAATATGGCGAACGGTACGTAGAAAATGTATTTACTAATTAACTAGTTTAGACGGTAATTACCATAATTCGTTAATGTAACCCACAAAAAGTAGGTAATAGAAGATATTTTATAGTTGTGGGTAATAGATGAGATGAGCGTTATTTTGATTGGTCAGGAAAAGTTTCGACTTAAATTTTATAAAACGTTTATAAAAGCAGTATTATACGTTTTTATGCATTTGTTTAATATTGTTTAAAATATACTACTTGACCGAAGTTGATAGGGGCATTTCCCTTGTTTTTGTTTCCAATAGTTTACAAATTTTCTCTAATCGTCATAATTATTACATTCTTTTAAAGGCATTAACTTGACTTCTATTACAACATTTTGCAGACTTGAGCAAATTTGGGTGATATACTTCAAAAAGTTGTTTTTCTTATTCTTCAGTTGCTCCTATTTTGAATTTTCTTCTTTGTTGTCCTGCTATATTTAGAATAAATTTGTAATTTGTCGTTGTAACGATCTTTCTGCTTGGTTTCTTATCCCGTGTCATCAATTTCCACTCAAATCGATTAACGGAACCCACTCAATTGTTGATTCGCATATTTAAAGCTTAGCGTCAGGTTGTGTTAGGAGCTGTGGCAGTGATGAACACTATTTCGACAACTAAAATAGAAGACAATCAGTAAATATTCCAAAGCATTTATCGTAATCATTATTATTCACTTAAATTTTTTTTTCGGAAAATTTATACTATGAAGTGTGTTCAAAATATTTGTGACAGTTTATAAAATTGAATAAACACTCGAAATCTAACAGGAATGTAAAGAAAATGTAACCAGGTTGTGCACACACGCGTGCACTTTTACGTGTTTGGATGTTACGGGAACACAAAAACTACTTAATTGTATGAGAGTGGACTGTATTGTTGGTATTGAATATAAATAACAGGCGGCTTTAGCGGGGCGACGATGCTCGTTCGAAAGTCAGCTCTAGAATCTTGCGACACTGTTACTGAGCGAGTGCCGACCTCCGTCCGCCTCGACGGGAATAAGAAGCGACAGAGGGAGAGGGGAAAACAGCCGCCAACGAGGCGCCGATTCGGCGTTAACATGCCCCCCCGCGTTGAGAGGATGCTCTCAACAGCCATCAATTATACAAACTAAAAGTAACAAACGTATATCTTAATCTTAATCTTAATAATACAAAAAACACAGAGAAGCGATATGATAACCACTACTTGCTTTGCTCAACCGGATCAACAGGCAACACGCAAAGCTTGGCGACACTTCGTTTTATAACGCCAACGGCGGTTCGCACCGACACTACTCGGACCACACCGTCGTTTCCAGGATGCAGCTCTAAAACACGACCGATGCACCAATTGGAAGGAGGTCGATTCTCATCCTTCACCAGGACGATGGCGTCTACCGCTAGGTTGGGCAGCTGACTTCTCCACTTGGTCCGGGCTTGGAGCTGTGAGACGTACTCGGTGGACCAGCGGGACCAGAAGTGTTGCTTGATTTGTTGCAGGTGCTGGTAGTGAGATAGACGGCCGGCAGGAATCGAGCGCAAGTCAGGTTCAGGGATGGAAGTATAAGGACGTCCAATCAGGAAATGAGCAGGAGTGAGGACGTCGAGATCACTAGGATTGGTGCTTATTGGAGTTAATGGGCGAGAATTTAGAATACTTTCGATCTGAGTCAGAATAGTATAAAGGCTTTCGTAAGTTAATATAACGTTACCCAAAACCCGACGAATATGATGCTTTGCAGATTTAACTCCCGCTTCCCAAATGCCACCCATATGAGGGGAGTAAGCAGGAATAAAATGCCAATTAATGTTTAGTTTTTGCTCGATTAAAGCAGATATAGAGTCGGCTTGACTTGCCATAAATCGGTAAAGCTCATTTAGCTGCGTTTTAGCACCGACAAAGTTAGATCCATTGTCACTGTACACATGGGAGGGAAGACCTCGACGAGAAACGAATCTGTGTAATGTTTCTAAAAATGACGATGTGCTAAGATCGGTAACAAGTTCAAGATGAACGGCTTTTGTAGTCAAACATATAAACAAACAAAGATACGACTTACTCGTCTTGCTGCCGCGTCCCTTACGATCTTTAATAAGGAAGGGCCCGGCGTAATCAACTCCGGCATTATGAAACGGTGGGCTTGGTGTGACGCGAAATTTAGGTAAGTTGCCCATTAAAGGATTGCAGAATTGCGGAGCATGGCGTCTACAAATCACGCATTCTCGGACTACGCGCTTGGCTAAATTTCTCCCGGCGACAGGCCAGACCTTGTCACGCACGGAAGCGAGTATCAATTGAGGACCACCATGGCATAATCGGATGTGCTCGTGCTCTAAGACAAGCCTAGTCAACCTATGAGTTGCCAGTAAGATTGCGGGATGTTTCTTGTTGAAATCAAAGGATGAATTTTTTAGCCTTCCACCCACTCGCAACACGCCTTTCTCATCTAAAAATGGGTTCAAGGGTAGAAGACCACTTGACTTGCTAAGGAACTGGCCATTCCTTAGCGTGCTGATTTCTGAAGGGAAGCTCTCCTGTTGCGCTAGCTGAATCAGTTTCAGATAAGCTCCTTCGACCTCTGAAAGCTTGAGGTTACAAGTTAGACGCTCCGCTATAGGTTTGCGAAGGTTAGATATGAACCGTAGCACGTAAGCAGCACTACGTTTCAAACGAGACAAGGACGAGGCTCTGTTAAATGGGTACAACAAGCTATGATGAGTCACTGGCTCGGTCTGGACGAAGGTTTGCGCATTCCTTCGCACTTCAGGAAGTTCGCTTAAGCAAGGAGGCTTAGATCGAGATAAATCCTGAGGCCATTCTGCAGGGTTTCTCTGCAAGAAATCGGGACCGTTGAACCAGAAGGAGTCTGCCAGGCTGAGAGGACTGCAGCCTCGTGACAACCAGTCAGCTGGATTTTCTTTAGTAGGGACATATCGCCAGGCAGCTACGTCTGTGACATTTTGAATATTGGCGACACGATTCGCCACGAAGGTCTGTAACAAATGAGGAGAGGTGCGGATCCACGCTAAGACAACTGTGGAATCGCTCCAGTAAAAACATTTGTCAACGCGAAAATTGATAGAAGACTTAAGGCTATCGTAAAGTTTGGCTAGTAGTTGAGCGCTACATAGCTCGAGACGAGGGATTGTTAAGGTTTTGAGAGGGGCGACCCGTGATTTAGCGCACAACAGTCTGACAATAGGTGACTTAGTAGTATCGCTACTTCGGATATATATGCAGCAGCCATAAGCGTCTTGCGACGCGTCTGCAAAACCATGAAGCTCAATGCGTTCTGGAGTGAGACACAGGACGTGCCTAGGTATTTTGAGCCTTATGAGATCGGTGAGCTCTTCACGAAACACAACCCAACGATTCGCAAGTTCGAGTGGGACATCTTCATCCCATGACAGCTTGGATGACCATAATTTTTGCAGCAAGATTTTACCTACTACTACGCAAGGACCAACTAACCCTAAGGGATCGAATACCTGCGCCGTTTCAGACAGAATAGTACGTTTCGTAATAGGAGTCATATTTCGAGACTTGCTGATTTGAAAGTTGAAGGTGTCTTGAACAGAAGACCAGATCAACCCTAAAGTTTTGCCGCTATCTTGAGAGCATAACAATAGTGGATCCGATGACGGAATTGACGCTTGAATTTTGTTCAACACTTCTTGACTGTTTGACCTCCATTTCCTTAAATCGAAGCATCCAGAGGTCAGTATCGATGACACCTCTTGACAAAGAAGACTAGCTTCTTCCAGCGTGGAAGCTCCAGTGAGAAGGTCATCCATGTAGAAATCGCGCAAGATTGCGGATGATGCTAGTGGGAATTGGTCCTGGCTTTCCAGTGCCAATTGCTTTAAACAGCGGGTAGCTAGAAAGGAAGCTGAGGCGGTCCCATAGGTTACTGTGTTTAAGCAGTACGTTGATAATTCTGATGTGGGATCTGAACGCCAAAGGATCAGTTGAAGGGGCTTAAACTCGTCTGCGACTAGGATTTGACGATACATTTTCGCGATGTCACTAGTGACGACGAAACGATGCTGCCTGAACCGAAGTAAGATGGAAAACAAATCTTCCTGGATAGTTGGACCGACTATTTGTAAGTCATTGTAAGAGACCTTAGTAGATGACAAGGCTGAGCTGTTAAAAACAACCCTGAGTTTGGTGCTGAGACTATCCTCTCTCAGTACGCCATGATGAGGAGAGAAATATGTTATCTGATCGTTAGTTAAGTTAAATTTGGTCATGTGACCGAGTTCCTCGTATTCCTTCATGAAATTAACGTACATTTGTTTAAGTTTAGGATTCGTTTCGAATTTACGTTCCAGATTAGAGAATCTCCTTAACGCGAGATTTTTCGAGTTGCCTAAATCGGAAATAGGTCGCTTAAGAGGTATAGACACGATGAATCTACCACATGAATCGCGCTTAAATGTATTAACGAAGTGCGTTTCAGCCTGAAGCTCTTCGTCTGAGTGATGGCGTTCAAAGGGCACCTCTTCCAATTCCCAGAATTTGGAGACCTGCTTATGAAGATCGGAATCGAGAATGTTAAGATTACAAGAAGTTGTTCGACATCTAGGCTCGTATAAGTTCAGTGGGCCAGATATTACCCATCCAAACTCGGTGTCGCATACAATAGGGCCGCTGTTTAAAGTTATCCGTCCTTCACGCAAAATTCCCCAAAAAACACTAGCGCCGATAAGCAAATCTATTTTTCCTGGTTCATTAAACAGAGGATCGGCTAAACGCAAGTTCTCAGGAACATCAACATAGGAGCGGTCGAAATAATAATTGGGCAAGGTGTCAGTTATCTTTGAAATGATGAAGCATCGTAATTTAGTTTGAAATGGGCCGTGACTAGCACGGATTTTTACGTCACAGGCAGAGCCTAAGGTGCATTTAATTTGACCTATGCCCGTTACATCGCAATCGACATTGACAGAATTTATACCTAATTTATGAAAAAGATCTTCTGAAATGTAGTTGCTCATGGATCCGTTATCGAGCAAGGCCCGGCAAGAATGTCTATTGCCGCGCGAGTCGACCACGTCTACCAAGGCAGTAGATAATAAGATTTGCCTATCCGAGGCACAAGAATTATATGTTCCAGTTGTGGTTTGCGACCCTCTCACTGGTTGAGTGGGTTGGCTTGACGATGGACGAACCTGTGCGTTTGGTTGCTCTGATCTGAAGGTAGGCCGCTCGAAATGCAAAAGGGTATGATGACTAGCCTTACATTTTCGACAAGTGCCTGCTCTACAATCGCGAACTTGATGGTTGCTACGTAGGCAGTTTCCACAGAGATTTAATAGTTTTACACGATCGAATCTAGCAGTAGCTGTTAATTTTAGAAACTCTGGGCAGTTATAGATTAAATGATTCCCCTTGCAGTGAGGACATGATGTCGTTTTAGAAGTTGTCAGAAATGCCTTTTGATTTTCTTTAGATTTAGATTTAGCTTTATGCATGTCCACCTTTTCAAGAAAATTTGCTCGATCCTTTAGAAAGGTAGTGAACGCCTCTAGTGAGGGAATGTCTTTGTTAACGCTAGACTCTTCCCAGTCACGAACTGTTGTGGGGTCAAGCTTACCGACTGCAATGAATACGATTAGCGCGTCCCACTGATCCGTAGGAAGTCCTAATGATTTTAAAGAATTTAAGTTTCTTGCTAAAGTATCCACCAAGTTTCTAAGACTAACCGAAGATTCCGCCTTGACCTCTGGTATATTAAAGATCGATTTTAAATGATTATGTACGGTCAACCGTTTATTCTCGAACCTATCTGTTACCATATTCCAAGCTAAACTATAGTTATCGTTTGTAGGTGAAATCGATTCGATACATTTAGCGGCTATTCCGTGTAGAGATGCTCGAAGATAATGAAATTTAGCAATAGGTTTGATGTTTTCGTTATCATGAATAAGTGATTTAAAAAGGTCACGAAATTCCCCCCAACGTTCATAAGCTCCATCGAATTTTGGCAGTTCAATTGTCGGCAACCTAACATTCTGATTAAGAGTACTAAACTCGTTTAGATTTATTTGATCGGGGCTAAGCTTTCCCGTATCTGGAGTGGTAGCCTCGCGAAACGTAGTTGCTTTGTGTTTATTTAAAATAGATTTTGCTTGAGCTATTAAGGTAAAATATTGCAATTCAAATGCTTCTGTTTGATCAACATCTACCTGTTGTTCAAGTTGTTCAATTAAAGAGTGAATGGATTCAAATTCTGATAAACGCGGTTCCATTGCTGCTAAGCGCAATTCCAGTTGCGCAAGAGTTTCCTCGTTTGGCGATGCTTCCAATCCGTTCAAAAAGGTCGCGAATCTGGTTAAAGCGGCTTTAATATTGCCACGTTTTCTATGCAAATTTATAGTGTCTTGCGTTTCCATTTTAAGATTACTTATAGTAAGAGCTCAGATCGAAAATATGACAGGTTACAGGGAGATGCAAGGGAGATTGAGGATAAATGAATGAATGAGATCGGAAATACCTTACTGACTGCGCTTGTTTATCTCGCCGCGTCGCCGCCGGTTCGTCGCCTTCGACGTCTCGCTCCTCGATTCCGGTCCACGCGTTGCTGGTGGTTTACGTTGAGTTGCGAAACTGTGTTTTCTTCCCGTGTCCCAGAGAGCTTATCCGTCTCGATAGGACCAACAATCCGGCTCGATAGGACCAACAATGTGCACACACGCGTGCACTTTTACGTGTTTGGATGTTACGGGAACACAAAAACTACTTAATTGTATGAGAGTGGACTGTATTGTTGGTATTGAATATAAATAACAGGCGGCTTTAGCGGGGCGACGATGCTCGTTCGAAAGTCAGCTCTAGAATCTTGCGACACTGTTACTGAGCGAGTGCCGACCTCCGTCCGCCTCGACGGGAATAAGAAGCGACAGAGGGAGAGGGGAAAACAGCCGCCAACGAGGCGCCGATTCGGCGTTAACACAGGTTGTAATTTCGAAGCTTCCTAAAATGGTGTGTATGTCATAAATTAATGCAGCATCATACAATCGGTTTAGAGATAAGTATTACAAATGCAACTGTCATAAAATACTTCGTTATTCCTCTCGAATAATGCAGAATGATCTATTCCTCATACCGGCTTTTCTGCCGGCGAAACCGCCCGTCAATCAAGACGGCAGCATCAGGTGCTCTGATTATTTTTACAAGTCTCTCTTCCGTCTCTAATCCGAAGCGGCTTTAGCACTCGTTAGCGTCGTCTTGGGCTAGTTTCAGGAAGGCAATCATGCGACGATGTAGTTCAGTATTTCGTTCAAAATAAACGTCCTTAAATCAAACGAGTGGATAGGGGACGTTAACATATTGCCACCGATACGTTTGATGTATGCGGGCCTGAAGAGAACGGATTCCGGTGGATACGAGTGCTTTTTCGAATATCGTAAGTTTTGTTTAAAGTCGAGGGTATTTAACGGAGAATTTATACTTATTTCTTTTAATATTCTGTACGGATTATATATTATCTTTCATCTAGCAAACATCATTATAAAATACGCTTAAAACTGAATATTGTTGAATTGGTTTTTGTTATTAAATTACTATAGGCAGCCCTGCTGATTAAGGCATTTTTTAACCGTACTTTATAAATGTATCAGAGTACTTTAAAATTGATTCAAGCGATTATTGAGTATGGTTAACTACTTTAATGAGATATTTCTCCATAATAATCCTTGAACTAGTGTTTTTTGGGCTTATTAAATGAAATTAGTAGCAACTTAAGAACGAAAAAGAATTTCTTAAGTTCTCTCCATCTCCTATAGGTAACATCCCTCTTCTTAAACTTATAAAGTGAATAGGAATATTACACCTTTTTCGCGAGAAGTGATGTGAATCCCACAAAAGTTGGTAAGTACACATAAATCATGAATAGAAAGTTTTTCTAATAATCTTGAAGAACACTATGTTACGATTGTTTGAATGCGTTGCAGTAAATGATATGAATACTAAATAAGCAACATAATTAATAATAAGATTAACGAATTTATTAAGTATTATTTTTATTATTTTTTAGTTTTCAGTTGTTTTGAAACATCAAAATTGTTACATTTAATTCTTTTATATTTCTCTTTATTGAAAGGGAAGTCAAAGCTTGCATAGTTCCGGTAATTACCAGTATTTTTTTTATTAGGTAGGATACATTGTATGAATTCTATTCCGAAAATACAGGGAGGGTTTGTCAAGACGTATCCAGCGCTTATTAAAAACTCCCCGTTAACATTCCGTGTAACGTTGCCTGAAAAATACAAACACACGCTCTCTAATTTTAGAAGTTTCATTCGGAGCTTTTCGGTTTCTACACACGTAAACAACCACAATATGATGATATTATTCCAGCCTCGATACGTCAAAACCGTAAAGTGTGCTTAATTACTTTCTTTTTCATGTTTCCAATTCTTTTGTTGTGCCATAATCCGGTACGAAAATAGCAGGAAAACGCACGTGTTCGTTATAGCTTAATGGCTGTTTGGAACTTTTTCCCAGCTAAAGCATGAAAAATTCGTTGGGCGATAAATTTATGGGAACGCTAATAATATTCCATAATCTTTTGTTTAACTTCGGCTCATGATTTAACACTTTATTTTTTCAAGAGTGGCTAAGAGATAAACACAAATTGAACTTATTAATATAAATATTTAGGGCAGATTAAAATCATCAACGATATATCTTAGACACGTAAATTAAGTTGCGCCACGTACCACCTACCTGAGCGAAATTTCAAATTTCCCAAAAGTCGGATTGGGAACATTCTCACATAGTTATCGAAAGTAGTCGCGGACGGGTTAAAATTTTAATAAGTGATAAAATATTTTAATAGCGTCAGCTTCATAAGGTAAATAATTTTTTTTATTAATGCTGTGTTTATATGTGTGATGGGTTACAGGGCCTATACCAAGAGCGGTTGGGACAAAAGGTGAATTTTGAAACTTCATCGTAATGCAGTTTTCTAGATGGTTTTAGTTAGTATCTTTGATCAACAGAATCATAAAACGTGTATTAAATTTTATTTTACACATTGTTAAAACTAATGCTGTTAATTTGAAAAATGATGTTTTTTTAATATCTGGAAAACTATACACTCTACGTGATTACTCACAACAGTAAAGGTCTATCAAATTGATTGGCCTTAAAGATGAATGCTGAGCAAAATTGCAAAAAATCAGTTTTGTGCCATTAAACAAATATTAACGATTTTCAAAAAAAACACATTAATAAGATACATAGCATATTTACATTATTGACCCGTTATTGATATTCTCAAAAGAAGGCCCAGTAATAATAGGCAAACAAACAAAAAATTACTGTATTTTTCTTCAATTGCTTGTAATTGCTTGTTGATATTTAGATGGTGTTAGGATAATTTTTGCACCGAATTCTAAAGTGCTAACAAGTCGCTCATTAACCGCAAACCTAAAATTTAAATTGTAAATGTACTATACCAGAGGTGTCCACTAAGATTAAGAGAGATAGAGAAGTGACAGATACAATCCACCATAAACGAGCCCTAATGAGCTGATAGTCGGAATATCAATATGCATGCCGTTTTCGTACAACACGCAAAGGGTCGGGCTCAGAAAGCGAGTTGAACACTTGCCGAAGAGAAGCTATGAAAAGCAATTACCTAATACTTGTATAATTGTAAATATTAGGTACTAATTTACACACTTTGTAAATAGTAAAATGATGACTATATTAACTAGTAATTCTAACGTCTTTTATATATGAATGATTAATGAAAATTATACGTAACGTTATGTTTCAAAATAAATTTATTTGGTTAAATTAAAAAAAGCACTGGGTTGGTCCATTTATGTTATTTTTCCTTCACAGTTTTCCAGGCTCTTTGGAATCTAGGCTTCTCTGGATCGTGACGCACTATCAAATGGAAAATCTCTATAAAAATCCTGATGCTGTTTTCGATAATACCGCTGAATGTTATATTTTTTGAATTTTACAAAACTTCATATGCACATATATGACGCATAAAATGGTGTTATATAGTTTGAAAACCCCAAATAAATCATCCCATTTAGTATCGTAATCTTGCCCCCTTTCTGATTCCATTACGCACAGGTTATTAAAAAAATGAGGAAATGGAAATCGTATCGTCAAAATTGACAAACAGAAATGGAATAAAACAAATACTCTGTAAAATCTTTTACCCATACACAGCTCACTAGTACAGTCACTCACAGACTATATATTATTTACCGTAAGGTGGCAATTTATAGTTTTTCTAAAGTGACGTCAAGATTTTGTGGTAATCACTCAATTACTTGCACTATTTTTACCTGATCATAACGATGCATCGGGTACATTTTTCTTGAATGAATAAAAGATAACACGTTAATTTTCAATCATCCTTACACTGACTAGTTACTGGGGACAATTACTTAACTATATACTTGTACACGATTTTGTGTACTAAATATTTAGAAACAGGTAAAAACATTGTGGTATGCTCGTATATGTTTCATGTATGAAATAATAAAATTCTAAAATATCAAACACGTCTAACTAAAATCATATTAAATCAACCCTGGGTCTCCTGGCGCAAAAATCATGAAAATGCCCCAAAAGACAGACGGTGGTAGCTTTATGGGTGCCATAAATTACCGGTACCACTGATAAAGCGTTTGCTCCCGGGTGCTCGGGAAACACAGTTAGTGGACACCTCTGTAGTATACTATCCCTGGATTAACGATGTTTCAACCCCTGGTTTGTTTTCCTCGAAACTACTTGCCTATCTTAAAAAAGGTTTCTGAAATCAAACTTTAACAAATCTTTCTTCCCTGAAGCAAAATAAAGGTTTTCAGGGCAATGTGACTGCTTTAAAATTAACCGAGCCGAAGATTTTTGTCAGCCTC
This sequence comes from Cryptocephalus primarius, assembly GCA_963576515.1. NCBI lineage: Eukaryota > Metazoa > Arthropoda > Insecta > Coleoptera > Chrysomelidae > Cryptocephalus > Cryptocephalus primarius. The sequence continues at coordinate 7,241,807 of OY754947.1, forward strand.
CAATCTTTAATATTTCTGTGGACTGACTCTCGGTTTCATATTTTTCGTATATTCTAAGAGAACATTTTCTTGAAATCAGCGACTAAGTACAGTGAAAAAAGTAATTTTTGTATCTGTTTTATACAGTAAAAGCGTTTGGTCGCATCTAAAAAAATTAATTCAGTTTTAATTTAGACATTTTATTTTCGGGAAAAGTTAATACGAAAAGTTATAGATAATTAAATGAAAAGTTTATTACGTAAATATTAATGTGCTAGTTTACCAAAACAATTTACAACAGTAATTAAACATCGCTTGTATTAGGAATATATGTATTGGGAAATTGTTACAAAATTCCTTACAACTTTTACCGTAACACCTCTGTTGCACAAATAGAATTTGATGAAGCTTAAAATCCATGGGTAATAAAATAAAATGAAATAAACAAAAATTCTAAAGGTGTGAAACATTTCACAAAATTTTATTCTCCAATAGATGCAACTAATCCCAAATTTTACTATTTTTTTAGAAAAACCGAGCATAATGGGTTTCGTCGAGTTCACGGCTGTCATAGGATCAGTTATCATGCTGATAATAACACTACCATTTTCACTGTTCTGGTGTTTTAAGGTAACATTTACATCAGGAAAGTAAGTGAAGAATATGACGGGATTGTGCGGTTTTTCAGGTAGTACAAGAGTACGAGCGAGCTGTGATCTTCAGACTGGGTAGGGTAAGGAAGGGCGGAGCGAGAGGTCCAGGGATATTCTTCGTCTTGCCGTGTCTCGACAGTTACTGCAAAGTTGATTTGAGGACTGTGTCCTTCGATGTTCCACCGCAAGAGGTAAAGGGTAATTTCAATAAAATACCCGAAAGTTATTGTGGATGATGCGAGACATGTTTACTAAAGCTATGTTGATTTTGTAGGCACTGACGAAAGATTCAGTTACAGTCACGGTAGATGCGGTTGTTTATTATAGGATACAGGATCCTCTAAATGCAGTTGTCAAAGTTACGAATTACAGGTAAGACAGTGCTTTTATATATGGTAGCTAAAACATCTATCTAATCTATTTACGTGTTTCCTTCTTTCCTTCATATATTTCTATTATTACATAGGATAACTCGTCTTATTAACTATCATCTCTTTTTTTATTTATGATCACTTGTGTATCTAATTATTTTGTTTCATGTATCTTTATATATTATAATGTGACTAAATAAATTATATTTCAAACAGAGTTATGACTCGCTGGACGTAGTTTAAGTGCCTTAATGAATTACTGTCAATTTGCAATTGTTTGCATCCATATAATCTTTAAAAAAAGCGTTAATATACTACCATTGATGCCACTACTAATGGCTATCTAGTACTAAATTAATGTCATATTTTTCTGAAAAATGACCTATTGAATAGAACTGATAACCATAAGTTTCTTTTTCATTTTCTTCTTTTCACCTTAAATAAAAATGATGAAAACTACAAATATAAAATTAACAATTAACAAATAACCTTTTATTTAGTTAAGTATTTAGTAGTTAAGTATTTAGTAGTTTTTAATAACAAAAACTAAAATGCTAACTATATGAATGAAAGGCAATTTTCAAATAAGCCACTATTATATTATATATTCTTATACAATAATTAATATAATAATAAGAGTGTAATAATAATATAATAGTTATACAGAAGTTTAATTATATTAATAATAATTTTTAATTATATAATTATAGTATTACTGTAGCGAACGTCCAGAAAAATGATAATATTACTTGGTACAACCACTGCGAATATGTACCTTGATATTTAGATGTATGATACATGTATGAACGTTGCCCTATTTCTGATTACGGCAAATAATCTTTATAAAACATTCCTTTTGACTATGATCTTTTTAAAAGTTTGACTGTCATAGGTACTTAATCCGCTTTTTTCTTGCTTCAAAATGTTCATTACTTAATTATTTATTATTTCCGTGAATTTTACTGAAAACTCCAAGTTAATTCTGTCATATATTCCATATTAATTGGAGAAACCTGCATTCCTATATAATGTCGTGTAAAAGCTACCATTTCATTTCATAAGTATCCTAAGTCCACTAAAATTTAACCACAGTTTATATAACTTGGGTAAATATTTACTTGTAATAAATTTCATATAAAGAGCTCCCTGTTAAAATTTTAACCAAAAGAACCTCCTTAATAAATAAACTTAAATTTCAATGCATTTAGTTTGACATTTATTTCTAAGTCCTTTAAATCTCTAAATGATTGTCCACAATAAATTTTTGATTTCATGTGTCCCCGAAAATGGTTCATCATGAAAATGGTATGTATCAAAACGGACGCAATGATAGTTGTAATTGCCGATAAATTTTGGAGTTGAACATTCACTTTCTTTGTTTCAGCCTCGTTTCATGTGAAACTAATTCATGCAAAATATGAATAAAATTGCTCGTATACGGGGCGTTTTACACGAATGTTTGTAAATATATAAAAGAATAATTTACCTTTAGTTTTGAAGGTACAAAAAGTTGTTAATAAGGGTTGTATATAAATATATATTAGAGTAGAATGGAGAAACTTACCAAAATAAGGCCAATTTCAATTTTCTTTGTGTTAATATTCCGCTTAATAATGTTACTTGACATGTATAAATGTTATTAGATTTTCGAATATGATATAATTTAATGAAGTTACTGAACGTTTCTCTAAAATAAAGTGTTATTTTGGTAAGCGTTTTATCAGTAAACATTAATAAAAAATCGGGTGTGGCTGTATCAGTTCTCAAAATTACAAATTGTCCGATTTCTTTATGTGCTCTAAAGGTGATATCAAATTAACAAGGTCACTCCTAAAAAAAAATCAAATTATGATTCTATTACAAGAAAGGATATACCTAATTCAGTGTTATGAGACATCTATTCCAGCGGTTATTATAGAATTTAATACGCACACAATTTGGTTGTATCTACAGCATACAAAAGAGGGATAAACTGTAGATGTTTTCGCTTCTATTACCCTTGAATAAATTTCGGCATTTTACCATGATGTTAGAAAAATAATTGTGGAGTGTTTGAAAGCATATTTGGAAAGTTCAAAAAATTCAATAATAAATTTCATTCACAATTATTTATGGTTGTAATCGTATCTATACGCAATAGCATAATGTCATTCTTAAGAACTGCTACACATAAACATCTCAAAATGCAAAAATGCAAATTGCCATTACTTTCCAATTGCTCGCCATTTAATCAAAAACTATAACTTCAATCAATAACTTTTTTATCTATGTTAAAATTAAATGTGGTTTATTCTTCTGTATATTTTAAAAGATCACTGTAACAGACCCTATGAATTTCATTCATATTTGGCACGAATTAGGTCTGTATGAAGCAAGGCTGAACTCCAAAAGATGAATGTTCAACTTCAAGTTTTGACAATTCCTTCCATTATGGGACACAGTGTATATGAAGGGAAAAATCAATAAATTTGACTGGCAATTCACTTAACTGAAGTAGGTCAATTACATATGTTAGTTGTTAAGCTTTTTATTAAAGATTCACCCAGATTTGTGTAATTGGATTGTATGCTTGTTGAGTTTTCCTCTTTTCCTTTTTCTTGTTGGAGTCCAAAGGAGCATTTTTAGGAATTCGCTGTAGCTCCATATGTTGGACGTTCCTATAACACTTAGCTGTTTTGTCCCTATATCATCCATTAGTATTTGTCCCACATTCTTGTTATTGCGAATTGTCTCATTTGGAATTCTTCGAATCCCGATTTTCCTGTTGCTCTTCTCTACAATATCTGCTGCGTTTTATTTTCATTTAGTCGTTACTTTCTTTTTTCTTTTGTTTCCTATTTTCAGTTGCCAAATTTCACTGCCTATGTGACTAGGTTTTTGGTGTTATGATGGTGATATATATCAGATGTTTGTTTGGTGACTTCGATCCCAGTACTTAGAGTAATTGACTTACTGTCCTGGATGTTACATTTTCTAATGGTCTCAACTAACGTTTGAGTATTTGGAATCTATGTTCGTAGGTATTTGTATGTTTATCCGGAATCGAATTCTTATTCTTCCCTTGTTTCCTCCATTTGATCCATTTCTCCGACGTCAGTGTATTCTGTCTTGGAAATATTAACTTCTAGTCCCCATTTTCGGTGTTGTTCAAAAATCTTCCGAGACATATAGTCTCTTCTGCTTCGTAGTTCCATGGTATGATGATTTAGTCATCTGCGAAACTGAGAGCATATTCAGGTTGGCATTGTTAAAGGGATTCCTATATTTCCACAATTTTCTTTCAATATCTACAACGTAAGTTCTAAATAGATTTTGGACGGAATGTGCGATAGACAACAACCTCAATTTGGGCTTTTGTTCGGTATGAAGCCATTAGAAAATTTGGATTCGATTTTGTCTTTAGAGTGATAAGTTTTGTATAGGTGTTCTTGGTGTTCGTTGGACAAATATCTAGGGAAAGGGAAAATATCAAAATAAATATCTAGGGAACGAATTAATAATTCGTATTCATAATCAAATGCATGAAGTGCAAAGACGAAGTATCCAGGGATCCATTCCAGGACTGTAACTGTCAGATAGAACTAAAAACTCAGAGATTCGTAGAAAAACGCAAGTAACTGAAATCATTGAGAGGATCGCAAATCTTAATACGAGAGACATATGGCAAGATTAAAAAAAAGGGTCGACACAAATATTAATATAGTGGAGCACGTTTAGATGAAAGAATCGAAGAAAGATCCCCAACTTATTGGGAAGGCGATATTAAAAGATTGTTAAGCAGGTGGATCAAAGAAACACAAGACAGGTGGAACTGGAAACGTTTAAGAGAGACCTATGTCCTTTGTGAACGAGACCGGCTGGATGAAGGCTTTATGGTTTGGTGGTCACTGGTATTTCCATGCATCCTGACGTTATGCACCTTCATAGATGTTGGTTGTCTTATAATAACATAATATTTGATTAATCGTAGGTCTCTGGTGCCTTTGCGTCCATGTAGTTTTTGGTACTCATGGGTGTTGAAAAGACCAGCTCAATAGGTTTCATTTATTTTGCTTCTATAATTCAATCCATCTAAGGTCGTTGTTATTTGTGAAGTTCTCATCAAATCGGCCTACAACTTTTTCCTCTAGTATTTTCCCAGTTCTCTTAACGTCACTTATTATTATGATCTCTCCGGCTCTGCCGATGGTGGATATTTCTCTGTAAACTCTCCTTTCTTATTAAAATAGGCATCGTCATTTACTGCGTAGGCCCATGTTCCCATAATGTTAGGAATCTCATTAATGTGTGGATACTCCCTGCTGCCCTTTTTATTCCTTTGAGACTCCATTGTTGAAATGGTCGTATTTTTCTAAGTTTTCAAAGACCTGACCTATTTGTCCTTCTTTTCCTTTGATTTTATTAGAGCTACCCAGTAATCACTGCGTAATATATGTGCATTTCAAAAATTTCCTGCCGTCATAACATTTTAAATGACTTGGAAACAAAAATTCACTTTTCCTCTTCATGTGCTGTTTCCTTAACTTTTGTACCGTTTGCAACCGGTCAACTCGGAAAATTCCCACTAAGAAGGAATTGTTTTGTCGTGAAGTACTATTAGTACACAACCATTCCATCATTAACAATTTTTCCTGAAGCTGAATATATCTTGTCAATAACTTTAAAGCCGGTTTAATGCCGGTTAAAGCTTCAATAATTTCAAATTATTTATAAATGTCGAGATTATGTTAAAGTATAAATAACGCACTACTGGATACATAAAGAGGAAGTGTGACTAAAATTTATAGATTCAAATCCTCCAGTTAATTAGGTTTTAGGGAAAACTCTAACTGAAATATATCCACAGTATTATCAATAAAAACGGGTTTATTTTACCTACAACACCTTCACAAAAGCCTCTTACAAAAATTATTAGAGAAGCGAATGTACTTGTGGAAATAAATTTTCCCCTCTGGTAAAATATTTAATAACATGATTTTTCTATTATTATGACATCATAATTAATTACTACGTATTGACGAGCAATATTAGCGATTTATTGTTTTAGGTATATTTTTAAACAAATTTTAGTGAATCTTTTCAGGCCCCAAATTATTAGGCGTACTAAGTTTTCATTGTGAATTATTATGTATTTGTTATGCTTTGAAACAATTATATCTCTTGCGAAAAATCTACGGTAGGCTATATTTTGTAGAAACTTCGCTTAAAAAATATTTTATTCAAATTTCAAACATACATTTCAAAGAATGTTCTTTATGAATTCCCAATTCTAAAACAGGATTAGTAATCTTTAGAAATCAAAATACAAAATCAAAAAACTCAACACTTATTGAAAATACTACGAGTTATTATAACCCACTGCACATCCAAACAGACGAAAACTAGAAAATCTTTCCTTGAATGTTCGATTACGAAGTTTCTTTTTGTTTTATTGTAGCAACTCCACCAGATTGCTAGCAATGACCACCCTAAGGAACATTCTAGGAACGAGGAGCCTCGCCGAGATTCTCTCGGATCGTGAGGCAATTTCTCATGCTATGCAGACTTCGTTAGATGTTGCGACAGAACCATGGGGAGTTAAAGTGGAAAGAGTCGAAATGTAAGCAAACCAAATTAGATTTTTATTATCCTCTTAAAGAAACAATGATTGTGGAATGCGAGAAAAACAGGATGTGTTGACATCCTTATAGACGAATTCCCAAAATACGCTGTTTTTTTATCAAAGTATGTGCTTTATTTATTGTACAAAACCTACTTATTACAAATTACTAAATAATACTAATGGTATCGGTACTTACAAACATATGTAATCAACAAGAATAAAACTCACTCTACACGGTCAATGGATTTCTCAATGTGTCCCAGGTGTGTTGCTTTATAAAATTTAATAATTTGATACATTTGCTATAGTTCTGTTATTCAAGTAAAATATCCGTAATACATTTTTTCAATGTACTAAATAGCATAGATAGTTCAAAACATAGGAAGCAATGAATTTTTCGAAATTAAACTCCTTAACATTTCTCGAAATTTTGCTTGCTATAAGTTCCAATGAGAGTATTGTAAAGAAATGCATTACTTATTGTAAATAAATATTGCGCTAAATCATCACTAAATTACCAAGCACTAATGTAACGCACTTCAGCACTAAATACATTTTTTGAAAACTTCATTTCTCTCTCAGTTTTTAAAAATATTCTATTTTCTTATGTCAAATTTTCCATTGAGATTTGTCCCGACTAATATCTTTAAATAGTTTTCATTTCATTGCATTCCAGTAAAATGTAGAATAGGTTACTATCGTTTCGGGGAAGTTTTTTAATAAGTTTACAGCTGTCTTCCTGTAGGTTCAACAATTATCTCAAAATAGCGACACTGTTTCCTACACAGCGACCTATTTAAGTTTAACACACTTGACTTTGAATCGACAAATCCCAAATGCCTTAATTACAATACAAGATTTGTGCAATAGGTAAATGTAATTCCACATAAAAAATCAGTAAATTATATTTAGGAGTAGTAGGTAAAACGCAAACTTCCATAAAAGAGTGTTGTTTTTAGAAATTGTAAGTAACGAAAACTAGATAGGTATTTTCACATACATCTTCGTACAATTTTCTGGGAAATTTATATTAAAATAACTTCTCAACTTACACCACTCTAGGGACGTGTAGATATAGAAACATACTGCGATTCATTGCTTGCACAAGTACCAATATTCTTTGCTTTAGTTTGGAGATAATAGAGATTCGTTTGAATCACCAACAAAAACTTTTAAGACTTAAAAAATGTACACACAAAGCTACATTAATAATGTCGGTTGTAATTCTGTCTAATTACTAATATTCGCAGGATATTTTAAGGAAGGAAAGTATAGTTTTCTCATTTGTAGCATTAGGCGATTCAAAAGGTTTATTGGTATTTCAGTAACAATTACACCTGTTTCGTTTACATCATTATCAAATACCATTTCAGAAAAGATGTGAGCTTACCTCAGCAGCTGCAGAGAGCCATGGCGGCCGAAGCTGAAGCTTCGAGAGAGGCCAGGGCTAAGGTCATAGCGGCCGAGGGCGAGATGAAAGCATCGAGGGCTTTGAAGGAGGCTTCCGACGTTATAAACGAAAGCCCTGTGGCGTTACAGGTGATGAATATTTAATCTGACGAGTTTTGCTGAAGTAATAATTGAATCTTTCGATTTTCAGCTGAGGTACTTGCAGACACTGAACAATATTTCGGCCGAGAAGAACTCTACCATCATCTTTCCCGTGCCTATCGATATTCTTAATTACTTTTCGAATTCGGGCAAGCACCATTCCTCTTGATTTCGGATTTTAAAGTGTATTCACATAAAATTAAGTTTATTTTAACTTGAAAATAAAAAACGTTTGTTGTGTTCGTTAAAGATGGCTACACGTAGCAGACCATGTATTGTTGTTATGCCAAATTCCGTTCCTAAAATATTATTTAAACATTATGCAAGAAATAAAACATTCAAATGTGACATATATGTTTGTAAATAAAAATAAAAAGTCAGTAACTGATCCTACAAATGGATCTTACAGGATCCTAGTTAATCCTATAAGAAAAGAATAGTACACGTTTTATTTTAAAGGATAAGTTAATAACAAAAAATTAGTTAACTATAGAGGTTTCATTTTTTAGAGGTTTACCGTTATGTCACCGTATCTTCCTATTTAAATGAAACAAATTGTTTAATTATATTTAAATAACATTTCAACATTTAAATCCGATTAGTAAAATTCTACAATTTTCTACTTCCTCAATGTTTATAATGATGCATGATATAAATATGGGATAAATAAAAATTAAAAAGTTAAACAAATATTTGACGTTCAGTTAAGTTCATTGATTGATTACAGTGTAATGACGTATCAATGTGTAAATTTTCAGTGTTAAGGGGTGTTGAATAATAGCACTGCAAACCAATTTTAAGTGTATATGACAATAAATACATACTTAAATGCAGTTATTAATTGTGACCAACTTCCTTCAATGATCATCTCCAATGTTGTAAAAACTAAAAGTACTTTTAAATTTCACGTCACATTTAATTGCCTCTGTAAAGAACACCGAGTCATCGGGGATATCTTCACCTTGATGAAGGCATTCTCATAAGCCGGGTGGAGGCGCTTGAGTGTTCCTATGACTGCAAATTATATCGGTGGTATACCAGTGTGGCAGTTCATACCGGACGGGTCAAAGGGTAGGGACCAGATTAAGGGAGATATTCTGGTTCAGGTTGGGGGTTGAGCCTTCGGACTGATTCTTCGACATTCGTAGAAAGACAACATATACCAAAAAGCCTAAACGAAGTCTCGGAAACTTGGACGGATGCAAATGTCGACAGCAACAGAAGCGGAGTGTGAATTTAGGAACAAAGAATTAGTGGGAAAACGTGCCTATTAGCCAAAGAAGCTAAATATATAAATATGGAAATTCTTGCACTGACAGAGAAAAGTAACGAAGGTAGTGAAACTAGTATCATGAAGGATCATGTTTATATTTGGGAGGCCCCAAAAAGGGGTCTCCATCTTAATGAATATGAGATGGAAGACCAAAATAACTAACTGGGAATCTAAAAACGAAAATATCTTCATAGTAAATGACAAATTACATCAAACGGAAGTCACGTTTTTAGCGACATCCGCCTTATCGGATGATTGACCTGTCACAGTGAGGGAAAAATTCTTTTGATTACCGGATATTATTATTGTAGACATCGGTATTTCAAGAGAACTGGGTGGCAAAAGCCGAACAGGAAGGCAGAATGATGAAAAAGTCATTAGACCATATGGAGAACAAAACTGCCAACAATAATGGTCGAAGAATAATTAATTGATATATGCCAGTATATTGCTCTCAAAATATGTAATGGTTTCTATAAACACAAGTAGATCAATCGATATACTTTGGTAGAAAATAGAAAAATTTGTAAATCCATAATTGACTACGTGATTGTTAGGAAAGAAACCAAATTACAAGTGCGGAATGTAGGAGCATCTAGGGGACTCATGTGTGGAACTGACTATCGCTTAGTGAATACTTATTTCAAGAAATCATATATCCAAAATATAACCTGAATAGCCTCACGCAAGATAGTACAAAATACTTATATTAAAGAAAATTAGCTGAATAACTACCCGACTAGAAATTATTTCCTATACCCGATCAGGACCCGGCCGGGATTGCCCGTCTAGCACCCTGTAAAGACTGCAACGCAGATGTCTCGTCCGGTCCTGATCAGGATGAACTGACCAGGACCCGACCGGCATCTGCATTATAGGGTGCTAGACGGGCATGCTTGGCTGGGTCCTGGTAAAGATGACCTGACTGGGTCAACGCCAGGAATGCCCGATCGGGTCCACCTTACCGGGCGCTAGACGGGCAATTCCGGCCGGCACAGGAAATAATTTCTACCTTCCTGCTTTTTTAAGTTATCGCCAATCGTTTGTAGTAACATTCTTTTTCTGTTAGACCACTCGGGAATTATGCCAGGAACATTAATTGGCCAGTGCGGCAGTCTGAATTGATGTGGTCAGTGCTGAAAAATTACTTATTTCAACATTTCCAAATGTTGACGGGTTTTTCATCAATTTTTCGGTTATATTTTCGTACATGCCCTTCAGAGAAAATTTCTATAGGACGTAATTTGTTCAACTAAAAATTTTTATTCGATCTGTGTCAATTCGATTGTGACAATGACAAAATGGGCAAAATAAAAGTTAACAATATACCTACTTATAAGTGAACGTTAAATAGTTTCCACAGTAAGTATTTTTAATCTTTGGTCTTGTAATACTTCACTTCTTAACAAATAAATCCCATTTGGTACTGTCCGGATTTGTGGAATAGCTTTTACACAATAATTTGGCAATCTTACTTCGCTCACGAAAACAGACAGAACAGAAACTACTGTTCAAAACGTTGTTAAAAATATATTCTTCGAGGGCGTTGATTTTTGTTCGAATACTATAAGTTACGGGCTGTCAAATCGTTTCTGTTTTGTTTAAGATTGGGCAGTTATGAGAGTTTATGAGCACATTTTTGAAGAGAGCGTTATATTTTAGCTCATGAACAAATTAAATACCACAGCAGTTTCAGAATTGAACGATATGAAACAAATGAGGGCTCAAAAATATAACGTATCAGTCCAATTTAATTAGCTTTAGTGGAGAAAAATGTTAATAAAACATTTTTCTCTGTCGAAAGTTTTCGGAAGCATGTTGGAAACAAAATGTACTAACTCCGTAACACATTCAAAGCTGGGAAATTTTGATAAAACCATCATCAAAGTCATGAAAAGGCGATTTTTCTGCCATTATGAAAAATGTGTTATTGGTAGAGAAAAATTTTGTAAATGAAAGATGTAGCCGTTAATGAAAAACAGAAAATGAGAAGGTTGAAGAAATTTCGTTAAAATTGTTTATGTGTAACACCCGAAAAACTTCTAATTACGGCCATAATTTCAAATGACAATAATTAATAAAACGCTGATTGTAAGCATTTGCTATTCTGCTTAATTGTTTGAATGTCGCCCTTAACGTGGTGAATAAGTTATACAAATTTTTGCCCAAAAAAATCATGGCTCTGCAAAAACGTACAGTATCTCATTTTACTCGCAGAGAGTGATACTAACAAGCAAGTACGTGCAATGTGATTTTGAGAGTTTAAATTTTGCTTTTTTGGTTATTAATTGCATGATTGCATTTAAAATTCTATCAACTCAATGTGAACGAAACGAATACATTTTACCATTTTACATCGAATTTATTTTAAAAACAGCAATTCTCGGCCCTCGGCGCCGTGTATCATCTATGACTCATGCCGGAGTACAGTTTTTGTGAGATTTTTTAGCTGACTTTCAAACGAATAACGGCCGAATAGCTTCATTCGTCAGCAGATTTATGTATTTGTACTGGTGATTAGTAAGAGAACGGTTCAGTTTTAATTATCGGTGGTAATTGTTATTTTCTTCTGTTTAAAACTGGCTATATTTTCTAGAATAACCGTCATCGGTGCACCGGAAGAGTTGGTGTATGTGTGTATGCTGTGTTTCTTGTGCTGGGAGAAGTTTTCTGAATGGCATTATGGGTAAATATATTTTTCTTATATAACATATTTATAATATTTATTTGGTTTATTCCACTGAAATATTCATAATTATTTCACTAATTTAATCGAGTTCGTATTTTTGTATTTGTCTGTTTAATGTCTAGTCGTTAATTCGTTATTTTTGATTAGTTCGTTAGTTTGATGACAACTTCTTATGATTAAAAGTTGCTATTGTATCAACTAGTGTGTGGTGAACATTTTGGTGGTAGTAGCGTGCAACTTGGCAGTGGTAGTTGGCAGTAGTTGCAGTGGGTTTCATGCCTATGTTATTGTGAAACGGTGAGTTTTTTAAACTTATTTCGAAAGGACCAATGCTTTAAATATATTTAATGTCTTAGTTACGTTAACTTGTAACAATAAAAATATGTCAGTTGCCTCGACAATGGTATAGAATGTCCTATAGAGGAAGTACAACAAATGTAGCTTACCATGGGTAGTTCCATTTAAATCGATTTTTTTGAAAGACAATTTAATTTAAATTAATGTGATTCATTGTAGATAATACATGTTTTTATTATTTGTTAGGTAAGTCTTCCGAGTGGCAGCGACAAATTGGTAGGTAGGCACAAAGTCAAAAGACGTATTTGAAGTGTGTAGTGGCGGACAAGTCGAAGAAGAAGAGGCAAGCCAAATTTGCCTATTAATGGTTAGTATTTTTAAAATTTGTTTGAAATTTTGTTTTACGCCTATCTTAATTATTAGGGCTCGAAAAATATGCGAAATAGATATTTGCATATATTGAAAATTTAACTAATTTAGCACATAAAGGTAATTTTTTGCGTATTTGAGTTTTATACTTTAATAGTATGTTGTACTTTTAATTTGCTAGTTTTCTATCGAAGTACCCTTTTCAAAGTTACTCATTTTACAATCAATTTTAAGAAGAATTTATTCATTTCCATACATTTGTAAAGAAGTACCAGCTATCTTAGACTAGATCGGGTGTTCCAGATAAATTTGAGGGCTTTTAAAGAATTTATATAGATTTTAACGAGCTTATGAAGTTTTTTAAAATAGTTTTGGCACTAAATGAACTTAGCAAATTTTTGAGAAAATTTTAAAAATTTTCGAATTAAGCTATTTAGTTCATGAGGACCATCTGACTATTGTAAATAATTCATGACAATTTAAAAGCAATTGCTTTAGGGAAAACATGGTGCTTCATATAAAGAGTCTTATATTTATTAAAATTGGAGAATTTCCAAGTTACTTGTTACAACCACAACGCTTTTAATATATTTTTAAAGAAGTTATGACTACCTCAAGAAAAATATAAATTTAAAAATGTTTCTTTAATACGTTCATAAATGACTTTTAAAACGTTCACAGTAGTAGATAGGTTACTGAGGAAATTTTTTACAATTATTTAAGACAAAAACCTTGTTGTGCAGTTGGAAACTTGCGGCAGTTCGTTGAGTATTCTTCAAAAAAGTTGTGATCGTTGAAGGGTTTTAAATGTCCTATAAATCTATCTGCTGAAAATATAACTTGAGACATTTTCAAGTCAGTTGCCATACGATTAACAAAATTGAGCAGCTTCAAAGAAACTTATGACAGATGAAAAGGAAGGATGTCATTTAAATAACAACTGCAATTGTCTTAAGAGTAACAGGGCGTCGTATAAAAGGAGACTCGGAGTGGAAACTATATATACATCATTATAACAAAATTTCGAGCAGTGTTCGACGAATTTGCACTTTCGATTAGTGGTAATTGTTAAATGACAATCAGTTCACAGGGCCGCCAATTTAAAATGATATTTATTTTAACAAATATCGACCAGCAACAAATAATAATAAAATATTTTACATTGTGGTTTAACTTGAATATTGATTGATTGATTGATTTACTATTTTCAAAATTTTTTTAGCTCCAATCCTTGCTTTGGCAGGCTAAAAACAAAAAATTCTCATCGACCGCGAAAAAATGCAAAAAATAAAAAAATCGCCATAAAACTGAACTGGCGCAAAATGGGTGGCTGAAAATTTGGGATCCGATATATTTTGTCATCCCAAAGATAACCCAATATTTCCGGGGCGGTTGAAAACCACCCCATTCATTTGCTGATGGGGATGACAGTTGACGTGGAATCTCCCATATCTCACATTGGAATTATTTCACTACAACAGAAAATTCTGTTGTTATTGGTAATGGGAGGATAATGCTACATGGATGATCAAATTGTAAATTGTGGCTCAACTGACGTTCTATTTTGATCGTAGAATTAGAAAAATTTGAATTTGAAACCGACCCGTATCGGATATTTCAGAACAAAGAAATACTAACTAGGAAGGTTTCAACAAACACAAATGATGAGTTGAGTTCGTTCTTCAAAAGATTCAAAGTGTAGAAGTAAAAGAAGTTTTATTGCACACATTTTTAAATGCAAGAACAACCAGGAAAGTATGTTTTTACTTAAAATGATTTTTTAAAAGTAACACTTTATTCGTGAATACCAACCCGAATGACCACTTGACAACCAAGCTCATTTCGAAACTTTTGTACGTGTCGTTCACTTAGTTAAAGTTCTGTCCATTAATACAACATCGTAATACACCATATAGTTGCAATAACCAAGTGAGCCATAATTAAACACACAAAAGGTTACACATGCCTATTGACTATAACACAAAATAGTTACAAATAGCCATTACAACAGCGCGAAAGGCTAAAATATGAGTAACTTATGTAAATGCATATTAACAAGTATTGTATAATTTTCACTGAGTTTTATTGAAGCAGCATATCTGCAAGTACTTCATATTAAATGGCACTTTTTCAAATTTGTTTTTTGCATTTGGTTAATAAATGAAATCTTCGACCGTTGATAACAATTTCCCAACTAAAACAAAGTGTTTTTAAATGAAGGACGCGAGGCCAAAATTTATGCGATAACCGTTGATTACTCTACGACGCTGGCGAAATTACCGTCGACCGGCACCTGAGCAACTGAGAGCACAACGGTGGGAAACATGAAAGTTCGGAACACACCCCTAAACTGTCATTATAAATCTTCAGGGCTGCCAACAGATGTTCCTTCCCATAGCGGCAGTTTGCCGCCACCGCCGCCGACGGTTTCTGTTGTCCTGCGTTTTATTATTGCTTCTCAGTAATGATATCCCGGTCGACTTCTTTTCAGGTTATTATGATTTTATTTCAAGATATTAGAGCGATAGAGTTTCGTCGCAACTTTCGGTGATATGGAGAGGTTATGGCATCGTTTCCGACTTCTATATTGTAAAGTAATACCGAAGGGATTTCAACTTCTACCGGAAGACTGAACTAAACATATTAAGGAAGTCTAAAGTGAACTTATTCCGGAAATGACTCTGGGAGGATCTTTTGAAGTCTGTCGATAGAGTTACTAAATTCAGAGTGCAGAATCTACTCACCAGTATGAGCAGCAATATGAATTAAAAATTCACCAAATATTTTAAAATCATTTCATTATTGTATTAATGGTTACTTGAATTTGTACAAGGAACTGTTAAATTCAAAATGAGACTTACCTTTCCAGCTTAAAGTCCTTGGTCTTCAGTTTACCAAAAATTCTAGGGATGGGTATCAATAATAGGTTTGTTACAAGGTCAACTTCAATTTCAAAGCTTGCTGAGTGCTAACGATGATGACTGCTTCATCTTTCGAAATATTCGAAATTTCATACTGCCAAACCCCTAGGGGGCGTCGGACTAGATATAAACATCTATTTTCTACAGATTTCAATTTAGAAGCCCTTTAAGGGCGCTCTTAAGGGGCTTAAAAGAAACCGAAAAGAATATGTGAGTAGTTTAAATATTTTTCTTAAATACATATTTTTAGTGTTTTATGAATAGCGTTCAAAAACTTTATATTAATTTATTAAATACATATAAAAGATATAGTTATACAGCTTAACTTTTTTATAAGTAACAATAATGTTATTAAAATAAACAAGTTCGAAATCAAGAAATTAACTAAATAAATTTATATCGTTTCTGTTCTACGTTCATGGTAAGCTTAGCGACTTTCACCATAAATATAATGGAGGCCATCTAGAGATTATGTGTGCGAACGTGTCATATATTTAGAATATTAGCGAACCTTCTATGACACCTTCTAAGTTATTCAAAATTATTATAAACCGAAATAAAGACGGTTAGCGACCCCTATCGCAATTATTTTTTTTATTTTGAATACTTTTTGGCTCTATAGAAAGTTCACCATATTCTAGAAGTATGACTCCTTCGAAGGGTGGAGACATGTTCTCCACTGAGACATTACCCGCTGCGATAATAACTAATCAACTATATCTCTTTTAAAAATATTAATATGGCGTTTTAACAAGTTTCTAAGAATATGACACCTTATTGTGTAACGTTAACTACATGTAAGTTTAAAATTCAGATAATTTCTTTATGATTCTTTATGATTTCTCAGATTCTTTATGATTTTTTACACTATATTTTTGCCCATCACATAGATTTACTTCTATTAGATACATGAATGTAAGTGACTGAGGATGGGCACAAGATGACCCGAAACAGGCCTCTTATCTGTTAAATATTAACAACCACTGAATATTTTCATTGAACCGGGCGTTTGGTATCAAGTTTCCTTACCTGATTTAGTTTATCCCTATCTTCAAAATGGACTTCTTTAGGAATATGGTTTATATTTGTACTACATATAATTTCAGTATTAGGTCGGCATGAGTACGAATGAAAAGTTTTTTATTGGTATTTTTTCGCACTTATCTTTAATGCAAATATTTGGTCATTTTTTACTTTAGCACCGTCTCGCTGAAGTCTATTGCCAGTAGCAAATTTGGTCGGACGTACGAATATTACATTTTAATGATAGTTTATGACAAATAATCGGCTGTCACTGAAATCATACTGTTTGAAAGCTTTTTTGCAACCTTTTTGTTCCTTAAAAATTCTCTTCTCGAACAAACAATCTCGACTTTATCAAAAAGCAAAGCTCTTTATTACATTTTTCCCACGAGAACCCTATTTCTCTTAGACACTTCCACAATTTTCTTCGGCTAATAACCGGTAAGCCGTCATCTTCCGTAATAAAATTAGGTATTTTGTTGAGGGTATGTATTGGTTTTTTCCGGTATGATTTTTTGCTTCGACACTCCCTCCATGAGTTTTTCTTTCTTTCAGAAAAAGATTAGTTGTTGCTTCCCAAACCCCTGTCATCTTTGAACAATTTGCAATGATTTCCCGAAGAGTAATATTTGAAGTAATATGAACCAACGCATCACGCACATTCAATATAATGATTAATAGTCCCATAACGATGGATTTATCACTGTAAATTAACTTAAAACCTTTAACAAGGATTACGGGAGATTGAATTACAAGGCTGAATATTTTTCCTTGTAAGAAATAAGTTGTAGATAGATATTTACTTAATTAATTTTTACTTCAAAGGTATATTGGGTAACTCTAAATTTTAGAGTATAAAGTAAACTATAGTTAAAGGAATCCGTTTTAAGCATGACGATATTAATTGGTATTATTAATGTTTCAAGAAAAAAGATAGTATGTAAGAATTCAATTTGTAAGTATTTACGTTTCTATATTTTTACATATTTGCTTCATGAAAAATGCTGCACCTATGTTTTATTGATAATGAGGGTATGAGGCGAGGATTCATGCTGTCAACAATTTCAGAATGGATTATATACAATTGTCAACTCTTACTGGAAAGAGGGAAAACAGTTTTTGACCCGTTGCAAGAAATTGTGGGCAAAATTTTTATTATCGAATTGTATAGGGAAACCGGATAGAATTTATGGCCAAATATCACTCCCAACAGAACTTTAGCTTATATTTGGGTCCAAGATATTTGTGTAGATTAAATTAAAAATAATGTGACATTTTTTGGTAATGTTACCATTTTAGTTTCACTTTTAAATCCTGCTGTTATTTGGTCAGCCATGTATATGTTTTATTTTACCATATCTTATTTTTCCACTATAACAGCATTGCTATTTAGATTGTAGGTAGTAATATTTAATGAAGTTCCAACTGTCGGCGAAGCATTGAATGCGACATCCTGAATACTGAATATAGCGACTGAAACTTTGCTTTCTCCTGAAATTTTCTGAAAAGTGACGGTCATACGAATATTTGGAATAGTTTGTTAGAGCAATCGATGCAGCGCAGGATTGCGGAAACTTATCGTAGGTTACTTCTTTCGAAGATCTTACCCATTTTCGTTCCGATCGGTCGCATTATATCGATCACAGCTTATTCGTTTCGCTTTAACATCCTATCTAAAACAAATAACGATTGCCTTCCCAGGATCCCCTTCAACCGATTTATTCCTCCTTTAGCGTCCCGATCCTCTCCTTTTTTTCACTCTTCGCCCAACTATACACAAACACATCCACCTCGTTCATTTTTATCGCCATACGTTTTTCCTCCTCGCCCGGAGAGCACACAACGACGGCCTTATTAGGTGTCCGAGATGGTTCGCGCAACAAGCTATAACTTATTAGCCGTTCCAGTTCCTGTCATCTTCTCTGCTCCGTTGGAAATCTATTGCCCTCCGGAGATAACAAGTTTATTATCTTTCCTAACCTCTATTGCGTCTTCTTCTGCCCCCCTCTTCACCCTTTAAAAACTCGTGTAATACGTTGGTTAGTTATGAAAAATCTTTTCGTTCCTTTTATTTCTCAGCGCGCCTTTACCTCCAAATTTATTACTTCTCGCGGACGTGTTACTCACTGGAAATACATTTGACACCGCAAAGCAACGAAGTACATTTCGAAATTACACAGTATCAGTTAATTATACTCAGTTAAATCATATCATAAAAGTCCAATATTGTTTAGAATGAATTAACTTAGCGTAAAAACTAGGGCCAATGGTTGGTTTTCCTAATTATTATTTTCTTTAAAATATAATTTCTAATTTCACGTTGATATGCGTGGTTGACATGGTCTACACTACACATTAATTGATAACAATAATTAAAATCAATTTACAAAATAGTGTTTAGCGCCATTTTATTTTATTGGCCACCTTTTTTGACCCTTGCTACAAAAAGTAGCCAGAAAATTTTTAGTGAATGTAGACTTAAGTTTAATACTTTAGCCAAAGTTCTAGAGAAGTTTGGTCTGGATTGTGAGACGTAAAATATGTATATTTACGGATTCCCTTAGGTAAGACCGAGACCTTCTAAATTACAAATTGCGTGAGGTTATGAGTTAAATAGTTTTACTTATGATGAAACAGCTTTTGACCTTTGGATTGTGGGGTGCTCCTTTAGAAATTCTAATGAACTGCTGAAATTATGTATGCCAGGTGTATACTTGTTAATGTCATTAATTAAACAATTTTTTTTATACACTATATTATATTTATAAATTTTTTAAATATAAATTTAAATAATTTTTTTAAATATTTATAAATTAGAACTAGTTAACTTAGAACTATCTTTGCAAAAATGCAACCCTAATGATTTATCACACTAAGTGATTTGCCGAAATACTAGAATCACACTGATAATTATTTGAAAGAATAAATCGACACTGCTTAAGTATCGTTTAGAATTTGTGACCCAATACTTCACACATGATAATTTATCTGGGGCCATTTTTACACTAAAACTGACTTAATATTTCTGTGATTGCCAATGCATTCAAGTTACCAATCTATTAAAAATTTCTTCGTCTCTTGACAGACGGGCAAAATTCGATGAATTCACCAGGTTGGCAAAATTTCAGGCAATAAATATTTAAGTGAATATACGACAGTGAATACTTTGTAAGTATTGGGAACGTATAATCATCAAACCCGTATTCCTTGATATAAAACATTTCGTTGTCTTCTGGAATCCTTCCCGGAATCTAGCCTTAATTCAGAAGTCACTTATACTCCTAGCCATTCAGTCAGTCCGTCCAAGGATTTGTTTTTTTCTCCGATAAAACTGATCTTTTATTTTTACGATTGCCATTGTACGTATCCTTAAGCTCCCATTATATTATACTGAAAGGCGCCGTAAACGAGTCCTTAGACTTCTTGTTATGCAGGCGGCAATACTTTATTTCCATATTGCAGAGCGGGCTTAATACAAACCCCAGAAACACTTAATGTTAGTCGTCGGATAGTGGCACTCCTGCATTATTAAATACTATATCAAGTGAAGCCGCCGGTCTGTCGAGAATTACTCGCCTGATTACGTCATACCAGGGCATGGAACACCAAAGAATATGTCCCCCGGGCATTTATTAACATCCCAATTTGGTACAAGGATAGCGTACTAATTCTTCGTGTACTTTTTTCCGTGAAAAACGGGAACGTCTTCTGACGTTTCTTTTATGGCTGGGGGAATTTGCGTATTATAAAGGAAACGGATTAATAAGTACATACATTGTGTTCACGAGAAACAAACCGTTAAAGAAATGCCACGAAAGATATCAAATATTTTAAATCACTAATATACATGCATGGGTTGCATTTACTGACAAACACGAAGCGTTTTTTGACTGAAATGTGAGTAGTTCACTTGTAGAACCTAAAAATATTACTTCAAATTGTAGAGTTAAAATATTTGAAACGTGAAGACATTTAATTCCATATAATGCACTACATTATGATTCAAGAAAAAATAAATAATTGTTCGGAATATACCCGTGTTCTCTTTCAAGACAGTATTGGGACAGTTAAAAAATTCTCCAATTGTCAACTGAATGCCAAAGTTACCTCTAACGCCCGTACGATGTGAATAGTTGTAAAATTTATACTACTATACTGGGCCCATTCAAACACTCGATACAGATTTGCTATTTCTATTTTTATGCTCCTTGTGATAGACTAGAATTATGATTTGTTGGTTATACCAGAGTCCATTGTGTGAGTATCGGAAGCATATAGCGTGCTTTTGTATGGAGCAAACAACTATTGCGAAGAGTAACATAACGAAATTTCGAAAAAAATGTAATGAGTAATATATGCTTGCGTGCATTCGTGCGTGCGTGTGACAAAGCTTGGAAAATAATGTTAATTCCCTCAAATTTACATCTTATAACAGACTGCTATATGTTCATACGTGTAATTTTCTTCTTGAAAACCGCATAAAATACGTCTTGGTAATAAGATAATAAGGTAATAAGTCTTGGTAATAAATAAGTCTCGTAACTGGTAATAATACTAAACTATTATTTACTATTTAGCCATTATCGGATCATGTTGAATGGAGGTCGTTAAAAGTATTCTGACCAATAAGTTGGGTTTATTTAATTATTACAAGATAGCTAACAAGTGTCGCCCAGTAGACGAGTCGAACAACTTAAAGGCGTCAGTAATTCTAAATGTCCTCTTTTCTTCCTTATTCTAGTATCATCATTAACGAGCCCAAGGATATGGAACAGAATTTAACGATGTGTCAAGACCCAGTAAATGTGAAATGTGAAGAATGACACAAGTGCGACAATGCCTACCAGGTATGAAGGTATGGAGACATTTTCTGTAGAGGATTAGATACTCAAACTAACAAAGGTTTTCCAACTAGCAACCGAAAATCTGGAATAGTTTACAGAATCCCATGTTTCAACGGTGACTTGTCATATACAGGGTGTTTGGTAAACATGCGGCAAAAATTTAGAGAGATATTCTTTGGACTATTCTAAGAATAATTTGTTTTTTGATGATTTTTGAAAAACCCTTTCATTTCGAAGATACAGGGTGAATAAAAATATGGGAGAGTAACAATATTTTATCATCAAAAAGTACATGTTAAGTTGTTTAATTTACAATAAATGTTCAAAATGACTTCCTTTAGCATTGATACAAGCATTCATTATTAATATTATTATTAACATTGGGTTATCTAAAGTCATTAGTTTGTGCTACTCTAGTGGAAAATTTGGACGACTTGCGAAATCGGATAATTGCTGTGTAACTCTATTAGAAACTAAAAGAAAAAAGGGTGTAACTCTATTAGAAACGAACAGCCAATAATGACGATATTGAATGCTTGTATTAACGCTGGATGAAGTCATTTTGGGCATTTATTGGAGATTAAGTAACTTAACATGTACCTTTTGATAATAAATTGTGTTACTCTCGCGAATTTTCCTCTGTATCCTCGAAATGAAGCGTTTCTTCAAAAATAATTAGAGAATAAAATATTCTTAGAGGAAGGAAGGAAGGAAGGAAGGAAGTTCTAAATATTCTTAGAATAAAATATTCTTAGTCTCTTAGAAAGGATACACCATATATGAGCAAACGCAAAGAACAATAAATTGCAGAATTATAAATCATAAGAATGATATTAATTCTAAAAGAAAAATTACGCTATATCATAACACCCGTTGGAGACAAGCCGCTTCCTTAACTATGACGGTGCATCAATAATCTGTGTAGGAAGTAATTATCTCAAATGAAATTTTTGAAATAATTAACATAGGGAAAGAGATAAGATGAACCCAAAAAGTCACATCCAAGGGTTGAGCTCTATATATAGTTTTTTATTAAATCTATCAGACATGGGCCTGGAGGAAAATCATTAAGAATGAATCTAAATTTTAAATTTCGGAACCATTCAGTTTTCATCATCTTAAATCTAAAATAGTTGAACTTAAATAAACGACATAAATATAGGAATATTTACACTCTAAGCTCTTCAATGAGTTTAGTAAA
Source organism: Cryptocephalus primarius (assembly GCA_963576515.1). Classification (NCBI taxonomy): domain Eukaryota; kingdom Metazoa; phylum Arthropoda; class Insecta; order Coleoptera; family Chrysomelidae; genus Cryptocephalus; species Cryptocephalus primarius. The sequence goes on from OY754947.1 coordinate 7,264,580, forward strand.
ATTTTATACTCTTTAAAGTTTATATCACATTATTATATTTAAAATTTGTTCCCAGCATAAAACGATATATCATTAGTTCTAAGCTAGGCTGCCCGTTATAATATATTTCCTTGTTTGGAGAAAATTTCCTAAAATTCGTTTACACTCGGTTTCTTAATCATTTGTACACTGGGTTGCATACATATACAAGTAGAATTTTCTTGCCTGTTTACGAACCTTACAGCTGTGATACGTCTCGGACTTTGACAAAATATAGTTATTAAATATTCAGTGTCGCATAGCATGTTAGAAAATCAGAATTCAACAATAACCGTATCTCCACATGTGGCATTTAAATCGGGTTTTATTTGTTTGTAATCGTCAATATTCAATAAATTTTTGTTAAGTAATAGTGCCTACAAGATATAGTAGACTTAAATCTGTGATACATATCTGTATTATGTTACATGTGATCAACTTCAAAGTGGTTAATGCTCTCTTTGATAAGAATCAATATTTAATCTAATAATAATCATTATAGTAATAATCATTATAGATTGGCCTGATGATGGAATAATATATTCTGAAAACTAGTTATGAACAACTAAGAGCGAAACTCTGCTGTTTTACTGAGCTCACCTGTATTTGATTGATGATCATTTACCAGGTTTTCTGGTTGCTTTCCTGTCGACTTATAAATCTGCACTAAGATGTACAGATTGGATCCTTCTGATTGTTATCAATTACTTTATGAAATGAGTAATGGGTCAGTGTAAGTAGGAATTGCATTGCGATGTAGCTATTTTTACAATTTCACTGCAGGGTGCAACGAATTAGTCAATGGAATGTCACGTCGTTTAATACTAACTTCCCCTGTAATATATAACCCAAAGATTAACCGTCATGGTGAGCCAACCGAGCTGAAATTCAAATGCGGCTTTCGGCAGTTGTATAAACAGATTATCGGTTGCAGCTGTTCAAACATGGCCGCTTAGTACTTTATGTAAATAATTTTGGCGCGATTATTCCAGAAAATTGATTTGGTATTCAAATTGTCGCCGTGAACTTGTAGCGGACTACATATTTAGGCGGACATTGCTGTAGTCTCGCAATAAGTGTCCCGAAGTATTTCACTCGGAAAATTTCTTCGAGTATCGATCAGCAGGAGGAGAGTTTCGATATGTCGCTCTAGGACAAGTCGCTTAAGTCCGAGATGGTCGGAAATAGTTTGTTGGAGGTTTATGGCGATAAATCGAAAACAAAAATAGAGGTAATTGCCGTGATATATGATTTCGCGCTTTGACGAATTCGCCGCACATTCGCCAATTCATTGACTTTCAGGTATAAGGGAATTGTTTAGGATTTTTCTTTGTTAATAGGAGTAGGAGACATTTTTATTTGCTCAAACTTACGAATTGGACTGCGATATTGATTACACACTGTTTTGATGGACTATCGAATTGTTACAGAAATCGAAAACGATTACACATTATAGAAAAACAGGGCTGATAACCACCAATTAATATCACCTTCTATTAAATAGTAATTTGATACAGCAGCAATCGGAATTGTGGTAATAATTACTCTGTGTTTATTAACATCAGTGATGGGATAGTCCCAATTAGAAATTCTTGGTACTCTGAATCTCCACAATCCCTATTAAAATTCTATTATTAATTCCGAGTATAATCAAATTCTTATTCGGAATCGGTTGGCTATGTCGATTGATGGAATAACTCGAATTAAAAATACTCGATTATTATAAATAATCGGTATTAAAAATACCCGATCGCAGGTGTACCTATTCTCAGAATCTGCCGGCTATATCGAGTGTTAGGATAATTCGAATGAAATATTCTCTTATCCATCCGACTATGAACTTCGAATATACTCCGAATCGGATACTATCTGATCAGGAAATTCCCGGTAACCTGATTACTAAAATTCGCCTAATAAAACGTACGCCTAAAATCCGATTATTAATTCCGAGTATTCTCGAATTCGTAAGGAAGTCAGCTGGGTCAGCTGAGCTGACAAATTGTATTGACACATAACATACGTCTTTAATCCTTATCATGTGAGAGTTTGGTACGTTACAAATAAGGTTGATAAATTATGCAAACCAAGTCAGTACCCATAATTAAGTAACTCTTGATGTAGACGCTAAAATTCATCGGTATTATTAATACATGATTGGCCATTTCGTCAAACTGTATTGAAGGTATTTTATAGATCCACTAAAGATGCATCCACGCAGAGGGTGTATGTCATTATGATAACCAGTAATCCTCATTTGATGCCACGAAATTGTCCCATGTCCGAAAATTGAAAACGGCGAATCTTAAATTTTAATTCGTAAAGGCACACAAATAAAATTATTGTAGTTGAATCGTAGCTTATTGTAGTTTTAATAGTAAAAATTGGACAACTTCACCTTTAGTAGAAATTTGTGCATGCTAGAATTTAGAACTGATATGCGTGGAAAATACGAGCTCTAACCGGACAGTGCTGTAATCTGTGTAACGTATTATTTTGTAACGTTAACTTTTCTAAGATTAATTTCCAAAACAGAAACCGGCCTAACTTTCGCACAAGATTCCTATATAATTTGTTACTAACATGGTGTAGTTAGAGGAAATTGAGAAACACATTTTTAGATACGTGATCTGTTAAACTAGTTTATTAAAAGTGACGTAATTGTCCCTACTAAAAATCCCAGTTTCTAAAGCGATCGCTATTAATCCCTAATAAACACATTCACAAAATAACTTAGCTAAGACAAGTACTTTTATCACATCGAAAAAAAGGGTCGGATTACCACCACTATCAGCGCAACGGGCTGCAACAGGCTTCAACAACAGTCTTCTTCTTGTCCTTGCATTTTCATCGCAATGGTAGCGTGAATATCTGTCTTGATACTTGATGTAAAAAGATCGGCAAATCTGTACCATTGAAATTTTGATAAAAGCCATATATTAATCATATAGTATCGATCAGCAGGAGGAGAGTTCGATATGTCGCTCTAGGACAAGTCGCTTAAGTCCGAGATGGTCGGAAATAGTTTGTTGAAGGTTTATGGCGATAAATCGAAAATAAAAATAGAGGTAATTGTCGTTTAATATGATTTCGCGCTTTGGCGAATTCGCCGCACATTCGCCAATTCATTGACTTTCAGGTATAAGGGAATTATTTAGGATTTTTCTTTGTTAATAGGAGTAGGAGACATTTTTATTTGCTCAAACTTACGAATTGGACTGCGATATTGATTACAGACTGTTTTGATGGACTATCGAATTGTTACAGAAATCGAAAACGATTACACATTATAGAAAAACAGGAATGATAACCACCAATTAATATCACCGTCTATTATAATTATAATAATTATATTATAATCACCAACAACAATTATAATTTTAGGAAATGATCCGTTTAAAAGTTATAGCCTTTTGAAAATTTGATTTTCCGTAAGAGGTTAACTATATAAAAATTAAAAACTCATCGAAAAACCAACACTGATCAATAAAAAATCGTAGAAAACGATATTCAATTTTTCTCCACTCCTTTAGCATTTTGAGAAAAAAAATTATTTTTCATCCAACCTCACTTTTCCACGAACCACTACTTCTTCGATTTCTAAACGATATGGCAAGTATGAGGGAACCCCAATTTCTTTTTCTGCTATATCCCTGGAATGTCTTCTACATGTATCGCACTAATTTTCGCATGCCATTTCATAACAACGCATATAAGTTCATAAATTTTTATGGACATGCCTATTTTCATCGGATTTTTCATTCATTTCACATGGAACATCAAAATAGTCGCAGGTATGCCACACGACGATGACACTTAATTGGTAGTGGTTAATCGACCGAAGAGAACGCATTGAAACCGCATTAATTTGTAAGTCTGCTTGCTTTTCTTTTAGAAATATTATAAAGTACTAGTTCCTGTGGAGAATCCTCCGCAAAGCAGAGTTAGGTTAAGCGGTTTGTTTTTTTTTATAGAAACGTTACAAAGTACGTCATAAGCGACATACGATTTACACTACTGTATCTCCACTAAGCACACCCGTACTTAAAATTTCAAAATATCGTAGGCGCGAAAACCGCGGTGTTATAATCCTCTTTTCTCTTATTTCTCCATATTCTTTTCACGAAATTTGATTACCTTTGTAAAGTTGAATAATCAAACTTTATTTTTATAGTATAACCGATGAGAATAACATACGAAAACATTTCAAAATTTCACTCTAAAAACCGCCAAATTTGGTAAAACTCACACTTTATTTCTTCTCTCAAAAACTACTGTTTTCCTAAAGTTAAAATTATTTTTTCAAGGACCCTAATACTGTCCTCCTTTAGTAATGTCCACTAATCTTTTTCGTAAATTTCGAAAGAAGGTCTTTAAGTTTAAAATTTAGACTGAGAGAGGTATTAGAAATATCTGCAGTTAAATCTTCCAATAGCAAACATGGCCTAAAAAATATTTTCTTACTGTGTATCCGCATATTTGATACAAATTATCGAAGAAATTATCCACAATATAGTATCTAAAATTTTTGAGAATTTTTAATTATAGGGACTACCACGATGGAAACGGCAGGAAAATATTCGATGTGATGAGATTTTATAGGCAAATAATTCGCAAGAGTAGTAATCAACATAGACTATAATAAATTCTGATCGTTACAAAATATTGGGGGTTGTTATGCGTAAATATTACGCATTACGCTACAAATGTAGGGGTCGTTATGCATAAATATTTTAAGAAAATGGGACGGAAAAACCTGTACGGTCTTTATTTGGGGTGACCGTAGTCGTAGTGTTAATTTACGATATTGATGAAAAATTTGTCCAATGACTGACAAAAGTGCCGTGACCTTCGCTATAGGGCGCCTGCTAATTAAGTTGTAAGAATTTCTACTATATTTTATGATATTAACTAATTTATAGTTACCTAAAACCGTTTAGAAGGAAATTAAGAAAGGTTAAGAATTTTCAAATAAAGTGCCCTTTACGGTTATGAAAAAAAATCATTTATAATAAAAGCTAGAGCTATTAAACAGCTAAGTCAAATTTAGAGACCAACAATAAATGTCTAAAGCCACCTTAAAAAAATTAAGAAAAACTAAAAATTCACAAGGGCAAAGGGTTTTTCAGGGAAGATTAGTCAAGATAACAATTGTGATATTCAATATCGAGCAACAGTTGATGAATATACGAAGTTGGAAATTGGACTCGTTTTCGTACACAAACAATATACATTACACCAAACTTCAGTAACAATACAAAAATGAAGAAAGTAGGTTCTTCCTTAATTGATTTTGAACAAAATCGCAAGGATTCGAGTTTTCAGAGCAGCAAACCCAAATTCAAAGTTTCAGTGTTTCATTGTGTACAGTTTTAGAAAAAAGTCGAACAAACGTAAAACATACCGAAGGACAGTACTTCATTTACGATGCAACGGATCCTCCCATAACTGATGGATACCGAGACTAGTCGGTCAAACGAGCATAAGAAATAGGAATTGTGAAAGTTTCATCGGAAACATTATGGTCATTAAAATTTTGCACCGTTTAGCTTTGAACTGCACGGTAGTACCTTTTTGCGCTTAAGTGGCTCTTAACAATATATAATAAAATGATAATATCCATATATCGTCTAATAAGGAACTACTTATACTAAATATGGAGCACAATTAGGTATATGTTGTTAGAGGAAATTTTTCAAGAAATTCTAAAGAAAGATTAAACATGTAATGTTACAATAAACAATATACAATACATAAATAGATTGAGTTGTTTGGTAATGTTAAATTTAACTTGATCCTTTGCCAGTTTTTTTTAAATGATTTTATATAAATAGTAAAGACTAGATTTGCAAGGTTTTCACATTTTTCCTTTCCCCTTAAATTCTCTTATGTTGTCTAAGAATTCTGGAACATTTCACGTTCTACAGTTCACATTCGGTATTGGATCTATTGTCGTATTACTGGACTCATGCTATGACTTCATTTTGCTTTTATATGCATTTGAATGAATTTTACAAGAATAAGGGTCAGAGGCCTGATGCCTTAACTGCCTTGTTACTCGAAACCAGAAGTATTAGGTAATTTCTAATCAAAACTTTCTGATTTTTATCCCACGCCTCCACATTTGCATCACGCATTTAAAGAAACTTTCCCAAAATGTAAGATGATAACTTTTCCCATTCGACAGTTTTATTTTTGGCGACTTTCATGAAAATCTGAACAAAATTTAGTTAGAGTGGATGTCTCTCAATAGAGCTTCCGTATGCATATAAGTTAAATGTGAGTGCTTTGATATTGGGAAGGGTAAAGCCTGATATATTTATTTATTGTCAAATCGAGGCACTATCTGAATGTATAGAAAATTCCCCCTAGGTACGTTCCCTTTGTTTAAGCTGAAATCGCGGAATCCTTAATGGAAACGGAGTGAATTTAGAATTTTCCCGTCGTCGGGAACTTTTCCTTAGCCATTATTACTTGTTTGGAAAGAAGAGAAAATCGCAATTACGTTTTATCTGATTTCGGGCTAAATTCGATTTTGTCATTTACTTCGGTTTAACGTTCGACCGGTCGGTCCGAATAGGGGCATTATTGTCTAATTTGGGCGTCGGTGCATTTTCCATTTTTATCCAATTCGAGTTCTTCTCGACATACGTTCTGAGGAACGTACAGACTTTAGAGGCACTTCGAATGGAAATTGTAGTTAGCGTCGTCGGAAGAGAAGCGATGTTTTAGGATACCTTTTATAATTTAATGCATAATTGCATGGTGAGGGCTGGGGCTTAAGGGCCTCGTTCGTCAGGGAAATGTAAGTATTTTCGTATCGATTTATAAGCTGAGCTAGAATGATTCTAGACTAATTACTAAATCGAGCACGTTGGTAGCAATTGATTCGCTCTCGATCCAATCGGGAATGCACTAATTATGTTATTCAAGATGCTACATCGCTGGTATACAATTGCAAGGCAGAATTAAAACGATGGAATTGAAGTTGTTTATTAAAGGGGTTCAGCGAATGTTAGTCGAGTGTTTTCTTCCTCGAATCGTATAAAATACTGCTAAAATTGGTTAGAGGATATTGATAGAGATTAATAATTAAGCGTTTTTTTAACAAAGCCAGTAAAACTCGAGCGAATTCAAAGAGGATACCTTTTAAATTTTAATGGAACAACTTTGAGATTAAGATTACTTCTCCTTATCTAGTCAGTAATACTTTCTTTACATAGAATCTATATTTTGAGAATATGTGGTTATTAAAACTTATTTTTATTAAATTTTTCGTTAAGGGTCAGTTTAACGGTTTGGTGACATTTGATTTCAAAGAATAGGAAACCCGAACGCAATGGATTTTTAGGTTGCACCCATTTTTAGGCAAGGAACACTTCATTGAAAGTGTAGGTACTGTTTTCTATGAGTTCAAATATTTACACCAACTGTTTGTAAGATTTAACTATACTATTTAAATTTAGTACTACAACCTCTAGTCTATCTTATTTGTTAATTATCAAGATTGAACCAGCCAATAAGGAAAATGCAACTGTGATACTTGATACGTATTAGAAATAAAATTCACCAGTAACTTTACTGAAGTCGACAAAGATCTAATTAAGCTGATAAAATCGAACAAGTAATTAAAAACAGTACAACAATAAACAGGAAATTTTACAATAAGTGAAACGTACTTACTAATACCTCACTATAGCAAAACACCACATTTGTATGACTTGCCAAAAATATGCAAACCAAATATTCCTTTAAGACCAATTGTCAGGTTCACTATGTCAAAATGTATCAAGTTTTATTCTAAAGGTAATAAATCCACTCGCTAAAAACACTGAAAGTTATGTTAGAAACATCGACAATTTTATAGAAAAACAAAAGAAAAACCTGTTTGCCAAAGAATTGGTAGTGGTAGTTTAATGGATGATTTAAAAACTTATTGAGTAAACTTTGGACGTCAATATACTCTTTGCTGTCTCCTTCAGAAGTTTAATATTTCCTTTACTCACACATTTTTACTCGATTTGAATATCTGATAACTATGACATTTTTTAAATTTAAATTTTCCCAGCGCAGCGTTAGGGACTTTCCTTGACGTGTCAAAATCCGTATAATTTTAGTACGTTTAATACGTTAAAGCGCCGCGCAGTGAGATAAATCGCGCATCTGCTGCATTATGCAGCTACTATAACACAATAAACTAACAATGTATCTTGTTACTTTTCGAGCTGCTCCCGTTCCTTTTTTGTTTTATGTGAAGGGGTATACCCTCCTTTTATAAATTTCGCTCGAGACAGGTAAACTGCGTACGTTTTCTCCGTTCTCCTCCTTCCGCCATGACTTATTTTTATTTTATTCGGTCCCGGTGGTGTTCTTTTGAAATCCGTATTGCTTAAATCGTTACTGATACGGATAAATTTCTGAAAGCGACCAGGGCGAAAGGTACATTCTTTTTAGTGTTTATTCGGGGAGGATTTCTTTTCCTTTATGGTTAAATATCTATTGTGGTTTTCAAAAAAAAAAATAAAAAAAATTAACCTTACTCCACATTCATTCACGAAAACATATATTTTTCGTTTTATGTACTCTGTCTCTTACGAAGTGGCCTCAGACACACATTAAGGTCAAAGTACACATAAGACGAAACAAATTTTAGAGATTAGCAGTTCTAGAAAGGAATCAAAGTCAAGAATTCTGGAAAATCTGCGTAATATTTAAATACCCTAGTAGGGTTTGAATGGCGTGAAATATATGAAATAGAAAATTTTTGAATTTTGAAATAACGCGTTAAATAACAAATTCTGCTTAGCGTATTACTAAGAATAGAACGAATAAATACAAAGCATAACATTTAATATGCAGTACAAGCGAAATAGGTTAAAATGAGTTAATATGTGAATTAATTCTTAATTAAGGTAAACTCAGTTGGATAATGTAGAAAATGTGACAACAAATGAAGGAAAATAAATTCCACTTCTGGAAGGGGCAGGCGTGGGTAAATTCCGCACTATTTAATAGCTCATAAACTTTTATGATCAGCCAGCAATAATTTATTTCAAAATTCGGCACCTAACAACAAATTGTTTTGAATCTTTTCACTCAGCTTTCAACAAAAATTTCTGTCATTCATATCGCAGTCTGAACAATTTCATTCATGTATGAAACAATTTCCAAACCGAAACTTATATTAAATTACAAAGTCTTGACGAACCAAATAGACAAAAGGATCCAGTGACCTGATTGAGATCTCATTTTTTGAGTTACGGAGTTTCCTCGGGTGCCAGTTTTTGTAGACCTTGCTGTCTCATCAGCATTGTTAAACACACAACAGGCAGTTACAGCCAGAAGAACAAAACTTATTTTTATTTTAATTATAAAATTAGTCTAGAGTTATAATATATTATAAAATAACATAAAATATTACGAGTAATAAGGAAGAAGTAATCGTTTTTAAAATTTCTAAAATTTCTAAAATAAAGTATTACAGCCTGTTTTATACAAAGAAATTTTTTCAAGTAGACTATCGGCAATCAATTTTTGTTTGGCATGCTTTGGCATTTTATCTCTTCCTTGTGATTTCGTCCAACCCCAATCAGTATAATAGTGAGAATCTCTTACGTTACCAGTACCTGATGTATACAAATAAATATCTAAATGATTTAAATCTAAATGATTTAAATCTAAATGATTTAATCGTACAAGATTGCATCTTGTATCAGATTGTCAATTTTAACAAATACGATTTGGCGATTTTTATTGCCGCATTAGTTATTAATAAGTTAGATTAAAATTCTGCAGATAATATTTTGTAAATACATTTGTGTTATTTTCGATTAAAAAAGCTTTGCCTTGCACAAAAGGTATTCTCATGTGATCTTGAAACTTATGAACATTCGTTGTTATCGATGACGTTCGTGAACGTTTACTTGCTCATGTGCTTTTCGGAGCAATTGCTGCTGCTGGTGAAAAATTTAAGAAAGTCCTCTCGGTAAACTTCGGCACAAGATTCTTCTCTAAACCATGTCGTTCAGGGGTCAGACCCCTAAGGAAAGAATTTTAAATACGTGATCTATTAAACAAATAAAGACATCTTTGAACAATAACGCCTGTTAAAGAAGGCAGCCAACAATACACCTGAAAAATACCTCTTCAACTTAGTAATAAGAGAGAACACTACTCACGCCTTCACATGAATATAACGAAATAACCACTAAGAGCAACTTCCGAACAACAAGGATACCTGAAAGGAATTGTACCCTACTAAATGGGTATATGGCACTGACAGACAAAGTCGTCCTACTAAATGCACATAGCCAACCTTTGTCAAAACAAGATCATTGACTTAAAGCTTGAAGCTAAAGTCTGCTTCAACGATCAAGATGAAAAAGGCAAAGCTACCTGTAATTCTTGCTAGCACACTCAATTAACGCGGTTCCAACGCATTTGCTATCTCGGTAGAACGTTAGGAAAAGGTGGAAAACTGGAAAAAACTTCTCTCTTCCCATCGGAGACGTCAATACGAACAACTCTGCTCTGAGAGGAGACGACAATAAGAATGACTATGCTTTAATAATAAGGGAAGCCAATCGACCAGCAAGAGGTTGAAGGTTCTTATGCAATTGCACTACGCGCCTACGACCACGGTTAGTCTTTGACATCCAGATTTAATTGTCATTGGTCGCAATGTCACACACACTAAACACTTGTGTATAAAGGTTGTTTTCAAAAATAATCTCTCTTTTCCCCCCCGTAGATGTTATACTTTCTAATTGATACCTCATTAATTACGAGGGTTACAAGGTCCAGCAATGTCTCAGTTGAAAGGGGTTAAATTATAAAATAGTCTATCAGACATTTAACTGAAGTGGATCATTAGAACCGATGAAATTACTCGAAACAATTATCATCAATAGAATTCTTCCCGAATCGCAACATTAAGTTTTCCCTCAAAATGTGACGGTTACAGACTGTTTCAGGCATAGTTTTCTCGTACCCATCTTAAATGCTTTATTGACGTTACACGTCGTCTATAAGTTTTAATAGAAAAATCTATTTCTCAACAGTTCTCTTCAGGAACAAATGGTAGACCACGCGACAAATGCGGATCATTCTTCGCCTTCGTTCGGATCATGTTAGCTAGTTCATGAAACGATGTAACAGACATCCTTAAATAATTGGAAAACATGTTGAAAACATGAAAACATTCTTGAAACTCATCAAATAAAGTGTAAAAAACTCCCCTATGGAGTCTACAACTGTTTATTGGATAAACTGCCCATCACCTTTTTTTTTTCGAGGTTTTTTGGATAATAATATGTAAATGACAACCGGATCGATTTTCTTCATGAACTGAATTCACAACAATCACTACTGTGACTCCAACCCTCTCCCTACATACTAATAGACGCGGAGGTGGGGAAACGTAATGACAGAAATGTCATACGTGCGTTAAAACGAACGCACGTAATGAAACGTATGACCGACGCAGATCCAGGCATACGTCCATTTTCGAACGAACGTTCACAAACGCAGTGCATAAAACCAGTAAAACTCACGAGCTAGTTGGCAGCTTGCTCGTGCTACCCAATTTGCTGAGCTCTTGTCAGACCTCTTTTATCCACTTTTTTTTTATCTAGAGTAAAATGTATAAAGTGTATAAAGTGTTTCAACATGCGAGAGTTGTTCACACTCTTGCTTGATAAGTGGAGTTGATAATTGATTCTTAAATCCAGAAACGTACATAGCAAAATAAACTTTTTATGTTGTGCCATAATCGATATTACACGTATTGATCATCTAATTCATATTTAGATTTTATTATACCACAAATTTTAAAGGGGGTAACATTGGTTGCATGATCTATTTGATTCAGAATTGAATCTTTTAGATGCATTTATTGCACAACAGGTTATCTTATTTTTTCTTCTTTCTGTTACAGATTTATCTATCCATGTGAAAGTAGGAAGAATATTAAAAGACAAATTAGGTAGTAGTAGTTTTAATAGAAATAGAAATAAATAGAAATAGATAGATAGAAATAGAAATAGAAATAGAAAATAGAATAAGTTTTAATAAAAAAATCTATTTCTCAACAGTGAATGGCACTGATCAAAACGTAACATTTTCATTCGCGTTCGTTAAAACACATTATATAAATATAAATTGCTGTAGTCCAGTGATAGCGAGTCTTGTGAACGTGAAATGTGAAACCCGTTAGAAAGAGGCGACGCGTTAGGATATAATTGTCGACCACAGCCGGAGAGAATCATCTCTCGCCTGATTTCGCTTTCAGTAATTCCACGGCAAACTATGGCGACTTGCACGATAAATTGGTGTTTCGCGTTTTACAAGAAAATTTCGAAGTGATGTCACAAAATTGTAATTACAATAGTCATAGACTTCTTCATTGGCTACAACTATCCACAATTTAAAAAACAAACTACATACGCGCAGATCGTATAAAACCATTTTTACTACTTTCACCCCACACCCTTCTAAAACTGCCAACATTAAGGGTCGTTCGTGTTCAGATGTTCGTGCGGTGTTTATTGTGATATTTTCCCAATTAACGATGCATTTTCAAAGTAGCGAAAAGTTTCGTTAGAAGTTTCTATGATTTAATCAGTTTGTAGTTTATTTAATGTTTGCTTGATAACTGCTGGTGAGAAAATAAAATTAAACGATAGAGTAGATTGAAAAAATAAGTATATCGCAGACACACCAACGTTTCCCTCTCTGAATTTCCATAAAATACAAAATCATTACAGCGACACATTGAGCGCCCTTGTTTCGCTCTTGCGTGCGGGGGTTTCTGTAGGCCCCTCGTGCATTCCTTATCCCTCGAACAATTTCGTGTTTACTAACGTTGTCACTCTACCATAACCAGCCGCAATCCGGCCGTTTTGAGCCCCACCGCTCTTCGCGGAGGGTCGTAGGTTCACTTTCCCAGTTCATTTTCGAGTTGGGTGCGGATATCCTGCGGGAAATATAATCCCATAGTTTTATCTGCTGTAAATTTCGCAAATAACGAATAACTAGGGATGAGACTACGGTTTAATAATGTTCGACACGACTGAGGAAGTGCAGTTCCGACAGTGTCTGAAAACGGATAGAATGCTCTGGGGGGAAACAATTAAAATAACGAAATGAAAGTAAATAATATGGTAGCAGGACGAAGTAACCTCTGGACACGAGAGAGCAAATTTTTCGAATTGAAATGGACGTCATGTGGAAGATCCATTTCGTGAAGTGGAAGGCAAATAATATTTCCAGTGTCTAGGGTCGAATACAGTGTATCTCAGGGTAGATGTCAAATATGGTATAATGAACAAAAATAATAAATATTGAGAAAATATCTGAGGAGTCAGCACAGCTTATTAATTAGTGCTTACAAACAAGAAGTTAAACCGATTTTATAAGAAAATTGGGTAAATGTCATATATGTAATAAACAGATTTTATTAGCCAAACATAAGAAAAATAAAAAATCTGGAACTTAAGATTTTAAAATAATAATACAGATAATATTAATACATACTACTATATAATGTGCTCAAGCAATGTACAGTTTCTTCATGACAACAATAAAGGAAAATAAATACCAAAATAAAGTGAAAGAAAAGAAAAAGAATTCATCTAGACGCAATCTTAAGGTGGAGTTGAAGGTCCACAACTTGCATTGCAATCTAAACCTTAACATCGTTAGGCAAAAATCACTATTGGAATGTATGCATAAAACCTAGAGACCCTGATGCACCTGCCACCATCGAATAATTAATAAAACAATAATCAAAGTAAAATAAATAGATATAAATGATCAAAAATTATAAATGCAACCAATCCTTATTAACTAATTTACCAATCAACTAAAGCAGTAAGTTTCCCTTCTCAAATCAATTGCTTCAACTCCCACTTGCTATATATTGCCTATCAATTAGTCGGTTTTTAACATGAATTTGAATGGTTTAATATGTCTTTTTAAAAAATTTGGTAAATTAATATACCTCTGGCAAATCTTGTATATAATGAGGTTCTGTGGCTGGGCAGAGATATTAGACCACCAAACCTAATTGTCAAGTGATCAACGTCACTACGAAAGATAATATTTTGATGAACATAGAGATCAGTTCGGTAATGCATATTCAACCAGACACAGGAAAACAACTTATATATGAGAGGTATAATTAGACTTGCGTATAACGTACACAAACATCAAAGAGGGATTCTGAGTTTTCATTATTCGGTTTGTAGTTATGACGTCGATAGACGGATAATAAACAGAGCTGCAGTACGTAAATTGTGACAGTACAACTTCGCAAAAATTGAGTGAAATGCTAATGTTTAATATTGACTTATATGAATACATTTCTTTAAGTGCAAGTACGCTAAATAGCTGTTTAGGATAACTGAACGGATTAGCCATTATGAGCCCTACGTAAATGTTCAACTTTTGCTACATTTCCAAAAGGCCTGCCATCCTTATGAACCTTTAGGACATGTTTTAATTCACACCATGTTTTAGATTTACCAAAGCTTAGAAAAGCTTATAAAAACTATTTATACTTTGTAAATCTGCTCAACAGCTCGTTCCCATTCAGCAAGTTTAAAGAAATAATATACGTGGGTAGCTACTGCATACACATGACTTTTACAGTAAGCAATGTAAGTTAGTAATTCATAGGTGTAAATAGAAAATATTACAGGACCCAAAACTGAGCCCTCCGGAGCCTCGCCTAATTGACAAAGATTGTGATATGTTATCACCGAGCTTTACATATTGCCTACGATCACTAAGATGACTATTTTTCGGATAAAACGGATTTTTTTTAGTAATCGTAATAAAACATTATGTTGTGTTTATGTTTTTGGGCATTTAGGTCAAAGTTGAGTAACACAAATTTCGTTGATAAGTGCAGTGCAGCACTCATACTCACTAATTCACTTTCTCTTCTCTGATTCAAACGAAGTTTGTTTCGTTCAAATCAGTATAGTTTTTCTTATAGGGATCACCATTAGATAATAAAGGAAATATATTGTTTTCTACCTTCTCTAAAAAAAATTTGACAATGTTGCAGTCTTTGCTTTCGGCAATTTTTTATGTTTTATATATATATATATATATATATATATATATATATATATAAATACATGGAATCGATGAACTTGAATACCATTAGACTGACCACCATGAAATTTGGTATATATATATATATATATATATATATATATATATATATATATATATATATATATATATATATATATATATATATATAAGATCTACGTATTTCTATGCCGCTTGGCATTTCCCTCCATTTATTGGACTAAATATACTAAGCAATTTTAGTTCAAGACGAGCGTTTTAATTAATTTATAATTAGATACAGAAAGAAACATATTTTAAATCATTTTCGACATAAAAGTTTACTACCCACTACTTTAATTCGCCTCAGTTAATTTTTATTACGAATTATAGGATTTCTTCGCATGGCTTCAAAATGTGAATCATTTATTCATAAATATTTAACCATTAGCCTAAAATTCACTTATCGACTATACTAAATATTAACTTTTGTGTGGGCGTGGTATGAAATGCCGAATAGCGGAACAATGCAGCTCCTTTATTTCCTAACTTTCCCAATTAACCCAATTAAAAAGTTTCCACCTAACTACCTCTCCATTCGGGAGAAACTCTAGAAATCAAAAGGTCCAAATACCCATAGTCGTACATTGTACTGAAAAACCACATTTTATGATTTCACGACTGAACCATAAAGCAGAGCGCAGAATACACAAGACAACGTCTAATCCGACGGCAAAAATCAACGACTTAACGATCCTCAAATGAATTGGCAATCCCCCAAGATGACAATCAACATTAGACGAGAAAAACGTCTCGCAGAGATATAGCATCCGAAATTGAGTTATGTGAAAATTTCCACTCGCCAGAATATCAAATAGAAATATCTCGTGATTCCGCAGAAGTGATAAAATATATTTTTGGAGAGCGGAGATGAAGAAATGCCGAACAACCGGTCGACCTGTTCTGTGTACAGAATCCACGATTGCGTTACTGTATATATACGGGACGACCATTAATTTTGCATTTCTACCCCAGCAGGTCAATATAAGGTGGGCAAAGGCAAACATAAAAATACATAATTGTGAATATGAAGGTCCGTAATATAATATTAAATAACAACGAAACTTACCAGAAATAAATTCAAGCTGAAATATTGAACTGAAAACTAAAGTGTAATTCATCAAACAAACTTCTTTACGTTTTACCGTTAACTACTATGTGTAATTAAATTTCCAATAAAATACAGATACATTTTAAACATAACTTGGATGTACATCAAATTCGATATGACAATATTTAGACAACAAATATAAAGTCCCGACTGCATTGGACAGCAAAATAAATGACTGAGAAGTTAGGAAATTAAAATCAAACCGTATAATTCTGAATAAATTGAAATAAAATGAATTCTGACAATAAAAGTTATCAAATATGCATTTGACAATCATAATTAATTCTTCCTTAATATTCTGACGTAACAAGCGAGCAATCACTAGCAGTGCATCTTAAAATAAGGTATTTTTGTGTTTTTATTGGCTATAAATAAATTTAGTATTAGAACGTAGATGACAAAACCGAAAAACAACTTCTGGAATCATATGAAGAGGCACCAACCGTTAAAGAAGCGTTTCAATTTGATGAAAACTTGAGATGTCTCTCTTTTCGATTTCATTTCAACTAATCAGTTGAGACTATTACCTCCGCCATTAGGTAAACAACATGTTAATTTAATATGTGATTGTTGAACAATTCAACAATTGAATCGCTCTTATTTCTATACTTACTAGTACTTACTTATCAAATACGGATATTGTGATGAATCGTTGTATATCTCAACGACAAGTTACTTTGACAAGTCGAGCAAGTATCACATCAATTCGAATCAAGTTGGTTTGTAAACTTTGAGCATTTTTACAGATTTGGAATAATGCTACAACAGCAATTAAGAAAATTAAGAGTATACAGTCCAAAAAATGGAGAGAAAAGCCAAGTGGAATACTACGTGGATTATTAATTAAGTATTAAGTGAAATATATCAAGGTTGAAACATGGTTAACATCGTATAAATTATTTCGTAAAAAGATTGTAGAATTATACAAACGTATACATGATCATGGCATTATAAGAATATTAAAGTGTGTATGTGACTGAATAATGGAGAGTTAATGGTAATGAGTGTCTCAGCTGATTACCTTGTGAGTCATGACCGACTGTTAATGAGTACCTCGGCTCACTACCATGAAAGTCGTGACTGATTGCAGACTTCGTGATTCAAGTGAGCAACCCATACTAGAACGAGTCCAAAGAATACTATACTTGAACTGAACCTTCAATAACGAGTAGGATCATTCTGTAGAAATTTGATCCAGAATTGAAAAAGCTCCATCCACTTTCATGAAAATGAATACATTTATCTGCAACCTAGGACTCAATCTACAGCTGAGAGTAAGATCTCTAAGAGGCTATGCATTTTCAACTTTGTTTTATGGCGTAGAGACGTGGACATTGACGGAACCATCTCAGAAAAACAGGAAGCTTTTGAATTATGGTATTATCGGAGAATGCTTCTAAATAATAATATTCTAAAGAGAGACACAGAAAATTGAGCTATCTTGGTGATATTATGAGAAATGACAAGTATCGACTAGACAAGCTGTAAACAAGCAAGACTGCTGTAGACAAATACTACAGCTGGTTATTGAGGGTAGAGTTCAAGGAAAAAAGGGGCCGGAATGAAGACGCATTTCCTGATTGAAAAATATTCAACAATGCACAGAACAAACATCTATAGGGTTATTTAGAGCAGCCGCTGATAGGATTAAATGGGGAGTTATGATCGCCATCGTCCACAAAGGATTGGGCATAGAGAAGAAGAAGATGTACGTTTTTAGAGCAGAATCAAGCAAGAAGAACGTGTAAAGCTGGAATCTTCATAGCTATGAAGAAAACACACATCAAAGATATTAAAATTGATCTGCCGTGAACGAAAGGATAATCACAGTAGAATTAAAACTACAAGGACAAGACCTGATAATAGTGGATATATACGCTCAACTGATGACGGCACCATTGAAATGAAAGAGATATTTTTGAAGAACTTAGTGAAGTAATAAGCACTTTTTGAAACCAGAGGGATCAGTTTCTGCCGGGTGACATTAATGGACAAGTTGGCACGCGACTTATAGAACGGTGTCAGAAAAATCCCCTAAAAATGCAGAAGGGATATTTTAAATCTAAATAAATACATAAATACACGTGGGAACATAAAACAAAGGGTTTAAAATCGGTTATTGATCTCTGTTTGACCTGACAACAGTCACAAACAAAATAATCGACGTCATTGTGAAAAGAGGAGCATTTTGCGGTTTAGACCATTACATGCTTAAAACTGAAGCTCTCGTAAAACATAAATATATAAAACAAAAAAGGAAAAACCGAAATACGATTCAAAATCTAAACAGCCTTTATATAACCTACACAGCTTTTATGACGATTCCACAGCTTTCTTGCATAATATAAGACTAGCCGAAAAGATGAAAAACGAACCAACAGGACACCAGAAGAAATGTACAATGCCCTTAAAATGAACTTGCATAAAGTGGCAAGGAAACGGTAGGAGATAACTCAATAGCAAGATAAAGAAATATTTACTAATGGAATGAAGAATTAGAAAATCTTGTAACAGAAAAGAAAGAACTTTATAGTAGGTGGCTAGCTATCAAAGATCCAGAAGATAGGCATTTGTATAGAAGATACTGTTATCTATACCCTGTCAAAGAATGAAGCGAAGTAATAAACCGATTATTTCGCAGCTAACCAGAGGCGTTCTTAAAAAAATCAACGAATATTAATAAATGAATTAAAATTGTCTATGTAATGTTGAGTTTCCTTAAAACCGGTATAATTGATTTATTAAAAGGTAGGTATTACGACCGCGATTGTTATCATCTCAGGAACGCTGCCCTTTTTATCTGAATTGTTGTTAACTCGTCATTAATATAACATACTACAATATTGGAAATCGGTATTTTTTATAATATTTTACGGTAATGTTTTTTTTCATACTGTTTGTCTAATAAATCCTCGGGATATGGAAGAATCGAAGAGATATGAACATTTCCTACCGAAGTACAAAAGTGGGTGCTGTCTAATCGAGGTGCAGATAAATACTAAAGTTCGGATTATGTGATTAACTATTCCAAGAAGGGACCAAACGGCTATTATTTTCTCAGTAATTCTAGGTAAGTTAAAGGAACTGATTGCGCTTAATGCTTGCGTTAACATATCAGGTGGTTATGTGTATAAGATCGGCCCATTTATTCCATTTAAGCCTAAGACAGTAGTCAGTCAGCATTGCTTATAGACGTGTACGTGTGTGTGATTAGACAGACTTTGACAGTGACTTTCCTGTGTGTTCATAGTGGTATTTTTAAAGTACGGAGATACGTATTGGAGTATGGAGAATTTACCAGGACCATCGAAACGCCCAAAATTAGCGCCGTTCTCAGTTAATGAGAAAGTTCTAATTTTGAATTGTTTCGATTCCATCAAGAAACAAAATTTAGATGCGAGTGTGGATAAAACCGTGGAATTAACCGCTGCGATGCTGAGAGTTGGTAAGACATCAGTGTACAGGTTATTAAAAGAAAGAAAGAGTGGCCCTGTTCAACCGGAGAAAAAGTCTCCAGGACGTCCGAAAATTTCCTTAGACGAATTTCTAAAAAGGGGACTACGTCGAAAAGTTCACGCTTTCTTTTTCCGCAACGAACTTCCAACACTAGATAAAATTCTATTGTCTGTCCAAGAAGACGAGGACTTTCCAAAAATGAGCCGATGTACATTATGGACGATTTTAAAGGATTTGGGATTTCGATGGAAGAAGCACAATAGAAAATCTGTATTGATGGAAAGAGATGACATCATTGTGTGGAGAAGAAGTTACCTGCGCGATATTCGAAGGAGTAGGCTAGAAATGAAAAAAATTTTCTATCTGGACGAAACTTGGATTAACGCAGGACATTCCGTACCAAAATTTTGGCAAGATACCAGTGTAACTAATCGAAGGCAATCTTTTCTAGAAGGTTGGTCCACCGGTTTAAAGCCTTCGTTGGGTAAAGGGCGACGGCTTATTATTACCCACATTGGAAGCGAGGATGGTTTCGTTGAAGGGGGAGAACTAATTTTTGAATCAACTAAGACAGGAGACTACCATGAAGAAATGACTGCGGACGTGTTTGAAGAATGGTTTGGTCAAATGATCGATCTAATTCCGAATGGTTCCGTAATAGTTATGGACAACGCTAGTTACCATTCCCGATTAGAAGAGAAATTACCAAATAGCTCTTGGCGAAAACAACGTATCGCAGAATGGTTATCCTCGAAAAAGATCCAATGTGCCGAAAACCTATTAAAAGTAGAACTCTTGCGTTTAGCCAATTCACGTAAAGGTGATTTTAAAAGGCACGTCGTCGATGGATTAGCCAAGGCGAAAGGAATAACAGTGGTTCGGCTTCCTCCGTACCACTGCGACCTGAATCCCATTGAGCTAATATGGGCACAAATAAAAGGTGACGTGGCGAGGACAAATACAACGTTCAAATTAGCAGATGTCAAAAATTTGCTTAAAGAAGCAATATGTAAAGTTTCCAAGGAAAATTGGCGGAAATGCATAAATCACGTTCTGAAAATAGAAGACCAAATGTTTCAGTTAGATAACATTTCGGAGTCGTTGATAGAACCAATTATTATCAACCCAAATGATGATTCTTCTTCAGATTCCGATGTTTGGGAAGAATTCGACGATGACGACGACGACTGAGGTTACCAAGGAGAAGGTGACGGCTGGGAAAAACTTTTCATAAACTGGCCCTTCTCAGGGCCGCAAAATTTCATAAATTAATGTACGACCATACATGTACTGACGTGTTGTCTTTCTTTCCCTCTCTATCTCGTTCAAGCGCGCGCCCACACACAAACACACACACACGCACGCACGCACACACACACACGCGCACGCACACGTAATTTTTTCAGTTATCGATTATTGCACATTTCGTCATTTTTCCCGACCGTACGCCAGTGAGTGGTTCTTCGCATGTGTCGAGACGCACAAAATAGCAGATGTTCAGGGAGAAACACTCGTAATATAAAGAGATTAGGGGAGGTAGCGTGCAAAACATTAGAGAACTCGACACATTTAGTGGGTGCCACCTTGTATCGGTTTTGCATTTATAATGAGTTTTTATTACTTCGCCTCATTTTTAGACAGACTATAGTTAAGAAACAAGTAGGGAAAACCAAAAACGAGATTTGGGAAAGAAAATTAGGGAGCTTCAAATCCAGAGTACCCTGGAGAACTGTAAAAAATATTGAAGTCAAATAAAAATGAAAAAGTAACGATAGACCCAATGGGACATGAAACGTGGAAAACTAATATACAGATTTACTTGCAGACAGAAAGGAAAGAATTTAAGAATGTCACTTACAACACTCAGATATTTCAGACTACCATGATCCATTTACAACGGAAGAAATAAGAACATTATCTAAAATAAAAAACGACAAATCATCTGGGCCAGGAGGTATACCAGTGTAACTCTTTAATTTTCTCCCGAGGGTAGTATTGGAAAACCTAACGTTAATATTTAACAAATGCTTGAGTGGAGAAGAGATACCATCCGAATTGAAAACTACTTATACCAGCTCTATATACAAGAAAGGAAATAAACATGACTTTACAAACTACAGAGGATTCAGTGTAATAGCTCCCACAGGTAGACTGTACAGCAGAGTACTGCCAGGTTGGATAGAAATTCAGTGTGAAAACTGGGTGGAGCAAAGTGGATTCAGACCAGGAAAGTCATGTATTGATAGTTTGTTTTGTGTAAAATAACGGATAGAGAAGTCGCTGCTATATGGAAGTCAATCACTTCTTGTACTTATAGATTTAAGGAGGCCTACGATAGTGTGCCAGTAAAAAAATTTTGGGAATTCTTAACAGAGAGCAGAGTACACCCACAGTAACCACACTGAAATATCAGTTGTATCAAGATGCGACAAGGATACTCAGAATACTCTCTAGTAAACAAGGGTGAGAGACAAGCTTATCCCCCATACTCTTCAAAATTTATATAAACTTGACTCTGAAACAATGGTTCCAAAACTGTAAAAAAATGGGACTACAAACTGGGGAAGGATACATCACTACCTTATTATTTGCTGACGACCAGGTTTTTCTAGCAGAAGATATTAAATATATTCTTCGAAAACTTGTGGAAAAGTATAATAACGGTGTCAGGAATGAAATAGAGAAAAACTGAGTATATAACAATAGGCTGCTCTGGGAAGACGTAGACATAGAGGGGAAGATAATAGAAATACCAAAGAATATAAATATCTGGAAGTTACTTTAACGGAGGACGGGAACGATGAACAAGATAAATTAAAGAACTTGGTAGAGGGAGAGCTGTCACAACTCAGATCAACTCTAAATTATGGAATAAAAGAATTCGGGATACAACAAGAAAACTATTATTTAAAACACTGGTGGAGAGTACAATCACATATGGCACAAAATAAGAAAATTCAAAACCGAATAAAAGCTAAAGAAAATAATTTTTGTTGCTGATGCTGCTGACTTACACTACATAATCATGTAAGAACAGAAAGGATTAGAGAAAAAATGAAAATGAAAATAACATTAACAGATACTATAGCAAATGAACAACTTTCCTGGTACGACCACATGAGGCGGATAAAAATTAAAGATTATTGATTAAAACTTGGAAATGGGTTCTAAAAAGAAGAAAGGAAAAAGGAAGACCAAAGAATTCTTGGAAAAAAGGAATCAATATGAGCAGGAGAAGTACTAAAATAGATTTATGGCAAAATAAGGAACAATGGCGCTCCGACTGCGACAAACTGCAGCATTTTCTTTGATATGATATTAAGGATGTTCGATACCTTGTAGGGACAAACTAATATCGCTAGATAGTGGTAGTACTGGAAACACCGAAATAAAATATAAGAGTATAAAGGCCAGTCCACCCGGGTGCCATAAATTATCTTAGGAACTGTAGTGAAATCTAACAGGTACACATGTTTATAAGATCTGAACTCTTACGGTGGCGTTTGTAACGGCAACGGGAAATAGGCCACTGAATGCAGGCTTGATTCTCGATTTTTTCCTCTGTCGGTCAAACCTGGGCGCAAATAGGTTTTCGGCCCTCAGGATTCCGAATTTGTCGATTTCAATCTCCGGCAATGCGTTGAAATTCGCAAAAAACGACAATTTTTTAGATTTTTGACGATATTCCCAAAACTAAAAAAGATATCAAAAGTAACAATTTAACTAGCGTGTTCCTCGTGCAAAAATACTTCGATTTCATGATATTTCTGAATGAAATTGAAAAAATTTATGTCAACTTATCGATGGGTATTAATATTTTATAAAGCCAACGATGGGAAGAGTATATACAAATACACTCCGGCGGTAAAGGGCGCCCTCGCAAGTCACAGCTGCCGTGTATCTACTGCACGTGTACACATCGAAACCAATATATAAAAGATATAAACATTCCTTCGATTTTTGGAAATAGTTTTAACAGTTCAGGTTAACCAGATTGCTTTAAGCAGTGCATTTTATATAAAAAAAATATATCCTATTATTCACCGATGTTCAAAAGAACCTGTAAGAGTTGAATGTAAGTAAAATTTTATTTAAAAAAGCTATATTTGAAAAATTATATTTATGTTAATAAAATGATGATATAATCACATAGTTACAAATTCAAATATAAATTTGAATACAATGGTTATTAAATTGACGGAAAACAATTGAATATAATTTTTTCCAATCCTCAACTGATTTTTATTTGACAAAGGTAACTTTTTTCTTTTGTGACTTCAGTATCCAAGTATGTCGAAATCATTAAAAGGTGGTTCTTTGATAGAAAATAAAAAAAAAAAATCTTTTGAAGAGCGCTTTTTTACTCGTATTTTTTAAAATTTTTTTTACCATTCGTATCCTAGTTTGAAAGACACTTGATTATTTCTTTTCTTTTTGGAATTAATTGAAACTTATGTCGTATATAGTAAGAATTCTTTGAAAAACAAAATCGAAATTGTATTTTATCAACAATAATCAAAGGTCGTCTCCCTTATAGGGTGAAAGTCAGTGATTTCGTAGTATTTAAAAATATCTATTCAAGGTATCCGAACGAGAATAATGGTCATAAATTTTATTGTCGCCTGACCATGGCCGGGTCTAAACCCCCCACCCCTAAACTGGCTTATCATAAAGCGGGCGGGGCTACGGAAGGACGTCGTCCGTTAATTTAATGTTGATTTTATAGTTGATAATCATAAAAATTTTAGAATAGTAACTCTTAACTCAATAACTAGTAAGTAACTAGTAACTCAATAACAACGACATTGTTATTAGTTTTCTGGGGGGTCCGAAATTGTTTCTTAGTCTTTACATGCAACTTACAACAGTTTTTATTTATTTCTATATTTAAATTATAATTTTGGAAAATCTAAATTTATCTTAGACAAAAGTTCCTCACACATTTTCTCGTATACAGAATATGAACTGCTAGTGAAAGAAATTTGAAAATTGACTGAGTTGTTTGTCTTCTCGAGCTCATCGAAAACTGCATTGTATGGCATACGGATGTTTTAATCTATCGAACAACCTTAAGCAATTGCTTCGAACAAATTAAAGTTAAATACAATTAAATTGAATCGGTGGGAAATTCCTTTAAAAATCTTTTAGTTGGGTAATCTATGTAATGAAGAATTTTTGTCGTGAAATTATAAATACTTAGCGTCTTATTTCTTCATTTCCCAATTACTTCACGAGAGAGAGAAAAAAAATAATATACGGAAAACCGCCTTTGCCAGCTTTAATTAAACAAGTTTCCAGGCCGGTTTTTCAGGAACATTGAGAATATGATGGAAAATTTTATTTTAATATGGGGTGTACTTTAAAACGTTCACAGGGGACGAAAAAACGTTAAGTGGCACGTGTACTGAATACAGAATCGTAGAGGGAATTCGCGTTTGGCGTCTCGTCGGCAATCATCATCATTTGGAAATTTTGAGTATTTCTTTCTTCTGTTTGCTCTAAAATTATAAAACTGTCAACTACGTGACGAACTTTTGGGAGCATTTTACTTGTTTTATGATGCAAGATGAGCGTAAAATTTTATATTCAGTTCGTATTCATGAATATTAGATCCAACTGACAATTAATCCTGCTAACGTCACGTTATAAATTCAGATATTAGCAATTCTGGTTACTGTTCAAATTCGTTCACATATATTTTAAACAATACGCAGACCATAGGCATATAAAAAAAACGTTGCAGTTATCCTGATGATTTTGAAGTAATAAAAAACTTTTAATGCAAGATTCAAAGTAAGTCATATTTAATATGATTGAGGCTATGGTTAAAACTAAAATATTTATATTTATTTAGAAATTAACAAAACGCTAACAGTTTATGGTTATCAAAAATTTTATTATTATTTAAAGATTTCTCAGTTTAAAAATTAGAAGAAATTCGAATTTAGACTGAATTGTGGTTCCAATCATACTTCATCAAACTGATTAGTTTCAGAGAAATTACTTAGGCGTTGCGTAAGGAAGCGATTTTACACGAATCCAATGTCAATAAGGAGAGCCACGAGATGGGGAAGCAGCAGAGCGCCGATTGCCCCAAAACGTGTCCACAATATTTTCTAAATCTCTTTAAAAAATGCACTTTTTTCGATATTATGAAGTGGATAGAAGCGCCAATTAATAACAATACGGTAAATAAAAGAATAACAAAAAACGAAAGAGCGGATGATTAAGTTGAAACTAACTTTTATATCTACAATTTGAGAAGGCAATTATACTTAGGTCAAATAACTAAACTAACTTGGTACATGAAAATTAGTAAAAGTGGTCTAAGGTGGTCTCGTGCAATAGATAGTATCAGCAGACAGTCAAGGCGAAAACGATGGAAAGCAAATGATTTAAAAAGAGTTACCCTACGACTTAAGGCAAAAAGTATTTTAAAAAAGTAGTCATGAAATAACAAGGAAAAACCATTGGCATTTTCAATTTCCCAATTGACATTACACTTACTAATCGCTAGTATAAGATAGTTAGAGCACAGTTTGCGGAGGTGGTTGGTAAGTCATTTAATTTGCATTTGAGTCTTTACTGTTCTGTCATACAACGAATCACTTTGCCACTAGCTATCACAATCGTTAACCGCAGTATAAGTCATATACAGTCCATGTCCATGCTGATACATTAATAACGATTCGATATTACAGCATTGGCCTAGTCGCCACGACGGCTGGACAGTCAGGCTGCGGGGTTTGGTGCAAGGAACTATAAATCACCAGTCGTTGTGAGCTATAACCTACTAAGATCCTCACTCGGTAGAGCTTATGCTTTTATCCGAGAATTTTCTGCATATTCAGTGTACTCCAGGTAGGATATGTTTCAGGTTATACATTTACCGCCATGTGGCCGTTACTCTAATGATTGTGACAGGACTGTGAAATTAACCAGTTGTCACTGTCAATAAAAAATTGCGTGAGAGCTTGCCTAACCACCATTCTATAAATTTCCCGGAAAATTATCTTCATTATACATTTAAACGCTCTTAAGTTAAATAGACTAATGAAGCGTGTACAGTGTACAATACGATATATCTAATTCATCAATCCTATTAGGATGGCAAAACTGAAGCTTTTTCGCCGGTTCATCTCCGTCGATGCTTTCTCGACTATTCTCTAATACATTACTTCACACAACCGTTTCGCACGTATGTAGGTTGTTTTGTAGAAGGGTAGGTATTATCACTGTGTAGCGACTCTAAAGTCGTAGCTGCTTTACACAATTTAGCGGCCGAACGAAACTAGTATAAATGAAATCCCGCGGGGACGTTTCACTCGCTGAAACGGCGGCGGTTTTATGTGCTTTTTCTGGCTACTCCAACTATTTCCGGTTTCGACGACAACGGGAAGAAGTTAATTTTATTTTAGAAGAATGAAAGGGTACACCGGAATTGACAGAAGAGGAGGATATACCTAATGCGGTTAAGAACGAAGTTAAATTGTTTTCGACTCTTTCACAGCGCCTTGTTGTAAAGTCATTGTTCCGAAATATGAAAAAAGTTTTACGAATTATTTACTGACACTAAGTTAGTAATGCCGTACCTATAATTGGGTCGGGCTAGATACTCGTAGTGGTTGAAGTTTTGTAGATTACTTCACCCATACTGATTTTTTTACAATTTATAGATCAAGTCGAAATAGAGGAAACCACACAATAGAGATCTCTATTTTTTGGTGGTGTAATGAAAAAGGAAACGAAATTTCGGTTTCAATATATAGTCACTGATATTAATATAAATATGATTATCATCGGAAACTATTTAGTCTAATTTGGAAAGTACCTCTTCATGAAAAACTGAGCAACAAATATAAGTTCGAGTTTTCATTATTTCGAGGAATGAGATCACCAATTATTTGTCCTAAATATTCCAGTAAGCAGCGCATTTCGGAGGCTGTACATTGATAACACCGATTGTTGAAATGAGTGAAGGAGGGTATTCTGTTATTCGAAACGCGATCTCCGTACGAAAAATATTTATCAATATTAGTGGCAAATCAAAAAATCATGCATTACATCAACATACAGGTATTTAGTAACGTGGAAATTTGGTAAATTCATAAATACGCATGACGTTTAATTCTGTATTCTAATTTAGATATATCATATTTAAGTAATTAAGGTAATTGCGGAGTATACTTAAATTTTCCTAAAATAACGTGTTTTCCTTCTCGGCAAAATCTACAGAAATAAATTTAATTGGACTTTCGTTAATACTATATTAAACATATTCCTAAATTATCACCTTCTAATTGAAAAACGTTTACATTTTAAAAATAGCAATTCATCCACTAAAGGCTTAAATACAATTGTAAACGTATTGTCAGGCCCTTCAATTTTTCTATCTATATTTTTGTGAACGAGGATAAAAAATAAGTGGAAAAATTTCCACAATTACATTCGCCTTGTCAGAGAAACCGTTGGTATTTAAGTGACTACGATAAAACTACAAAACTATTTGTGATTGTTACGATTGTACACCGGCCATCGTGGATACTGAATTTAAACTCCAAAGTTTCTATTTCTCCTAATTTTTGAAATGTCCATTGATATTCATTGCACTGAAGTAAGTTCAGCAAACGATTTCAGTTACTAATGCCGCTAATACTTTTATTACAATGTTGCTAATTTTCTTGATACGTCCGCACCGTTCGAGAATAAGCACAAAAGTAATAGAAATTCATAAGGGCAGACATTACCAAATTTTCGTGAATGTAGGGGTTTTTTAAGCAAGTATTCAAATACACAGAGTGCGTATATGGCAGGTAAAAGTTCGGTAATCACTCAGTTCCTTATTAATCGTTTCCTTTATTCCTTCGTTCTTCGTAGTTTTCCCTTAATTTAATCAACAGATGTAATTATTGATTTGTTATTATAACCAAATTCAACTAAAATATGCCCATTTACCATTGCATTACATTCAATAGAATTCTGATGCGACTATTTGAAGGAATTTCATCACGTTGAGACAACTACATATTACTTAAATGCAACAATTTTTAACATGATGCATCTGAATGGCCGATTTTGAGTAAACAAATTATACACTTACATCAGTATTTTGAACTTATTATATCCAAAATTTTGAATATCAACTCAAATACATGTAAGGTTTTGTCAATAGCTTCACTAATATTGAATCAACTTCAATATTTCTAACAGACATTCACGAAATTTACTCAACTCATCGTAAGTTAAATCAAATACAATATATTTTCTATGCAACACAACCTCATTTCATTGTTGGCTCAATATTTTGGATCAAATTGACCGAACCTTTTTGGCATTAGTTGAAATTTGATTATATTGTTGTAATCGCGGATTCTGGAAACTCGGGGTTGGATTGACATTACATCATTTTTTCAGTGTAAGCATAAAGCTGTCTATAGACGAAACTTTTAAGAATTGTGTTATATAATTTGCACAAATATATATAATTTGTAATAATATTATCACTTCCGAAGGGATAAATACTATTCCGGTTTTATTTGCGTTATTCCCTAACAAATCTAGAGAAATGTATGAAGTTTTTTATTATGGTGAAAGAAAAAATTCTACATTAGAAACTGTTGATAATAAAGTTGAATTATGAACACGCCGCAATTATTGCCTTAAAAATCACTTTTCCCATTTCAATTGTTGATGAAGTGGCTGAATATACTGAAAACGAACATGTATATCTACATATAAATGTGTGCACTGCATTAGCATATCTTCCTTCAGTAAAAGTAAACAACGGTTGGCTTCAGTAACAACCTCCAACTGAAATTTCTGGAAAAATATCCATTTTATGACTATTTCGTCAATAATTGGTTAAAAAATCAAGTTGTACCAAAATAAATGTAGAATTGATATTAATAATGAATAATATTAACAAATTAATAAAATCTCACTCCAACTTTTACCAATTAGTTAAGTGTTTCTCTCGAGGAACCCAATTTTTTTGATCATATTTATGACAGGAAGATATGAAGATGGAGTGAAAACGATGTAAATACTATATATTTGACTTGACAAAGGAATTCTTCATAACTTTATAAAAATATGAACGGACAAAGGACTCGAAGAATATTTAGCAACGCTTGTAAATCCAAAAACTGAGATAAATTCTTAATTATTTCATTATTTGACGAAAATTTGAGATGCAACATTTTCTATATTGAAAAAAACATACAATACTTATCAAAATATGAAAATTTTTGACACAGAATTGTGCAAATTTTGAAATTTTGTAAGCTAACTAATGTATACATTTATTGATTTTTGTAAACAACACATTATTTTATATTTAATCATATATAAACTTCGTCCGTTAATAAAAGTGGGAATAAAGATTTTATTCAAGGTACCATTTTAGTTAATCCACTGAGAAATACTAAAAACCATATTAAGAGTAGTTAAGAATTTGGAAAATTTATCAATTCTTCCTTTATCGGCATTATTTACCCAAATATGATTTGACAATAATAATTTGCTGATAGGTAGCTGTGATGAGGGAGGAAAGTGAACAGCGACGTGTAATAGGGCAAGTTTGTATTTTAAAAGTGCCATAGGAACACGAACAGAACTATTTTAGTTAAAATCGGAAAGTGAACCGGCGAAAACGACGTACTCTAATTTTCTTATTGAAAAAGTTTAATCAAACTCAAGCGTTTTGTTGAACATAATTTGCAAAAATGGTTGCTGGACGGGTTGAAATAATTTATTTATTAAACAGTGATGTTTAGATACTCCTGGGTCCTATGGAGTAATAAAATAGCGGAACAGAGTAATGTTCGCCAAATATTCACAAATTAACATTTGTTTGTGTTGTAGTGGCAAACACCTGAATAATTTGAATTTTTTCATAACGTATAATTTTCCAAAAGTATAATGAAACCTAGTCGTGTTCGAGAATATGTTAATCAAAATCGGGTGTACAAATCAATATTTTGAACAAACCTCGGCAAAATTTCCAAACATATAATGAACAACAGCCGATTATGAAATTTTTTCATTTCTGTCCAAAAATGTGACGCATATAATTCTTTAAATTGCAGAAAACTAGACGTGTTCTTGTCACTATTTCACAAATTCGCATAATTTTACCGTATTAACTAACTCTTCAGTAACTATTCAAGAAACTGAATTCAAGAACTGAACACCTGATTCATCAATTTGGGGCTGAAACCAATTTCATTGTTTTTCTAAAAATCCAATTAAATGAAATTGATTATCCAGAAATAATCATACATTTTTAGTCCAAGAATGTAAAACTCTAGTCAATTTTAATAAACTGTGATTTTAACTAAGCAACTGACAGCAGAATTGGGTTTCTTATCGAAATTCAGCAGTTTTTCAACAGGTCCCAAATTTTTTTGTCAACCTACAAATCTTACTTTTAGACTGAACTTAGCAGATTTCTCCAAAATTTTAGTGAGCTTTAATCGATTGTGGAAAAATGTTTATTAACATTCCAATAAAAAATATTTGAGACATTCGCAGTTATGTCATATGAAAGAATTCAATTTTCCAGAAACTGAACTTATAATTTAGCAACTGAAATGCCATTCAGCAGTTGAAACCAATTTTAATATTTTCAATGAAAGTCCATTTAAATGAAGTCGTTTACCCAGGAAAGTTCATATAGCATAGGTTCAAGATATTAATATTTTTTTCAATTAGCATAAACCGAGATTTTAACTAAGCAATGTAAGAACATAAAATAATCCGACGACATACACTGATAAGTGATTGCAGTCAACTGATTTAATTCCTTTGGATTCCTTTTCATGAAGACATTAAAAGCAACGTTTTTAGCACTGCACTCGATACACTGGAAGATATGCACAGAGGCATCTTTAACTTATATTGTGAAGTTAGTTCCGCTAGTCCTGCAAAATGCTCACCAACAATTTGAAGATCTCTATCATTGTATAGAGGTTGATGGACAACATTTTCAACATTTACTTCAATTACACGGTAATTTTTTAACTAAAATCTATTTAATTATTGCGTTTTTGAGAAACGTAATTAGTGACATTTCAAGACTGCAGATCTTGTAAAGATTAGTCCGAATTTGATCAACGAAGCTCCAGTGAAATAGAAAACCCTTTTCAACGAGGCATCACTTAACTCGCATTCCCCTTTGAAAAATTTAGTGGGATGACACCCCGATACTCTATACAAACCTGATATATCTTCTGAAGCTATTATACATTTAGTATTGATTAGTCTATTAGTATTAGACGTGCTGGTAGAAACTGAACTAGCAGTATAAAGATTAGCTATGAAAGTTTGTAGGATCTTTCTCATCCCTAACGCTGTCTGATACATACAAGGTATCTGAGGTACAGGACGGAAAAATACCCATGTGATGTCATGAGGAGGAACTAAGTGTGAATTTCCACGTTTGTGTAAATAAGTAAGTGTAAATAGGGTTTGTGTAATATATTTGTTTAAAATAATATATAATATATAATAAAAATAATTTATACTGTTGTTTATAATTATATTTATAATATAGAATAATAAATTCTAACAATATGAAAGATTTAAAAAATTCTAGATTAAAATTGCCAGTTGAAATGGGAACGTTTAACAGTTTGGAAAACAAGGATCGAATAGCAATCATCTCATGAGATGGAAGGAATGAAATGGTATAACGGTGTCAATGTATGCAGGAGTCCTGTAAATTTGAAAAACAGAAATATCATTTTTCTTAATATATTTCGGTCCAAAGAAGCAAGCGAACCTTCAATTTCTACTTCCATCGCGATGGAGATTGTTCGGTTATGATAAATAGTCGTTTGACTTCGGTTTATTTCGCTTAAATAGATAAAATATGTCATAAATATGTAGCGCCAACCCTTACAAAGTTGTACGATACCTGAAAAGTGAATATGTACTTTAGCATAAATACAGCTGGAACATTAAGTCAACCAACTGAAAGATGATAAAAGAAAATAGATTATTATGAAGATATGGTAATGGAAATGGTAACAATTACCGGAGACGTCGGTTTGTAGGATATTTCCCAAACGAAATTTGTGATTATATTTTATACTATGAATGTTATCGGGCAGAAAAACTGACTCAACCTCTAGATTCTTTTATTACATACAAAGAAACGAGTTCAGGCCATCAGTATCTAGATAAACTGGATTTGCACAAGTCTTTTGACCTCTACGCTAGATATTCAGGCATGCATGCAAACTTCCACATGCATTCCGGTGCAAAATAAATTTGCAAACTGTCTGCATCGAAATCCCTGTAATTAAATTACATCCTCCCTAGCGAAAAATCTCTCGTTCAGTTTATCTGTCGTCGCCGTCGCTGACGTCTTCGAGATAAGTACGTATGCACGATGGCCGTCTCTGATAAATATTCTATAAGGCAGCTCATCTAATTTACGGAAGAGAGGCGAAAATCTCAAAAAGAAAACAAGACGACGTAATGGCGGCACTCTTCCTGCTGAATACGTGTGGCGACTTCGAATACTCCAAAACAAAATATCGCCTCATAATGAGGTTGGACTATGAGAAAGTTCGCGCTGAAGGAAGACAGTTTCGACCTCGTTTCCTTTGATGACAAAACTGATCGAATCGGATTAGCTGTTTAGAATGAGTTGCATGGTAATGAAGTAACTTGCGGTCCTTAAAACCCTTATGGCAACACTGAAACCGTTCCTATAAATAGTGTTGTGGAGTTATTTCATACTTTTGGTTTCCGACTAGTCATTAAAGGTTATTTCCTCTGATGCCTAGTTCTGTTGTTGTTCTTACAAAACTCTCTATTGCAATTAAATTTGGATTAAAGCTTTAGATTTTAATTTAAAATATCTTATCTAATTTTGCATTTGTGTGAAACCTGCTGAGCTACAGTTAATCATGGTGGTAATGGCATTGAGACTGCAAACACCTGGCGAGGATCTACTGTCAGTAAAGAGTAAGTTAAAAGGATGAAGTAAAAGTAAGTCTCAACCTAATATCAGTTCTTGGTTAGCCAGAACTACAGCCCGGTATTATATTATTGGTTTCAACTAAATTTCACCAGTTTAACCACCCGCTTGAGAAAATATCGGTTTCGTAACAACAGAACAGGGACTACGTTATCTTTGGTTTAATCGTAACGGGTGGATTTTTGTCGGTTAGTAGTATAGCGAATTAAGAAGTTAAGTGGGTGAATCACATATAACCTATGGAAAAATGGATATAGGCGGTACTTTCGATATTGTTGAGGATATTTTAACGGGCAAAGAAGACTATGTTATGGATTTAGTAGAATAACCTCTCGAAGACCTAGAAACTTTAGAGTACGACCTGCTCATATAATCCAATGTAATGACGAAGAATTTGTAACCAGGTTCATATTATCCAAAGGCTTAGTGAACGTGTTATAGAATAACATAGAAACAATGTTAATGCGATATCGAAAGGTATGTAACCAAGTATCTATAGGTTTTTGTCCCTGCATTACTCTATTTGTTTCAGGAATAACGTGAAAGTATTCTATTTGTCGCTGAACACTGGTGGAATATATAAATCGACTGCCAGTCCATTGGATGTGATCTGCAGCAATATCATCATTGCAGCCCAGGTACATTAAAATGTCCGGAACTCTCGCTGATATGACCCACATCGTGGAACAATGTTTAAACGCTGCCAGATATACAAATGGGATTTGAGCTATCAGTTGCTCTACATATTGAGTCTTCAGGTGATTACTCGTTCAATATATTTTACATGTCAGAATAAATTTATGGATATAATTGTACAGGAGGAAACATAGCTGAACATTTGCGTGCAATTAGATGATAAATAGGAATTGAAATAAAAATGTTTTAAAAAAAGGATACCTTACTACTCTAAAACTAGTGATGTCACTCATTTTGTTTCTTAGAAAAAAAGATGTAAAAAAGCTACCGTCAGCCCTGTAAAACCGATTTACTAATAAATTACTTGAAATCTGAGGTGATTTCACATTCGCTTCAACCCGAAAATTATTTCACGTTTACCACCAAGAGAAATATTAATCTAAAAGTATTTTTGACCCCAACCCCCAACAAATGGTTGAAAATGATAAAAATAAATTTGAAATATGAAATTTCAAAATTGCAACAGATAGAACAAAAAAAATAAACATCAGTGTTTCCCCACAAATTGAACATCGGAATCGTATTAATGAAGGTTATAATTTTGATTTATTGGTGTATGACTTGGGCTTTTTACAAGCTTTTTATATATACTATTTGCAGGGAGTAACGTGATTTCACGTTACTTCGTTACGTTAAATTTATCCATAGCGATCAAATCGTGTTTTTATACCTTTTCAATACTTCTTGTACAGGAAGACACACCCCGGCATCTAAGAACATGAAAAAGCTTCATAGCACCATCATGTGGTATTCGTAATTTCGCTAGAAACGTTAATTTTTTTCGTTTTTAACCCTTTAGCAGGTCTTGTGGTAAGAAATATATGAGATTCGAATTCCTAAGTGTCGAAAACGTAATAGAATGGAATTATTTTGGGTGGAAGCGAATGCGACATCAATTCAAATTTGAGTGAAATATTAGTAAACTACAGTAACTTATACATACCTTCCGGTATGTATCTACTTATACATTATATATGTATAATATATATGTATATATATATATATATATATATATGTATATATATATATGTATACATACATATATATATATATATATATATATATATATATATATATATATATATATATATATATATATATATATATATATATATATATATATATATATATATATATATATATATATATATATATATATATATATATATATATATAGTTTAAAAATAATTTATATTTCTTTTTCTATGTTTATTGTAAATTCAAATTTCGATGGTTATTTGCAATTATTTAATTAAATCCTTTATATTTTTTTTTCTTAGCAGGTCTAGAATGAAACCTTTTTCAAGCAGCTATAAGCAAACAAAGCTTTAATGCTCCCTCTTATATGTGTTTTTTTAATACAGTCAAAAAACTCATTTGTTTGCAATTTTCACCATTTAAACAATATTTAAGCAAAGGCGCCGTCATTTTAAACTGATACTTTTTAAAAAATGTCTTTTGTTACCTACCTGGATTTTAGGAAGGTTTCAATCTGAAGCGAATTACTTTGCTCTTTTTTTTATTTGATTGGGTTATACGTCTTTCGCCTACACTCGAGAATTGTTTGTGTTGTACGTAGTTTATTTCACAGGCAATTCTAATAATGATTTTTTTTTCACAAAAAGCCCAACGCCCAACCCTAAATTTTTCCTACAAAACAAACCACTTAACATTATCAAAATATCAAATACCCCCGTCTCTCCTTCATCTCTCTCATGTCAGTTTCTTATTATTATATTATTGTCGGCTGTTCCCGTTTTTCCGCCTCGTCGCACTGTCAGGAAGTAATAAACGACTTAAATGCATAAATCGAGTAACACGTCTACGAGGCATTTCATCGGATAAATCTGGCAGAGTGCATTTCCGAAATGATAAATAGAAGTTAATAGTTGAAATGAAACATATAATGTCTATTAGTCAATCATTTCTGACTGCCTAGAGTTGGTTTCGGTAAATGCAATTAATTAAAAGTTACGGCGTAATTGTTATTGCCTCGAAGTGGAATAGTGAAATGGCGTTTGAATGCTGACGTTAAGAAAATGGGTAGTTCAATGGTTTTGTTGAAAAATAATACATAGTATTTAAGTACTTTTGGTACTGGTATTAAATATCTATTAGGAATAATTTCGTAGGGGAAATAAGTCCCAAAAAATATGTTTCAAGTTAAATTCACGATTAATTTTTTTTCTTTGTAATAAAAAATGTAAACTATTGTTTACTCATATAAATTTTCGACTAATTCTAAGTTAGAAAATATAACGCAAAAGTTCTTTTTGTCTTTTGAATATTTTTAAAAATCACACCGATACTTCTATTGCGTTTGTCTGTTTTCGTGTGTGGTACATTGTGTGCGCTGTGTGTTACATTGTATATTCAGTTATTAATAGATATATTTATTGAGTACAAATAACTTACAAGGAAAATATCTGCAATAATTAACCACAGAAATTTTATATATTCAGAGAATCTGGATACCCCGTATCAGCGTGAGTCAGTGAGACGTCAAATATCGTCACTTTTGTTCATAATTTCCTGCTGAGTTATGATCACAAGTTTCTATATTGTTTTTACTTTGTAATCATAGTATTATAATAATCAATTATTTGTTTATATTTTCGATTGCATTTGTTAGTTACTTTCTAAACTTGGTTAATTAATTAATG
Organism: Cryptocephalus primarius; assembly: GCA_963576515.1. NCBI lineage: Eukaryota > Metazoa > Arthropoda > Insecta > Coleoptera > Chrysomelidae > Cryptocephalus > Cryptocephalus primarius. The sequence continues at coordinate 7,301,646 of OY754947.1, forward strand.
TTGGTTTAATTAAGTGTCTGTGGGAGTCATCATTGAAAACATTATCACCAGTGATAATGGAAACTTAATAACTACAAAAATATTGTCAGGATTAAAGGTTATAATAATTCATTACATAATTTTAGATTGTTAAACTAAGTTCCAAAAAAGGTAATTTAGTGATAGAATGATACGTGAATAATTATTTTAATACACAGATTTAAATAACTAAATAGGATTAAGAATGACGTTGCCTGATTATAATTAAACATCTCATATAATTAAATTTGTTAATATTTGATGTCCCCTATTAAAAAGATTAATTACAATTAAAATACTGAAAAAATCTTCAAGAAAGTATTGGGGACCAAATGTCAACAGAAATCGTTTCCTGTGGATTCGTCGATAGTACTTTCAAACCAGTATAAAATTTTCGTACATATATATACAGGGTGTCAGTAAAAGGTCTGTACAAAAAGCTAGCGAATGTTCTTTTAAGTGAAATTAGCCGTTTTAAGTAAACTTAGCTTAATAAAAGACTGATTAGTTTGGGCAATATATGGCCCTGAAATAACAATTTTAAAATCGTTTTATTGCATTAAATTTAAAAGAGAAGGCTAATATCAGAAGCGCCACTTGATCTTGTCGCCCAAGCGGTCTGTGTTTTCTGTTACATAGATATTCCTTAACTTATGCTCTATCTTTGAAATTCATTGCATATTATTTCATGATTGGCAGTATGAAATAATGATCACTTCCAGAAATGAAACAATTACAGGCTGTGTTTTGTCCAAATTTTCGTAGAAATATTCGTTGATGGTTTAAAGCCTTTTTATATGCTTATCTGTACTATTGAGGACTTAAATAAATTATTATTAAGACGATCATGATCTGAACTATGCTGATGACAATTTCAAATACTCTAATTTGTTGATCGTACATCACAGGCAAAATATTTCAAGATATCAGATATAAGCTGGAAGGTGAATGGTTATAGAAAAATGGCCATTCTGTCCATAATTGGCAGGATCGCATTATCTTAAGTTGTTAGTGCTGGCAAATAATATTTTAGTGTGAAAGTTAATACAGTACAAACAACATTCTTCCAATTTTTGTACTCTGAATTCACTGCATAATGGATAAGTAACAGTAAAATTCACATTGTGATACATGTTAATTATTAAGTTAAGAATGTTCATATTATACTTTCAATCAGTACCCCCCCAAAGCATATTCGGTTAAAATACATGCTGTTAGGCTTATTTCTATAGCAATGCGTTAGAAATGCTTCTGCATTAGTATCTCTATCGTAAGTACTCTCAATATTTTCAGTAAACAGACAGGGTGCATTGGACACATTTCCGTAGTGGCAAAAATACATAAGAGACATATTGGATCCACATCTTTGAGTATTGGTCAAATTGCTGGTTTAAAATATGCTCCCATTATATCATACCAAGTCGAATTTTAAATTATAAACAAATTTTGTCAAATAGAAGATTAAGTTTATTATAAAGTAACCTTGAGAAACATTTAGTTTGTTCCTGGAATATAAATGAGTAAGAATGTTAAATATTCTATAAGTACTGGTATAGTTTTTATTCACAATATATATATATATATATATATATATATATATATATATATATATATATATATATATATTGTGTGTGTGTTGTGGCTAATGTAATATTCACATTGGCAGCAGCTATATATGATATAATAAATGGTATATTTTCACCTTTGCCTTACTTAGCCTTTATTGTTTTTTATTTTATGGTACTTTTTGATATCCATAAACCATGTTTATATATGTACATTTTAAATTATTTTTCTATAATTTGTGTTTATATCAAATATATGTGCCCGAATGGTATATGCCTTTTTTGTTTTTTCCTATATATTTGCCTTTTACTATGCCTTTTTATAAGTATTTCTGGTGCCTTTTTTAAATTAATTTTGCCTTTTTCACCATTTGTTCTTGCCTAACTATCCTAGCTCTAGTAATGATAATTAAAAAATATACCGATGAAAAGTAATATGCATTTTGCATAAAATCGAGTCTCTACTTATAACTAATGATTTAGTAGTCAGAATACTGCCTCCACTAAACATCACTTTTACAATTAACTCGAAACTTTTTTTAAAACTTACACAATTATTAATACCTGCTTGCAAACTGTTCAAGGTTCCAAAATAATTTTTATAATTTCTTATATGGTGGTTCTCCATTATTTGTTGGAATTTCTATTTTCTAAATGTTAAAACAAGACGACTCACAAATTCCAAAAATCTATAATTTGATATTTTTTAAATAGAAAAGAAGGTAATTAAATAAATGTAAAAACCATAGATATATGTTTTATTGTCTGTGCGTTTTCAATAATCCCTCTTTGTTGGAATCATTTTTATTCCATTTTTAAGCTGTTTCAAATTAGATTCCGTCAGTGTCATTCCTGGATTCCGTCATCCCGTACAAAAAAAGGAGAACTTCCCCCCCAACTTTTCTTCATCAAATTTGAAAAAAAATCATTTGACCCATTTACGTCATAAATTGACATATCTTCATTTTAAGATATTTAGTAAGCAAATTAATTTATTATAAAAAAATGTAATATGTGTGTTTTAAATATGAAAACCTGTTTAACGCGCTCAGGTCCAGAAGTACACCTTTAATTGCAAGAAAAACGCAAAGAAAATTAATTAATTACAATTAATTTTTGCATATATTACATACTTAATGTAAACACAAAAAGTCGCTGTAATTAAATATAAATTTGAACTAAAGGTTAAACATATGCATTTTGACTAGGAGATTATTGAAACATTAATTCGAGTTTTTTATTGCAGAACGACGTTTCGTCCACTATCTCGAACATAATAATGGCCTATAAACTATACTATTAAGGTAAGTATTTGAAGTAAAGCTACAACACTCACATTTCAGGTTATGTCGTATGTTAGAAAATACATGGACATGAAGCAACACGTGTCACGTGAAATTAACATTAACATTTAAAATCAGTACAAAAGACTGGCACTTACGACGTATTTTCTCTTCGAGACTTCTTACACTCAGAATCGTCTATTACATTTGATACTGTTAAGTTTCGACAAATTACAAGTCCAGTTGAGAAAGTGGCAAGGTTTGTCAATATTTCTTGGGTCATAGTGGATCTTAGGGAATTCTTAATATGTTTTAATTTCCTAAAAATTCTCTCCCCAGAAGCTACTGTCATAGGTAATGTGAAAAATATTCTTAATACTTCCATTTACTTGAGTGTTTTTGCTCCATTACTAAAACAGGTAAAAAATTTAATAAAGATTTTAGGCACTTACACGTAACCCTTCATCTGTGGTTGAACGTTACTGGCTGCCGTCGTCAGCAAATACCTAGAATTGGAAGAAGTACACCAGAGATCTTTTCACAATTTTACCTATTTTAGTAAAAGAAGGGAAACACCAAAATAAATGAAAGTACAAAGTAACCCTCCTTAATTATTAATCTATTATTAATTAATCAATTAATTATTAACTTGATATAAAGTAGGATTTAGATAATTTGGATTCTTGCAAAAATGGCTATTAAAGGGAAATTTTTGTTATAGAGTTCATTTTCATCGTTATCTCGGAGGAAATCCTCCTGCCGTTGTAAATAAGATATATATATATATATATATATATATATATATATATATATATATATATATATACTCGATTTTTTTCAAAAGTTCTGGATCCATTCGACGAAATTCATGTATTTAAATAAATTGTCCTCCATTCAAGATAACCTTTCTTTTATTCAAAGTTTCTAATATATGGCATCTAATATACTACAATAAAAATTTATTTTAAAATTTGGTTTTTGATCAACAGTGATCTCGTCATTCGCCTCGTACAAAAAAATTCGTGAGACTGTTCTTTGGAGGAGAAAGAATTCGGGCAATATATATTAACTGCTGCTGTTAGTGATTCAGCTTCTTTTACATATAGGGTAAAGCTTCGTGAGTCCTTTTTCCAACACGACCATTAATTAAATTTATTGAAGCAGTTACACTTTCGCAAGTATTTTCTTTTGTTCTCGATTATTTCATTAGGGCATTTGTAAACGTTATTATAATTTAAAATTATATGCCTAATTAAATTTATTCCACTTTCCCTTCGAGTCACCTACGGCTTCGACGTTAATATGTTTTGTTTTTTCGTTTTAATAAACATCCCACCTTACCGTTGCTGCTGCTAAAAATACATATAATTCTTGAACAATTCGAAACATGACACAATTTGGTTGTTTATTTTGGCAGCGTCATTTACCACTAAGTTTAAAGAAGGAGCAAAACATGACACAAACATAGGTTTATGTCCCGAATTTTTACCTTCCATATTGAGCACGTATTCAATTCCTTGACTTCTTAAGTTTAATAACGTTAATAACGAAATCACATAAACCCCCATCAATGCTATTCTTGCACGGATAAAACCCCAAAAAGTGTTCCCGAATTTCAACTTTGCTTTTGAGAAACATGTACAAATATTTCAATAACACTAATTTTTTTTACGTGAGACGTGCATTAGGAAGGGCATTAGTACCACATACTATTGCAAATTATCTTATTATATTTAGGCCCGGTTTATTCACCTCCAAGTAAACGGTTTATAGGTGCTACCGGCCATCAAGTGATCAGTAAACGTTTATTCACCTAACAGTTAATTAAATGTGTCAAGTTCATTTACTTACTGAACAGATATGCTAACGCATGAATTTACCTCTCAGTAAGTTTTCGGTAACAACTTTTGACACACGATGCAATGAAATATGTCAATGTACTATACTTATGACATAAATTCAATTTTTTATATGTCATATTTTCGTGTTTTCTAGGATAATTTGAATTCGTTGTCGTGTTCGAGTGGTGAAGGGGACGATGGAAGACTTGAACGAGTTAAACGAAATAGATGAATTTGTGGAAGTTAACCAGATGTGTCGGGAACGGCGTCCCTATAATATTCGCAGTAGGTTCCAACATCGAGATATTTTTAATTGTTTAGATGATGTTGATTTTGTAAGAAGATATAGGTTGACAAAAGGTACAACACTGAAATTACCTCAATTTATAGAAGAAACTTTAGGACATCAATCGAAAAGGTAATGTAGTTCTGTCCATTTGATCTGATCAAATTCGAATTTCATACTGAAGTTTTAATTTTAAACACTGTACATTAGTACATGGCATTTTCAGAAATAATCCGATATAACCACTAAACCAGTTGCTGTTAACTTTGAGATACTACAGCACTGGAAACTTCTACATAGTGATAGGAGACTATGGTAATATACACAGGTCAACAACTACCAACATTATTCGGAAAGTGACTAGAGCTATTTGTTATAGATGCAAATATTGACTTGACTATAAATACACAAAGGGCATTAAGTATTTTAATGCCAAAATCTAAGCAGCAGTGGCTTATTCGATATTTGCTTTATTCAGTGACCAATTTTAAAACAACAAATTCTATGACAGTTCACCAATCACACCCAAAGTTAGAATTTTTTTAATGCAAGAATAGAAAAAAAGTGCATATGAAGAAATTGAAAATTGCAAATGAGTAAGATATTATCAATAGCTTCCTTGGTGGAAGCATGTCTCAAATAACTCAAATAGAGATAACGATAATTATGCTTGACTTGTTGTTAGTACGTTAGAACTTATTATACGCATATTTTCTTCATCTTTTATGGTAGCATATCATCATAGTTCATGTATGGATTGGTTTAAATGTTCCTACCTACCTACCTACCTTCATTTGCTAATTTTCTATAATAATTTAAAAATTTGTAAATACTTATATGTTTATGAGATGTTAAATTTTTATGCGGAGCCACAGGGCACGATTGTGATTAGAAATACGAATTCTAATTCAGATCTAATTCAATTCAAATAAATCATACGATACTTGACGCCTGCGCTTGAATTACGAAATAATTGTAAATGTTTTGACGCAAGAACGATTTTAAAGTCTCATCATGTATCATGAACACAAAGTTGAGGGTGTCTTGTGATCACGAACCATCGGACGCAAATGCCATTTCACAGAACGAGCATTTATACACTTCAATTTTGATTTTTATGTGCTATCTCGTTGATTTGATTCTCAAAATATTTTTGTTGTGATTAGTTTTTGCATTTCACGGAACGTCGGACGCTATTAGCGTTTACCTTGTTTTGACAGGAACGCATGCGTATTAAGCACTTTCGTTAATAGGGCCCGACGTTATGTGAAATGCAAAAACTTGCTAGTAACTCAATGGTTAGTTGCTGATCGGCTAATATGAATAAACACAAAATGAGTTACTGATTATAATAAACTTATTGGCCAAGTAGCTACTTGACAATTTACTGGAAGATGAATAAACCGGGCCTCAGACTATCAATTATTTTGTTTTTTACTTCGTTGTGAGTTTACAAGTACGTGAGTTTTAATATTTTTATTCAAATGGTCTAATATCACTGAATCAAATAATAAAAATTGCACAATTAACACTAGTCGTTCCAAAATAGCTCTACATCGTTTCTTTTCACGATCAACTATCATTTGTTGATCCTTATGGTAGTGCAGTTGTTGATTAGAATAAATTTTAACTCGCACAGTTTTTTAATATATTTGGTGATACAGATTTTTTCGTGTTAAATAGCAGTTAAAGCATGGTGCCAATATGAGTATACATCCTGTGTCAATTAAATATCCCAATTTTATGTATTATAAATATTACAGCAGAAATGAATTGATGCAGTTAATTTGATATCATGACTAACCAATTTCATTTAGTTCATGCACCATTTGGCAAATTTTTAGTAAATAAAATTGCAGTGAATTTTTCTTTTTTTTCATCCACAAAAAAACTGTTCCTAATACTGTGTTTGATGTGGCCTATTTTAACTAATATTCACCAATTATAAGAGTACCTTATGTTATCGTACATGGCCAAGTAACAAATCAGTTAAATGAAAATCTTCGATAGCAGTTTGGGTTGTTCCAATATGTCAAGAGGGATGTCACTTCTTCTTCAGTTTCACTTGTTGCTTCTAATTCGTCAAAGACGGTTCTTGTCTCGTTGATTGTTGTTCATTCATCGTTAGTGCTTTGCCATTTTCGACAGGATTCCAGGTTTTCACTTGCAGTTTGCGCTTCATTGCTTCATCTCGCTCTACAGTCACAGTTGATAATCCCACATTCACATTCAAAGATCCGGTATGGGAAGAATTTTTAAAAAACTTCTCTGTATCCAGTCACTCTTTGTCTTTCCTCAAGTTTCAATCGCTTTTGTTTTAAATCTTCCATTTCTCTTTTCGTAGTTCTGTCCGTCATACTGTAAAAACAGATATAATTAGGGTCAGCATATACAGGTCAAATCAATTGAATTTTATACTTTCATGATGCTCAAAACGACAATAATTTAAAAGCAACTGAAAATAGACTTAGTAGCTTGAGTAGAGTTCTTTAGTAGAAGTTAATATATAATCCCAAGATGCTATGATGTACAAAATTATTTTGTTGTCACAATCTTCTGAAATGCTCTATAATAACGCTGAAAATATTATAAATCGAGAGATCAACATCGGTTTACTCGAGTTACAAATTATTACAAAACGGTCCAACGTTTGATTTTTGAGAATCGTGGCCATGGGCGTGAATTAACTTGAAGCCTGTTACAGTTAGTCTAATCTAATCTAATAATATAATTTTTATGAAGTGGAAAACATTCACCGAAGAGCATTATTTTTCTTATTTTTCCTTATGTAAAAAATTTTTAGTGACATAATCAACGGGCAAAAAATTAAGTGCGAAATTCTCAAAAATATATATCATTCACATTGCGTAAAATTTGGAATAACTAAATAAAAATCACACATGAACAGTTGTTAATTTAATTTAATTATCATCCCTTGTCATAAGTTATTTGATAATATTTTATATTTCAATCCAGAATTATATTAAGAACTCTATAAAAAACATATAACGCAACGTTACGTACTATTAATTTTGTTTACAACGCTGAATTGCAACTCTAGGGAATATCGATTGTTGATCATAGCACGTGTTACAAAGCGCGCTAATATTCATAAACATACACGTATTCCGACTAAGTAGTTGCACATAGAAAACTACTTTGTAAGATATAATTGAAAAACTTCTTTCAGCACCTCTTATGTTCCATTACTATCTTAGCTTGTCGCGCGTAAAATGAGTCGGGCTTTTTAAATCAACGCATTAGAAGTCCACTCAACTTTGGGAAAAGATTTCCGAAGTAGGAGCACTCAGCTACATTTGCTGTATATGTGTAATCCGAAGGGTACGAAAATAGAGAATTCCCGCCATTTATAAAGACAGAAGTCCGAGAAAGTAAGAATTAGGCTCCGTCTCCTTCACTCTCAGCTTCACGGCCCGCCCTTCGCAACCCCTCACTCCCTCACTGTCTCTCGTTCGGATTCACCCCGATGATGAAAAGTGGATAACTTTATCTGCTTAGAGCGTTTCGCTGTTCAAACTGCTTGAAAGCTTTCCGTATACGTGCCGCTTTGAACTTTGGCTGGATGACCTCTTACGCGCCCCCGCTTTGTTTCAAAACTTATTCGCAATATATTTTCTTTATTGCGTATCAAACCATATTGAAAGCGGTATAGAGGTCAAAGCGGACGGTGAAAGACCAAAAATTTATGTAATGCCCAAGAGATGTGTACCCGTTTTCCGGCGGCGACCGCGCGAACACTGACGGTCCTTTTTTAGTCCCCGGCAAGGAGTCACATTCTCACTAAAACGTTAAGAAAAGTTATAAGTTGAAGTGTGAGCAAAAGTTTGCAATGTGGGTTCTCAGCAACCGATCAACTTAGGTGGCAGATTTTAAAATTTTGTCATTACATGACCAGATTCTTTGTACACTGAAAACTATTTGTTATATAATTGTAATGCCTATCTTAATTAATGCATAACAATTGAGACATGTGCACATCATCACTATTACATATGTATCGAAATCGTTGCATTTCTACACAACTTACACATTAAAATACAAAGAAGATAAATAAATAAATATTTGGGACAATTCTACGAAGATCATTATTCCTATTACAAGGTGTTGAAAATGACAAGAAATATCAAGTGACGCCCACATACCTTGGTGTGTATAATGCCGTGCCTAGGGTATACTCAACAGGCAGTGTTTGCGCTCATTACACATTTAGATAGTAATTAGGTAGATAAGTAGTTAGAGAGAGAGAAGAGATAAAGAGAGAGCTAACCACCCTATCCGTCATCTTTACTGATTAGTGCTTAGTGCTGATTCTTACTTGTTTAACAGATGTGGTCAGACCACATTTTACAAATACGCCGGCACCAAGCAACACAACTATGTAAGTCAGTTAATGATATTGCTGTCAGTGTAATTGTTATATATCTTAACGCTAGTTGTGTTATGCCATTTGCATTTTGCCTTTCTATCCCGCCATTTGCCGTTTCCAAATCCCGCTCTAAAACAACTAATACTGTTGAGAGCTGCCATCAATATTTAGAAGCTAAAATATCCTGTAGTCATCCCAGCATTTGGAAATTCATTCAAGTTTTCATCCAAGTTTACTTTGAAATCGATTCGAAGATGTCATTCGATCACTCTTGTATAAATCTGTACTTATACTCATATCAATAGTTTATTTTCTTCTTTTTCCACAACACACTCACAAATTTACCCAATCAAATTTCTTAATCTATCTTCACTGTGAACTAGGCCAGACCAAATGATTACACAGGCGCGACGAAAACATCAGCAACTTCCTTTTAGCAACTCCAGCCTGAGGCTGTGAACCACTTAGAGTTGGTTGAGACAAATTCGCTGTTAGTTTGTTCATTTTCATTCAAATTTATCGCATTAAGAGAAAAAGACGAAACTTATCGATCGAATTTACAATTTCTTTAAGGAATTTTAACAATATGAAAATGACTCGACTTAAAAATATTTCATATAAGAACTAGTCTTCAGTGTGTACTTGTGTACATATAAGCGACAAATATGATTAAGTGTTAACCTGTTAGTTTGTACCTGAGGCTCGATCGCATTCAGAGAAAATTCAATTATTCGGTCGGATTAGAGCAGAAAGCGTAGTTGATGAAGTACCTTTAGCAGAGAAGTTTGGTCCCTCGAAATCCATGCAAAACCAGGTTTAGCGGAAATACAAATAACGCTTAATTCTAAATATATACCTACGAGTAAAGAATTATGTTAAACTGAGGATCAGATAAAATGCCTTATACGGGGATTAATTTGGGTCAGGACGGGGGAATAAATGCTTTGCAGCATATTTATCACTTTCCCTTTTGCCGAACAAACGCCGTGTAAAGTGGAATTACCGAGGCGGTGTCACTTGTTTCCAGAAATGAGGCGGGTCACCTTAGAACCCCTCTTTGACAAAGCGGAAATAATAATAGTTTCGAAGATATTAAAGGTAAAATTCAATTTAGCCACCGGAGGGAAAAATAACTTTCCGCGATCGTTTTATTTCGTACTATGGAAGTGAAACTACCAGCACACTGCGGAGATATTCCTTTGACAGCATCAAAGTGGAGTTCCTCGTGGAAGGAAAAATCAGTATTCCAGTTATCCCCCTATGAATCCGTGGAGCATGCATCTTCAAATATTTGCTCTGCTCGTAACTTATCTGGAAATTGATTTTTCTTAAAGCCAATCGTGCGTTACCGCCGGCTTTACTATGCAACCACGCCGATACCAGAATGGAAACGTCACGTGGTTCACAAAACGATTCGGATTTCTCACGATAAATACGTTCCCTTTTGAAAACACATCGGATAGATATTTTTTCATCATTTATTATCTCCGAATGATTTGCAGTATCAATTAGAACTCCACTACCGTAATAAATAATGGTGCAGGTGTGAAAGTTCACGTTTATAGATCCTAACGCCCACTAAATGAATATTATCTTGACAGTAATAGTTTCTAATTGGCAGTAGTTTTAAAGATGTGCAGCAATTTTAAACCTGGGGTGTAACAGCGCTTTATATATTATCAACATAGGCTTAAGCTGAACGCAACTTCAACTGAGTTAAAGGGACACTTAATATCACGGCTATAAATGAATAGGCAGTTCTGCATCGTAAAAAGCAGCTATATTTAGCTATATACACCCCAAATTTAGAAAAATGAATTGCCTATTTAATATAGGAGAAACAACTTCGAAACATGCGAGATCAAACGCTGCATAAATAGCTGACACAAATGAAAATAGCTGAATGTAACATAACTTTACTTTCAACTCGCCTTGAACTGTAGGTGAACTTATTAAAAAAACATAATGTATATTCCAAGACGACCATTTAATAAAATGTAATAAAAAAATATTAGTTCGAAAAACTAACTGGTCAGTGACAACCATTACTAAACAGGAATTACAAGACATAACCTCAATATTTGATGTTCCAAAACAAGGAAAATATCACTAGAATTTAAAAGACACGTTCGGTTATTGGACTGAAGAGTCCTAAAGTTTCGATACTATATGCAGCCCCAGTACATGAAGTCTGAAAATAGATAGTAAAACCAAGCAAACAAACAAACGCAAACACCCTACTCTACACATTCACTATACTAGTGAGAGAGATCGCGGCTATCGCAGCTAGAGAAATAAACTGGTTTATTTTTTCAACTATCCTATCCTCAACACATGCAAAGAGCTTCGAGGAGTTTCACTCCACTCGTGCGTCGCCGCGAGACACAATTTTTCATGGGTTTTTTTATTCAAATAATAAGGGCTGCATATTTTAAATAAACATAATAACTCGTAAGGCGGCCGTGTATTTCCAACGTCCTAACGAACATAATCATAGAAATAAACAAACAATCCTAGCAGTTCAAACCTGGGAAATTTAAAGAGGAGACATTAAGGATCGAGTATTAATTTCGCGTTGATCGCATGCTGAAAACGTCGCCTGAGGCGTGGCCTTCTCTAGCCATCTCTCTCTCTCTCTCTAGCCATCCCCTATTAATGCGTAATGTTAATATTTCTCTTCATTCGAATTTTAGTTGCCATGCATATAGCCATGACTTAAGCGTCAATAAATACACAATGTCTTTCATTTTCAATCTTAGCTTTCCATTTCATTGCATCCACCCATGAGCTACAATGCCTTAGCGCACTCCCGACCTCTTCTCTAAGGCTCTGGACGTAAATAAATTATTGCAAAGTAAAACAGTTACTACGTATGTTACTATTTTGATTTGTGAAATACGTGCAACAATATGTGCAGTTCCGATTGGTGTACATTAAATTGATCTATGGGTTATTAACAGCGTGGTAGGTGTGTTAAATCAGTTACTACTAGTAACATCTGGAGTAACGTTCCATTTGACAACATTTTTCCTTCATTAAATTTCGATGTGATTTACCTTTCTTTTTCTTCAGTAAATCTATTTAGATTTATCGATGACAAAAAAGTTTTGGAAAATTATTTCTGAATAATTGAGGCCAAAATATATTTCTCCTGGAAATCCCTGAAAATATCTAATGTCTAATACAACTGGTGATGCCCTCGATTTTGACATAACAACTTGTAAATATTATTGAAGATGGATCTGTATCACGATAAAACTCTTTCCTCATATTCCTTAATATATTTTTCTGTTAAAACATTTATGCAAAGTGCGGAGCAACACCATAAAAATATTTTTACTTGTAGTATATTCACTTGAAGCACATAATATATATTGTTCCGATATGTCCTAAACAAATTATTGCAGACCAGATATTTACCTTAAACAAAAATCTGGTTTCCTTCTTTGTGAAACGATTATTATTAAAAGTACAGCATCTATTCAAAGTTTGAATTCGCTAACTCTTAAAATGAGAGTAGGAGTAAGCTCTATGGTGTAAAATCCATAAAGATACAATACATAAAATTCTGTAATACTGCAAACCGTTATTGAATATATTAATTGCAAGGTAGGTTTGTCGTCACGTTACACAAAACTTTTACCCTAGCACTTGATTGGACCGTAAGATTGCGGAATAAGTTCTACTAGGTGTAGGTTGCATACTAATGCAATATTTTTAAGCAGACCCAAATAATTATTGTTTTTAAGTAAGTTTTTGACAATGTGAATCTCGAAAATTATTCATTCTATGAATTATTATGACTGTAAAACCTAATAGATTTCAAGAATCACACATTTGTAAATTGTAACGATAAATAGAACTTAAATTTGTTCAGTAGTAATGATTATGAAGCTAAGTATAGTAATAATTATTGTTATATTTCATAACATAAAATTAAAATATTTTACGGTTTTAATGCTCTGAGACAGTTTATTTCAATGAATTAAAATAGTAGTTCAAACAAAAATTATTTGGAAAATATGAAATTACATACAAATCTAATTGTGTATTTCTATCTATCTATCAAATCTAAGTGTATTTAATCAAGAATGATGTGACAATTTCCAGTTATTCATTTAAACATATAATTACGCCCGAATTAAGTAAATTACAATATACAGGGCTATGCAAAACGTAAAGCAACGAAAACAAAAGAAAATGGTATGGGAATTACTTATGAGATGGGTAATGGGCTATGGGAAACAAAATGAGATTAAGGTACCGACAAATGTGGTAACAATAATTCCTTAGATAACTGATTCTTTAACTAAGAGAGAGGCGTTATGGGGAGATTAATTTCGTGGCAATTTGCTACCCGTAGGACCCTCGGGATAATAAAACCAAAATAACCAATATTGAAACTACAGACAGGTATATGAGAAGTAAACATATGTCTGACAGATCCAGTAAGAACTGTAAGACCTATATGGGAAGGAAGTAAGAGGCATCATTGGAAATATTTCGATAATTTCGACTGGTCTCAAAAGATTCAATATTAAAATAACGCTCAACCATAGAATAATCACCACAGACAATAGACTTAAAAGCAAAATTTTTGAGCAGGTTTCTTCGAACATGCTCATTTTTTGAAATACGAGTAGCTTAATAAGCAGACCAGAAAAAAGAACTGTAGTCAAGGTGAATTCACAATAATACGCCATATAAAATTTTGATGGTACTAGTAGTAGTGAAATTACGAGTCAGTTTTTGATGAAGCTTAATATTTTCGTTGACGTATTAACGACAATTAATACCAGTTAACCAAGTGGTAACCCTGGGGGTCACCCGTGGTAACTAGATATTCGTAAGAATATTGGTGGTTTACTCTAGTTAAATACTACCATGTTTTTAAGTGTTCCGCTCCATTACTGTAACAGATAAACAATTAAAATGAACTTTTGGTGTCGTTTCAAGCAAGGCTGGCTGCAGATATATATCGCTATTTTGTCAACAGCCGTTTTTAACTCCTTTAATTACAGTTGTCTAACTACTAGCGACGACTTATCTGTTTTTCTGGACGTTTCGGCAGCGATATCAGCTATTAGTAAAATTAGCACAGTTTTATGGAAAATTTAAGGGTCAAATATGTCAATATGTCAATGTTGATTTGACATTATGTTGTTTGGAATTCCGTCATTCCGTGCAGCATAGGAGTCCAGATATCATTTATTTCGATGGAGCATGTAGCGATTTCGTTTTTGTTGTTAACTAGAAGGCTGGCACTTTCTCTCAAATTTCCTTCGTTTATGATTTTCTACCTTCGTCAGTATTTGGTATTGTCAAATTGCATCATATGATGGTCATTTATTTGAATATGTTTCGCCAAATTTCAACTGTCTGTGTGCTCTTTCCTAACACTGTATTGCTTTTTTACATGCAGCAAATGGACGTGATTTTTCCCCAGCACATTTTATCCTTCAAGAGCACGGTAGACGTTGTATTATGTTTTTCGTATTCTGTATCTCATTTAGTGGTTTAGTTTATACGATTTTTGGTGGTAAGGTGTTTTCTGTTTGAAAGTTGAATTTGTTTCCAATTTTTGTTATTTTCTCTAACATTGCAGGATAATCTGTAATTGTGTTAGTAGCGATTAGCTCATAGTGTTGCGAAATATTTTGTTATTATATCGATTGCTCCTTCTTCCTCTTAATTTTCGTTATTGCTATAGATTCATAATTTTAACTATATATTTGTGTTCCCTCGTTTTCACTCTGATTTGAGTTTGAACTTCCCGTGATGTCCATTGGCAACGTACTTCGATGTACGTTCGACCGAGTCAACACACATTCCGCATATTTATTGTATTATACCCTTAAGTAATAAAGCAGGTTTCAAATCCATCGATATATCGTTATTCTGAAGAAGAGACCAATACAGTTCACAGACGAAAAAAAGAACGACATTGCAGTTTTGTGTGTGGTACCTTTCTATATACTGTGAAATAAAAAATGTTATTAATTTTTCCTATTAACATATCCAGAAATGGTCTTATTATTTTCCATTAGGATAAAACCTAAAACCTTACCACTGGTATTGGGAAGGTTTAAGTGGCCAAATTGATAAACTCTGGTATTTTCATTTTGGATTTTTCACTAAGAGATTCAATCGTATCATAATGATCATGATACAGATTAGCATTAAACGTAAGTGTAATATAGACAATACTACAAGAGAGATATACTACACAAATATAAAATTGTTTTTGCCGCTACAGAAAAGGGCAAAGATATGCTCGAAAAAGGAGCTAATGGGTAATGAACTGGAACTAGGATCTCTTTCTTGATCTCTATCTAGACACCAGCGTCCCTGCTGAAAGAACTTTGCATGCTAAAGATATTGAAGTTATTATAGCCTAATTTAGCAACCATATCAGCTACAAGTAATGTTTCTGTAAAAATATCATGCCAAGATTTTTAGTTGTCAAATCACGCTCACTACTATTCTGTCTTTTTGCACATTCAGCTCTAACTGCCTTGAGTTTATTTCTCTGAAAAGAGGTTTGGCGAAGATGAATAAAAATTTTATTCTTCTTGCCAATCTTCATTTCGATACTTAATAGGTACAAATTCTTTATGAATAAATTGAAGCCGTATTTCATAAGTTGTCCATGTTCAGAGGTATGAATTTGTTTTGAAGTTCAAATGATGTCATTTCATGAGAAAAATCAGTTAAACTCGAATAATAAATAAATTCTTGATTTGAATTGGAATGTGTACTGTATCAATTACAAAATAAAAAGGTTCTGCATTTGAGGGAATATTTATTAAAAATTTTTAGAACTATTGCATTACTAAACAGAGAAACAGCTTTTTTTATTGCATGATTACCGAAAACCATCCCAATAACTTCAAACCTTATATAATCGAAGCCAATCAGAATTTTTTGACAAAAAGATACAATATAGTACCAGTCAGATTATTTGTAGACAAAATATGCACCACTTCGTACATGATTTTAAGTGGAAATCATAAACACGCCAGTACAAACCTTGTTGCTAAAATTATTTCAATGAAATTTATTGAAGTCTTTTAATTAGTACCTTACACACTGCTCATCAAACCGTTATCTAAAAATTTTCTAATTCTGTCCGTGTAAATCTGGTGTATACAAATAAATAGGTGACCTCAATAGTGATGCTTACGTGGGAGAAACGTGAAACAATCAATTTATCAGCAATCTCATAAAACTTGGGCAAAATTTAAATTTATTTTCATTCTAAGTACAACCTGGCATCTTTAACTCTACCAAGCTCTCCGGCAACTTGTCGACGTCCAGTAACAATACCTGCATTAATAATAATGATAAATTGTTAAAGTTCGTAATACCTGCCGTTTCTTCGGTTGGAATCGCGCTTCTCGTATTATCTTGATTCGTTATGCGCACTCGTTTACGGAGTATCTATAACGATTTATCTTGCTTGCTGACATTCGAAAATAATTGAAAAATTTTTCAGCGTCTTCTGCGAGTCGTAGGTATGAAGCGTAAAAATGATTAGGTATATATTCTATCAGTATTTATTGGATAAAGGGAGGAATGAACTTCACATTTCATATTCACAGTGTATTATTGTTCAGATTGGATAGTTGGGTAGTTCAAAGTGATTTTATGTTAGAACATATATTGATTTGATAATTTTAATTTTCTTACACTGCAAGGAAAAATAATAAAGTTTAAAATAGCACACCAGATACAGAAAAGTACATAAACGAAGGGAAAATGTAGTAAATACTTAAACTCAAACCAAAACCAAGAAAGAAATACCCTTTAGATTTCAACCAAAATACTCAAAAAGCAACGGAATCCAAACAATACTAACCAAAAAATAACATAAGATGAGAAACCCATACCGAATAATAATTCAAAATCATAAAACTTTCAATTGCAAATAATAGTAATTTTCAAATTCGATACATATGAATGTAATTAATTCTCATTAGATCTACATATTATTTTGGCTGTTGCCAAATTTTATTTTGAACATTCCCATGGTTCTTGGCAATTCCTTTAAAATAAGGAAATTCGGATTTCTCTAATGATGGGTGATGGCAAGGAGGATTTTTGTTGTTTGTCATAATCGCACAAATGTTATGTCTTTTTTAGTAGTTTCGTAGATTAAAAATCAACTTCAGATTAGGAATTAACATTTGACGCATATTAATATAGTGCAGTCCCTGTACCACGATTAATTAATCAGCACTCTATAATTGTTCCATAATCCTTCTGTCTCGTGGGCATCATATCTAATTAGTAAACGTTTTAAATTTTGCCCTAGGAAAGTAATGTTTTGAAAGTTTTCACTTACTGGTTTCCAAGTGAACCCAGTGGCAATCAGACTGCATCATCCTATACTGATTACTAGCTTTATTATCCTTTCAAAACCTCCTCGAGATGTTACTATTGCACGCTCCTTTAAAGCACAATAATAAACGTTCCTGCTTCTAGTGTTAAAGTTAAAAGTGTCCATTTCCGCAATTCATAACGTCGAAGTACGTGACTGGGAGAACCATTATCGGGTTGCAATTTCGCTGTAGTGTCACAGGGAAAATTCCGAACTATAATCTGGGAAAATGTAAAGAAACTGGCGTTGCAAATTCTTTTTATTAAAAAAAATGGCTAAAATTAAAATCAAGTCCGGTTAAGCTGTTAAATCATATCGGAAATTATATTCTCGATGTTCACGACTAACTTGGTAGTTGCGGACTAGAAATTTATTTGTTAAAAAATTTTTTCACCGTTTTCAGTTTGCTGTACATATTCAACTCGGCATTTTTTCTTTCACTGGGAAACTAAAACAAGTTCGTATGACGGACTTCACACAATCACTCTGGCAATCAGTTCAATTCGTGACCATGAATGAACTGACGGCAGACTGTTGCATTAACGGACGGCATTAGACGTTCAGTCCAGTTAGCAATCTAATTTCTAAAATGGTATTATTCGAGTTTGGCAATTATAACTAAAATATGGGCTAAAAATAAAACACTGGTGGAAGAGTGACTGAAGAAACGACATCTTATACCATCGCATTTTCTTCAAACAACTTGACTTCTTAAGAAAAGTAATTAGGCCATTAAAATTGTCAAAAGTTTCCCAAAATCTTATCAAACTCCTTCAAAACATCAGCAATTTTTTAAGAGAGTAAAAATTGTATTTCGAATTTCACGTTTTTTATTCACAATTTGAACTTCATCGAAAGTATCATTACTTTATCAAAAAACGCATATGTTTCCTAAATAAACTTCTCAACTTCTCTCAGCCTCCCATTTCCTGAAGACTGACGATTAAATCTGTTTTGAAGACAATTACAATACTTTTATATTTGCCATCATGGGAACTTCTTTGAATTGTAACCTTAATATTTCTAAATATCTTTAAAATTATGATGCCCCCTTGTAAATGTGGAATTTACATCTTTCATAAGATAATTGTAAGTTCTTTAAAAATGCCATAGGATCGTTTTTTGTTGTAGAAAGATCCAGAATATCCTATAGATCCTGGAAATTATTCAGTAATCAGAAAACTGGAAGCTTATAGAAAAATTCAGGAAAGTGAATGAACTTTCCAGAATTCAAAATCCGATAACGGTATTGCCACAAACAAAGGATTCAATATAACAAGAATTTCTTTTCAATTAGAAATACAAACATCGGCTAAGTTAGAAAGTAAAGAAATCCACAATCACTATAAATTATAATTAAGGACACTGTATTTGGTAATTTATATGAGACAGTGATATCGGGTGAAGACAAAAAACTACTACCCTTAGGATCTTCATTTAGTATATCGTCTTCTGCAAAAAGGTTATCTATCAAGAAATTAGTAGCGGATGTAGAGTTCTGTTTCAAGATGATAATTAGTTAATAATTCCTTCAATAATACAATTCCTGAACTGGCATCCTGGGCTAATGTTTTATGTTTTCTACAGTGATATTGAATAAAAGCACATAGGTTCCATTGCGTGAAAAAATTCTTGACGATACTGATTGTTGCTTCACTATTCCATTTGGCCCCTCCCAACCCACCACATGTGACCACATCTATCATTCAACAGAAGGCTAATAACCAGATTTCAAGTCTAAAATAATGTGGCATGATAGTGATAGCAAACAAATGGCTAGATCCTTAATTATTTATAACTCGGTGTGCACAAAATTTTACGGTCTTGCTAAAATCCATTAACCACAATCCAAAATATTAAGATTGCTAAGTTCCCTTCTGATGCGTTTGTTCAGAGCATACAACACATACAACAGATACTTTAATAGAGATTCCTTTGAATTTTCTACAATAATTAATGGTTACTGGTTGTTCAGTAACACTTCATTGGACATTACAGCATTAAACGATACTGCAATGCGATTGAAAATGTTTATAAGATATCCGAAACTAATTTCATTAAATTGTTCGAATTTGTTTTCATTACTATTTGTTTCAAATTTAGCAGCAAATTTTATAAAAAAATTCTGGAACTCCAATGAGATCCCAAGTTTGTGAATGAAAATCCAGTGGTTGCTCAATATGTAATGGATTGCTTACTTGTTGAATGTAATATAATGCATTATAATAAACTCCCCTTTCACCTATCATTCATTAATAAATATTTGGATGGCATTATCTAAATGCAATATCTAAAGATAATACATCAGTGATCCTTAACGTATTTAATAGTTACAATATGTACTTAAAATTGAGTATCGAAGAAGAACGTAACAGAAGCATTCCATTCCTTGACACTTTATTACACAGAATTTTGAGGAAATTATCCAACTAGATTGGTATACTAGTAAAATGAATTCACTGGTAGCTATGAAAACACAGATCAATAAAATTTGCCACGAAACGTAGAGAACACTTTATTTTAGGAAATTGCACACAATAATATCCTAAACCGATTATACGCTTGCCGAACTTCCTTAATAAACTTACCGAATAATACGAGTTTAAACCATCAACTAACTAGAAATAATAGCGATGATCAAGAACAGATAGCGTATATAATACATATAAGTACAGATAAAGTATAGATCACTTCAATTCATTAAAGAACTCACATCAAAGCTAATTTCGGTCTTCAGTGAACGATTCAGTGAAAGTAGCTAACAGAATGATTGAGAAGGTTGGCAATCTCTACAGAAAAGTGAGAAATCTCATGAGTTAATAAGATAACTGAGATATGGTCTATAAAATTTCACATTCTGACTGTCCGACTAACTACATTAAACAAACATCTAGAAACCCTAGGGCAGTCACAAAAATGACAGTAAAGTAAGAGCACACGTCTGGGCATTGTCACAATATGTAAGGGCCACAGCATAGTGTTTGTTGACACAATGGTTTTACCACGAGGAGATAACAACATTAGAAGAAACTTTATTCAAGCAACGTATATTCAACAAGAAGGGACACTTATTAATAAACGTAGTGACATCCAGAACCTGAACACAAGACACCCTTATATCACACAATTCGAAAAATCCTTAATAGTCCAAGATCCCAGAGCGATAAGACATAACTTATTTTCTAAAAGATGAAACTTTAAGTTCTCAGTAGTGTCTCATGTACTTTGTATACCTGCGTGTTTGTGAAGTTTGCCCAGTGACACCTGGGCAGGTACCAGGTGAGAAAGGCGACTAAAAATAAGAGTTACTTAACTTAAATTTATATGGCTGATTTTGATATATATTTAATAGAATATCATTCTCAAATAGTATCGCAAGTATCAGACACTTTTCATGGACCAAAACTTTTGTCAGACGCTTTAAAGCTCCACCAAAAATAAATGAACTTTACTTATTTTTTAATGTCTGATTTTTTAATATGTTATCAAGATAACTATTACAATATTATATTTAGTCAGTCAGACAAATTGG
Organism: Cryptocephalus primarius; assembly: GCA_963576515.1. Lineage (NCBI taxonomy): Eukaryota > Metazoa > Arthropoda > Insecta > Coleoptera > Chrysomelidae > Cryptocephalus > Cryptocephalus primarius. The sequence goes on from OY754947.1 coordinate 7,322,938, forward strand.
AATGACCAAAAATCCCTTAAACACAAAAATTATTCGGCCGTGAGTACGAACGCGAGAGCATTATGCGTATGCGTGTCAGAGCGAAGAATTTAAATATTCCAAAAAGTACTTACTGCTTTCGATAAAATATTTTTGCATCTCTTTTCAAATAGAATGAATCTCAACATTAAGGTAAAAATTAATAATTATTGAAATTAAAATAATTTATTGCATATATTCGGTAAATTAATTTTTTTTCGGAGTAATTGTATTTTATAAAAAATTATTTTTATTTTTTGTTACCAAAGATAACAGTTTTTACATTTTTTAAAAAAATAATTTTAGTAAAAAAGAAAATAAATATAGTTAGTAAGTGAAAGTATTTGATTATCCTTAATCATCGTTATCATCATCAAAATAATCATTAGAATTTTCATCATTGAGCCAGTCATATTGTCCATTCGAATCATCATTCTCATCGTCATCATTTATATTGTTGTCGTTGCTGTCAGCTTCTTCTGTAAAAAACCAAATAAAATAATTACAAAACATAAAACTACAAATATAAAACAAAAAATGAATTGTAAACCTAAAGTTAAAGTACAGTACCTGGATCTTGAAGTGCTTCACTGACGTCTCTTGGTAATTGGTCACCATCAAACCAATAAAAGTGTTACTGGTTTTTTTCTAACGTCCAGCCATTATTTTCAGGGGTAAAGATGGTTGGTTGTTTTTCATTTGCATTATTCCATATGCTAGCAATGTAATTAGCTCGGAGATATTGTTGAAATAATTCAGTTTTGCATGGTGGTAAATTGCTAACATCAAAATTTTTTAAACTTTTTGGATTAAATTCTTCGTTAACATCAGAAACGGTATAATTATTTAAAAACAGCTGAAGCCGGGCAGCATCAACGTCAAGTGTACCAGAAACATTATAAATTTCGCAGATAAATTTTTGTACTTTGTTAAAAATATCCTGTTGTATGTTGTGCATCGGTAAACGACTCTGGGCTTCCAAATTGCATAAAAGCAAGCTGATATTCCTGCTTCTTCATCAATATATTAAAAGGTCTTTGTTTACCTTTTTTGAAAAAGGAAGGATTAAAGTCACACCCAGTCAATGCATGAAATCCTGGTAAACTTTTACACAAAGATGGGCTCAAATGCTCGTAAATTTTTTTTAAATTAATGTATCTCTGGTTATTTCCAGTGCCTGCGTATAACCATACATTGGAGTCATCATTTTTCAAATTACCCATATGTCCTAACATAATTATTGCAATATCCGTGTCAGAACATCTAATAACAAAATTTGCTTGAGCATCAATGTTATAAACATGAAAAACAATTTTTGTGTCAGCTTCTTCATGCTCTGGACAGGATAAACTGTCATCTACACCTGATACAACTTTGTTGTTATCAACGATGTAAGAATGACATTGTTTATAATTTATAAATTAGTAAATAAATAAAATAAAATTATAAATTTCAGTAGACTGAAACAGAATGTGAGTTAATGAAGGATAACCGGGTTACTATGGACGTCTCGCTCGCTCTGAAACGCATGCATAATGCTCTCGCGTTCGTACTCACGGCTGAATAATTTTTGTGTTTAAGGGATTTTTGGTCATTCCAATTTGTCTGACTGACTAAATATAATATTGTAATAGTTATCTTGATAACATATTAAAAAATCAGACATTAAAAAATAAGTAAAGTTCATTTATTTTTGGTGGAGCTTTAAAGCGTCTGACAAAAGTTTTGGTCCATGAAAAGTGTCTGATACTTGCGATACTATTTGAGAATGATATTCTATTAAATATATATCAAAATCAGCCATATAAATTTAAGTTAAGTAACTCTTATTTTTAGTCACCTTTCTCACCTGGTACCTGCCCAGGTGTCACTGGGCAAACTTCACAAACACGCAGGTATACAAAGTACATGAGACACTACTGAGAACTAAAAGTTTCATCTTTTAGAAAATAAGTTATGTCTTATCGCTCTGGGATCTTACTCTATAAAGAAGATCAGTCCACTGCCCACATATGTACGTGAGAGTTTTGTATTAAGATCTCAATACGGTCAAAGCGTGATATATGTAGTCCCTAAAATTGAATAGAGGCTTAGAACACGACCAGCGCCGCCTATAAAAAACACTATTTTCATAAAACGTAGAACAGAACAGAACTGTCCAAAGACATGGATCCGTGTATTTTGATTGATATTTATGGATTTATCGAAGAGACACGGCATTGCCTATTCCGTTGTTGACTTTTTTCCTAGATAGCTTTCGTTTACGAATATCCTGAGCGGTTACAAATTGTGAAGTGGTGTTATCGACATTGTTATACCGAAGATAGTTTTTTTCGTTTAAAATTAATTAAACTAATTAAATCAGTTTATTTATTTATTTATGTATTTATTTATTTATTTATTTATTTATTTATTTATCTACTTATTCATTTATTTATTTACTTATTTACTTATTTATTAACTTATTTATTTACTTATTCAATCATTCATTCGTTCGTTCGTTCGTTCGTTCATTCATTCGTTCATTTATTTATTTATTTATTTATTTATTTATCTATTTATTTATTATATTACATCATGCATTTTCACATATTTATTCGACCCACTTGTGCGTTAAGAAAGCCGTGCTTCCTCTCTCGGTCATTCCCGGAGTGCCTCATTTCGTTTGTTATTTTAAATTTCTCTCTAAACCACTATAATAGTTACATTTAAAGATTTCAATACATGTCCCCTTGCATCAAATTAATGACAATCTGCAAAATGTAAAATGAGTCATATTTACTGACCGAAATACTGGATCGCAAGATTGACCTGACCCAAAGTCCACTGCGGTCCGTCCAATATTGTTTACCTAACCGACTGTCGTTGGGAGCCTATCCTGCTAATATTTATTTAATTCCCCGTTATGGAATTTCAATTAGAAGAAGTTGTGGAAAATATTTCCAACTTTCCGTCGGAATGACGTAAATTGAAACGTGTTGCAGAATATTTAAACTCGACGCAGAAAAACGCTGACGATCCATCCGACGTTAGCCGAAACTTTTCCGCTAATCCGCACCGAATTTTTTCTCTTTCTTTCTCTCTTTCCCTCCTATTATCGAAATTTCTGATGTTTAAAAAGCTCTGCACGCTCGCCCATTTCGTTTTATAAACCTGGGAATCACGTTGTCTTTCCTCTTTCCTATCCCGCTGCGCTCTCGTCTAGCACGCTCACAATAGAAGGTGATAAATTCGGAAACAGGAGTACTTCCTGAATCTCATTGTTCTAAATCCAGATATGTGTAATTAATTGTAGATAAATTTTGAGAAACGAGCGGGGAAACGAAGCGCAATCCACATACAACAATTTCGGGTAGTTAATAATAATTACTATTATGAATTGTTAGTGTAATAATTAGCAATAACTTAGTATTTTTAAGATGAAATTGATATATGTGTTAAATAAACCTTCAATGAAATGTAAGAAATACAAGTTAGATTCCATTTCTCTTTGAAACACGTACATTTAACTATAAATTATGACACATTGTATCAAATATAAACGGTTGAACCCTGCAAAAATCAAATATGAGTGATATATATATATATATATATATATATATATATTCAATTAATCAAATAAAATAGAAAAATATTAGAAATTTATTTACAGGAAAAGTGGTATTTGACATTATACAAACATCGGCTGGAAATTTGTATTATAATATTTTACCCATTTCATTTAAAGTCGTAATTCAGAAACAGTATTCTATTGATTTAATATTCAGGAAGTTTTATACTTGGGTTGACACATGCGCCAGTTGCTTGCCATTTCACACTCGTGTTATCTCGTACTTTAGTGAGATGTGTCGAATACAATCTGTACAAATGATAAAATGTACCAGGTCTACACCTTGAAAAATCTCGGTAGCAAATCTGTAGTTGATACAGATACTCACAGTACTAATGAGAAGGAGATAAACAACAACGACGAAGAACATAATCAAATCATGCATTTGAACTTTTTCAAGACACACTTCTCCACAATAATTTGAGAAAAATTGATAGATTGAAAGGATTTTTAAAAAAATTCTAGTTGAAGTGAAAAATATTATAGTGGATTAGTTTCGAGAAAATTATAGTAATATTTTTGGAAAACCACAATTCTTTTAAATTTAAAATTAATTGAAATCATGTGTTCAATTGGTATAATAACTATAACAATTGTTATACTAATATACATTTAATAACAAACCAAACGACATAAAAGAAATTAATGTTGGATATTCCATTTCTTATGATAATATAAGATAATATAACAAGCCGTTACCCTCTCGGCGTCGCTCACTAGTACTCAAATTAGCATTTATATCGTACATGATATATAACCCAATAATAACAATATTATCTCCTAAGTATAAATAGTTTAGAGATGTATTACAATGCTATTCAAAGATATAATCAGATTGAGTAATTCGCTTTCGACTTTCAACTTACATATTAGCAATCAATTACTAGAAAAGTTTACGACACTTTTTTTGTTACTGAAACACTAATTTGTACCAATTCACAAAACAATCTGTTCAACGATATAAAATTTGATACACTGCAGCGCCCTCTGGTAGTGAGATAAAATAGAGCTAATAGCACAAGAATATTCTACGTATTCAAATATCTATTTGTACCAATTTTCATTGCTATCGGTTGAACGGTATAGAAGTTAAAACATTGCCGCGCCATCTGGTGCCGAGTTACAACAATGAGCGTATCATACAAATCTTCTTCACGAAAATATATATATATATATATATATATATATATATATATATATTTAAAACGTATAAAATTGTATAAATATGTACATGGACCAGGAATTATATGAATGTAAATGTGTATTTGTAAAGTAAATGCATCAATATGACTGAATAGCTGCAGATCAATGTCTCAATTAGTGGGAATTGATTGTGAGAGTCCCAGCTAGCGAGAGTCGTGGCTGCCTGCCGTTTGAATGAATCTTTTATCTAATTTTATCTTCTGATAATTCTCAATCCGTTCATTTTTTATTTCGAATTAATAAAATAGATAAATTCATGGCACTCAGCCTATCAACGCTTAAGGAAAATATGTTCGTATTTTAATTAAATTATTTAAATATCAACGCTGTTATACTTATCTATATTGTAATAATTCTTTTGCCTTTAAACTGTAATTCATTACAGTAGGATGTTCATAATGGAATTTAGTTTTTTCGCATAAGTTTGTTTGTTTAATAAATTTAACCTGAGAAAATTTGAGAAATTTGAGAAAAATTGAGAAAACATTTTTGATTTTCAAACGGTATTTAATGCATAACAACAAAGATGGACATTCTACTGCATATACTATGTATACTCACTTCATAATATATTGTCGCGTTTTTAACGTTCGTTGCGGTGTGAATTAAAACACTTGATACGAAAAAGCAGTCAACTAAATTTATTGCACACACTTGATAGCTGTTATTAAACACTGTAAGACCTATTGAAAAATGTACACCCTAAACCTTTATTTATGTCGCATTTATTTTACTCGACGTCGCGCCAATGTTCTCACTCCCCTCCTAGCGGCCGCGGGTTCCTTATATATGCGGTGGACCTTCTCCGTTCCACTAGAACGTTCGGGATTCGCACTCGCTGGTCGCTTCTCGGCGGGTCGAGTCGTTTCGAGAATAGTGTAGAACTTCTCGCATATTCTCGCTGTTAAGATCGTCACACTGCCCTCTTCCTAAGCTCATTTCGTCCCGAAATGATTCCAAAGATGGTGGATGTCGATATCGGCAGAGGGTTCCCTTCTTGCAACAGGACCTCTTGTAGAAGTAGCAGTCCACGGTTCTCTCCAGAGAACGGCGTTGAGGACTGTAACAGCACACCAGAACTTGTATGCCTGTAAACCTAAAGACCACTTCCAACATGCTGCGAATCATCCTCCAATCCAAGCCATCGAGTCCGCACGCCAGCTTGGGAATCGCCAGGCTTCTCAGGTCCTCGGCCAACAACTCCACCTTTAGAGAACACAGCGCGTCCCAAACATCCTTATAGGTTGGCTTCTGATTTGATGCCTCTTTGGTGACCAGGTAGAAGATCCTCCTGCCGGTTTCTTTGTCAGTTACCTTGAGTGCTTGCCCGATTCTGGGATTAGACTGACGCAGCTCTTGAATATTCCCAAACTTCCTGCGGAAAACTTTGGCTATCCCTCCAGACATTTCCAAATCCTTAGCCACACAATGTGCCAGGGCATACTCAGCTGGAACAGTAAACAGGTCCTGCTGCACTTCACAGGTCACGCCGACCCTACTCTTTCGGCCATTGGAATGACGGGCCATGAATTCCTCGAATGTCAAATCCGACTCTGGTTGGATTTGCCGCAGCTCAGCGTCTTCGTGGTTTCCGTAATAAGGAGCCAGTCGGTTGAAGTGAATGACTCGAGCTTTACCCCGCGGCGGCTTTTGTATCCTGTAAAGGACATCGTTGATGGCTTCCAGAACTTTATATGGGCCGTCCCAGGATGTTTGAAGTTTTGGTGATAGTCCTCCTTGTCTCTTGGGATCGTAAAGCCAAACCATATCACCGGCATTGTACCTGTGATCCTTGGCATTGACATCGTACGCGTCCTTCATCCGATCACTGGCATCTTGAATGGAAATGCGAACTTGACTATGAATGGCATCCATTCTTCTTCGCAGTTCACTAACGTAGTCCTCCCCGGCGACATCAGTCCCTGGCGGGCAGCCAAACTTTAGATCGCATGGGAGACGGAGTTCTCTTCCCAAAATTATCCGCGCCGGAGACTCTCCTGTGCTTTCATGCACGGCCGATCGATAAGCCAGCAGGAACAAATGAAGGAAGCTATCCCAGTCCCTTTGATGGCTAGAGACCACTTTGGCCAAATACCGATTAATGGTCCTATTCATACGCTCTACCATTCCATCTGACTGCGGGTGTAATGCAGTAGTCCTTGTTTTCTTAATTCCGAGTGTCTTACAGATGTCCTGGAACAAATTGGATTCAAAATTTCGCCCTTGGTCCGAATGTAGCTCCAAAGGCACACCAAATCGGCAGACCCATTCTTTCACCAAGGCGTCGGCAATAGTGGAAGCTTCCTGGTTCGGTAGAGCGTATGCCTCAACCCATTTGCTGAAGTAGTCCATCACGACCACAATGTACTTATTTCCTGCTTCTGATTCGGGAAACGGGCCGGCCACGTCAATAGCAATCCTCTCAAATGGGCTTCCCACGTTGTACTGGCGCATCAGAGCCTTCCGCCTTCTCTGCGGCCCATTACTGGCCGCACATACAACGCATTTCCTGCACCAGTCTCTTACGTCTGCCTTGCTATTGACCCAGTAAAATCTCTCCCTCACTTTTCCCAGGGTCTTTGTCACTCCGAGATGTCCTCCTGACACACCGGCGTGGATTTCTTCTAGCAATTCCGAAATCCGACTTTTAGGTACAACAATTTGCCTCCTTCCCTCTTTGCCGTCGTGGTCAACTATTTTCCTTCGCAAGAGTCCATCTTCTACAATTAGGGAGTTCCATTGTGCCCAATACGACTTGACGTTGGGAGAATACTTGGCAACTTCTTCCCAGGTTGGCCTTCTTTCTTCTTTCATCCAGTTTAGGATTGTCCGGATGTCGGGGTCTTCCTCTTGGTCTTTTATAAGATCCCCATTTTGCCAAGCATCGTCGACAATGGCGGTTCGTAACAAATCAGCATCTTTCTCCTCTGCCCGCTGGCAATGCTTGCAGTCCAGTGCACAGGGTCTTCTTGATAGGGCATCTGCATTTCCATGGATCCTCCCTGCTCGGTGCTCGGTGTCGAAGTCGAACTCTTGTAACCTCTCTATCCATCTTGCCACTTGTCCCTCTGGATTTTTAAACTGAAGGAGCCACTTTAAGGCTGCGTGGTCAGTTCGCAGCAGGAACTTCCTTCCGTAGAGGTACTTGTAAAAGTGCTCCATCGCTTTTACAACAGCCAGCAACTCTCGGCGGGTGACGCAGTAATTACGCTCTGGCTTGGACAGCGTCTTACTGAAGTATCCAATGACTTTTTCTTCTTGTCCATCCTGAATTTGAGACAGTACGGCTCCTATGCCCACATTGCTGGCGTCGGTGTCCAGTACAAATTTTCCTTCGGGTAGGGGATAGCTTAGGACAGGTGCCGTTGTCAGAGCATTTTTTAGGCGATCGAAAGCTTCCTGGCATTCTTGGGACCATTGGAATTTTCGTTCTCCTTCTGTCAGCCTGGTCAATGGCTTTGCGATGTTGGCAAACCCCTCCACATAGCGTCGGTAGTACGTGCATAATCCCAAGAAACTGCGTAGCTCATGCTTGTCTCTGGGAACTGGCCAATCTTTGACAGTCTGGACCTTAGCCTTGTCAACCGCCACTCCTTGACTGGAAACGACGTGTCCCAGATAATGCACCGCTCTCTGAAATAGATGACATTTCTTTGGGCTCAACTTTAGTCCAGAACCTCGTAGCCTCAAGAACACTTCTTCTAGGTTCCTCGTGTGGTCTTCAAACGATTTTCCTACTACAATAATGTCATCAAGATAGACTAAACATGTCTTCCAAGACAGTCATCTTAAAATCGTTTCCATCAGCCGTTCGAAAGTGGCAGGAGCATTGCACAGTCCAAATGGCATCACGTTGAATTGCCATAATCCAGCACCCACCGTGAAGGCTGTCTTTTCCCGATCTTCAGGGGCCAACTCCACTTGCCAATACCCACTTTTTAAGTCCAACGTGGAAAAGATCTTCGATCCAGCTAGGGTGTCCAAGGTGTCATCAATGCGAGGGAGAGGATAGCTGTCCTTTTTGGTCACATTATTAAGCAGCCGGTAGTCAACGCAGAATCTGGTCGAGCCGTCCTTCTTCTTTACCAGTACCACCGGTGAGGACCACGGACTGCTGGATGGTTCTATGACTCCTTCCTTGACCATATTCTCAACAATTTTGTCAGCCTCCTCTTTCTTGGCCAGCGGTAGCCTTCTAGCTGTCTGCCGAATGGGACGAGCATCTTCCGTATTGATTTTATGCTGGACTATGTTGGTTCTCCCTTTCTTCCCAGTATCAAAAACATCTCGATATTTATGGACCAAATGCCTCAGCCTCCTTCTTTGGTCTGGCTTTAGACCGGTGCCTGACGACAATACCAGTTCTTCTAATTCTTTTGGAATGGTTTCCCGGCTGATTTCCACGGTCGCAACCTGTCGCAATATTGCTGAAACTCCAGAGCAATGTCCTAACCTCGTGCCCTCCTTCAATAGCACAGGATAATGATTGACGTTCATTATCCTCACAGGAATACTCTTGCCAGCACGTACAAGTGCCTTTCCGACTGCTATCCCCCGACCAACAGCCTCGTCATGCATTGCAGGTTCAAACATGACTATCTCGCCATCTGTGGTCCCGCCATCAGTGCAACCGTCCAAAACGATCTCGCTCCGCTCTGGTATTATTGTTTCCACCGGAAGTAGGACTCGAATCCTTAGATTCTTTTCACGATGTAAAACAACTTCCTCATCGTCTATCCTCAGAACTCCCTGCTTAAAGCTTAACTCGAAGCCCTTGGTGTCCATTATGTCCGTCCCGATGATCACCTCATCCTCAATCTCAGCCACTATCACAGGATGATCAAACGTGGCTTTTCCGATGGTAAACGTGACGTTTGTTTCACCATGCACTTTTGCTTTGTCTCCCGTTGCTGTACGTAGACGCCATTTTGATTGCTGAACTTTAGCTGCGGATTTTACTATGTCGGGCCTTATGATTGTCTTCGTCGCACCCGTATCCAGTAGCACAGTGCGGAGGGTTCCATCCACACACGCGTCGACGAAAACACTGTTGGCATGGTGTTGCAGTGATGAGACCTGGGCGGTATTTACTGGGGCTTGCCGGATACAGGTCGACGATCGCCCCTTCGCATCGACCTTCTTTAGTTTTCCGGATTGGCGGGAGCGGAACTGACGCCTTCTGGGCAGCGTCTTCTTATGTGGCCTATCTTGCCACATTTCCAGCACTCCAACTTCCGATCCGGGCGGCTACGTTCCCCATTGACCTCCCTGACGATCCGCTTGACTGACTCCTCGAAGTCGTCCTCTCCTGGAATCACCTGCCGGACACGAGCTTGGACTCTGTTCGTGTTCTTGGCAGCTTCGAATTCAAGGGCCCGTGTTAGTGCATCAACTAGCTTAGGTGGATGTGCTAGTAGTAAGGCCTGCCTCATCTCCCCATCGCGGAGTCCATCCAGAAATGCTTGAACTGCCAAACGTTCCATGATCCTTTCCTGGACATCTGGATATGCCAGTCGAACCAGACGTGCAACATCTGCTTCAAATTCCTGTAAAGACTCCCCTGACTTCTGGCACCGATTTTTTAACTGAGTGTGGTAGACGTGTTCCAGGTGTGACTGGCCATAACGCATCTCCAAGTGTTTCACCAGGTGGTCGTAGACTTCTTGCTCTTCCGGGGACATTCTTTGCAGGATGGCAGCGGCATCTCCTCTCAAGGCCAACGTAAGGGCAGTTGCCTTCTCCCTGGATGACCAACCGTTCGCTTTTGCAGCCGCTTCAAACTGACGCTGATAAACATTCCATGACGTTGAGCCATCAAATTGAGGCGGTTTGAGGCGCGTCAGCCCAACAGATCCCGGATTGGCACTAACTTCGCTCTTGTTGTCCATTGCCGAGGATTGACCGGGTAGCTCATCGAAGGTGTTGATGTTCATGGTCGTGATTTTGTTCTGAACTTCCTGAATCCTGCCTTCCATTAAAAGAATTCGCTGTTCCAGTGTAGAAGATTTTTTTAGAATTTCGTCTTGTAACTCCCTTTTTAGGTTGGCATTGTTTTCCAACATTTTCCTTTCCAACCTGACAGAATTCTCTTCCAGCTTTTCCCCAAGCTCGCTTTTTAAACTGGTAATAAGTGTGGCAGAATTTCCTAATAATTCATTTTTCAAACCTTGCAGCATTTGACCGACATCACTCGCCCCTGCGAAAACAAAGTTGTCCGGATCACCGCCTTCTTCAATTAATGCTTTACGAAGCCGCTCCTGCAAGTCCGCTTTTTTTCCCGTCGTATCGCAGTCTCTTTCCTCTAGCTCCCTTTTCAGCTCATTAACCTTTAAGTCCACTAGTTTTGTCATTTTCACACACCCAAAAGTCCGACTTATTTCAGTTTACTATTTTTTTTTTTTTTTTTAAATTTTCACTAATGTCCAGTTGACTGTCGTTCAATTCACACCCCACACCTGACACCAAATGTCGCGTTTTTAACGTTCGTTGCGGTGTGAATTAAAACACTTGATACGAAAAAGCAGTCAACTAAATTTATTGCACACACTTGATAGCTGTTATTAAACACTGTAAGACCTATTGAAAAATGTACACCCTAAACCTTTATTTATGTCGCATTTATTTTACTCGACGTCGCGCCAATGTTCTCACTCCCCTCCTAGCGGCCGCGGGTTCCTTATATATGCGGTGGACCTTCTCCGTTCCACTAGAACGTTCGGGATTCGCACTCGCTGGTCGCTTCTCGGCGGGTCGAGTCGTTTCGAGAATAGTGTAGAACTTCTCGCATATTCTCGCTGTTAAGATCGTCACAATATCATTATATTTGCTCTTAAAAGTGTAATCATTATAGCACCACAAAGGTGGATGTTTCACTACCTATTTCCTAAAATGAACATGTACTTTTAGTACATCTACAGTACCGTACTAGAATAATTTATTTGACGTTATTATTATTATAATTCATTATAACATGATTGATTATTATACATGTTCTTGAAGTATATAGAAGTGTCCCTATTTGTTATTGCGACTTATAATCTCAATTCATAGTCTGCATTCTCGTTTACAATGTCGAGTAAAGCCAAAAGTTGTGCTACTAGATAAAAAACAAATGATTGTCACGAAAATTGGTCTAAATATTGATTCAAGAGTTCTCGCCAATCTCGAAGGAATTCCCTGGATAAACTTCTTAGTGCTATTGGTAAATATTTTCAAGGCAAATCAGGGCTAATGAAGAGCTCATTACTTCTGCTGAAAAGAATATTAATGACTTCATGCTTCGCTGGAAATGGAAGAAAAATACTCAAGATCAAATAATGTAAAAACTTTTCGGGGTTCCTGAATTAAAATCTGGAAACACAGAAAGTCAGGTGATCCAATTGTGCCGCGATAAATTAAACATTGTTTTTCCTGAATTGATCCATTACCTGAGAAGGAAGGAACGCAGAGACCTATCATCGTAAAACCCGAAAACTTGAAGGTACAAACACTACGAGATTTGAAAAAAGACGAATTTTACTTGTTAAAAACTATCTCAGCGTCGCCGTTTTTTCGACATCTCTACTACTGGAGGAAAGATTTTTGTTAAGAGAGCAGACAAGCCTTATAAAAATAATTATCTTACCTACTATAGTAAAATTATCAATTATTTACCGTGCAGTGATGACACTTAATTATGGATTTTATTTTCCTGGAGGGTAAAATAAGAGTTCTTTTCTTATCATTTTTGTTAACTTCCTTGAAGTAATTTTTAAAGAGCCATTTTTTCTTCTGTTTTTTAATGGTTTCTGAGAGTGATGGTTGTTTGCTTTGTGTTATATGCTTAAATTGGATACGTTTAACTTTTTGAACACTATTAACACACGTAATGAGAAGGAGAAACTTTTTTCTTTTTATTTTCTTCTTTTGCTACATTTCCTTCCATAGGAATAACTGTATAACAATTATTTCAATCGCATGCAAACACTTTGTTTTTAGCATATAGGCGTCTCATTTAGGATGCGCTATTTACGATAAGGAATTGATTACAACGAATTAGATAAACAAAATGAAACAAATTTCTGTAATACGGAATTTTTTACTTGGCAAATTCTCTGAACTATTATAATTTACCCCTATTAAAAAAACTCCTAATTCCGATAAACAGTATCTACGTGCTTGGGGAATTCCAATAAGGGATTAGGACTAATGCGGCTCGAAATATCTCAGCACAAGTAGATATCGTCTCGTCGCATCCCGATAGTTGAACATTCCTTTCAAAAAATTAAATAATCCAATCTTCAACAATTTTCTTTGTAAATATACTAACCGTAAAACACTGGAAGAATCCACAAATAGAAAACGTTATATACCAAAACAGTACGATAAAGCAATGACGGCAATAAAAACGAAAATTTCTGACTAATATATTTGGGTTAGTGCAGATGAAACGATTGACATAAAGAGTAGATGTGTTGTTAATATTGTTGTAGGATTATTAAGTGCTGAAAATCCTTCACTACAATATTTAGTTTCTAGTGTGTTTTGTGAAACTGTGAACGCTGAAATGATTTGTGAAATGTAGATTGAACAATGTTTTAGATAATGCTATTTCAAACGTTTTATTATTTGTTTCAGATGCGGCAAGTGCAATGTTGAAAGCAGGGAAATTTCGATATTTAGAAAATATGGGAAATTTCCATAGTTTTTATAAAAATCAGAATTCGAGATTAGTTGTAAAATTTTCAAGTGTTATTTGACATAGTGAAAATGCAGGATCGTTTAAATCTAATAATTAAAGAAATTTACATTTCAAATATTTCCCTGGAACATTGTAGGTTGATAAGCGACGAGTCCGATTATGACGCCGATATCCGTTATTCCGGTCCGAAGATTATAAATTGCCGTCATTAGGACGAAAAATCGTGATCAGTATTTAACGAAATCGATTTCCGCCAGTCCCGCAGCAACACCCACCCGATACAAAGCAAACATTTCCTTTCCCGATTGTTCTGTATTTCTCATCCGAACGAGTGGAATTAGATCTCGGGCGAAACACAACGCTAAAATCTATTTCCAGTGTCAGTATTTAATCGGATAATTAACTTTAGAAGCAATTTAATCCTCCTGAAAATTGATATTTAAATCGATAGTTTGCCTGACGCTGTGCTTTGTTAAAAGAGAAGTTCTGTTCCATATAGACCTAGGGAGAGAGGGAGAGAGGGAGCAAGGGAAACTGGATCCTATTATAAAATTAGTGAGATGCGGGGGTACGCAATAAATCAACCGCAATCAACGAGAAATTACGAGATATCCGAGAGATAGCTTCGCACAAACTACGATCCCTCCGGAGGCTTCTATGAAAAGTTTTTATTAGCGATAAAAATTTAGACGTTAGGGAAATGGTTCAATTGACTGCGGGACTACAAAATCCACTTTCCTGCTTAATTTATATACACTTTACTTATGTATGCTTCGTTATCAACTTGGGAGTGCAGTTTCATTCGGAGCGTGAATAAAATCGTCCCGGGGATAATGTACCTCGCAGCCCTAAGAACACAATAAAGGCTGCCTAGAGAAGGGAGCTAGGTGAGAAGAATTTTAAGTGTTTACATCCCTTTCTTCGAATTTATTTAGCTAATTTTCGTCGCAGGACGGGTTAAGTATTATCTCGGAGCAATGTCGATGGGAAGTAAGAAATGAGTGTTTTTCTTAACAAACTACCCTCTCGGAATTGCTTTAAAGTGGAACTTCACTCCCTACCGTGTCTATTGAATTGGTCCCGGAATAATTTATGACAACTTTAAGCCAGGATTGCGAAAAGAGTTTGTCTTGGAATTAATTAAGAATTCTTGTAAATGGCAGAGATTTCTGTTGGACTTTTGACAATTTTCGAGAAATTCAAATCTATTAATATTGGAATGTATGGCGACATTTTAGATGTTGCTGCATAATTTTGTACTAAAATGATGTATTAAGGAATACGCCATTTTTCAGTAATAGTGTTTATTGACATAGGAAGGAATACTTATAGGAATTATAGAGCTAGAGAGAGAGGGACTATAGAGCTTATAGACTATACTATAGATTATAGGGATTATATATAGATTATAGGAATAATAGGTGTGCACCTATTGCTCGCCGCGGTAAGGTTCTTTACTTGGCACATTCAGACATGAGATTTACAGCCTGATAGCGCATGAAAAGAAACAATAATTTAAAGATCGACAGGAATCAGTGGCCATAGGTAAAGGGATTATACTTATTAAATGTAGCCAAATATCTTCATTTCTTTCAATTACAGTTGGTAGCTTACAATAGACGTATTGTTTTACAATATCACTTAGATTTCTGTATTCTTATGAAGTCTTTTTCACAAATAAAACCGTATGTATTATGTGGAGTTGAGATCGCGTCAGCGAACGAGGGACAAATTAATTGTCATGGAATTTGCTTTCGGCATTTGAAAGAATATGAAATGGGGATGTGCTACCAATGTGCAGTAAAACTCTGCCCAGCTTCATTGTCTCTTGATAATACCAAAAATGTTCTGCTATAAACAATGACTTAACCTAATGCATAACAATGTTGCAACGCAAATCTACACGTTATGGAAAGTCAGTTTCGCAAAATTTTTATTTGATGAACTACAAACCTAAAATACTTTGATGCGAACACAAAAAGCGAGGGGGTAGAGTAGTGGATTGTATGAGTTTTTTTTAGGTCCGTCACCACCGATTAAAAGTGACTCGCTTCTTAAATCGGTTATATTTCACCACTAATAAACTTTATGCCAGGCTACTTCAAATAACGCTATGCTTGTCTATTCCGTACTGTTTAAACGATTGTCCTAATAACGCGCTCTTCCTGCGCGTTCGTTACGTCCCCTCCACAATCCTGGGCGGGTATCAACCGCACTAACAGGTAAATTGGGAAGATTTACCTAACATACTTTAATGTAAAATATTTGGTTTAATTAAATATTTGTATACTTATTTACAAACAAATAGATTTCTATTATTTGCATGTAGTTAATATTCCATCATCTCTAACTTATGTACAACAAAAAACTGAACGAATCCGTCGAGGTGCTTTGGAAGGAAAGTTTCTTACGTATTTAAAACGTGCATTTATTTGTACGTGCACGTATTTAGTGCATTTAAATCGTATGTTACATTCTTGTCCTAACCGAGAATCGTTAATCGAAGTTCAACAATTCCCGGCAACATTGGTCCGTTAAAAATATTTTTGGAGCAAAGTGAGATTATGTGTCAAGATTTCCATGGTATTTCCAAAATTGAAAAGTCTCATGCATCTTATTTAACGTTTTAACAGCGCCTGTTTGGTGCACTTTTTTACGGTAATTGATTAAATTTGTAATAGGTTCCAATCGACTCAGTTAATCAAAGCCAAATTTGACTGGAGGAGATTCTGACTCCACGATAATATAGTGGAATTTTTATGACCGTACGTATGACATAACGTATGTCGCTTTTTTTAGAAGCATAACAGGAAATAACACGTTACAGTGTAATTAACAGCCAAATGCCATATTAGTGAAATGGGATTGGGGAATTGACCATTTGGACTGAATGCGGATTAGTTAAAACGGAGATTTACTAGACTAATACTGGTATGTTAATTTGTGTTGGTTGGAACCAAGTAAGCTCTGTAAAGAAGAAGCAAAAAGTATGGAGACTTGGGGTTTAGCTTTGGATGAGTCAAGTTTGGCAATGAATAAGTCAGGATTTCAAATTAGTTGGACTATTAATTTATGAGACCGAAAATAAGTTTGCGACGTACACACAGGTCACAAAGTTCGGGCGTAAAAATTTAGTGAATCTCAAATAGATCTCGGGACTTGCGTCAAAGTACTGGGTTTAACTTACAAGGAAAGAAGCACTAAGCGATTTTTAAATTTGTGTATTTCTGTACGTGTTGTGGTCTCTTCTGGTACGCGAATACCTCTGATGAAGAGGGTTAAGATAGTCCTGTTCCCGTTCCTTGTTCCCGTAGGAGATACGTTGCATGGGGAGGCAATCTATGCTGCCTGGAGAGTCGATAATATTCAACAGATTTAACTGAGAGAAACGATCCTTTGAATGAAGGTGTCGTGACATTTAGTGTACAATCTAGTGTATAATCTAGTATAATTTAGTGTATAATCTAGTGTCGTATAGGACACTATAACTAGTGTTCTAGTATGAATAGTTTTATGCCGACAATTGTTTAAGATTTTAACCGATCAGCATAACGGTATATCTTGAGGTTTGTGAAAATTAACAGGTTGATTGATTTGTCTCTTTAGGGTATAATGTATGTCCAACCTAAGATTAATTGTTGTTTTTGACAAATTTTTATTTGTGTTTCTTACAGAGGCGGATTAAGATTTTTGAAATTTTTTTATGTAAAACTAAAAAGGTGTTCTAATATAAGTGAAAAACTTTTATCGCATTTAAGTTAACAGTTATATTCACACATGACCAAGTAACTAACATACTAAGCAAAAACAAACAAACTGCTAGTCTATATTTTCACGGCTATGTGAGGTAGGGGGTTGGTAGGCACAGAGGGTAGAGCTTGCTGTGAATAAAACTAATTATCGAAAAACAAAAAAGAAGAAAAGATTTTATTCTCGCATGCGGATGGGGAACCCACAAGTCGAGATATTAAAGGATACAAATGAAAATAAAGGAGAAAATTGATTGGGGCACAGGGAATTCTAAGGGTTGGAGCGTGAGAGGCGAGGGTGCCAACTTACACAATAGTTGTTACTTAATTTAAGTTAATAGTAGTTACATAATAGCTGTTGCCTGGATTTTCGGATTTCCACGGTGCGAGGCGGGTCAGAGAGCATCTTCGAGCAGTAAGTTTTTCTCTTCCTCTTTGCTATTTATATTCGTATTTGTTTTGTGTTCTTCGCACTTGTTGGTATAAGGTGTGTCGTTTTTAAAACATTTCGCGCCTTGATAATCTACGCGTTTATACAAGTTTCCATAACTTCACCTTGGAAAGGCCGTGGTCCCGTTTCTTATTTTGTTGAGAATTGTGGAAATCTCGTGGTCGTGACAATATATATATATATATATATATATATATATATATATATATATATATATATATATATATATATATATATATATATATATATATATATAATAGCATTGTGGTCTGTTTTCACTATATATTACATAATATATAGTACAAATATACATTATTAACCATATATATCTCAGTCGAATTCAGTAGAGCTGATACTAAAGTCATCCATATTAGCAATAATGGGATCGATATCGATATCAAATTGACTTTTAAATTTCCAATATTCACTTATAATATGTTTTGATCATATTGTCTACTTTCCTCACTTACTTGTAACAATGCTACATGGCCCACATTTATTATGGTGTTGTCCTAATGTATCTGTTTTTATACAATATTTTTGGAAAAATATTGGTTACAATGGGTCAAAATTAGTTCTACATTAAACATATATTAATAGGGTCAAAAGTTAAAACCGTATAAACTGCTTTGTAAATGTGCATATCGACACCGTACGACAAATACGACTTATAGTTTTTAAGACTCGGAAATATCTCTTCTTCTTTCTATCACTTAGCGTTAATAGGAAAATCAATGGTTTTATTTTGCAATGAATGAATTATTCCTTCCCATTTAGAAATTTAATATGCAACATTTCGCAAATTTTTTTATTTATATTTGGCAGATCATTTATTTATTTTTACTAAATCAGTTAAGTACACCCTATTTATCAGGATTTATTAGACATCAAATATTCTATACAAAACTCCTTATCCGTGCTGTAACTACTACGAGTAAACATGTATTGTTTTTCTTGTGTCAACGCTCCTAGTTTCTTAGTGCTTGTCTCTCCCTCATCCATTTTGATAGGAAACAACTTCAAAAAACCATCTGCAGTTCTTAGGGAGGGGTATTATATTTTGTCGTACTGGTTAAAACGCGAGAGATATTTTTATCCTCGTTCAATAATTATTTCCAACTTAGCCTGCCTTGATTTTAAGCCTTGTTTAAGTAGGTATACCTACTTAAATATGCTGAGACTGTAAGACTATAAAAAATTTAATGTAGTTGTAGTGGTAGTGTGGTATGGAATATATGTTTTACTATTATTACTATTATATATTATAAGTATATTCAAGTACCTATTAATCAAAAAAATAAAATAATAGACAGCTATTTACTAAATCTGAGGTTCACATTTTCTAGCTGGAAAGTCGTTAGATTATCTGGATATAAACTCAACAATATTGTTGTGCTTGTCTCTCCCTCATCCATTTTGATAGGAAACAACTTCAAAAAACCATCTGCAGTTCTTAGGGAGGGGTATTATATTTTGTCGTACTGGTTAAAACGCGAGAGATATTTTTATCCTCGTTCAATAATTATTTCCAACTTAGCCTGCCTTGATTTTAAGCCTTGTTTAAGTAGGTATACCTACTTAAATATGCTGAGACTGTAAGACTATAAAAAATTTAAGGTAGTTGTAGTGGTAGTGTGGTATGGAATATATGTTTTACTATTATTACTATTATATATTATAAGTATATTCAAGTACCTATTAATCAAAAAAATAAAATAATAGACAGCTATTTACTAAATCTGAGGTTCACATTTTCTAGCTGGAAAGTCGTTAGATTATCTGGATATAAACTCAACAATATTTTTTGATAGGAAGTGGGACACATATTCTGCCAAGTTCTGGACCGTACGAGCGTGCCAGATTTATTTAAATGCTGCCAGGAAGTCTTTCCAGTCTTTCCATCAGAAAATCTGTTTGGTTTTTGGACACAGCCTGATCATTGCGGGATGACTAAAGTGTACGTTCTTTTTCAGTTTCTGAATTTTCACCATTTTATATTTGTTGTTCTATATTATGAATAGTTAAAATTTTTATTTTTGCAAGATTTGCATGCTACAGTAACAAATTCGTTGTTTTCCAAAAATTTGCAGAGTAGAATGACGTCGAGATTCTTACAAAGTGTTCAAAAACTTCATTCTGACACCCCCAAGTCTCAAATATTAATGTAAAGGACATAAAGGTTATGTAAGCAGTTCGGCCCCAACTCTCCAAATTTCTCGTAAGATTGGTTAGGTTTTTACGGCACAGTAAATTTAATACATGGCACTTTCGGGGAAAATAACGCATATAAAATGTATGAGAAAAACAAAAATATAAGACGCTCCGAGGATATCGAAAGAAAATTGGCTCGCCCTGTCGTTGAGATTATCCGTATTAATTGAAAATGAGTTTATGACGCATTAACCTACTTTCTCATTATAATCTTTCCTTTATTGGCGTGTTTTCTTAACGCGAATGATCGATCGTTGCCATCGACGAAGGGTTGATAGTTTTTTTTGTGCAATTTTATTTTAGGGTAAATTATCCGTTTAATTAATTTAATCATGCGTCGGTTAACATCGTATAGAAAATTAAAAAACAACAACAATGTATCTACACCTAATGCATGTACTTATGATAATAGGAGAGACGAGAGGTCGGTCTTAATATTATCTAACATACATAACATCTAGTTCCGTTTTAATATAATCCTCATGAATATATTAAGGAGTTGTACGTTGATCTCGTAAAGTTTATCTTTAGCTAGACAAACACCGTATGTGTTCCAGTGGCGGGCGAGCACACGTAGAGGGTGCATATGTGTAGCACATCAAAATCCAGATTATGGATATCAAACAATCAAACAAAACAGAAATTATGACAATCAGTGCATAACTACGATCTACTGAGGCAGGATAACTGGCACGAATTAAAAACATGGAAATATTAAACAGAAGATCGCCAAGGAAGGATAACAGAATGTCACAAAACGGCAATAAAAATGCAGGAGCATGAAAAGAATATTATCAATAAATTGACGTGGAAGGTGACGTAAGATGGTTGTGAAACACAATACATTAACCAATTTTTTGAGCCTTTCAGAACCGATGATACTGATTCATGCTACAGTTGCATTGGTTGATCAAATATAACTTTCGAAATGTCATAACTGACAAACGCATTTGACGACGTCACGATTGAAAAATAATCCCGTCAAATATGTCCATCAATTGTTGCGCTTCTGTCGATCGGTTCATAAACACTATAACAACTGAAATATCTAAAACCCTAATTTGCCTAACTGAATTTAAATGACCTAACCATTCCGATTGAACAAATACATGACACCTATTATGCTTAGTTACTCAACCAGACACTAAGGAAGCAAGTTTGTTACTGGTGTAACTCGTTACTCGGTAAGCTGATAGGTGGTTTAACTTCCCTGCTACTTCTATTAGAAGAATTACGCACCAGCCAATCACGTTCGGGGCGAGATGAACAATAGATATGCTCTTCATATTCTCTCCTTATTTTTCTGCTATGTAACGTGCGCGAATGCTGCATGATGATTTTCTCATGAATAAGTAAACGGTTGCAGTGAGCATATTAGTAGTGAATCTTCATATATATTGAAGGCATTTTGTGTAACAGATTTTGGACCAGGAATGAACACTCCTTTGCTGCTTTATATTTATTTTTAGTCATTCAGTCGTAAAAACTGGCAAGTAAAATGGATATATCTATAACAGCCTCTGTACGATGTGGCAGTTAATCAGTTGTTAAATATCAGTCAATACAACAGTAACGATTTGTTCACAAAACAGACATGGATTTCAGAATCTATAGCATCTGTAGTGAAGTAGTGTGATTTTTGTTGTAACATGATATCTTGTTATATTCTGATAATTTTATAAATTAATATAGAAATTGGTTGAATTTTCATCAGTGGAAAACATTTTATAAAATTTTGTAACGTGCTTTTTTGTAATAATCAAAAAGTTTTATGTAACTCAATTCAAATCAAGAACTACATAACGTCTAGGAATTTTCTTGAGTTAGGCATTATAATTTGTGTATGATCGCTCCCCACTACCAAATATATTATTGAAATCTCATTAATTTTAGAATGTTTACTTCGGTCAGTTGGTACCTACTAAAAATAGGAGAAAACGTAAATTTTTATAAATCCAGAATTTAGTATTGAGTAAGAAATAATTTTGAAATAAGAGTGAAAATTGAAATAACTTGACAAAAAGTACAAAGGAGTCAAATACAAAAATTGGGGCTAAGCTAAAATGAAGTAGGCAGAGAGCAGAGATAAACAGGAGACCTATGGAAAAATAATCTAGAAAGTTGTATAAATACTTTAAACTATTATTTTTTCGTACTTCGTAGACATACATAGTCGCATTTTTGTCTCCTTGTTCCGACCATGTGAACGACCAACCGAGCGAGCGCTCCTCTGCTATGGAATGCAAATTTAAGTCAGACATAATTAAATTGGGAGAAGTCATAGACATGCCGGGCGTAAACTAATAAACAGCCCCAACAATTAATACGGCTCTAACTTTTCCTATTCATAGTTTTAATAGTGTCACGTAGGCTTTTAATTAGTTAGAATGTGTGTAAAGTTTCAAACGTGCAGTGCACACACAAAATAAGTGTGAAAAAAAGATTTATAAATTGCTGGAGAATAGACAAGGTGAAAGTTGTTAGTTCTGCAACTGCAAAATACAGTACATACCACTGGAACATGAATAAAATGAAAGTTTTTACTTTTCTGTCTATCTATATTGACGCAGAAAGAACCAAATAACACAAAGCATAACCTCCTTGGAACCGTACTATCATATAAAATATTTCTGATGAATGTTTTCCAAGGGCGCTGATTATTCTGTATATTTCGTTTTGTATATGGCACACAATATTTCTAGCAGAGTCTATTTCTAGCATGGTTTTACTCAACGATACAGGTCCCATTCAACGGACACTCGGTCTTAATGACCCAATGACTATTTACTGATTTATCAGTTCGACTTAACATACAATTAGTCATTCAAGGGCTGTACAATGGCTTTGTACCAAACGAGAGCAATTACTATTCGATACACATACTTTTCACCCTTTTACACTTGCATATATGGGGAGAAACTCATCTATTTTAATTTGATAGTTTTTGTATAATTTATGAAATTTAAATTTATTTGTAATTGGTGCATTTCATTGAAACAGGGTTTTTTCCTGGTCTCTGTACCGGCCAGGTTTCTCTCCTGGGACTAATAAATTTATGTATGAACCCCAAACCGGTGATTTTATTAATTCCCGTTTTATTTTTTCCTTCATAATAGTACAGTAAACTTTGAAAACACGGGATCTCGGCATATCGACGAGGTTTCTACGAAACACGTATAATGCCCCTTTTTAAGCAAAATTAATATTTAAGCTGTATATAAATAGGAAACTGCTATCAAACTACCGATTGGGTATGTGATTGAAGGAACAAATCACGTCGTTCCTATAGAATACATATAATTTGAGGTTAAATTTTCAAAAAAAACTGTAGGTTTATTTTTTTAGATCGGGTATAGTAGCTTTAGTTACATACCAAAACTCGCTGAAACTAGCATTTTTGACTTTTATTCGACAATGATGAAAAGAAAATAAAAGTGTTTCTTTTTAATGTCTTCATATGAATTTTGTTACTATACACCTAGAGTATCAAAAACCCAGGAAGACCGTAGTTACTGCCATAGTGCCGGACAACTCTTTTATTTGCTAATTTCCTTGAGCTGCTATCTTACTTAAGGGAAAGAAGTTCCTAGTAGGTCATCAGTAGTCATCAAAGTAAGTTATATAGGTATGACCTATAAAACTAATAAATGTCTCCATGCACGGCGGAAATGAAATTTTTCACAAATAAAAAATTAACAGACTAGGCAAAATGGAGGTGCCCACAAAGTTTCATAAAAAAAGGTAATCTTTCTTTTATGAGGGATCCCGGACCATATTAAATACTCAGCCTCTGGCTGCATTATTGCATATAGGAGATAGTTATCGAGTACTCCTAGAAATGAAGCGTACCTACTTTTCTACTACCAGATGGTCACTCCATCATTCCCTGTAGGAAGACTTCACTTTTATAGTTCATGTAGAAACATCTAAATGTGAAGTTTAAAAAGAGCAGCAAGGTTTAAAAGCAGGTATGCTTAAAATTGATTTCACTCTAAACGAACAAAACATTTTTTTCAATTGTATGGCCAAACAGGCAATGAATACTGTAAAGTGATAATTCCAAAATTTATTGCGTAAAATTACGACACCTCTAATCGAAAATTTTCCAAATAAATTGTTTATTCTACTTAATTACTTTAC
The DNA here is from genome assembly GCA_963576515.1 of Cryptocephalus primarius. NCBI lineage: Eukaryota > Metazoa > Arthropoda > Insecta > Coleoptera > Chrysomelidae > Cryptocephalus > Cryptocephalus primarius. Next base: position 7,347,000 of record OY754947.1, read on the forward strand.
CTGAATTTTTTTTAATTTTTTTTTTATCCGAAGAGGGGGGAAATGACCGACCGGTGTGTGGGGTTGTACGTCACCTGTACGACCCACTAAAACCCTACCTCTTTTACCTTAACCTCGTTGAGATAACCATTTTGGACCCGCGTTAGCATTACTCAAGATGGCTGTTCTTCGCCTGTTTGGCGTCTGTTCTGTTCTTGTTTCGTTCTGAAATTTCTCTTTAGGGATTTCTCACTGTTGTGTCACACCGTTCTTCGAGCTTGTGTGACCTCTTCATTCTTCTGACTTTATCTTATACTACGTATATCGAGAACTGCTGATCCTCATCGTTTTTCTGTGTTATCGTCCTTCTCGATCTGGACAGACTAGACGCGAAGGGTGCTGCTATTCTTCATGTGGTTGTGTCGTCAACTAGACCATTTTGTTTCTTTATTCGTAAAACCGTTTCTACGAATTCAGCTACGACGTCCCAGTTTTCTTCTTTCTTCAGCATCACTTCTACTATGATTTCGGGTGTAAAAAAGCCGATCTTTTCTGTAAGTGCCTGTCTTTGTGTGTTTCATTGGTTGCACGTGAACAGCGTATGTTCTGCATCGTCTACGGCATGTCCGCATGCGAAGCACATAGGGCTTTCTACTTTTCCTGAATTTACAGTAACAGTAACAGTAATAATAACAGCAACAATAGTAACTTATAAATAGTGTGTCGTTTTCCTATAAACTTAGCTTTAAATTACATTTCACGAAGGAAATTGGGACCAATGGTAATAAGAATAGACGTATTCTGTTCTCTCTAAATTCCCACGTAAATTTCCCGAGTGCTATTTGACGCCATGACGTGTTGCAATTATCAGATTAGAAAAAAGGAAGAGCAGCCGTAATCCACGAGAATTTGTTTACCCCGTGCAAAGAAAGATTGAATAAAATCGTAACATATCTTCTCGTTATCTCCCGGCAATTAGCACCGGAAAAATCCCTCGTCTCGCCTTTTCTCTCCGCACACCCACTCGTGCCCATTATAGGAATTAGTGAGGGACGGGACGCCTCCGGAGCACGTCTAGAACAGGACAAAGTATCTCGCAACCGACACAATGGAACGACCACTAATCAGTGTGACCGCCACAAAAGCCCCGAGTTTACACCCGAGCCACATTCGGACATTGTTCGACGCAGGGTGTTTCGCGCCTCTCGCTCGTGTCTTATCAGTTCCCCGTCTGTTTTATTAGGGCGAGAGCGACGTCTTATCCCAACTTGCCACATGGGCGTTGCCGACCAGATTTAGCCGTTCGAGGTACAAGAAACGGCCCTCGAATGAATTTATACCGGGTAATTTTTGTCGGGCTAAAGTAGGAAGAGCAGCCGTATATGTATTGAATGATTCAATTCGTTTCGCCATTAATAGGGAGAAGCAACATTATTAGAATTGTCCTGTGGTCGGACTATATTAGTAAAACTTTTTTAGGAGGTACATTTTCAGGCTGGAAAAAATCTACGAATTGAGCAATTGTTGCATTATTTGTTTTTTGATGTTATTTGCAAAAGTTAAATTTGAATTTCCTAACAAATAAATCTAATTAAATTTTCTTAATTAAATTAATTATTATCGAATTGCCCAATTACTGACTGCGTTCCTTGATAACAAAAAATGATATACTTCATGTAGGAACTAGTTGGAATTAACATACTGAGATTTTGTTAGTGATATGATCGACGCAATTAATGCCTTACTTCATTATAATTCATCCTGTTCCATCAATAATTATTCTAGAACGTCAGACTTTGCAGTATCATCTCCTGGTATGTGGATGAAATATTAAGCTATTTAAAGGGTTCATTTAGCTTTACAGCAAAATTTGCGTTTTAGGCAGTGGAGCAGATTTTTGTGATCAAATATAACTTTACTGGCGATATTTTCAATACCCGAATCAAAGAGGGCAGATATGTTAGTGCATACATTTTTGATATAAGGAATGTCCTGTTTCTAGGACTAGCGTAGATTTTTTACCGTTTCTACTTCATTGTAAGGTGCATGTAGAAATAATCGTAACTGACAAATATACGTTAATTTAGTTTTGAGAGATTGTCTGTTTTTTCCGCCATAATTCGCTAAGCTGCGTTATCAGTTTGTCAAAAAACATGATACTATAACTGTAATTTGAGGTGATGACTTTACTAAGTGACGAAGGGCCGTAGTGGTAAGTAGATAGCGTGTTTAAATGTTCGTGACCGGATATTTCATGATAAAATGTCCTGTAATGAGGTGTCGGGACAACAGCAACTATACCAACCTCTTAGATAAAACGTGCACGAAGTCTGTCTATCATTTATCCAATTCAATCAGCATCTCGTTAATATCCCCTTTTATACATTGGCAATAGGTGAAATCCACGATTTCGAAGAAATTGCAAAATGCTAATGTATGAGCACATTATGTCATTGCCTTAGTTTGGATACATTGTTTCTAAAATCATTCGTGAAAATTTTGCATAATGCAAATAGCGTCTTCTTATTGGAAATATTATATCGGTACCATGCAGTACACTCAATCGATTGTTACAAACGTAATATACACACGAGCTGAACGTAACTTCCTAGCATTTTAATTGGGCAACATCCGAAGTTTGCATTACCTGTAAAAATGTTCACGAATGCACGAAATGTTTAACTATACCGTAAAGCATGATCTAATTTCACGTATAAGTGTAAAGTTTAGATCGTTTTTATAAGCGTTGACTAAGCTTACCTTACATTAAATATTTTTCCATCTGGTAATACTCAGTAAATTTGGATTCCAACTGTATCAAAACGGGATCTGGAATGATAGTTATTTTTATGGTTCTCTAATTTAAGAAAACCAAACTTGAAAATATTTAAGTAATTTATATTTTTGAAACAATTTTTCCCTCATATCAAGTAAGGTACTGCACCTTTCCAAATATCTGTAATTGCCACACTCAATTTGGCTCCCGTAGAAACAATCGTAAATATCATTTTTCGTCGTAAAAATGACCAGTTAACCTTTGACCCTTCCCCCTTCCAAATATTATCGAGGGCCAGCGATGTGTTTTATTTATACAACATCTCGTCTTGCTGATACAATTTCGACCACGACATACATTGTCATGAGGTTAAGTTTGTTCGTGGCGGTCTAGCATTGTGTGTAAGCTTTTACTGGAACGTTCAGCTGGAGTGCTATTTTGGGGTAAATCAATTTCCGTTACGATCAGAACGTGAGGAATAGAAAAGTGTAGGGTTTGTACATAGGGCAAAAGGAAAAACTATTACGTGATGTAAATTTTAAATTGGTTCGCATTCAATCCACCGATATGTAATTTTTTGTTTATTTCATTTCACCATAGCCAAGAAGAAAATTAAAAAGTCTTCTCTGTGAGGAAGTATATTGGATGCGCCACATTCGGACGGAAAGATATATAAGGAAAAATTGGTATTACTTCTCAACAAAATTGTGTTTTTGTTTTGGGACGTGACTCCTTCGTTTCTTCATAATATACTCATGTCTATTGCCACATTTGACAGCGTTTAAAAAATGCTACCAGGAGCTCGTAGGATAAAAAAATGTTGTTTCTTTGATGTCGTTATCCATCAAGCGGGAAACATAAATGGAAGCAATTTAGCACAAAATTTAATCCACCGATTCCCCGAGGTTATTAGAAGTGCTTTTACATTCACTAATGTAGGAATTGCCGGAATCCATTTCCCTAAAAATGAAGGCCAGAGTTGTAGCGTGGGAATTAAAACTTTTGTTTTTTACCCTCCTCATAAAAACATAATCCTTAAATTATGCAAATGATATGCAGTGTTAATTTCGACGGCTACACTAATTAAAACAGATCTTGGTCTTCTTTCTACTGAACTTATTAAGAATACAACCTTATTTTCTATCAGAAACTTCCTTGAAGAATAAAATCGTCTTAATAATGAAGTCAGAACTCGACTAGGCGAAACTTTTAGAGTTTCAAACACGAAACACCACTGCCAGTGGAAAGTTATTAGTCCGGAATTCTGGAAAGTATCCCTTCATTCTAATTTAAATTGAAATTAAGCCGTTTTATTTACTTGGGAGGACCGAAGGGAAACGATTATCCGAATGGAGGCTCGCCATACTTACACAGTTCATCTGGCTAATGGAAAAAGATAGTTTGGTAATTGGGTGATGCAGAGAGACAAAAAAAAAGAACATAGCAGAGGAGTGAATTAAAAATGGTTCTGTAATTGACCATGAACTGTAAAATTTTGTGCTCTTGTTATGTAGGCATGCTATTACTCTCCGGATTACAAAAACAATAAAAATACCGCGCGACTACAACTTATGTGACACATATATATGTATTTATTAAATTAAGATTAGATTTCATAAATTAAAGCTATTGAACATGACTATATATGTCACAAACTAAAACTTGATGTTATAAAGAAAATGTTGATGCATATGGTACAATTTAATGTAACACTTTCTTGAAATTTCTTCATGTGGTGCAAATGGTTGAACAGCCTACTCGACTAGCAAAAACATCGGTTCGCTAGTTCACTAACTGATTTACTGTTGACAACAGACTCTGGGTTGGTGAAAATTATGAAGGTTTTAAGTTGCAGCTTGTCGTCGGACCACGTCAAAATTCCTTGCAGTGTAAGTATGAATGCAGGTAGCACTGAACCAGCGATAAGATTTTTAGAGTCCTTTATACCTTTATACCTATAGAGTCCTTTATACCACATACTTTTATAATGTTTATCTTGCACTTTAAGTTATTCCTTTTAATACTCTATTTAGAATAAATAGCATAAATGATAAAGTATCATTTTAGGTTTCCTTTAATAGAAATATGGGCTATTGAAGAAAGTGGTATGACGGCACTTCGTAAAAATTTCAATGCAGTTTTTCGTTTTGGGGTACCTATATGACAGAACAACTTCCCATTCAAAAGTTTATATACAGTGTAAAGTTTCTATACAAGGTATATATATATATATATATATATATATATATATATATATATATATATATATATAAATTCCCATGTTTTCGATCTAATGTAGTAATATTGTAATGTTTTTTTTTTGTGGAGGTTAAAATGTTCTACAACATTTGTATCTAATATTTTTTTTATAATTCACGTAAAAAAGGTGATATGAAAATAATATAAAATTCCATACTATTTCTGTATTATAGTATATATAACAGAAATAATCTATAGGTGTCATTTTATCAGATGGCACAGATTTTAAACACTATATGTTTCATACTGTTTATATTTTATCACAAACCACTTTATGTTCATAATTGTAAAGGTTTTGCCTAGACAAGTTCATACGAAATTAGCCTCTCCATCGGGTTCCATAAGATTTTTTAAATGACAGTTTGTTCAACTTATTTAACTGCCAGGCGCTGATTATTAGTAGATGATTTATTAAGCGATATATACCTTAGGGAACAGATAACCTTGAACAGTTATGAACTTTAGAGCAAAAGCTACAGCTATGGGGCTACACAATTGCCCGCGCATTGAGATTACTACAGATCTTTGAGAAATCTTGCTAATTACATGTTTAGAAGAGAAAGGAAATGTTATTGATTAAGTTTCACGTACGTTGGATAGCAAAGAATTATGGAACCATCTTGGACATCTACGCGTGGGCAAAATCTCTGCGGATAACTCGGATGTAAATAGCGCAGCCGATAAAGATCCTGTTGTCTTCTTCAAAAATACTGATTCCAAGTTCCTGACTGATGCTTGATATCATTGAAGAAGTTTATCGGATAAAGGGGAACGCAGTCATATTGTGAAAGCTGCATTGATCAAATTAGAACATGTTCGATCTACAAACACAGATAGAGACAAAAAATTCCATACTTTCTTTTAAAGTGAGTCGATGGCTAGAGAAACTATAATTGTTTCCTAACTGAAATTAATAAATTAGAGAGGATACATAGATAACTTAAAAAAATTATTTATTCACATAAAAAAAACTATGTAATTCACACTTTGTACCATTACTGCTAGGCTAAAATAATGGAAGGAATATAAAAGGTACTACTAGAGAAAAATACAACTATAAAAGATACTACAAATAGTATGGACCTAGATTGTGAATTGTGAAACACAGTTCATTTACCACAAGTGAAATTGGGTGATGATCATAGATTTTACATACAGGAATTTCATTATAGTTTCTTTCTTATTTTAACACATGTTCTATTAATTATTGTCAGATTACACTATGTACTAAAATATTGACTACTATCTATTGTTGTTCCACTCTTATATGTCAGCATTTGAACAATAATGCCTGCTAACATATTCTTTAATCAAGAATACACGAACCTATAACTTCAGAACTCTTCGCTGGTATCCTTCCACTTACTTGTATATGAACGATACCTCAAATGTCGATTTTGGATGGATTCATTATTTTCCACACCATGGAAGGCATTCACTAAATTCTCCCAAAAACAGCCATTCATCCAGATCAAAATAGTAATCGAGTTGAAAAAGTACCTCCAGTTCAAACTGTGGAGAATATCGTAACTGTACCATTGTAACACTGATAAATAGAACAATATGGGCCTGAAAAAGATTACTACCTGTTGCCTTGATGGAATGACTGTGGCTTTATGGAAAATTTGCCGATGCGCCTGGTGTTCCAGGTTGGAGTGCGTTAATGGAGCAAATGACAAAGGGTTATCCTTTTATATAAACAACAGTAACTCGTCTACCTTTTAGGAATGCCCCACCAAGTAAGTATGAGTTGATGTACACCGATTTATTGATAGATTCAACGAAATGAAACCCCGTGAACCAGAATCCCTGTTTCGTGACATTTGGCCAGCCCTTCTGTAGGGAGTTTATGGTTATATCACGGTAGGGAGTGGCTTAAATGGCTTGTTCGGCAAAATTTGTGAAACGAATTCCATTGACAAGGGTATGACTCGACATGCTTACTACATACCAGTAAAAAAGCTATTCGAATCCTTGATGTGTTCCAATCACAATTTTTAACCTCAAATTTTCAATTTTTCGTTTCGTTTCGTAACGTTTCGTTATAGCTTTAGAAGGACTGACGATGATAACAAATAATTATTACTTAAAGCTTTACGTCGATAAATAAGAGTTTTCTGACACCCGATAGGCTGAAATTCCTTTATCGAGTTTTCAAATATATATTTATAGCCCTATATTTCTGTTAGAATACCTTTTAAAAGGCACCTGAGCACCCACAAACCCATAAACTTTAAAAAAAATTATGCTCGGGCTTCAGTGCTGAATGGTAAATAATATTAAAATATGTTTTAGTTCAAAATCAGACTGAGATTAAAATGGAAACATTTAAACCGACAACCAATAAAACTTTTATTGTTTTCCTGACACTTAGGCGCTTCTCTCAAACACGATTCGTATCCTTTATTTCCATAAAAGGAGCATTCAAAGAATATTCTTATTTGCCGGTGTCTCGGGGATATTATAAATTATTAGTTTGCAACAATGTCTATCCCGGAAAAAAATATCCCCGAAGAAGGAAATAAAGTTGGTTCGAGGCGCGGCCAAATCGAATTTAACCTCGAGTTCTTTATGTTAAGTTACTGCGTGCCAGACACTTTTAGGGCGTTGCGGATGAAATATTTAACATTAGGTGAAGAGGGAAGACGAAAGATATTAGTTTTGAAAAACGAGTTTAAGACGAAAAAGAAAGACAATTCGAAATGATATGGGTAGACTTTTGACAGGTATCATTTCCATAACTCCCGATAACGAAACGAGCGCGTGTCGTAAATTCCAAAAACCGGCAAAAATAAGGACAAGAGGCTTCAAGCCGTTCAATTACGTTGTTTTAAAACTACATCAGATAGATGTCAGTCGCAACTGTTCGAAGCTCGGTCGGTGATTTTTTCCCTCTGCTCTCCTCTTTTCGCTTGTCGACTCCATATAAATTAGTCCCCGAGGATGAAGTAGTAGAAGAAAAGCTTTAATTAGCAGTGTAAGGAGGGATTATTTTAGGAATTAAGAAAATGTTTTCGGTCGGACTGACTGACAAGGGTCGCTCAGTTTTTTTCGCCTGGTGCACAGCAGCGTTAATGTAATGGGACTCTCTGCGGACCCTTCGTCAAGGATGTCTGTGGCGTGAAGACTTCTGGATTTCAGTAACGGCAAGGGAAAAGGACGCAATCAAATCAACAAGCTAAAATGAGAACAGTAAATAGACGATACATTCAACCTTTTAGGGTTGTTTACATGCTGATCAGTTATAACTAGCTATTACTTTTAAAAACATTTCGGTGCTAATTATGTAATACTACTAGACTATGTCAGTGCACTCGAGTTAAGTTCGCCAAATAAGGTATTGTATGTGGAAATAACTATATGATTGTATTGACTATCTATCTCGAGGTTATCCTTTTATGGAAATAAAAATTAGGAGATATGATATGGGATATCTGATTTTTCGTATTGAATTCTTATTTCAAGTAATCATCAAATTTCCTCCCCATATTAAAAAAGTTTGTACCTGATCAATTATACAGCACTTCTAGTACTATTTTAGCTACTTCTATTTCACTGTGGACTTCCAATAAAGGCGTTACCAAATTTTCCAGTTTCCAATCTTTGCTTTATATTGGAGTTATCAAATACAGTTTGATCATAGATGGACCCAGATAGAAATTATGAAACAAATAAAACAGTATCGTTTGAGGTATAACGGGAATAAGAAAAAAAAACAGGTTTAATTACTATATTACGTTATGAATTAGGTTAAACAGATGATGGTTAATTATTTTTCCTTTCAATTTAAAATCACAAATTGTACCTATAAACCAACATTAAAAGTAAAACATAATGTAGGAAATCTGACAACTAACAGTTACAAAAATTATACAGTTGTCATATATATATATATATATATATATATATATATATATATATATATATATATATATATATATATATATATATATATATATATATATATATATATATATATATATATATATATATATATATATATATATATATATATCATGCATTGTATGTATAAGAATATGTTTAATCTTCACATAAAAATGTTTCAATAATAGGTTGGTTCATTGTTGAAATGTTCATTAAAATAAATACCTGCTAAAACTAAACATGCCATTTGAAGAAATGTCAATTCAACGTGCCTCTATGATTTTTTGACAAAGATTAACAAATGAAATATAGAAGAAGGACGGTGATTTCATATTATAGAATATTTATTTTTTAGAGAAATTTTTTACAATTATTTAAAAAACAATGTATTTTTCTCTAAGTCTGAACAACATAAAAACATTGGTAGACTGCCAGACAACTTATTTTATATTGCTTAGTTGTCCTTTTGAATACTTCAATTTCAATATTTGTTACATAACACAGCATTGTTTAATATTTTTACTGTTTTTCACACAGATACAGAGAGTAGAACTTTAGCATAGTGCTATTTATGACTATCTGTACTTTGATTAAACATTTTACGAAAATGGATAGAGATCGACAGGTGTATCAATTCATTTGAAAATCGGTGGATCTACTGATAAATCGATATCGATACCGAGCAGCATTGCACAGATCATTTTATATTAAAACCATAGCGATCATCATGTCGATTCAACAGCCCCATCAATGGAAGACTTTCAGAATTATAGTCACAGTTTATATACGTTACTAGCTAAAAGAGTCACTGTTATAGCATTTGTTAATGGATTTAAATTTCGACTTCATAGGAATACGAGGAGTAAAAGGGTTGTACGTGCAACTCATCGTCTTACAAATCTTTTTTCAAAATGATCTATAGAAAGAAATACTGACACTGATGTGATACTGAGAGAGTATGCAGTCGCATTAACAATATTCTAGTCAAAGTAACTCCAGAATGAAAGATGCAGATTGCTAAAATGTTACAATTTGATATTGGAAATGGTGCTCTCCAACCTTTTTCCAACATGTTGCAAGCAGAACTCAAATTCGTAGCTAAACAGATGAACTTCACTATACATACTATACACATTTACCGTACACTTCATGTATAGACAAATAGGAGAGATCTTTTGACAAATAAATCATCAAAAACAGTTTTCTAGACATTGAAAAGTCATAAAACTGGATAATTTAATGGTTAAAATTAGTCTTTGGGAATAAAACAATGTTAGTAGAACGTGCATAGTAACAAAATAAGTGCACGATGATGACAATGAATAAATTCATTTATTCAAAATCATATTATATACTATATATTATATTAATGTAATTTAGTTTATATATGTAAACGGATATTTAAAAGTATAATGAATTAAGGTTAAATAAATAAAATTAATTAAATAAAATAAAATTAAATAAAATAAAAATTTGTGGATAAACTTAAATTTATCAAATTATAGTCAGAATCACATTATGTATTTAAGTTTGTTAATCCTTTGGGAAAACTACTTCTCACTAAACTCGAGAAAGAGAAAAATAGAATCAAAAACGTGGATATAATAGTGAAAATCGAAAAGGAAACTAGAAATTCAAATACAGTTACATTACATTACTTTGACTCGCAGGTTCACAGAACGGGCGGGTTATTAAAAGCAGACAAGAATGTCTGTTTGCGATATTGCAAACTAAAAGGGTGTTTCTGGCTGACGATATTCAGGTTCCCTGATGAAGTCAACCGTCTATTCCGCGGTATTAAGTACTTTTCCCTGTAGGTATTAAACCGTCGTTATTTTTGAAACCTGTTTATGTTCGTTGACTAGTTGGTTAGTGACAGTTAACTATAGCAAACAGCCATATCACCATTTTGATTGTCGCACCTAAGAAAGGGGTCTTTCCTTTTCTAGGCGCAAATGTGCATTCTGCGTGCCTTCAGGTAACGCTATGAACTGTTTTTTTGTCCCCAAGTTTCCACCATCGTATGCACCACTACAACTGGGTTATACCCTAATAGTTTTATATTTGGCATTATCTGTCCTCTAGTATACGACCTTTATTTATCATAGGTCGTGGAATAATCAAGCAGCAACAACCGCAACATATAAAAAAAATTTTTTGTAATGTACCCTGAATTAAAACTGCCTCAATTGTTCAAAATTGGTCGCGTTGGTCAACATTACCTTTTTCAGTTTGAAAATTGTTCCTCAAATTCAGCAGCTACTGTGGCATGCATGAGGAGATTTGTAATCTCCATGTCATCCAAATTCATGTATTGAACTTTTCCTCTTTAGAGGTTCTAATGGATAAATCTTGGTTAGTTTTTTTTAGAAAATACTTCTTTCCATCATCAAATCCGAAGACATTCGAAAAATATTCATACTGGATAAATACCTGTGATATTTAAAATTTTGTTTAGGATAAAATATTTTAGAGAAATTTATCACTTTTAACGTACCACTACAACAGCAAGATTGCAGCTGATATTAATGTTAAATATACAGTTGCACTCTTGGTCACTGCCAATATCCACACAATATTTAATAAAAAAATATACACTTTTAAATATTCCTGCTTGGTACATCTATTTAACGACAAATATCCGTTATTTTCCTACTACAAAAGCTCGTTTAAATGTTAAGTGCGTGGGACACTCCGTCGAGTTATTAACACAACGCAGGGCCAAAATTTTTTGAAATTCTTAGTTTTTTTTGTATTGTATGTATGTATTTTATAGTATTGTTGTAGTGACTATTTTACGGATGAATAGCTGTTTATGATAAAACATTGAGTTTCGGATTCCAAGCTGGTGTCAACAAAAATAAAAATACCCAAAAAATACACCACCCTAAGTATGCAGTAAAAAATAAGGAAACGTCCTAGTTAATTACGGGTGTAAAAGGAGAGCTTTTTGTTATTTCCGTTTTTACGATGTTCACTTTTACTTTATGGCGTGTATATTTACCGAAACGTTTCGTTGTTACGATGTCGAAAACAGTACGAATAATTCCAATTGAACGTTGCTCTAAAAAAATTAAGTCCATCCCAGGAACAGAACCGTGGTGTCTTTCCCTCGCTTCACTCTGTTGCTACATTCCAATCTGAGCTTTAATTTCAATCCAATTTTAATATCTGGAGTCTATTTCCTCTGCTTAATGGAAGCGATTGCCAAAAGGCACCTTACTCGTCGATTTATTCGTTCGCTACGGAAGGCGGTAGGTACTCTTCTTATTTTTCGGATTTCAAATTAAAAGAAAAGCAACCGGACTAACTGAAGTCGTCGCTTTAATTTACGACCTCTCTTCGATAATATGGTTTTGTGTATTCATTGCTTCTAATTTGTTTAGACTTTGATTGAATTTCGTTTAATTGGAAATTTGAAAGAGTGTACAAGTGGCTCTTTCACTTTCTTTGCGAACCGCGGCTGTTTTATTCAAAACTCACTATAAACACAGTGTTGAATCCAATCAAATTTCTTTCTATTTTTACACGATTTCAAATCAAAGAACAATTTTATCCTATCGCTATTGATTAAAATCATTTTTGAAATACGGGAAAAATAATCGCTCGGGTATACCATACATTGGAAATAAATATTTACTTGGAAATGTCATTGCCAATACATGGTGGAACTATATATACATGTGTTTTACAGTGAAGACGATCTTAAAAAATTGAGAAAATGCCGAACAATGCACTACCTAGAAAAGTATTAGAAAAATATACAAATAGCAATTTCTACGCAAGTGTACAGCTTGTATAAGAGCATACATACTACTAATTTCTATAAATTTAATGGGAATCACCAACATATAATTTCGGAATTAGATTATAGGCACTCAGCAGTCTGGTCATTTAGAAATGACCCTTCATTTCCTATATTTACCCTTTTCAATTACTATCGTAACAACTCCTAATATAAATCCATGTCGGTGGTTATATTTCTTGCAGTTGTGATGGCTATTTCATGTTTTTCTCTCTCAAAGGATTAACTTTTCTTACGTCTTATACATATTCCGGCAGTACTGGTTTCGAATCCTTGTCGCAGTCGTAAACACCTTATTCCATTAAATGAATTTTCTTATGATGTTTTAAGTACAATTTATCAGTTACACAACATTCCTTGTCTGTGTATTTTGGGATTATTTACCATCAATGGATTATAGGAATTTTCGTGATGTAATAGAAAGGAGTTATGGTAATTCTTGAATTATAACGTTATGAAGAGACAGACGTAAAGACTTAATTATCATATTTGTTGAATTAAAAAACAAACGTAAAAATGGATTCATGTGAAAAGGATGCAATGAAAGAGAGTTTTTGGGTTTCCCTTCTGTTTTCAATTAATAGGTATATAATTAAAAGCTCGTCATATAACGCTTAGTTACTGTACCTTAATATTCCTGTTGGGGATATAATTTTGTCCTCCTTTGCAAAAAGGGATATTTCTCAGCCTTCAAAGAACGTAGAACTTTCGAAGTTAGCAACGAAACAAGAATTTCATAATAATTAGATATAATGTTACTCTTTTATTGTTACTGATAGTCCTGATGGGATTCAAGTTTCTTATTTTTATTACAGAAAGAAAACCTAACATGTCAACGAAGGGTAGTATTTTCAGACTATCATACGAACATGTCAATAGGTACCGTTTTAAATAAAAAATATATATAAAATATCTTTGCGATGAATACACGAGAGCATGAAGGGGATGATTCCTAATTTTTGATATCTGTTCTCTTCTGAACTGCAAAAATGTTCCTCAAGTAGTCTTTCCATTCCTAATGTTTCATCCATTCCATCATTCCTAATTTAATAAAAAAAAAATTGATTTTTAATTGTTTTAACTTTTTGGTACATACATGATAATTTATCATTTTGCCACTTTTGAAAGCACAAAATTACTGCAAAAACTATAGTAAATCAAGAGGCTGTTGAAACGCCAAAACTTTTCCACGACCCTAACCTTAAAAAAATTGCACCAAACTCAAATCCAGAAGCATTGCAGAATATTTTCATTTCAATTTATACATTACAAAGGATCTACAGCAAAAATTTCTTATCCGTAGGATTTTGGGCCGCCAGTCTGAGTTCAAAATTGAAAATTCAAAAAATTCTGCACGAAATAGATGGACATTCGTTATAGGACGTGCATAATTAAAAAGACTATCTATGAAAAATGTACAATGTTAGATATATGACCAAACTATTTATGAAAACATTGTTAACCGATTAGTGTAGATCGCTCCCTTCTTGGTTTTTGTTTCTGGATGTATCTGATTGTTTCAAGCTATTTTCTGTTGTTAAGTATTTTTGTGCACTCGTACACTGGCTTATATATGGTTAGTAAGCTATATAGAGTTAGTAGGTATGTTAGTAGCTTCCTAGTTAACACTAATCCTTCATTTTAGAGTGACTGTAGATGATTTGGAATAAAATCGAAAGCTTTCGCAAATCAAAAATATTCTTTATGCCGAAATGCTGAAACCCAAATAGACAGTCTTAGTCTCCGTTAACCATTAACCTCCTAAGTCTACATTAACCGTAGATTTACATATATATCCCATAACAGATTTGGGGTAGAAATAATCTTTACAATTATATATATTGTGTTCGGGTGTTATTAATTAATTAATAATTACACTTATATATATATATATATATATATATATATAATATCTAGAATCTATAGAATATAGATTTATAGATCTATAGATCTATAGAATCTATAGACTCTATAGCCCGGATTTGCGATGATTTGTCGATACATTTTAAGACTCCCTACAGGTTCCCGTTCCAGGTTTATTTCAATAAAAAAATTTGTGTCCAACATTCCAACACAAAACCACTTTTGGATTATATTTTCGGGTTCAAAGCGGAAACTTATGATGTTTCAAGTTAAGAAAAAATATCTAATTTTAAACATTGAATTTGGTCACTTTAATGTAAGTGTTTAAAGAATTTCTCGACATAATAAGTCGACGAAGTTAAATTCAGCAGCGACCGCTTCGGCGGGAGCTTCTAAACGCCAACAACTTCTACCTCGCCCCCATTATGTGATAGGGGTCGGATTCAAAGCGGGGTCTAATCTTATTTCTAATTACATTAAAATTGTAAAAGTCAATTACGAAATGCGATAATTAAGTAAGTAGTTGTTTGCCGGGTGGGCGGACTCCTTTGCCTCGAAGCTCTCGTTTCGACAAGATTTAAAGGAACCGGAAGTTCGGAATGGCGACCGCTGCTAGGAAATAGGAAACGTATAATTGTCTCGGTTTTCTGCTCGTCTTCCTGTTCTGTAGATGTCGCACTATCTCTTTCTCTATTTCTCTCTCTCTCTCTTTCTGATTTCTCCTACTTTAGTACATGTGGTTAAAGATCGACGGTATTGGAATCAAATTTTCACTATTGTATTTCTCTGCCTTTTTTAATAACTATCGATAAAATAGGAATCAAGGCAGATATTCTATTCTGAAGTTTACCGCAAGTAAATAATACATATCTAATTCTGGAAATCTGTCGGGAGTAATCCCACGTGCTATTCGGGATTCATCAATCATATTCAATAGCGATAATCGGTCGAATGGTATTAGGAAAGACGTTTCTGGGTCGGGGATATCATTAGATACTCGTTATCTTCTCGAGTGTATGCAATATATTTCAGATCTCAATGTAGATGATGCGGAGAAAAATCTTATTACAAGACATCCTGAGAAGCATTTCGTTGGAACAAGAGTAATTTACACTATGTGAGTCACAAGTTAACTGCATCATTTTGTGGTAGTTTTACTGAATTTAATATGGTGGTCAAACTCAACACAATGTATTTACATTTAGGTTATTTTCATAGAACTAGGGCAAGATATTAATTCTGTTTATCTACGTGGTGGGTAATAAAGTGTTAAAACGCAGGCTACGGAACAATACTGTATATTGTGAAGTAATAAAATGGACCATAAACAAACAATGTGGAAAATAAACTTGTCAAATCAAGAAGTGCTGCGTGAAAGGAGCGACCTCACCAATTCCTAATCAAGTAATGATTTCCTTGTCGCCTAGACGTTTTTACCCAGGATCAAATTTACAGTGAAACAGCTGTTACTATTATTAACACGAAATCAACGTTTGTGCATCTTCGATAATATATTTATTTGTTAGCTAAGCAATATCATGCTTTAGAAAGCGTTTCGTTTTGACAAGAAATCCTGTGAGAAACTAAATTCAATTTTCCAAAATTGTTTCACATCTTTTAAAATTTTTAATTAAAAACTCAGATAGAAACTCTTATAAAATTAAAAATACTAGATTTATATTAGGATTATATTCAGAATTAGATGACAACTATCAATATGGAGTAGTAGTTGTGTTAGTACATTTTGATAAGGTATGTAAGTGGATTTATCCCCCTAAACGACAGAATGTCACCTCAATTACACGGCATGAGTTATAAATTCCAAGTCGTGGAACTTATTTTTAAAAACTAACTACACTTTTATTTACACTATTTTAATGTGGAATTTACGGATACAATACAAACTGAGCAATGTCTGCTACAATGAAGTGATCAAGACTAATACGTATGCTACAATACATTGACGATAAACTGGCTAAGACTGATACGTATGCTACGATAAACTGACCAAGACTAATACGTATGCTACAATAAACCGACCAAGACTAATACATATGATATAACAAACTGGCCATGACTGGCTATGAGCCTCGCAGATCCTATATTTATATTCTTTTACAATGTTTATGTAAGCAATTCTTATTTATTACAAGGGTCCATTGTTATATGTTATAAGGGTTCATTGTTATGGGCTGACATAACTCATGCCAAAAATGTCAACATTCTTCAGTTATGCGCCCCAACGTCAGATAAAACTAAAGTAGAGTTGGAAGACTCCTATCGTAATTTAGCGATCATGAACAAAAGAACTGAAAATGAAGAAATCAATTATCGATTGGAATGCGAAGGTAGGCGAAGGTAAAGCAGAGAATGTAGTCGGCTCATTTAGCTTTGGCACACAAAACGATCGTAGTACCGGTCTTGTACAATTTTACCAAGATAACAATTTTTTAAATTGCCGAAGAGACGAATATTCACCTAGAAGTCATCATAACACAACTATCACAACGTAGCTCATAAACATACTGACTTCATAATTCTCAATGCAATATATTGAAATATACTCATTTTCGACTAAATTATACCCCTTCTGCCACATTTAGACTTCAACACAATTTAGAACACAATATATATATATATATATATATATATATATATATATATATATAATATAGGTGTTACGTATGCTGTAATAAACAATATTATGTAGTTACACGTTTTATACATTAAAATCGAAGCGATATAATAAAATCTAACATGAAATTAATTATTTCGTACAAGATATCTCAAACAGCTGTTATCTATCCTTTAGAAGTTATAGGATGCATTGCATTTCATAAAATAGTTTGAGACACTATGTAAATTACATAATTTATTTCTATCAGGTACAATGTTCGTTATAAATTTCCTTAATTGCCTTCGACCTTATTATGTCGATTCAAAGTGCGTTATTCGCTATTATCATACCAGCATAAATACCAGTGGAAATGCTTCTTGACTAGTTCATTTAATCTTTTTCCTCTAGAAAAATGACAGAAAGTGATTCCATCACTAATCTAAGACGTGTTCTAAAATTTTACCATAAAACAACAGACGACCTCAATGACTACATCGGAAGTATGAGAGAATGGGTCAAAACACAACCGCACCTTCCGGAAATGCCAAGTAAGTTTTAATTTTGTTAAATTACAATGGATCAAACGTTCAATTTTTTAGCTGATGACTTATTGACATCATTTTTAATTGGTTGTAAATTCTCGATAGAAAAAGCTAAGAAAAAACTGGACATGTATTATACCACGAGAATATTGATACCTGAATTTTTTGCCGGAACGAACCCGAAGTTGGATCATATGAAGGAAATACTTAAATACCAGTAAGAACTCAATAATTTTAAACGGAGTTAAGACTAAAAAAAATCACTGTCAGGGAAGAAAATTTCATTACACTAAAGGTATGACACGCCACTGATATATTATGATATATTTATTATATATCATGTTTAAATATTAGTCTTATTAATAACATGAAAAATTATCACAGAGCCTGGTCGAATTCAAAAACATATTTTATTATTTTATATTAATGACTTATCCAATATTTTTCCACATATCCAATAATGTTAGGTAATAATGCAAGCAGTATAAAATAAACCCAAATGTTTAAACAGGACCTAACATCCTTGTTTAAGAAAATAAAATATGATATAATGTTGAATACAAAAAACCGCATCAACACATGACGAAACGAAGCATAAGCGGTGCGGGAGTGTCCGTATTATTGATAATTTTATATTATCGTAATTATGTCTCCCACCGATTATAAAACTTAAATTTTACTATAAACTGGAAATGATGTAAAACCTTGTTTATATTACTAGTGTCTACTTTTCAATTTGTCCTCGAAGTTGGATATCAAACGTGAATAATATAATATCATCTATTTCTACTTGAATTTAATCTGTCTACATCTATATCAACTTAAGGGTATATTTGTATCCAACATCTAACGTCTAACATCTAACATCTAATGATGTGAGAAAAAAGGTATTATTGTTTATGCCACCAACATTTTTATGGTTATCATTAATATATATTTTTAACAAACATTTAAAAAGGTTGGTAATATATTGCTTCGTTGATAACTGCTTTAAACTTGTGGAATTTTTAAACTTGAAATATATTTTTGATATATATTTTTGATGAAATATATTTTTAATACGAATAAAAATTGCTGAAACCGAACTTTGCTGGAATTCAGTTCTTCGCCCAAACGAAAATATTTGGTTATTTATTGTATCTAATTATTACCTATCTATTTGCTACAAGCTTCAACGTCTTTGTTTTGTTAATGATGAGAAAAAATTAAAATTTCATATTATTACGTTTAATTAGAAGTTTCTCAAGACCAGTTTGAGGTCCAGTAATTTCTCAAATAGGTCAAGTGTAACTAATATATACTCGTGTAATTTTTCTTCCAATTACACAAACCCTCATCCATCTACAAACAATCGCCATATATAGAAACCAACAATAAACATAAAAGTATTTTACTTAGTTTGATTCTAGATCAGAATTGTGAGTTATTCCTTGTACTATTAGAGAAGGACGTGGGATATTAACAAGATTTATCTAGTAACATAGTTTTACTGCATATATCGGTTTTGACAAGTTGCGTTCAGCTCAAAAAGTTGCTCCTAATTTAATATTTATACTTATTCGGTGCGACAGGGGGTTTCTGGCCCGTCATGGGTGAAGATAAAGATTAATAAATCCTAAGCCCATATAATAAAACAAAGCATTGCATGACTTAAATATTAAACACACCACCATTCACTGTCCAAAATTAAACTTTGATCATTAACAAATTTAGTAACGACTTCTGCGTCAATTCAACCAAGATTTCAGAAGTTTCCTACAATTTGTTTAACTAACGTATGTAAAATTTGCATTACTAGTTGATTTAATTTGAAATAATAATTACTGACATCCATTTTCATCTAAATTAATTTGCAATAATGTTCTATAGACAGAGTTCTATAAAATTATAGAGATATGGAAAGTGCATTTTTCGACAAGACATACATCAATATGATAAGTATTAGACTTTATTCATGTATCCTCATAGTAAAGCAGTATTTTTAGTTTAACCAGATTAGGTGTAATCGCATGAAACGGTAAATTCAAACTAGCACTGGATGAAACCTTTAATTTGCAACGTTATTACTGTACAACATTCTCTATATCAAATTTTAGGAGTGTTATTATTTTCATTCACTGGTAACTTACGGTCTTAGTTGCAAGGGATACAGACATAATTGGAAAAGATTGTCGAATATTGCAATCAATCTCATATATTTCACAGTTATTACTTTGATAGACCAAAATTGACACTGAAATTTTCTTAAAGTTACTAATTAGAGTCGTGTTATTTTTTACGAATCATTTTTGTTTTATGAAAAATGCCGTTTTATATGTTAAGGAGTGAACATTAATACGGTAGGAGTCTCTAACTTGGACTAAAGTCCAAGTTAGATTCAATCTCAGACAAGTTAGAGACTCAATTTACTTAACATCGGCAACATCCCTTACAGTACTTACCACAACTCCTTTAATACCAGTGTACATTCTTCCCATCTGAACATTATTAGCTAAGTATATGTCAAAATCAAAATTTTTTTTAAGTGCTAAACTTGCTATGCCTTTACATTTTTGGTGGGCATTTAGAAAGAGTGAAGAAAGGGGAAGAGAGTTTGGAGAGAGATTTGGAAGAACGTTTGGGCAATAATTTGTGCGTCAAAAGTTGTCTTCCTTACAACCAAACTTGACTGTCTCAAATTTGTTTCGACATGGTCTTATTCTATAAGTTATGCCTTCCGGTACGTTTTCCATGGTCCACCTTGTATATTAACAAATTGAAGCTAATCTGATGAACTTTCTATTAAATATATTTCAATATATTGATTTTGACAAATCAAAATTCTTTTAATAATGGAAGATGATATTAATATGGGCTTAAATATTTGGGTGTCATTAAAATTAAAAAATAAGACCTAGAAATGATAAGGTTTTCATTTCCTGAAATGTTTCTAAATGAAAAAAATTCTTGCTATTCTCCCTTTATTATTGGCGGGTACAAGGAATTCTACCGACAATTGGACTTGATTTTCTCGGATATGGTCTCTACAAACCTAAAATGAATCGCTATGTTATGGAGAATCACAGTTGCAGTTATAATATTGTGTTGTTCTCTTTGGTGTTTGTAGATTACCTGGAATGTTCTCAATATTGCCCATAATGTGTATATAAAACGGGTATTGTTTCTAATACAATATCATCCATCACTTCCTGGTAAAAAAATTTTATCCTATGAGTTTTGAGGTAGTTATACACCAGTGACGTTATGACGTCAAACCTCTTAAAATTTAGTCTAAATCGGACCGAATCCTTGAATTAACTAACTATTCTTTATTTCTAGATATTGCGCATGGTTATCGACACTCACTCCAGAAGGCTACCGCGTAATGATTACGAAATTGGACTGCGATCCTGACATTGTGAATATACGTGATGTTATTGCGATGCGTATGAAGTACAAGGAAGCGACCTATGACAAACCCATCGCTCTGGGTGACATTTATATTGAAGACCTCTCGGCGATAACACTAGGACATGCGCTCAAAGTCACACCGACGGTCATTAAAAATTGTTATTTAGTGTTCTTCGTGAGTTCTCAGAAATTTTGTTAATCTTTGGCATTGCACTTTTTCACTTTGTGGTATTTTCAGAATAGTTTCCCGAACAGGATGAAGGCGTATCATTTCATAAACGCACCATCGTACTTCAATCGTATCCTCGCTATCTTCAAGCAGATTATGAAGCCGAAAATATTCGCGAGGGTACGTGAATTGGATGTATGATAACCCATTAAAATTTCGTTTTGCAGATTCATGTACATCAATCGATTGAAGGCTTAAAAGGGTTTGTTCCGTTAGATATGTTACCGGTTGAATATGGCGGAAAAGATTTTAAATTACGACAACTCCAAGGTTACTCAGTCTTTGTTCCAATGCGATATTGTAACTTCAACAATTGTTTAAATTGCAGACAAAGCTATCAAGACACTCGAGGATTTCCAGCCACGGTTTGATGAACTAGATCATCTAAAAACAGACGAGAGTAAGAGGCCGTTCCCTTTGGAGAACGATGAGTTGTTGGGGTACTATGGAAACTTCAGAAATATTGCTATCGACTAACTTACAGATTGTCGTTCCACCAGTCTGCATTAAAAAATGTTATGATTATACATACGTACAAAATTTAACGCGTGTATAATATATTGTTTTTCATTAGCATGTGTATGAATTATATTATATTTTAATTTACTTAATATTAAACTGCAGCATATACACGACGATTTAACTAGGAGTTTCTTTTTATGCAATATTTTATAACAACTGCAGTTCGCACATATATGATGCATTTTGTATACCTGGTTTCAGGTTAAATAGCAACCAACCATACCCTCAAAGTTTTCGCATTTCCTAAATTTTGTAATCAGATTATTTCTTTTGAAATTCTGTTGGATACACTGATTACCCTATATCTTTATAATCTCATTCAGATGTATTCAATTAGCTACTTTTTGGAAAACCGCGAACAAACCAACGTTCAAGGCTGAAATTAAATATAAAAGCAGGTAGTTGTAGTTTTTTCCGCGGAATATTATAACAATATATTAATTAAAAAGCATGTGAAACCCTTTTTAAACTTATTTGATCGTTTCATGCAGTTCGGGTCTAGTTCGTCAACGAAATAATTTATAATTTTAGTTACTTATAGAGGTGCCACTGTGATTGTGTGTGATATATGCAATGGTAAGGACAAGGTATATCGTAAAAGTTTATGCACTAGGTATTATGCTAATTTAGCATTTTTGCAATTAAAACGAATAACTGGTCACTATCCACTAAATTCAATTGTTTTCTCTTGGTCGTTAAGAGTAATTTAAGCGTAAATCGAATATCCTAACGATCGACCCTGTATTAGGGTAGTTGCCACACTGTTAGTTTTGTTTATGTGAAGAACAGTAATGTTGATACAAATGAATGTCTTTGTGTCACTCCGTGCGTGTTCGCTACACTTTCATGCCTTACGTAGCAAAATAACAGCCTCCATTTAATATATTTTAGATATTGTTCTCCTCTAACAACTAGAACAGATACTAAAAATTTGAAAACGTTATTGTGGTTTCAAGGAGCTGGCTGTAGTAATAGATCAAAAAAGCACTCTGTTGCAAAATATCTTTAGTTGACATCTATTAGTAAAAAAAAATAGCTAAAAATCAGATTTGAGAATAACTTGTCAATGAAGGTTTAATATTGATCTTATGTTTGAAATTTTTCATATCTTCATCTTATGCAGCATAGGAATTCAGATCTTATCCATTTCTACGGTAAACGTAGCAATTTTGTTGTTATCGTTATCCTGAATGCAGACACTTTCTTTGAATTTAATTCTTGTAGGTTTTTCCTACTTCATCAGTTTTTTCATTTTCACATTGACTGCCATCTTTTAGATTGTTTTATGACAATTTTGTTCATCTCTTGCACTTTTAACATTGTATTGATGTTACTTTTTAGTATAGCAAGTAGTCATGATGTTTCTTCAGGGCATGTATTTTCGCAAGAGCCATTATAGACTGCATATGTTTTTGTACTTTCTGACCCATTTGTGATTTCGTTCATACGATTTGTGGACTTAATCTGATCTCCGTTTTAAATGCTATTCGGGCGTTGAAATTGTTTCAATTCGTTCGAATTCGCTTAACTTCTCTGACAATCTAGGAAAATATACCACTGCATTGGTAGCAAATACTTGAGGTTGTTGTATGATATTTTGTTTTGGTTTTGGTTGTGCTTGTATTAAAATTTACCAGATCTATGTCTTTATCAGTGTCAACAAACGTTGTACTTTACGACGTTTAAAGCTAGCCTGGGACTGCTTTTGGCAGTCCGCCTCTCTAAGACTCCTACCAGGAGGGAAACTAATTCTAGTTTTCTTTTAGATTTCTCGGTTTTGTTTTAAGTTTTTGTTGAAGGTGACAACAATTCAGTATCCAGTATCTCCAGGTATCTCCAGTTCTTTTAGCAGGTGTAGATGTTTCAGGAATTCTCTTTAATATTCCGTTTCTATTTAAGATTATTATTCACGTAGATTTGAAGCCTGATATTTGCTTTTCTCTGGCATTGTAACCCTCATCCATTCCTTTTTAAAAGTCCCTGTAACCTCTCCTATTCTAAGGTATTTCTGTTTTTGAATTTCTACTCCTTTAAGATTTCTTTAAGAACTCTCTGACATCAAGAATCTTAGATGTGTTCTGCTTTGTAGAATAGCGTAGAGTGTTGCTCGTTGTATTTGAAGTTTCGAAAATTGTTATGTTAAAATTCGTGTTCTCATCTTTGAAGCATAAATCGCAACTAAAATAACCGTAGCTCGGTCTGTATTATAATCTGAATCCTAAGTACCCCAGTATCAATCAACCGAAATTATTGTTATATGGAAAAGATTCTATAGTAATGTTTCTTATTACAGAATATCACTGCCAACAGTTTGTATGGAGATCGCGAGGAGAGACTAAAGGACGTATTAAAGTTTTATAACAAAACATACCATGATCTAGAAGAATATGTTACAATCCTCAAGCTATGGTTTAAAACGCAATCGCACCTACCAGAAATACCACGTAACTAGTTTCATTTTCTCCTTTTGCAGTTATTTAGCACATATGACCATGTAGATAATTAGTACTATTCATTCTTTGGATGTACTCGTAGAATTGGGATAAGTTTAAGATATAGCCGTTCTGCTGTTTGTTTTTGTAGCAAAGGAATTAATCACCTCATTTCTAATCGCATGCAAGTTCAGCGTAGAGAAAACTAAGAAAAAAATTGATATGTACTACACAATAAGGCACCTCATTCCAGACCTTTTCCACAATAAGAACCCGAAATCTGCCCATATGCAGAGGGTGCTGAAGCAGCAGTAAGTATCACACACGTTTCGGTAGTGAGGTAAAATAAAATCTTGAAGGCATATATTTATAATTCATTTACTGTTTGAGCAAAAATATCCAAAGTAAGAAAGTTTGAACAGAGTTCATATTTCTGTCAAAAATTTCTTATTCACTATTTAGGTGATTTGGAAAATATCGAATATGAAAACAATTTTGAATGTAGGGGAAGGGGCTCAATAGCGAGACACAGAATTTCAATTGGACATTAAGTGCGTAACAAAATTCTTTACTTCATGATTAAAATTGCGCTCATACGTATTTATAAAAAGTAATAAAGTTATGTTATTTAAATACCACAAGATGGAAGTGGGGCTCAGTATAGAACTCCAACTTTTTCAGCGGGAGAATACGTGGCGATCACTGAGTAACTACTCACCGTGAACTGAGAAGTTAACATTAAATATTTAGTGTGTAGAAAACAACACAATAATATAAAAATATTGGTAGGTAATGCGAAGTAACGAAAATTGCATTTTTAATGTAAATGAGAATACACTGTGTCACGAAAAGTACACTATTTCAAGATTAATAGGAAAAGAGATATAATGGTTTTGGCGATCTGGTTTTTATTGTTATTTTCTTGAAATATTTTATTACTGGCAACTGAAATGTATTTAATTGTGGAGATTTGAAAAGATGAAGTTGGCCTATAATACCTGACATTTTGTCATCAAGTTAACTAAAAGTTCATCAAATGCATTCTCTTCTTCTAATTTCTCCAACAAATAATAGAAAAATTTATTCAAATTTTTACAAGAACGAAATCATTTAGCCTTAGTGAAGTATCTAGTTCTCCGAGAGAAGGATATGCACATGCAGAAATGCCTCAATGGAGTTCGATTTGGTACTTTATAACCCTCCTCGACGCTTTGTTATCATTTTCCTCCTTAGTTTAGTAGTTTTAGTCTCAATTTCATCCTTCTTAGGAATGTCTTTAGGTAGCATGTATTTTTATTTTTCTGGGGTTTTTTATTCTTAATTTTCTTGATTGACATTACGATAGCTCCATAATTCCTGAGGGGACTTGAAAACGACCACGTTAGTTTTCGCAGTTTGTCAACTAATCATTTGCATCTGGTTTAAGTATTGGCTCAGAGTTTCAAGGAGTATTTTAATCATCCAAATACTTGTCCTAAGGGTAGTTGGTGGGATATCTCTACTAATTATATAGCTACAAAGAAAGTCAATCACTTGAAAGGTATTAGGATCATAAGACATGTTTTCAGTTTATTGAAATGCATTAGTAACCGTTTCAGAAAACATGCATTTCTTATGAGCTTTGTCATATCATCGTAAATGCTTATTGGCTATTCGAGATGGCGCAACATTCAAACATCTACGGTCATAACTTTGAGAAGACTTAAAAATTCTAGTACTCAGAAAATGCGTATTGTGCATGGAATGGTGTAAAAGTCAAGATTGTTACTTCTTTCCCCACTGCCATAGTTAACACATCAAGAGGTATGTGGGTATTATGGTCTTCCGATAGGTAGAGTGATAGATTTTCGAATCAAAAATTGCTTATGTATAACTTTAAACATATCTTACGTACTTACACACGTTCCCTTTTCAGTACCGGTTACTTTGCTCACTTGGCGTTCCTCTTTACAACAATAATGTTGTTACGAACGGTAAGTGCATCAGTCTTGTCCAAATATAAGATATATATGCCATCAGAAAAAGCAGTACATTTTACTACACTTCATGTAATTTGTCAAATATAATACCAACAATGTGTCGGTTGAATGATGTGGCATTGAAAACGCTGCCTCCGTCAGGGGTTCTTAAACATAAACTGAGATGCCTGTTTCATAAATAGTGCATTTTCTCCAGCCTCCTTTTTGTTTCGCCAACCAGGGGTCATGGCAATATTGTTGACAAGCTGAAAAGTTGCATTCGACATTTTGCAAATGAAAGTGCATGAAATATTGTAGGACTGTTGTTATTGACTGTCCTTGAACTGCTGAAAATGTTGTCTTATTCACAGCTGAGCGCCATTTCTATATGATGTGGGGTTGATTTCTACCTACCTAGCTTTTACTCCGTACGTTTGCCGCTCTATGTTTGGAAGTTAAGCATTAGAGCAACAGTATTTCTCTCTGCAATTTCATTCGTTTTCTTGAGCTAGTTCTTTTATTTGACAGTAAATATACTACGCTCATTGAAAAAAAAATACATAGCATCATTTTGTTCTGATCTGAATGGCTGGCCCGGGCTCCAGACCCCAACCGTGTTCGAGCCTAAATTGTATATTTGGCACGGAGCACAAACGGCATTGAATTAGCGTGTGGAAGGGGTGCTGATGCTTTATGGTTGGTGTAGCAGAGTTAGAGTTCTAGCATGTGGTTTTAAATGGATCAGTAACCAAATTACTTTTGTGTTCTCATTCCGTTCTAGTAGGTTTCTCTTTGATAGATGAGGAATAATCGATGTGCACGATTAAAATCGATGCAATATGCAGTCATTTTATAACTTGTAGGAACTTTGATAATTGTACGAAAAAGTTCTGTTATCAGCAATGTAACACCAATCGTTAGAGACTCAGTGTTGTGCGTCTCGCTGTTAACTCGCTGTGTAGTAAAATGCCTAGATACTTAAAAGAAGATTGGTTTACTTATAATTTGGCACAGAAGACAAAAGGAATGAAAAAATGTACACAAATAATTGCTTACTGAATTGATCTTAGCAGTGTCTTACTAATGAGACCATATTGTTCTAGGACATACATAAATCGGCTGAAAGTTTTAAAAGTAGATTTGGCGCAGAGTAAAGTTGAGAAAATTCTAATAAAATTATGTTTTTTTTTCAAAAAAAAAACAATTGTTTGTTAAATATGTAACCTGGAAGGTTTTCATATAAGTTCTGGCACAATTAAAGAAACAAGAAGCATGAAGAATATTTAAAGCAGCTGCATTTGTCTTAAGAATAACATGACGTCCGATATAAAAGGAGGCCTGATATTTTAAAAGAAGATAAAGCATTCTAAGTTATATGCTATACAAGTGTAATGCTCGATACTTTTAAGGGAACTGCAAATATTTTTAGCAAAATTTTAATAAACCAGTACTAATCACGCACCCCTGCCGCCCGGGTCGTAAAAATCAAATAATGTTTGGGCTGGTGGACAAGCATACATGTATTTGGTTGAAATAAAAGTAGCGTATTTCCACATTACGAAACTGATAAAACCACAACATTGAAAAACAAAACCGTAAAATACAAAAATTCATGTAAATTGCTGTAAAATTATATAGAAAATATGATGCAAATTCGGAAAACCGTAGCTCAATAAGCATACAACATTCATCCCCAAATTAGGATAAAATGCATCCTTTTCCGTTCTACCAAGGTTTTATATGCTATCTTACTGCCACTGAAATTTTAAAATTTTTCCAAAAATGTTTGTAGCTGAGCTGACACTGGAAATTTGACATCCATATAGGGGATAGACATAGAATCCAGTAAAATTCGATTATTTTCATTTTTCCTTTTTCGTCAAGTTTTACATGCCACTGTATTTCCATAAAATACCATTTCTATTAACTTTTTGATATAAATGGATGTGTATCTAATAAATATTCCACCATGGTTGAAGAGTTTGAATAATTTTCTATAATTTGGAGAAATTTAATTTTCATTATTTACATACTTTACATATTTTACGTATTGTGTTTGCATATTTAAGATTTTGAACCTATTAGCCGTACACGGCCTAGGATACATTAAATCTCAGAAAAAACTACATATTATTTTCAGGTGGTAATATTTGACAATTTTTTAAATATCACTTACCCCAATCCTATTTGAATTTTCTGTGTTATATTGAATATGATTCTGAATTTCTCTTACACATAGCGTAGTTCAATAATAGTGTTGATAATAGATGTAACAGGGAATCAGAACTTTTCTAGACATACTAAATCATTTTTAAAACCATGTTTGTTTCCAAACAACACCAATTATTTATTGCCTCAAATTCCAGCTTGAAACGTACTTAAAGTCCTATAAATGCCCCTAAGGAAAATTACTTAATGCTAGTGTTAATTTCAAAATTCTATGAAATATGAAATTTTCAAATTTACTGAGTAGGTAAAATGCTATACATTTTAATTTTAAGGTACACCATTCGCCTGCCAAAACTAACTCCAGAAGGATATCGGGTGTTTTGGATAAAACACTATTCGGATCCCGACAGTTTCGATAACGTATACGATTGCTTCGCAATGGGTTACAAGGTGCTTGAGAATTTACAATACGTGGATTGCGCCAAAGGTGATATTTTCGTGGCAGATCTCGCCGAAATAAAACTGGGACACACGTTTAAAGTCACCCCCACAGTCATCAAAAATGTCTATTTGGCCTATTTCGTAAGTTTTATATTTTAAGTCTTGTTACATCCAGAAATTCCGACGTAGATCTTGTGACGTTCTAAAATTCAACATTATTTGCATCAAAAAATGTTTCAAGAGCACAAGCAATTTTTTTTTGTTTATGTTTTTACCTTGACTATTAGCCAAAGGTAGTTGTCGGCATTGAAAATAACAGGAACGGCCGAATTCTAAAAAATTTCCTTTCATATAAAGTTTCAAAAGAGTAGAGTTAAGTTTTAATATTGAATTCAGTATTTTATTTCAATATATTAACGATAATACCAGCCATTTTATAAAATAAACATACGTTAGAGGCAATAACTTATAGTTAAATGCTTGAGTTTGTATTTATACACAGAGCCAAGTGACAGTCTAAGAATTGTCTAGGAGTTATTTGTAGTAATTAATATGTATTAGTACATAGTATATAACAGGATGATTCAAAACACAGATATATTCAGTACGAGTTGTTTTAACAATATATTGACGTGGAATACTCCACCCAACAATTGATTATAAAACGAGAAAATGTTAACCGACACTTTTTAAACCCACTGAAAAAATAGAAGGTAACTCATGTTGACTAATAATTTTTGTGCCTACTACTACCTGCTTATCGTCAACTTGGAGGACATAACGAAAGTAATTACATAAACGTGCATTTCTAACATAGAATCGTTTACGATTCCCATTACTTTCTTGAACCACCCATCATTGTTTCAGGAGCATTTTTGAATTATAATGAGCATCTGTGTTATCAACAAATTTTGAATTGATTTTAATTCATATTTTGTAAGGTAAAACTATTTTCATATTGAAAGGTAGATCCAAAGGAGATTTCTAAATCATACACAAAAAAATATTATTTTAAGAAATATTAAGAACTGAAAGTGTAAAAATGGATGTTTCTCTCTAAATATGATCTCATGATAGAATTATGGTAGACCAATTATTTTAATTGTGAATAAAACATAACATAGAGCTATTTGAAATTTTTGCAATTTAAATTTTTTCTCTGTAATATTTCCTCGGCAGTGAGAGCACTTTGAGAGAATATATTGTCCATTGTAGGTCGTTCTATCTAAATCCTGCTTGCTTCTCTAATTTATGCTCTATTTTTTTCCATTGTATCTCATAGTATACGGGCATAGAATCACCCATGGTACAAGTGACAGCAATATCGTTATAATTTTTTGGGCTGTTATTTGCTCCTTTTTGTGTATTGGTGTAATATAAAACGTTAACCATTCCCTTGGGATAGGTTTTTCATTAATGCAACTTTCAAATGCCTCTCGAATTTTCTCGAATATTTCTTCAAATAGTTCTGCTAAATTTAATCAGTTCAGATCATTTCTTTCAATACCACATGCGTTAATAGTCGAGATGTCTTTGCATCATTTGTTCATCAATTGTTTCTCCTCTGTTGGATGTGTTGGTGCAGTGAGAATTGAGTGATTTTACACATGATCTAGGATTTTAAGAGGGCAATAGTTCTTATATTAATTCATACACTCGCTAAATCGCTAAATCGCTAAATTTACACTGAGATACAGTCCGGTTCGTTTAGTCTAGCTATCATTAATGCTATTAGAGATTTAGAAGAAGCTCAACAAGCGAGGGCTGTACTAGTGGTCATTATCTCAATCTGAGGACAATGTGATACCGACAATATGAAATGTTTCTCCTAATTATAAGATTCCATGTTCTAAGAAAGAGGGTAAAGATTTTGTCTCTAATTCGAAATGTCAAGGGGCACGAAAATAAATTCGAATTATCGAATCAAATGTTATATATACACATAATGTATGTGTGTATGTATTTGTTGGAGTATGGTTATAAATTATTAACGACTCTATTGATGATTAATGTATTTGTTTTCATATAATACATTTAATATATTGTTACATATTACAGGTACACAATATTGTTAATAAAAAAATAAAAATCGTGAACATTTTCTTACTATTTTTTTTCGTATAATTGAAAAATGATAGTTATGTATGCTAGCGAGATATGCTAGTTTTCATATAATCCTTTAATAAAATTTGATGCTTGAAATACATTATTTGGAATATCATTTTATTTAAGAACAAATTTTCGAATGAAATCAAGTGACAAGTAGCTTATTTGCTGATATTACATTTGGCGTTAACTCACTTACGTCAAGTGGTTGATCTTCATCTGCATCTTTATCTGAATCGTTTGAATTGTTAACCATTTGTGAAATGTCGGAGTTGCTGAGGCTTTCCGCAGTAATTACCTGCTCGTCTATATTTATAAAATCATCAAAATTGATATCTCCGCACTCGTACTCTTCTTGCATTATAGTCCAATCGTGACACTTTAGTGATTCTTTAATATTAATTTAAATAATTTTCAATGTTGGTGCTATGAAGCCGGCTTTTCGAAAGCAGTTGGAAATTGTGATGGACTTTACCTCGCTTCAAGATCTATGTATTTCCATAATACTATGCAGCAAATTTGTTTTGGGGGGGGGGGGGGGTCGTCTTTTACGTCAATTGCGCTGATAATTTTCTTGACTCATCAATGATAATTACTTGATTGATTATCATCAATGATAATTACTTGACTCATCATGGTAAAATTTATCCCCTGATCCATTGTTTGAAGTCTTGTAGTTATATTAAGTGCAAAATGATTGACAATCACTTTAAGATTTTCGGTCAATAATTTTGAATGTGCTGGACAGTATTACACAAACAGTAGAATTTTCTGTTTTTGGCGATCAAATTGATTGTCTACTTGCTTCGGCCAATCTTCGTATACCGAACTGGTCATCCAAGCCTCTTTGTTATTTTTATAAATTAATGCTAGGGATTTCATTTCTTTAAAATACCGTGATTGTTGGGATTTTCCAATTACCGATCATTTTAATTTCTCTGTTCCAGACGTATTAGCAGCCACTTTATTAGCTAATGTTTTATCTGTCAAACATTAAAAGAACGATCCGGTATTGTCAGCATTAAAAACTTCATTTTCGTAGTAATCATTCAATAAGTCTTCTCATAATTTTCTTCTAAAACGGATGCATTTCTCCAGTTAAAATTTTGTGAACAATTTCTCTGTAGTTCCTAAAAATTATTATATTCATATTATGAAGTAAATGATATAAACTTTTCTCTAATTATTGTTCCTGAAAATAACGAAAATTATTGTATTTCCTAATTTATCTTGCAAATTTTGTAAGGCAATTAAATAACATTTTATGGAAATCGACATACACACATTGGTACGTTTTCATTCTGCAAATCCTTCGTCCAACTGACCATACATAGTATCTTCGACCATAGGTGGAGAGGTAACTTTAAACGTTTCCTGTATGGTCGTCCATCCGTTTCTACAGTACTTGAGAAAATGACATATTTCTTCATAACAATGCCGGTTAATTGTGCTTGGCGGAATTTCAAACTCTGCTGCGATATCATTTTTTCTTCTTCTCTCCTTTCTCAACTTCACGATTAAATTTAACTTTGTACACTAACGTAAGTGTTTTATAAGCTTTCCTTTTTTTAGGTTGCTCCATTTTAAAACACTTTTTCATTGTTTTTAATAAAAATTTTATGTGGACAACGCACTGAATACTCTGTCAAATAATTTTTTTTTTTTAGAACAGAGCCTCTCCTTTTATAATTTTACATAATCTACTTAATATCTGTCGGGTTGATAACGATATTTATGCAATCGTTACTGGGGTTTATCCTCAACTACTGTTATTCCACGAAGTTCTTTCCTTAACTGATAAAATTACCTAATTCACCTTGGGGTGATAACGAGGGGGATGATTATTTCGACATTGGCCAATTTGCGAAAACGCAATTCTACAATGTTATTGCAAAAGAAATCTGGAAAGTCATCGTGATTATTCTCAGAATTACAGAAGTTCCATAATGATATTTAAAACTTGGATTTAATGAAACGAAAGTAACTTTTCGGAACCGCTGAATCACTATGAGTTATCGAAAAATCCGAATTATCGAAATTTCCAATTATCTAATTTACTTAAAGTTGAAAGTATATTTGTAATGCCGAGACCGAAAAATATGTTCGAATGATCGATAACTCGAATTACCGGCTATTTGAATTAACGAGATTTCACTGTAGTTTGGGCATTGTTTTGCTCTTAATTATCAAGTGGGATATTGCTTATCGAGTGAATTTACATGTCATTTTAATTAAACTTTTCGGGTAGCAGCAACTTACAGTATGCTGTAACGCAGTTTGTATTAGGTATTCGGCATTTAAAACGACAGTCAAATTATCAGGTTAGCCCCGGTAAGCACCTTATAAAATTTTCCTGTCTAACTTCCCTCTAATGAAAAACGATAACTTTAAATTAGGAGAATTTTGAAAGCAACTATGTAATGAGCTTAAATTATTGGCATGTGGTCTTTACTATTAGGGTTGCTCATACATACCTATTGGTTTCGTTAAATTAAAATTTTGTTTATTAAGGTGTATTACATTTATTAGTATTACTAAAACAGCGTTAAAAGAGCTGAACTGAACGACCACGTGTTGTTAAATGCGTGCCGAAAAGTGCTTTTCTGAAAAATATCACAAGTAGTTGATCAGGCCTAATAATACGATACTTTAAACCCAGATGAGGGAAAATATTTTGTTAAATTCCATCAAAGGTGTACTTAGCTCGTTATACAAAAATCGATTCATTTTTATTTCCTCATATAAGGTAGTTACTCAAATAATAAGAAAGTATTTTAATCGGGTCGATTTTCGGAATTTGTAGTATCGATTTTCGGTTTTATCTCCTCCTACCAAACCCCATGTGTACACTCGCACTTTAATTGCATACACATTTTATTTGAAAGATTTTATTGTAAAGGTTTCCTATAAAACACTTTACTGTTGGAGATTTGTCGTTTTTCTTAATTTCCTAAAACCGCTCTAAAAGGTGCTTTGCTTTTGAGAGTTTTTAGCTCCTAATTTTTCCAAAACCGCTTTAGCGATTTATTTCATCCTTCGCTACTTGAATTAGTTATGTAACACTTAGAATTTTTGTTTCAACAATTTTTTTAAAATTCGCCCAAGCGCATTTTACTCTTGAAATTTTCCTTAAACTTGTAAACTATCTGCCTCCTATGAGAAAATTATACCAGGGCAAATTTTCTAATTCCCGTATTTCTGTTTTATTAGCATTAATTTTTCTTTCCACTTTTCTAGTAACTATGATTTTTCCATTTACGCAGTAAATATGCTTCATTATTCTCACACGCTTAGAAAATAGATAACTTCGTTTTTGTTGAGGGTCAGTCAAAAGTCATATGTTAGAAAGCATATTATTAATTTGACTTAATCCACGCAGGTAGCGTGAACACGTCTAATTTATCTGGTGCTATAATAGAAAATCTTAAATTTACACTTGTAACTTCAGTAGAAGCAGAAGTGTTTTTCTCTTTATTAGAATATTTCAAGAAGCAGGAGAAGAAAATCAACTCCTGCAATATTGAAAAACTGTTAATTTGTTCAATATTTTGTAATAAATAAGTTCACAGAATAACGATTCATTGTATTTATAGGGATGACATACCGCTAAAGAAATATTTCTTGTTTTAAACTATTTTCAACATTTCTATACTGTTTAATTTGCGATTTAATATCATAATAAGTGTTTCCTGATTCGAAATATTAAGTTATCTTATCTAAGTTATCTTAGTGCACAATCCTCAAATGTTTCTAAACTTCTAAAAGATTTAACTTCTACTGTGTTTTTGAGGCAGATGACGATGTCAGATCGGTTGCATGATAGTTTTGCATTAAAATCGGTTAGATCTTATTCTCCTCTCTTCTACATCAATTTTCGATTAAATATATGTCAATTTCGTTGAAATAAGTACGGTGATTTTACCAAAAACCTTTTTGATGCCCAGTAATCCTCAAACAACTTGTAAGAATAATCCTAATGAGAGTATAATACCAACTAAAAGTAATTACATCCATTTGCTAACATTTACGAGAAATAATATATGCCTCAGTGTGAACCCTTGAGACTACCCTATCCAAACATTCAAGTATTAGTGATAATATCTCAAATTGCTACTTTCCCTGTTCGCAGAAAAGTTTTCCGAGCAGATTAGCAGGATATCACTTTATTAATGCGTCTTCGTACACCGAGCAAGTCTTCAATCTCATCAAGCAACTTATTGCTCCAAAATATGCGGATAGAGTAAGTATAAGTACAGTCTGAAACATGTTTGGTTCATCAGAATACATTTGTTATTAGTTTCTCCTGCATCGAGGTGTGGAAGGCTTACTGGACTACGTGCCATTGGAAATATTACCTTCCGAGTATGGCGGCAAAGAACGCTCCTTGCCAGAACTTCAGAGTAAGACGAGTTTCCCTTTATGAACATGGTTTTTAAATAAATATTTTTCTAGAGTTGACATTGAATATTTTGGAAGAGTTTCAACCGCGATTCGACGAATTGGAAAGTTTTAAAGTCGATGAAAGTAAAAGACCCACTCCACTGGTTAACGATGAGTTGTTAGGCTATTACGGAAATTTCAGGAAAATCGACATCGATTAAATTAGGGTTAAAGTAATATATTGGAAAGAAATGGGGCTGTTACTCAACTATTAGGAATTAATTGATATCGTTCATTCAATTTGGTTGTTCTAGTAAACAGCTTTTTTATTTTTGATATCAATATGTAATGATTTGACTATTATGCTGTGTATTAGCATAGTTATAAATATGTAATAAAAAAACCTCCAAATTATCCTGAAAACAAAGGAATATGTGTTTTAATTTTAATTTTCAGATTTGATGAAAAGTTTGTTCCCACATAACCTTCATGTAATTAATTTATAAATTCTCGTGAATGTGTCAAATGCACGAAGTGAATAAATTGGTTATTAATATTTTAAAAGAATTTTGTTTCCATGAAATAATTGCTAACCAAACATTAGACATTTTGTTAATGCGTTCTTTTTTTCGAAAGTGCACAGCAGAGTATACTATTGACGCATAAATTCATACATAATAGTTAAATTACACGTGAGAAATTATTGCAACAATGTGAAATCTGATGCTTCGTGGATGTTTAATGGTATACATCCCATCAATATAATTGGTTGCTTAAGATAATAGGCACCGTAATGTATTGACAAACAAATATCTACCTATGAATATATCTGCCTCTACATATCCGCCTACATATATCCTCTCATTTTTGCAGTATATACTTGAACCCGTACAGCTTTTAGCCTGAGGTAAAGACACAATTTTCTGATTAATCGATCGAGTATTTCCTGACATAAATAATACAATTTCTCCAACACAGTCATCACTATTTATCTCAGCTTCTTTTAAAATGAAAAATTCGTTCAAGTGGAGGCTCCTTAAACATTAAAAATTTTACTTCTTGATTATTGTAAAATTATAAATTAAAACCAAATTTACTTGAACGATAACTGACTAGGATATTTGAACTGAAATTATTTAACATAAGTTACAACAAGCACAGTGATTCTAGTCTTGTGACAAATGCTGAAAGTCCTATATTAGTATCACGTGCTAAACTGGTAATAAAAATTATCATTTCTTACCTTTGGAGTGAGAGTTTTTACATATTTTAATTCATTATCTTACAAACAAAAGTAGGACATGTAAAGCTGGCGTCTTGGTAATATCATTCTTTTATATTTTGGCGACCTATCTTGTAACTGTTTGTAAAGGAATATGTTGTAGATTTGGTGTAGAGTTGTAGTATTTAAGTAATAGAAGCATATATCACATTGGAGTTCTTTCTTACTTATGTCTAATAATCAGTAGATTCAGTGAAGATGGCGTCATAAAACAATTGCTTTGAGTGTTATCTTGGCCTATTATGTAGTCCATTTGGCGATCATCAGCGCGGTATTCTTCCTTCCACCTTTCCATTACCCAATTCCGTTCCACAATTAATTTTCCATTATTTGAGGCCATCCATTCATCTAGCTACATGACCAGAGTACTTCAGGTAGGACTGATTTACTATGATGAACAATCTTTGAACAATCTTCAGTTGTTCGTCGAGGATTGATACTTTGCTTATAGCACCACACCTCTGACGGTTGACACCGTTAATTTTTCGTCGTATTGTTAAATAGATTGTCCAGGTTTCTGAAGTGTGAGTGGTGATAGGGAAAATTTGGGATTTTAGGAATCTGGGACGGCTTTACCTTTCCATATTTCATTCGGTTTTATCATTGTGTTGCGGGGTATGGTCTCCTTCCAATCTTCGCATCACCTCGTTTTCGCTCGAGATTAGAGAGCCGAACACTACAAGTTAATCAACGATTTCAAAACCTCTGAGATGCACGTGGGTTTTCTACTATCATTTTCATTTCAACTTTATTAAGTTTCAGCCCATGGCTTTAGTTGATCATCTCTAACTTTTAAATCATATCTGTGTTATATGTTTGCCGCTTGCATATATATCCTCGCACATACGTATATACACATTGCGTATATACCCTCGTACATTATATGTACAAGGTATATATTAATCAGCAGAGGAGGAAGCCTTGTTGTATCCCAGCTTTCACACCAAACTTTCCCGAAGGAGTGTTTTCGTTGCTTTTATAGAGTCTGGATCCAGATTGATAAGGTATTCGGGGATCACCGTTCTGTCCAGTATTGACGAGGCTTTATTCCATTTAGGATAGTTGAAGGCTGTACTGTAATCTACGAAGCACAGATGAGTTGTGATATTGAATGAAACACCGTCTCGATAATTTTCTGGACGACGTTTAGTGTTTGCTCCCTAGATTCTACGCCGGACGTAAAGCCTGCTGGTATTTCTGGCAGAAGAAAATAATTCAGGCGAATGTAAGTGATGTGCAGCAATGCTTTGCTGGCATCGCTAATCAGCGCTATGGTTCTGTAATTTGTGCAATCAGTAAGTGTGTCTTTCTTCAGCAAAGGGTGATTCGCACTACTAGTTGACCGTATGCCACTTCCCCACACTATCTAGCAGAGTTTATGGATAATGACGACCCCCAATTCTCCCATGGCCTTTATTTAAGCACCAAGTGTTTTAAAGGTTTTTAGGGCCTTGGTAGCTTTCTCTAACTCAGCTTACACACTCTCTGTACACTCTATATAGTAGGTTTTTTTTCTACCATATATTAGAGTTTATTTAATTCCAAAATGGAAGAAGAGAAGAGGTGATGAATACCTACAGTAAAATGAAAATAATTTATTTTATATTAATTTAAAATTCGATAGTAATTGGAGAGAGCTGATTTTGTCATCCTAACAGAGAGAGTTATCTAAAGTTTTAAAGGTTCTTAGGGCCTTGGTAGCTTTCTCTAACTCAGCTTACACACTCTCTGTACACTCTATATAGTAGGTTTTTTTTTCTACCATATATTAGAGTTTATTTAATTCCAAAATGGAAGAAGAGAAGAGGTGATGAATACCTACAGTAAAATGAAAATAAAATATTTTATATTAATTTAAAATTCGATAGTAATTGGAGAGAGCTGATTTTGTCATCCTAACAGAGAGAGTTATCTAAAGTTTTAAAGGTTCTTAGGGCCTTGGTAGCTTCCTCTAACTCAGCTTACACACTCTCTGTACACTCTATATAGTAGGTTCTTTTTCTACCATATATTAGAGTTTATTTAATTCCAAAATCGAAGAAGAGAAGAGGTGATGAATACGTACAGTAAAATGAAAATAATTTATTTTATATTAATTTAAAATTCGATAGTAATTGGAGAGAGCTGATTTTGTCATCCTAACAGAGAGAGTTATCTAAGATCAAAATGATTGTGTCATAACATAATTGTCAAAGTACGTGTGGTTACTTGGGAAAACTTTTTATTTGCAACACGTCCATATTTTTGCTTAAGTGACTCCGGAATGATATAGAATTTTGATTTTCAAAACATTTACAGTAATATGAGCAGTGTAAATATAAGTCAATGAGGATATTAAAACTTTAGCGAATGACATTGAATTTACTTTAAATTAGTTTCACAATTGTAAAGTCTTGACAAGAATTGTAATCAAATATCAGCGAAAGTGTTTTCTTTTGGGGTAGTGAATGTTGTTCTGAATTTGAGTTGCAGTTGAGAACAATGGTTTTTCATAAATGCCTCATAGAAATATTTGTGGGGTAATAAGTGAAAAAAGGGCTCCTATGAGCTGTAGCAAAAGCTGTTGATCTAAAAGTAAAAAGTTTATATACGAATGTCGGGTGTTTTGAAAATATCTACCAAATTAGTGCTGCATTAAAATCGATTCAGTTATTTACTTGTTCTAAAAGAAAAAGTACTTACAGCTGTTTCTTTGGTTGTTGCAAACAAATTAAAAAACATACCTCATGTACCTAACATTTCCGTTATGGGAAGTTCCAATGGTACAAGGCAAACCTTCAGATTTCAAGTTGAAATATGTAATAGTTTTTGCCCAATGAATTTGTTAATTAGAATAATCCGCTTTTTTCGAGGCAAATTCCCATTAATGTTATTGTTTAGAAGCGGTATAAAATCCAAACTCTAGAAACGTTATAAACAAATATAATGTTGCATAGACAACGCTTCGCTTAACTTT
This sequence comes from Cryptocephalus primarius, assembly GCA_963576515.1. Lineage (NCBI taxonomy): Eukaryota > Metazoa > Arthropoda > Insecta > Coleoptera > Chrysomelidae > Cryptocephalus > Cryptocephalus primarius. The sequence continues at coordinate 7,386,591 of OY754947.1, forward strand.
ATGGGAAGACCAATAAATTAAGGCGATTATTGTTATTTTTACTCATTTTCGGAAATGTCAGTGCATCTAATAGAAGCAAGGTTCTTGTTTTAATAATATTTTTTATTGGATTCTAAAAATAGAGGGACTTGTATATGCGAAGTTACAGTACATTAAGTGACACATTTACATGTGAATGTCGCTCGCTAAATATGTAATTTATGACATATTTGGAGATTCTTACTGCAGCAGTTTTGTACGTCTTTGTCATCTCCTTTCTAATTTGAAAAAAGAAGTGTAGAAAGTTATACTTTCGGGGTTAAATCACATTATTAATTTGTTAGAGTTTGACAAAGACGATAGTTAATTTAATAGATAGTCTATATTTTTTTGACATAGATAGACATTTTTTTGGAAATTCTCTTTAAATTCACTTTAATATACCTTGCTATTATTACATTGTCAATAACAATTTTATTATGGTTTCATAAATATTTTATTAATAATGAACCTAAAATGTGATTTATGCTAATCTGATCAGTATACGGAACTATTATTCGTAATTATTTAGTTAACACTCTGGATACGCATTATACTTTGTATGCTTTATAATTATGTTTTATACTTTATTTGAGAACATATCATATTTTAAGATTTTGCTGTTTTACCCATGACACTTATGAATTGTTTAAAATGATGTAAACCGCTCATCTATCCAAAGGAATTATTCTAAATACTTTACAAATCATGTTTAATTTTTATTTGACGTATTTTTTTCAAATTTCCAGCTTAATAAAAACTTTAAAACATTTAGGTGTTGCATCCCACGTAACTTGAATAGCTAAAATAATAATTAAAAGTAACAAATTGCACAAAGAACCTCTCTGGGGAATGTCTGAGGACAGCTTAGCACTTAGTTGTATAACTCACTCTTGATTTAGTCTTCGAACAGAGCGGTTCCAAGTCGGAACCGATTGTCCATTTTCGCAATTTCTACCAATACAATAAAGTTTTCAGAATTATTGGGTTCTTTTAAAACAAACTCCACATCTCACCCGACGTAAAATATATTAGACCAATTAGCAGTAGTTTTAGGATATCACAATGTAGCAGCCATCAAGGAATTAATAAATTAATTTGAAGGCTGACACCGAGAGATAAATCTGACACATTATTATTAGGCCGTCGTAAATACTTATCTAAAGAGAATTTTTTTCATAACAGACGTTCCCTGTTTTCCCCTGATTGGTCACGTATCTAATTTTTCCTCTACATTTATCAACAAAGGAACATAATAGTGGTAATGAAAAAGTGTTTGTCACAAGACAGAAAGCAGTACCAAAATATACTAAAAATAAATGCAAATATGAGATGCGTAATTTTCGTTAATATTTTAAATGGTATTTGAGTTGCCCGGCCATTTTCAATAAAAAAACAAATTTCTCTTTTCGTTTCTCAAGATGTCTACATTATATATTATGTATTTGTATTTGTATTTACTAATAATAATAATTGATTATATTATTCTATATTCATATATCACTTATTATATTACTATATAATATTTGTATACTAGTTTTTATTTTATTGAATATCTTAAACCCAATAATCATAAAATGTAATCGCGTTGTAAACTGCATTTGTAGTAATACGACTTATACGTATATTTTTTCCACTTACGATGAATACGTTACCTTAATTCGAGCCTGTGCCTTGCCATGTATTGGGATTATATCGTTTTAATCGAGATCTTTGATTTTTATTGCAGGTTAATCGCTTCGGTTGAATGAAGGTCACAAAATGACCCCTCTTTAAAATAAAAGGGTGCCCTCGCGCGTTTTTCTTATAGCCAGATAGAGGCTTTACATATAGTAAAAAATTATTTCATATCTTAATGGACAGCAGTATGAAACATCTTTTAATATATCACTGCTTATAACATCAACGTAATACAATAGTAATGTATACCTATTATGTGCACGAAAATGCGTTATCAATGGGGAACAGAGCAACTATCGGAAGGAAAATTTATCGAAAGCAGTTGGTCGAGATAACAATTTCCCGAATGAAGCATTCCTCGAATGGTAATTTACCCGAACAACTGATCCAATAGAAAATTACTCAAAACATAAAATAACTTGTTGTTCCTTGTCTATTTTTAAACAACTGATAGACAGGAAATAAAGTTTCATATACACTGGACATATTACTTTCAACAACATTCAATTTTTATATTTCATAGGAAGAAAGTAAAATATATTGTAAAAAGACAAATTAATAATTGAACTGTTTCTATTAAAACGTTAAAGAAACTTAAAAAAAAATGTTGCGGAGGTTATGTAATAATCTTGGGTCTAAAGCTACAAAAAACTACCAGTAATAGTTGCCAAGGACCATACTGAGAGATTTTCAAAATTGGGCTAATTACTGCTGAATCACAAACATTTCCTCACTCTAGATATCGAGGCTATATTTTTTACTTTTACCAAAGTATATTATGCAAGATTCAAGGAAAAGGAATCAGACACCGATTTGAAACGAATTCAAAGTTTGCTCTTAAAAAGCAGTGTCCTGCTGCAATAGCTTTTGTTCCTGCTGATAGTGTCGTAACGGCATTTGAAGTAATCTGCGAGGAGTCATAATATCTACAGAAGTAAGATCAACCAGTTGCCGACTACTTTGAAGGCACTTTGATAGGACTTCCGCAGAGATATCATAGTCGTAGTCGGTCTAGATTTTCACATGACGTGTGGAACTGTTTTGATGAGATACTGGAAGGTTTACTAAAAACGAATTATTCCACTGAAGGGTGGCGTCAAGCATTCAAGTAAGGGGCCGAGCACCGAATATCCATTCCATCAAATATTTCATTTATGGAAGTTCTCCAAAGTCATTCAATGAGAACACAGTCTATATGGACGTGAGGAATAACACGCGGTTGATTTGAAAGGTCTTTCTATTTGAAAAAAGTAACAACACTATACCTAGAGTGCGAACCTGGTAGAAAATTATAATCCGGGAATCATGAAGGAATACTTCATGACTTCATGACTTCATTACTACTATGAAGAATAATATCAAATAACTTAATTATTCTCATGTTTGTATTCAAATGTGTGACACATAAAAGGATTGATGGATTTGTATGTATGGCTGTGCATACAATATTTTCAAGTACTTCACTTTCTTCTTAACTGTATATGAATATGTTCATTATGCATAGAACATAGTTTTATTTTTCTGGTTTCTTTAAAAATATGTGGAAAACAAGTAATTTTACTTTTTAAGATATTTTTCTATTCGATCAGTTGCTATTACTGCGATTTTCCATTCGGGTAAATGTCGGTGTACCTCACACTTTATAGAAATGTAATGTGTAAAACAAAAACGTATATAGGCAGTGGAAACATTATTGCGCAGTAGACTAGTTTTTATTATAATGCAAAGACCCCTCGGGAGCCTATAAGAGAGTAATAAACAATTAATATTGGATTATAACGAACCAAGAAATGAGCAGCATTCGAATAACATTGAAATATTCAATTCGCAACTCTGTAAATTGTAATTTATGTGCCCTCCGAGGGATTTTTGTTGTGATAATGACAACTCCGAAACGTGTGAAAAGTCAACTCCGAAATAATGTTTCCTGGACCGATAACAAACACGGCGAAGACATTTTTGCACACTTCAAAGACAATGACAGAAACATACTAAACAAAGAAGAGGACATATTAAAGGGATGGGTGGAACATCTTAGAGCACTGCTCAACCAAGAATGTCTAAAATAATGTAACGGTGACTTCGTAATAACGAATAATAATAACGTAATCATATTACGAACTAAAACCATCCTTAATACAATAATCAGAGGAAGCCATTAAATACCTTTTAAAAAGCTTTTGGTGGCCGTGGCACACAAGATGGACGGATCTGGAGCAGAGGAGGCAACCTGACGAATTATATTGGCAGCATAATTAAAGCGGTCTGAGAAACTAAAGGACTCTCAGGAAAAATGGAAAGCAGGTCTTATTTGCCTTCTACACAAGAAGAGAAATATAGGGGGATTAGATTTCTCGGTACAATTTACAAGGTATTTAGCGCATATCTTGGATAAATGGCTAAGTCTATGCATAGAGACAATGCTCGGAGAATATCATAGGGGGTTAAGAACAAGCAGAATTAGCAGATTTTTATTCTACGACAGATACCGGAAAAGACGCCTGAATTCAAAATTGACACCTGATAGTTTCATGAATTTCAAGGTAGCCTACAATAAAAAAAACGTCTAAAATACCAATTAATTTAGTGTTATGTCAAACTGAACTACAGAAAAATATGTCTAAAACATTCATATCCAACAAGAGGCTATGACAGGGAGACGCGTGCCTGCTACTTAATACTATAACTATACTATAACTACTAATTAATACTATAACTACTTAATACTAACTACTAAGGAAGCCTTTGCACGTTTACCACTGCTAAAGGAAAATATGTCTAAAGCTCAACGAAAGCAAAACCAAAATAATGCCGTCACTTATAACAAGTAGAAGACCTAGAACACAACATGTCAGTAGACGTTTATAACCTCGAAGTGGTAAAATTCTTTATCAACCTGGACTCACTCATAAATAATTAAAATACGTCAGCGAATAAATAAAAACGAAAATACTACTTAAACAAATGTTACTTTGGCATTATTAAGCACTACAAAGGTAAGGAACTCTTGTGTAACACCAAGAGGAACGCTTTACAAAAATATCCAATAGTAATCCTTGTTCTAACATATTGGTAAGAAACTTGAACGCTAAGGAGCGTGCGCTATGGTTACAACTTTGCAGTCAAACAAGCATATGATCAAATAGAGAAAAATAGAGATAGGCTACATAAATAGAGCACGTGAAAATTACCACCAAAAAGGTCATGACATCTTAACTAATAGACACATGTCGAAATAGATAAAAATTGCAGAGGAAGGATAGTGTTGAGGAGAATACCCGCGGTAGGGACTACCAACGGTAAAAGACAATGGTTGAATGGAATTCGATGGCGAACGAAACTTGAAATAGGGGATCACAACTATTTCATTTCTTTCATCTTTGAAGTTAGTAGTATCAATCCTAAGCTTTTAGTGAGCATCGGTAAGCAGCTTGCTGTAGGACCGCTCATAAACATAGAATTTGAATCACAAATAAGGTATATTCTAATTAACAAATTCATTGTGAAAAAACTGTTACATATTTCACCTTAAAATTTTGAGGAATTACCTTGAACAATTGGATCTTCTATTATATTATATATTATAATTCTTAATTATAATATTCTATTATAAGGAGATATTACGTGCATGAGCAATGTTTTTTTACTTGTGTTTAGCAACCAGTGCAAAGTTTTTTTTAATAGCAGATCCACATCGATTTTAATACAAGGCTCATTCTGAATGTAATTTCAAAACCAATAATATTCATATATAACAATTTGCTGCAAAATCTTTACCTATTGCTTTTGCCATATTTCGATGAAGGTTTCATTTTTAACTGTTTTTCTCAAAAAATTTCATGTTGCATTTATGTCTACTTTTCAGAGTCCTCTTTTGCTGATATAAGGTTACTGTCGAAAATCCGATTTCGCTTAAAATAATTGCCTCACTGCTGGATAAACGATGTTGGAACATTTTCTGGTTGAGTTTAAGAAAATGGAATACCTCAATAAATGCAAGATTTGTTAATGTTTCAGAATAATAAACGAAAGCGATGTAGGATTTCACACAAAACTGGAAGAATTACATAATGGTAGCACACGACTGAATAAAATATACCAACCATTCCATCGGTTAACCATGCGATTTAAGGTGGCTATGGTTAGTAAAAAATGAGGCAGATGGCATGAGTTCATATTTTACAGAATGATAAGCCAAATATTTATTTTATAAAAGAGATTAACGGTTTTTATTATCAAAAAAGAGGTAAGGATCTTACATGTATAAAAATTGGCAGTGAATAATATATGATTTCCAAAAAAGCAACTAAACTAAAGATAATCTATTCTTTAAATGTTTTATTGTTTATTAAAATTATTTCACTAATAACTCCCCAAGAAAGTTTCACGACGAGAAAAGTAGATGTTTTGAGATTATTCGTTTCATGATACTAATAAATACACAAATATTCAAAGTCTCGCTAAAGGTTTAGAGTACTACTTATATTGTATTTTGAACCTAAAATATTTGACAAGTACAACGCTTTATTTGCTTTTAGTATTAGCCAAATTTACATATCTTCTAAAAAAACGTATTAATTTTCTAATTAGAGATCCATTAACAGTAATGTGAATAAACTATATGAAACCAAGGTTGTACTTTTGGTTAAAAACTGAATTATAATTCACAAACGAGTTTTTATCTCAGTTGTAGAAAAACTCAAGGAAAGATTATAAAACTGGTTACACGGAATTATGATTAGATTTTTAACTCCGATACATTCGGAAAATAGATTCACATCAATTCTAACTTCGAATAATTCGGTTGACGCTAGTGGTGGAATTGTGTTTCTGTGACACGGAACCCTAAGATTTAAATCGAACAAGTGAGTATGAAAGATATCTTTTAAAATTATTGTTATTAATTACTAGAGTTTGAAAATTTTGGTGAAATTATTGGATGTTTCAATATTACAGCGAAAGTTTAATGGGGACATGTAAATTTTAAATTAATCTTAGATTCACTCAAGAACTTTTCAAATAAATCCTCATAAAAGACTGGTTTAGAAAAAGTTGCAATTTGAGTAAAAGGATCAAAAATCAAATATCGTTCAAAGAATTGAAAGTTCCTATGGATATTAAATTTTTTTGTAGTATTGCTTCCTCTCGACATATTGTACACATGTTTCTACATTCTTTTTTTTAATTTTTCCTTAATTGTAGATCTCGTGGTTATTTTTGCTACATGCGAGCGGAAAAAAATTGATAAAATACGCACGCACCTATAAACAAATGTTACATGGAAACATTACGTATATGCAAATTCTGAGACAGTAATACAACTTGCGAGTTTCCCGTGAATTGGTATCTGCTCTGAAAATAAGCTCTAATACGATTTAAACTCCAATTAATAAAACATGGTGTATTCTTTTTGGAGAGATGTAATGGGAAGTACAAACTTTAATAAACAAATACAAAATTTACAATTTGTTTAATCTGTCAAAATAAATATATTAACAAATATTATGCAACAACGAAATAAATAAATAAATATATAACGTTTAAATATAAACGTTATTATTCCTTATCGATATCCTTTATGCGTTATATTATTTTTCGTATATATATATATATATATATATATATATATATATATATATATATATATATATATATATATATATATATATATATATATATATATATATATATTATCCTCAGCGAAAAAAGTTTATAAGCAGCCATGAAAACGTGTAAATACTAAGATATTCGGACGCAATAACGCGTCGGATTATTACTATGGTTTATTACTTTGCGTGACTTATCACTGACGCTAGAAAAACTAAATATTTATTGTTCAGTGAATATTTGAAAAGCATAGTAATTAACTTAAACTGTTTATCTTGGCGTGCTTTATTATTGCGATTTAGTTTTTGCGATATTATTCCATATAGTTGAAACGTAGTGGTTCGAAATGTAATACTTTGTCAATTAATGCAGTTTTCAAATATCGATTTTAATGCACATTAACTATTTTTTTCATATTATTTGTAAATTGCGTATATCATTGAATAAAAATGTTACATTGAGTAACTTTGAACGTGAGTCATATGTCGCAAGACAAAAAATAAGCAAAGTGAAAGAAAAGTACAGCTAGACAATATAGCTGCTTTAAAAATGTTAGATTTTATTTAGTATCACTTCTATAGAAATATAGGCTATTGCGCAGAGTAGTATGACGGGCCATTTGGAATATATATATATATATATATATATATATATATATATATATATATAAAAGTCTGACTGTAGAAATTTGAAAGAACTTGAAGAGATATGCACTCTTCTGGGGATGCAGTCAATGGCGCTCACTGGTACACCAGGTCTGCCCTGATGAAGGAGGAAATCTGACCTCCGAAAGCTTGGCCAGAATTAGAAGATAGCTTTTGGTTTCACGACCGCCATTGACAGCATCCCCAGAAGAGTGCATATCTGTTCATAAAACAAATATAAATAATATATAAATACATATACAAGCCGCTTTTTAAATAATCCAAATAAATGCCAGTAGAAAGTAATTTGAGTAAATTCCTCGGTTAAATTCGTTAACCAACCAAATCGGTCCAGTAAGAACAAAATGGCTGGCTTTCATATTGGATAAAAGTTTGTAATTTTTTGTGTTCGAACTGATGCAGTATAATTATAAAACTATTTTCTTGAGTTTAAAGTATTCCATGATTTTTATTTAATTTTTGTGTATACAACTTACGCAAAAAATATGGGAAAAATTAAAAGCTTCTTCATAACATACTACTTCATTTCTATAATTTTAAATTTCTGTTTTGAGAAGTACGTATTAAATAGACCTCTCCGACTAGTCGTGTTATCGGGAGTTTTTATACACTAGAAATATACAGTCTACTGTACTCCAATCATTACTTGAGGGAAGTAAAATTAAAAAGTAGTCTCTATCTAAAAAAGGTAACCTTATCATATCGTTCGTATTTTTATTGGTAATTAAAAACGAACAACCGCGTTAAACACCATGTATAAATAAAACGCATTGTGTCGTCTAGTATAAACTTCACATTAACTAAAATGCAAATAGGAAACTAGGTAGAAATCATAACGCCAACACCAAATCAAGCCTTCTGCCTAACTTATTTTTATGGTTATTTAATCTTTACTTTCCTCAAAACATGTGCAAAATGCCGACATTAGAAGTAAATAATAAAACTTAAGTGTCGTTGCACGAGATTTTGGATTAATACGTTAGAATTCAAGGCTAGGCATGACATTAAATCGTTCACTAATTCATTTATTAAATATTTTAAATCTTACGTGCCAGAATTTTGGGTTCTTATCAATTACTAATTTATTCACTCGATTAATAGCAATATCATACATTAATTTAAGTAATCTAGATTGCCGTCTAATTGGAATCAATTTAAATATAACACGGTCTCAAGTTTTAATACAATTTTTAATATTTCCTTTCATCACACATTTATATTATATACTTTTAGAAAGATGACTGACATAATTCTTTATGGTGACCGTCAACAGCGATTAAACAATGCACTGAAATTCTACGCCAAATCTATAGACGATGTAAATGAATACGTCACGATCTTGAAGGCTTGGTTCAAGACACAGCAGCATTTGCCGGAAGTACCCCGTAAGTATTTCCATTGTGTAATGATCTCACAAGCTCCAGAATCTACCAAAGTAATATCTACGTATTTTTTCTAGCGGACGAGTTAATTATTTCGTATTTGATTGCCTGCAAATTCAGCATCGAGAAGGTGAAGAAAAAGCTCGACATGTATTACACTATAAGGTCGTTAGTGCCGGACTTTTTCCAGGATAAAAACCCGAAGGATCCTCATATGCAGAAAGCACTTAGTGAACAGTGAGTAGGAAAATATATTCCGTTTTCTTTTGAGGGCGGTACGACATAAAATTAAATTAACATTTAATACAGTTGAATTCCTGATGACTTTTTTCGCATAACAACGAATTTTTTGGGTGGGATATGTACTGACTGAGTTGCAAAGATGGGAACGGTTTTTACATTTTCCAACAAAAGAATTCTAATATTGGTGCAAAGTCCTGCTATTTATTACACATCCATCAATCTAGCCCTATTTTTAGAATTTTAATTTTTCTACTAGACGAGTAACTTCTTTAAAAATCAAAGTAATATCAAAGAAATAATGTCAAGCATCTGTTATTAGTTACTTTAGGAAATAATAGCCCATTACATTATGAATATGCGACAAACATTTAATTAATTCAATGCGTCTAGTAATTTCCAATTTCAATGAAAAATATCCACAGGTCGGTATATTGTAATGATAATTTTCCACACCATTTTGGAAACTGTTTTTATTTTAAATATAATGCAACCCAAAAGATTGAATGAGATGATACCGGTTTTCCACCAGAATTATATTTTCTAACAAGAAATCTGTGCTTTTCACTTAAGCTTTGCTTCATGGCCTCCTTCATCTCCAAGCCGGAGTTCTAAATATGGCAACGTTGCTCGCTTATTAATTAGTGGCCGATAAATATGCCAATAAAGCCGTGACGTGTATAACTTTACATGTTAAAATAAACAATTTTAATTGTTCGAAAAGTAAAAAATAAATGAATTTGTAAATTAAATTAAACAAAATTACCACAGAGTATAAATAGCATTTAGAAAAAAATGTGACTTTGAGTAGTCTAGAGTTCATTATCGGAAAACGTATTTAAAATTTATAATGTAATAATAGGCAACAAACAACTACAAATTTTAAATAAATACTGTACCGAATAGACTCACACATTATACCTCCAGAACAAATTGACAGTATATTGCAAGTTGACCCCACTAGGTAGGTACATCATGTAGTTTCAAAATTATTCTCTTTTTTAGGTGATTTTAGGTTTTGGCTATTATTAATTTCGAATTGATTTTTAGTTGTTTATATTTTGTATTGAATTGTTTTAGTTTAATCATTTTTACGAAAATATTTAAATAAAAAAAACTGAAAGCAAATATGATGGAATATTTTTAAATAACTTCTCGGTAAATAAAACTCCGGTTCAGGAACTTGTATTCATACAAGTCCTCTAATTTTATCGTTCTTGCGTTGTAGAGTTGCTATCGTATATTTTGGATCGTCTTTCCATTTCATAGCGTTGGTATAGCAATTTTCAAAACTTTTGCTTTGAAAAAATATCAGAATTTTTTAGATATATTGCTTATTTATATTTCTGTTTAGCTCCTACCATGTGCTGTAATATGTTCATGTTTAGATTATACTGAATTTCTGTATTTAGGCGTTCCTGAACGCAATTCAAATATATTTATTAATATTCTCTTCATCGAACTCAATAACAGTACACATTTCATTACAGCAGATTAAACTGTCAAATGAATGATATTCTAATATATATAGTTCGATGCTATCGCAGCTAATAAAAAGAATGGTACAGAAATATACTACAATATAAGCCCCGAAGGTTCATTTCATTATATAATTGAATCTCATAGTTAAAAATTCTTAAAATTTCAATATGTCGGTCAAATGAACCATATCTTGACAACTTCTGTTTTAACCCATGAGCCTCTTTTATCAGATCATAAGTGTGAACCTATCGATTATGCTTAAATGGGCCATATCTAGGTATATCAGATACATCTTCGGCTTTGAGCTCGTTGCACTACCATTGTAAATATTTGCATTTAACCTACTCTACGTCCTATGCACATGCGTTCATAGCAACTACTTTACAAATGGCCGTGAACCACTTACTAGCGTATCCACAGGTGTATCCTGTGTAAGAAATATACGTGCCTTCGGTCCCGTGTGGGCCCTGGAAGAAACAGTAAACTAATATTTGTTTTATTTTGGTGCCTAGCAAAACTTTTGAATAGTAGCCAGTTTCTACGTTGTTACGCCATTGATTATAGAATCTTTCTTCGGCGTGATTCAGGCATTCTACTAGTCCAGATTTTTAAGAAATAAATAAAACGAGAAGTAAAGTAAGAAAGTAATAACCAAAGTAAATAAGAAATAAGAAATAAGTAAAACACTTTCAATAGAAGAATAGTGATTTATTTATGACAAAAGATATATTTACGAAAGCAAATTACTGGCACATTCTTTTTTAAATTTCGAGTTTTGAACCGAAATTTCGATTTACAATACATACAATAATAAGTGCGTGGATAATAATTTAGTAGAGTAAAGTACAATAAATGTTTGATAGTTATTGATTCCTTAATCTTCGTTACCTTAAATTATTAATTCTATATAGGTGAATTTTCTGCTGTAGCGAAATTTCGAAAAACTCTTACTTTAACTTCTTACTGGTTCTCCAAAAATTGGAAAAATACTCATTCATAGCGAGAAGTTTCCAAGAAATACGCCTGACTCTTTCATTTATTATAAAAAAAGAGTACAAAACTTAGATCAATTCATTTAAGGAAAACAATGCTTTCAAAAATATTTTCACACAGTACGATTAAAATTCTATACAGGATTTGAAGATTGGACTTGATTATAAGTCAGTTTACTACAATCCCTTAGGTTTGTCAGATATGAGTTTTACATTACATTATAACTATAAGTTTGCGACTTGAGATTTTTGAAGAAAATAATTTTGTTGTGGCCATCGGTTATAAAAAAAATTGGAATTATTTTGAACATTTCAGTGTATAAAATTAAAAAGAAAAATTTAGATATTCCAAAAACCCTGGGTACATTTTAAAGCTATTCTATCCGTTCAAAATTCTAGAAGAAATAAGTAGCATCACGACGGTTTGTCAGCTTCGAACGGGATACAAAAGTGCATTTCAAGTCAATTTGCCATTTGATTTGAATTTCGAATCTTTTTGGAATTAGGAGAAAAGTTATTAGTATAAATTATTCCTAAGCTTGTTACTTCCGGAATGTGAGAATGCACCTGTTTCTAATAGAAGTAATTTAGAAGTAATTTGACTAGTTATGAATTCACTACGTTAGATATATGAAAAATGGCGCGAAATAGTTAGAAGGCCATTAACAGCGGCTAATTTTTTGACACTTTAGGTGTATATTAGCAAGTTATATCATATTCATATTTTTTTGAATATTTTTTTTATAGACAGTTATAGTCAAAATACATAATTATAGCAAGTTTCCTTCTGTCAATGAAACTGTTATTCCCTATCCAAAAATTGAAATAATGATGCTGTAGACCTTATCTAGTGCATTGGTTGCTTAATAGAGCCCTTAGTAAGTATAAAAATGAGTTAAAATAAAATTATTCATAATTTCTCTAAACAATAGCTGTATATCTTTAAGTTTGGGCAAAAAGTAAGGTCTTGCGGTGCACAATATGAGAGTTTATTTAAAAAAAATAACCCACGCTTTGTTTATAACAATCAAAAGACACAAAATATGCCATTTTAAAGTTCATGACCTAAGAAATTTAAAAAATTTCCTTTAAAATTGGGTCCGTTGTTGGCACAGGTTCAAACACGAAGGGTTTTCAAGCGAGCGGTTTGATTCCAAAAGTATCAAATAAAAACAGTCATACCGCTACTGTAGAAAGTCCTTTTTTTTACTTATTTTCCTCAAATATACACTTGAATTTATAAATTTAAATTCGTTACGAACTGTGGTGCTAGGTAGGATACTCTAGATTTTCACTAGATATTTTAATATTTCGATAAAGGCATTTTCTTAATTTTTGTGTATTTCATTCAATAAGAAGTAAAACTCAACGTTCTAGTAAAGACGAAGTGACTAGTAGCGGTTTTACAATTAATGGGGCAAATTAAGAAGAGTAAATCGTTTTAAGAATTATAAACATCAAAAGATTTATTATTTGATTCGCCAATATATTGCATAATTTAATTAAATGAAGAAATGTGGGCATTTCGTAATTTTATTTTTTAAATAGATTGATAAACTACACCTATCATGTAAAATTTCTTTAAAATGCGTATTTTACGTTCACTTAGGTCGACTTGTTGATTTTCAGATACTTTTTCCGTCTACCCCAATTGACCCCAGAAGGATGTCGGGTGATGATAATAAAGAATTTCTCGGATCCTGCAAATGTCAATGTGCTCGATTGCTTCGCTATTGGATTTAAAATTCTTGAACTCATGCAGTACGTTGACCACGCTGCTGGTGATATTTTTATTGAAGATCTTTCAGAAATAAAGCTAGCTCATACGCTCAAAATCACCCCTACGATAATCAAGAACACCTATCTCACTTATTTCGTAAGTACCTGTGGTAATTTGGAAATAAGTTGGTTATGAATTGGCAGCAAAGGAACTATTATTAGGTGCGACGTTAAATGACAACTTCAATTTTTAAATCCAAAAATATACGTGTTGAAGTGAGAGATACAAAAGGAATTTGAATATTTCCATTTAAAAGTGAACGTTGAGAAGTGTAAGGAGTGTGAGAGTGAATTTATTACCAATAATTCTAGATACCCATTATTTTTATTCGGTTCATTGTATGTTCAAACACTTTCAACGTTTCCTACCTACTTTATATTTTACTGTTTTCAATTCCGTCCAGAATTTGCCTTTATTGTGAGCCCTCAATATCTAATACGTGTTCTTCCATGTTCAAAATATCCAAATTTAATTTTTGTTTTGTACGTTTTTCAGCTTCAAAGGCGTCTGATTTCACGGTCGGCTCGCGTCAGAATTACCAGCATTCTGCTGTTGGTTTGTAGTTCTATTTATTTTATAAGAGAGTATTGTCAGGAAGTACATTCGCATCTAAATATGTGAACACCTTTTCAATTAATTTACCAAACTGGGTGCTGATTAGATTAAAGTAATCTCATTTATCAGAATATTTCCATCCCTCTCCTGAGACAACCTCGATGTGCAGTTTTCGAGTAATAGGAACCACATATTGAAAGCTTTGAAATTTTCTTTTGAGCAAAGTTGAAACACTCGACTTTCTTGTGTTTCTATAACCCAGACCCCATGGGCCAATAATTGTATCCACGCTTTTATACACTTTTGCAGTGAAGACGCTTTTATACTCCATTTGAAAATGCTTGAGAGCACAGAAAACGGGGACACATCATTAAGTCGTATTAAAGTATTATATACCAGTGACGGCATTATTAGCTATTTTATTGGATGAAGCAATAGGGATTTTTTTATATTTTCCTGGACATTTAAATAGCAGTTCCTGGAAGTTAGGTAATTTGTTAACGTCCAAATAAGAAATTGTCGTTGAAGCTTGGAAAAATAATAACGGGATAAAGTGTGCCGTATATCATACCAAAGTCCATTTATGCCTACATGGGCTGCGGACAATGGTCAGTTCTTGAACTGGTAAAAATGATCTAGCAATTTTGCAAATGGTTTTTAAATAAATAATTTTAAATAAATTCATTGTTTTATCTGAAATAACGTTATCTTTTTACATTGACAATATTTCAGATATAAGCTTGACAAAAAAGCACAATATTGTCTAAGTAGATGGAGTTTTTGAAAAAGTATTACATTAAAATATTTACATATATATATATATATATATATATATATATATATATATATATATATATATATATATATACATATATATATATATATATATATATATATATATACAAAACATTACTGAAACTTTTACAAGGAAGGTTCATGCCTCAAGAAAATATTTACAGAATTCCCAAAGTATACATATTG
Source organism: Cryptocephalus primarius (assembly GCA_963576515.1). Taxonomy (NCBI): domain Eukaryota; kingdom Metazoa; phylum Arthropoda; class Insecta; order Coleoptera; family Chrysomelidae; genus Cryptocephalus; species Cryptocephalus primarius. The sequence goes on from OY754947.1 coordinate 7,401,973, forward strand.
TAACGAATTCTCCACTACTTATTGGCCGTCGAAGGTACTGGAATGATCTCGATGTGTCTACCGACGATCCGGCGACGCGATTCCGGGAAGTGTTTACGGAATCGACACGTCTGGAAGATTCTCGACATAATACCTTTAGGATATAAAAGGGCGACTAAGAGATAAGCAATCAGTCAAAAAACAGCTGTTCATGTGAAGAGCAAAGTCGTCGTAAAAACACGTTCGAATATAAATTTACGGTTAAATGAATTGGAATAAGTCCTTATAGTGTTAGTATTAGTTAAATAAATTACGACCAATTAGTCATAGTTAGTGTTATTAACTATTAAGAGCCCACGAACGTAACAAGTGGTGTCAGAAGTGTTGGATTAGTTGAAAGCAAATTAGGACAATGAAGAAGTTATGTGAATTAACGGTCGCCGAATTGAAAGCGGAATTGCAGGAACGAGACGTGGATTGCGAACGGAGAAAAGCGGAACTACAGGATAGACTCAAAGAGGGCACAAAGAGCAAGGGCCAAGATTCTGGCGTGTTCATCTTTGAGGGAGCAGCTTCTGTGAATCTGCTGATTTCAGGTATGACATCGAAAATTACAGCCCAGCTGGCAGCTCAAATCTCTAATGTTACGACTTAAATCACTACACAAAAGGACGAAATTATGGCCCAAATCTGCCTTCAGAGAGACGACATGATTAGACAAAAAGGCGAATTCATGAATTAAATGGCAGCTCAAATCTCTGATGTTACGAATAAAATCTCTACACAAAAGGATCGAATTATAGCCCAAATCTCCGCTCAACGAGACGACATGAGTATATAAAATGGCGAAATCATGGCACAAATCCCCGCCCAAAGGGACGACATGGCAGCACAGAAGAACGAAATCATGGCCCAAATCTCCCCCCAGGAGAACAGAATAAGGCTGCTAGAGGCGCACCTATTCAACAAGGGCACACCGTCGGAAATATCTGAACAAGGTTCAAGAGAAGGGTTGAACCAAGGGTCGATTCCAGAGGCGGAATTAGCAGGGATTAGTCTGGGGGCATCTGCACGACTGAAGCCACCGAGTTTCGACGGTAAGACATCGTAGTCCAACTACTTGAAGCCGTTCCAAGCGGCAGCAAGAGCCAACGGATGGACATCGTGAGACAAGGCTGGACTCTAACGGTGGCGTTACGAGGAGAAGCGTTGGATATTCTCCAGAGGTCACTCCTGAGGAAGAGGGCGACTACGAAGGAATGGTGAAACGTTTGCAAATGAGGTATGAACACTCGCATTTAGGGCAAGTCTAACGGTCCCAAATGAAGACTCGAAAACAAAAAATGAACGGGGGTCTGCAGGAGTTTGAGGCTGAGGTGGCCAGGTTAGTTCACTTCACCTATTCAAGGGCTACCGAGCAGTTAGTGGAATGCTTGGCTGTACAAACTTTGGTCGATGGCCTACGGGACCTAGAGGTTCAAAGGACGGTGCGTCTGGCGCAGCCTAAAAGTTTGGTAGGTGCCTCAACCATAGTATTATAGTTCGAGGCCGCCACGGAAGTGTCGAAAAATCAGAGTCGAGTGAGAGCGATAAACGACGCGGAGGATTCCAGTGAAGGCGCCAAGGGGACCCCATCGAGCAGTTGATGAAAGTCATAAAGGGCCTATTGGAGAAAAAGCAGAAAAAGCCTCTTCCCTGTTGGAATTGTGGTGACGTTGGCCATCGTCGTCGTAATCGCAAGCGGTCTAAGAAGGAGAAGCATAGCTTCTGTACGACATAATAGTGGTAGTGTCTACACAGATGGAGAAATCGATGGGGTGTTATCGTCGTGTTATTGTGGCGGACATTGAGGAAGACGTGATTCTGGGAATGGACATTATGAATAATCACGGTATCCTACAAAACTTTCATAGACGTACGATAAGGGTGAGTCCGCAAGTGATATTCCTCCATCCTCAGAAGGAAGTATTTGGACGAGTGATTATGGCGGAAGACGCGACTCTGTCTGGAAGGAGCGATAGGTTAACAATGAATCAAGAAAGTGCCGTACAAGGGGCGCAGGAGTTTTTTTGTGTATTTCATTTTATGTATTAACTTTCTTTATACTTTTACACTGAAACGTGATTATTTGCAGTGTTCTTAGTACACTAGATATTGTTACTATTTATTAAATGTGTTCATTATAAATATTTAATATGAAAATTGAGGAACCTTGTGTAATTCTTATTAGAGAAAATGTTAACAGGGAGTTAAAATTGAGTAATGAAAAATCAGATAATTGGATGTACTCTTTGTTAAATTTTTAGGAAATGAACACAACTTTATAATAAGTGTTTCTCCAATATATTTTTGAAGCGATAACAACAATTTTCTTTGGAAATAATCCAATTTTATAACAATATTTATTTGCCGTTTACAATATTTATTTCAAAAAATTTAAAATGATATGATACATATATTTGAGAAAGCAGCTTATTCTTTTACATTTTAGTTTCCAACTTTTAGATCAAATTTAGGAAATCTAAATTCATTCCAAATTTGCATTTAAAACAATTTCATCATTACTCCAACACAAATATCACCCTAACATTACTGGTAATAACGAGACTTACTGTAATATCTTTTTTAGAAAAGCTTTCCTAGTAAATTGAAAGCATTCCACTTCATCTACACTCCCCCATACTTCGACCACCTTTTCAGTGTCATCAAGGGGTTAATTCCGCCGAAGATTGCTGAAAGAGTAAGACATTAAAACGTATCCGGTAACTTTTTTTAAAAATATTCCACCCTCTTCAAGTGGAATTGTTTCATAGAGAAACGAATAATTACTTCAATTTTAAAATCACTAAGTTCTCTTGGAGAACGATTAATTATTCATTATTTGTTAATGGCCGAAAGATTGTTACAGTCAAGATATAAAAACTGATTGTTATGTTTAATGGTTCAGTTGGACCCATTTAGTTAGACTATCTCTTTTCTTATATTTTTATGCTATTCTTTTCTATAGCTTCATTTGCATCGTGGAGTGGAAGGTTTGTACGAACACATACCTATTGATATCTTACCCTCTGAATATGGTGGTAAAGAACGCTCGATGGAAGAGATGCAAAGTAAGTTCGATAAGTTTTCAGATCTACTGACTTACTAGACCGATTCTGTCTTTCAGATGAGACAATAAAGATCATTAAAGAATTCCAACCTAGATTTGAAGAACTGGAAAACATGAGGACAGACGAAAGTAAGAGGGCTACTCCGTTGGTCAACGATGAGTTTCTCGGATATTACGGAAACTTTAGAAAAGTCGATGTAGATTAATCGGCCAAGTAAATAGGATTACTAGATATTTTAATTTCAACTAGTAACTAAATGTCTTAATGGCTGTTTACTGAATTATGGAATATTTAAGATCTTCATATAAATTTTAAATAAAAATTTTGACTTTCAGTTAGAAAATTGTTGATAACATGTATGTTCACGGATTGAAGATATTCGTAGCTTCAATTTTGAGTGCAACATTGTTTGCCATTGAAATTGGTCATGGGTTTAAATAAAATTCTAATCAAATTTGAACGATTTTATTTCATTTAACAACCGTACGTATGGAAATGAAATATCGAAATTTAATATCGACGGCAAACAATCGACCCTAATGCTATATTGAATTTAAAACATCGAGATTTCGTTTTAATTTTTTAAGGGTCTCTGATATTTAAGAAGATTTGATACAATTGTTAGGTTTTCTTTATATAACTCTACGTACTAATAAACCTAAAGCTGTATATAAAAAATTAGGTATAATTTTAGTTTAAAATTCTGAAATTCCAAGCAGTGCGCTGTACTCAATATTGCGTTTTTTAGTGCTAAAGTAGCTCAAAAATTCTTACTAAATTTGGTTACTGGATACTGCCTGAACACGCATCAAGCTCCATCGTAGAATTTGGATTTATTACTCCAAGTTTAATTTCAAGTGGACTAAAATGAAGGAAAATTATGGAAACTAGAATTAGCCATTTTCATTAGTGGTATTAATGTTGTTTAATGAAACTACATGAAAAACACACATGAAAACATGATATAATTAAACCAGGCTATGTTCACTGTGCTCGTTTGGTACGTCTCCGTTCATCCCGAAATGGATCAGTGAAAATATCCCGATATATTGCTGTTCTAGCGGATTTTGTTTAGAGCAACCTATAGCAATTTGAAACAATTCACGATGTTTGTTGAAGCTTTTGGGTTTCTCATGAGTAAAGAGCGGAATAAAATGCAAATTTTATTTTATTACATTTTTTGAATTTCTTTCGGCATTTTTTCCAAAAATTTAAGAAAAAATGTTTAAATGCTTGAAAAATTTCAATCTAAGCTATTACAATAGAGGTATACTTCAATACAATAGAGGAATTTACTTCTTAACGAGCGTATCCCGTAGCTTGAGGGTTAGGCAAGTATACAGTTTAGGCACACTGTTGATGATTGAACAAGTATATCATTTTTGGAAAAAAAAATTTGGGTTGTTATATTACTTATATATTTACGAACCACCGTACTATTGGTATTATTTTTGACTAACTCAACGAGTTGTGCGAGCCTAATTCAAAAACGCTGAAAATTAAGTTTAATATGTTGTGGACAAAACTTTATACGGAGTTGAAGCAGAATGGTGACACTTTGTTTTGCGTTAAACTTATTTAAGTAAGAAATAAGCCAGAAAAATTACCGTAAAGTATTTTCGCTCAACTAATTTTAAGTGTTAACACTGTTCATTCATATACTCTTGATTTTTGTTAAGATATACGAAACAAACCTGAAATTTTATTCTACTTTAATTTTATGCTGATAGGAAATTCATCGATCATTCAATCGATTCATTTATCATTCAATCGATCAACATGTAAAAACAACAAAGCATGTCACAGGATTGCAGAAATTGGGAAAAGAAGCCAAGCAGCAAAGTTTGTCATTTTCTTTAGAAAGGAAAGATCGAACAGATCCGCAGGCACAATTCACTGAAGACTTCTGTAAAGCCACGATCGTAGCCAATGTACTTTTGAAAAATTGAGTATTTACAATTACAATTATTTCTTTAAAAATATTGCAAATTTAATATTTGCAGTACCTCAAATGTCTTCTTGTTTCAGTTCCGTTTTCACCGTAGTGAAGGTTGGCAACAATCTCAGCGAAATGAATCCGATTTTGAACAGCTTGGAGTAAGGAAAGTGATTCTAGACCGGTCCAATCTCTTATGTTTTTCAACCACGAATCTTGGCGTCTTCCTATACCTCATCTGCCTTCTATTTTGTCTTTCATTATTATTTCCAGCAGCTTTATAATTCCGGATTACATGTCCCAAGTACGCGGTTTTTCTCCTCTTTATGTCGGTAACTAAGTCTCTGTCTTTACCTATTCTTCTCAGAACTCCATCATTACTGATGTGGTCTGTCCAGGGTATTTTTAAGAGGAATAACCCCAAAGTTCTCATAGAAAACGATCATTTGGTATTTTTTTGCTAATGGTAATAAACTTGTTTTAACAAATTGTTATCCTTCCTTATGAAATTGTATAAAAAATATACTTTAACGTGGGATTTGTTAGCCTAACACCGAAAACACATTGTATATAGTGGATATTTCCTTGATTGTTTCCTTTGTTTTAGATCTTAAGTTATAAGAAATGGTTGCCACGTTTAACGGTTTAGTTAGACCCACTTAGACCCTCTATTTTTTCATATTTTAACACTATTTCCTTCTATAGCTTTATTTGCATCGTGGAGTGAAAGGTTTGTACGAACATATATTTGTAGACGTCTTATCCTTTTAATACGGTAGTAAAGAATGCTCGATGGAAAAGATCCACAGATCTCTTCCATCAAGAGATCAAGATCAAGAGATCAAGATCCACTTTTCAGATCGACTGACTTAGGTTTACCTTTCAGACAAAAGCAAGAGGACTACTCCGGTGGCCAACGACGAGTTACTTGAATATTACGGAAACTTTATTTAAGTTTATGTGGATTAACTGGCAAAGTAAATAGAATTACTACATTTATTAATTTGAATCACTAGTAACTAAATTTCCTAATGACTATTAATTGCATTATTCAATATTAAAAATTTCATATACAATAATTTTAAATATAAATTTTGACTTTCAGTTACAAAAACTGTTGACAAGATGTATGTTCAGGAAATGAAGATATTCGTAGTTTTCATTTTACTTTGAGTTCAACACTGTTCACCCTTCAGACTGGTTATGGTTATAATTAAAATGCTAATCAACTATTTATTTCATTATTACTTCATTTCATTTAATAACCAGATCGCGATGGTAGAATTAAAATGAATGGATGTAATTAAAATGAATGAAACTAAATAAAACGATTTTAATAAAGTAACCAATAATTTTCCAGGAATACTGAAAAAAGCCTAACATTTATCAACGAAGCCACATTCTCAGGGATAGAAGTTATGCGTTTCTATTATAAATGGGTATGTTGTATAATTCTTCATCTATGGGCGGGCTCTGTATAAATGATTGGTAGTTATAGATGACAAAGTGCGTAGACTTATGTTTCTAATTTGCATAAGGTAGTATCATGCACCTATCTGTCATATCACTGAGATTTCACTCCACGGCCTCCAGACTAAGTAACAACTAGAACTAACCACCCCTGCACTTGTTTGTGCAAGCCCGCATAGGGGAGGCCAAAATTGATGTCCACCACTCAGTCGTGTATTATGTATTCATTGCGTATATTCATCGAACCGCAATATCGAAGGCGAATAACCGATACTAAAGATATGTTGAATTCAAAACCTATAAATTGCTGGCCAGATCTCGTTTTTTAATTTTTATGGCCGACAGTAATTTAACAAGGTATAATACAATTTTTAGGATCCTTCTACATAAGTAAGAAAAACCTAACGTTGTATATAACAAATTTGGTAAGAGTTTAATCTACACTTCTAAAATTGTAAGAAATGTGTTGTATATAGTTTTCCGTATTATTAGTACTAAAAATAGTTTTAAAAATTTATGAGACCTAGCTGGAACTCAAACGGCTTCTAGAAATTTAGGATTTTTTAAAACCTGAGGTCTTTCTCATTTCCATTAATTAATTGAATATTGTAATAATTGTAAATGTTAAATTGTTATATGATAGACTAAAAGCATAATCATCTTGTGATCTTGTGATAAAAATTACTATTTATTCGGATCTAATAACGTAATTCGTGGTGATTGGAAGGTTTTTTTAATCAGAAACTTATACTGCATTACTTTACTACCGCTATTACTGTTATATAATAAGTTCAGTAAGCATATGAATATGGATAGACAATCAAATCATTATTCTGTAGCATACAGCAAGCCATAACGAACAGATGTGCGTTCAATTGCATAAAAGTCGCAAAAAGTGCATAAAACTAATTAGAAAATTAGTTGCCAAAATCATTCTCGACATTGAATTCATACACAATGACTATTACTCATTATTACATTGATAGTACTTGATATAATAATCTTCAAATCCAAAATGTTACGGTTTCTATGAAAAAAGTATTGATAGTAGTATTGAGTATTGAGTATAGAAGTATTGAGGTTCGACAAGAAATATTCTCTAGTAACCCCCAAAAGGCAGGATTGGGACACTCCAGAGAACATAATCAGGGAGCATGGATTGATCTAGTTCACGGATGGGCCATACGGAGCATGCTTCCGGAGCAGGGGTAGCAATAGTCCAGCCGCAAGTATCAATAACGATACCCATTGGGACTCACTGCATAGCTTTCCAAGCAGGGATCTTAGCCATCCTTAAAAGCAATTACTGTAAACAGAGCACAGACATATGATCTGAAAGTCAGGGGGCCCTAAAAACTCTGGAGTCGCACAGAACCTCATCCAAGCTTACCTTAGAGTGACAGAGAACTTAGAGGAGCTGGCTAAGCGAATCAGGGTTCGTCTGATATGGGTGCCAGGGCATAGTTACATCGAAGGTAACGAACGGTCTGATGGACTGGTCCGGCTACAGGCGGAAAATCCCTTCGTTGTGCCCGAGACGGCATGTGGAATTACCAAGGCGAATACAGTGGGATACTTCAAAAGGCGCTAAGAGCGGAATTCGAAGAATAACAGTCACCGCCAACAAGACCGCCTATGTCAATCGAGGACTTTTATTAAAAGACCCGACCAGAGGAAGGCGAGAGGACGCTTAGTTTAGGCAGGAAGCGTATACGAACAGAAACCGGAGTCCTGACCGGGCACAGGACGCTGAACTCCCATACGCACAATATAGAGCTGAAAAAGGACTCATTGTGCAGGTTCGGTTGGGAGGAAGATGAAACATCCTACCACATGTTGTGGGACTACGAGGCACTCGCAGGGGCTAAGCGGACAACCTTCAAGCTAGACAAGTTCTCCCCGGAAGAAGCGAGGAACTAGAAAAGAGAAGAGAGAAGCTAGCACTAGAAAGCATAAGTACCTTCATAGGGAAAGTGCGACTAGATTGAGAGCGTAAGCGGCGGGGGATGACACAATGGACTCCAATCTATGTGTCGCCTGAAGGCACCCAATTTCTTTCATTTCATTTTTACTTTTTCAAACTTTTTAGAGGAACTTACTTGTACCTACTTCTAACTAGTGTATTATAAAAATAAAACAAATTTAACACATTTTAACTCATGGACCTTGGCCTAGAGTTTGTTTGCAATCTTCCCTTGCTCCTAGCAACACGTTCACATATTACGTTCAAATTTGACTGTGCGCAAAATAACAAGACCAAAAAGTACGACGATTAGTAGTAAATCCTGGAATGTTTTATATTTACTCCAAGGGAGATAAAACTTTTCATACCTTGAAAAAAGATAGGTTCATTTTAAGAGGTCTCAAATATTATGTAAAGGAATATATAATTCTCCCTTTAATGTGAAAGCAGTACAAATGTTTTTATTAAACAATTAGTGCAATGAAACCTAGATATTTTAGCAGTTTTGCACGGAATGACACAGATGTTCTATTCTCTTCTAATGTCGACATTAATATTCATTGTTTTTTCCACATAAACAACTTGTACGGGGCGTTCGTTACACTACCCCCTCCTTTTCATCCTCGTCCCCTCGAGAGAGGGAATACTGTAATTCATTATTCTTTTTCGTCATCGTCATCATTTCCGTACGCCATCCCAGGCCCGACAAATCCCGAAGAAACCCCCTAATTTAGAGCATTTTTACGTGGAATGTCGCAGACGTCTTATCCTCCTCTAATGTCGAGGTTAACATTTACTGTTTTTTCTTCACATAAACAACAACGTATACAATCATCGTTTGTTACAATATCTTTAAAAAATATCCAATAGCGTCCGCCGTTTCATAAAATTTTGTTAAGATATTTTATTTCACGTCCGATCCGAAAAGCCTGATATTTTCGAAGGGCTGGAAAATATTGTGGAAGGCAAGAAACACGCGTCTTTTTATTAGTTTATGAATGGGTAAACGTGTAGAAAATTCTATAACAATTATTGAAATTATAACCTTCCTTATGGAATGCTATCCTCCAGGAGTAGTCCTTGAAGCCTTATCGTTAAGCAGTAATTGCAACATGCATTAATTGTTTCGAAATTTTTCAAAATGTAATATATTTCAGAAAAATTCTTGAACTCTGATTCTATTTACGAAAATTATTAGCTTTTGGCCTAAAAACTATGACAGTTTCATAAAATTTCGATATCTCAAAAATTTACAGTTCCACACTTATTTAAAAATAAATATAAAAATTATTAGACAGAAGTTGAATACTGTATACAATACAGAGCATAACTCTGAAAATAAGTTACTCAAAATTTATTACAGCCGATATTACAACCTCTGAGAGGTAATACGTAATTTACAATGGGCTAATTTATTTATCAATAACATATAAGCAGTATAGTTTAGAGCATTAGGTTTTATGAAAGCTCATATTTCTATGTTCAATTATATACACCTAGGGGGCAAGTAAAATATTCGCAAATTCAGATCGTAACAAGAGCACGCAAGAGTCATAGACAGGGAGAACTTTGTCTTGTAAATTATGAGTATTACGCTTAGAGCTCCGGTTACAATAAAGATTTTTTAGACTTTTTTCAAAATGAGTCTTATTTAAAGTCCTACCTAAATTCGTTAGCTGGACGTCTATGTGATGAAATTTCTCGAAGGTTGTAATTCTCGAAATTGGATGTAAAACTTTAAGACAACGTTCATTATGGTATTCTGTGGAATTGAAAATTTGTAAGGTATCGGAATTTTGACAAAATTCCAATAATTTTTGGACTACAAATTAACATTTCCCATAAGTTAGATTAGAAATCGGAAATAAAAAACGAACAGACTAATTTCGAAAACTTTTAATGCTATTACTGCTAAACTAATGAATTAACAGCGACCACTCGTTGAGGTTACGTTCCACTCGTGAAGAGGTAATTTTCGTTGAATTTACCTTGCGTTAATCCACTTTATTGCCCTTACTCCACAAATTCATTCTTTATGCTTCTTACAAAATTTCCCAGCCCCCCCAAAAACATCAAACGTATAAGGGACAATAAATTATCGAAATACATTCAGTATTTATTTCAGTATTTTATACATTTTCTTAATTTTGTCACACTAATAGATTAATAAAGAAGTTTGCACAATTTTTTCATCAAAAGGAAAGTATGTTTTGTTCTGCATGATATTGTGCAATATTTATAGGAATTTGTCTCATCAGTTGTGCGTTTTGATTTCTAAAAACTTCCACAAAGAAGTACTATTAAATTCAAGAAAATATTAAACGTGTACCTATTGTGCCAATAAAATATAAGAATTATTTGGTACTAGATGCGATTTAGTTATTTTCAGTGGAGTTCATATTGAATAATTGTTGAATCAGAATCTACACAAAATAATTATTTTATATCAAAAAATTATATTGCGTTTTGTACGGTTTCTTTTTTTTACAAAATAGTGAATTCTGTTACTAGTATATTGCGGGCAATGACTTACCACGAATGTAAAAACAGTGAATAAATATTGAAAATATTTCATTTCCCAGTTTGTAATTTATTAAACATTATTTCGTGTTTATTGTTTAAACTTCCTACAATACAAAATTTTAAACTAAAATAGATCTTCTTGACCGATTTCCCCCTGCAATAAGGACAATGTTCGTCAGTGGTGAAGATGGAAATAATATATTTAATCTAGAGTTATCACAATTCACAGTTACTTCATATAGTCTCAAATGTAAATTATAAGGAATCAATTTCGCTGGCTGTGAGAAACTGAAAAACATCTAAATTGAAATTGGAGAAATAATTTCATATGATTTTATAAATTGTGGGTATATATATATATAAATATATATATATATATATATATATATATAAATATATATATATATATATATATAAATGAACAAACGACTACCAAAAAATGGATTTGTTAACGTTATGCAAATAAGCACCGAAATTTTTTCAAGGTTTCGCAAATCGTAGTAGGCCGAATAGTGATTGATCATTACAAGTTGAAACGACTGAAGGTAACGAAACTAGTTTGGTAGAATACAGTTTTAAATACTCTTTGACTTTAGTTCACGTTAGATGTATGAGAATAAGGTGTTTTTGCTTCATAGAGAACGAGTTAAATAAACAAAATTGAAGTTTTATTGAACTTTTCTCCTAACAAAAGAAACGCATTCATTTGATACTCAAACATATTTACAAACCGAAAAAAATTGCCGAAACCAAACAGGTTTACGCTTAGGTAAGTAAAAAAATGACGGAAATCAACTTATTCGGAGATAAATCAGAAAATTTGAAAAATGTCTTGAAGTACTACAAGAAGACTGCGGTTGACTTGAATGAGTATGTTAAGTCTATCGAGGAGTGGATTAAAACACAACCACATTTACCAGAAATTCCTCGTAAGTACCTTAAACATTAATGTGTATAATTATTGCACCCTTAATAGTACCATTTTCGTTCACTCAGTTGTATCCGCCAATATGTTTCTTAGTTTGATAAATTTGGCAATATTTTTCTGAAATGAGTGCTGAATATACACGCCAGTGAGTATTAGATGATTAACATGTACGCCGTTTTATCCAAATAAATAAAACATTTGTTAAGAAATGACGCATAGTTTTAAGGTAAATTAGTTTCAAACGGAAATTTTCATTTCTATTTGCTATCCAAATTAGTAATTTTAAAATTCAATGTTCACATTCCCATACTTTCATGTGGTTCAGTACTTTAATTAAAAAACTGTATTTGTATATTAAGAGATTCCATTTTTTAACTTTTAGCAAGAGACCTTACAGTGTCGTTTCTGTTAGCATGCAAATTTAACACGGAAAAGACAAAAAGGAAACTTGATATGTATTACAGCGTAAGGACTATGATACCGGACTTTTTTTACAATAAGAATCCAAAATTACCACACATGCAACAAATACTCAAAGAACAGTAAGTATAAAATAAAATCAAGTTATTTAAGTTGATACGGAGTATAAAATGTCATATTATGCTACAAATCCTATTAATATATCGCTGTCCATTAACTGATATTTTGATTTTATGTTATATGGAAAATAATCAAAATTATTGTCCACTAATATTCACTTATATTTAATTTAGTATTTGTTCCTTTCCCAGGTACTATTTCCGTTTACCCGGACTAACTCCTGAAGGTTATCGAGTAATCGTTGTAAAGGTGGTTTCTGATCCTGATAATTTATTTCTATATAATATAGTAGCGATGCGTTATAATACATTAGAGATTTTGTATCACAAGGACTGTGCCTTGGGAGATATTATCATCGAGGATTGCTCTGCTCTGACTTTAAAGCACACGCTCAAACTGACACCGACTTTTTTGAAAAACGCATTCCTGATTTATTTTGTAAGTATCAAGAATTTTAAAAAAAAAACCTCTAAAAAACTCATTTTTTGTATATATGACAGTAAGCATAAAATTATTTACGGTATAATTGATTATTAAGAAATTAAAAATTGTCTATTAATTGGAAATTATTTATTTTGTATTGCAGAAAAGCTGCCCGAGCAGGTTGATTTCCTATCACTTCGTCAATGCTTCTCCATTCTTAAACACCCTTTACGGTGTTATCAAACAAGTGTTAAATCCAAAGATGGCTGCAAGAGTAAGTTACAACTAAAAATTGAAAAGGGATGAAGAAGGAGGTCAAAACCCTACAAAGGGTGTCTTCTAGATACACCTTATCCAGCGGAAAATTAAATGACATTCAAATAAGTAGTTTACCTACTTCGACCACCAAATTTTTTGAACTGAAAGGTCATTTAATTTTTCGGTAAAGGAGGTACAACTACATGCAAGAAAACAGGATTTAAATGAAATTTCATGCGTAAATTCTACACAAACAAGTCTCATATAGTTAGTGTACAACTAAAGATAAAACATTTATCAAACCAAAATACTAACTGATCATCGATATTAGGAACGACACTTACCAGATTTGATATTTGAATTGTGGTTTGTTAAATACTGAAATCAAAAATAATTAATGAACAATGGTCACTTCGCAGTAACATAGAACTTAAAATAGCATAAATAACGAAAAACATGAATCTTAATTGTAGCAAACTTCTACCCTTGTAGTATACAGGTTGTCCGAGAACTCTGCTGCCAAACGGAAGATAAAAATTGCAGATTTGATTTAATCTTGATTTCTCCTAAATGAACTTAAGCTAAAGTATCCAGAGCTCTTTACAACTTCAGCACATTAACTAAGTTTCTAATGTTTAATAGTCTGCTGTAAATTATTTATATTTATTTGTAGTCAAAAGCGGCTCAACACACATTTTTCATTATAATTTTTAAACTTTGAATTTTTAATTGTTTCATATCAATTATAAATCGTATGTTACCTATTAATTATAATATACTCTTATTCGAAATGCAACGGTGCACCGCATTCGGGAAAATCTACTTTTAATTTTTACATATCTTGCAAGAAAAATGTATTCATTAAAATACAAAGTTGACGTTGAAAAATCAACAAAGCGACATTTGTAAACAGGAAATGTTTTAAACTCAGACAGTCCGTTTTGTTGATATTGTTACAGGTTGGTTTGCTTTTTTGTTAAAAATCATTGTATTTTTTAATGAAGAATATGTTGATATACATTTAATTTATATTGAAGTTGAATATAATGTTTGTGTATTTGAGTGAAAATAGGCAGAAAGCTTCATTTACAGGAAATATCCACTACTGCAACAATTTTATAATCTAGTGTTTGGAGCTTTTTTGCTCATAAGTCTTTCAAACAAAACTAATTGCATGACTTGAAAATTGGACAGGGAATGCCACATGAAATAAAAACCGAAGTGCAATTTTAACCTAAAGATGGGCACCACCACTTCTGAGGAGGTTGAAATTACACCGTAATTGAGAAAGAAGTAAAAAAGTAAAAAAGATTCTATATCAATTTTTCAAAAACTCAATAGTTTTTATGTTATTCGTAATTTAAAATGTTGATTTTTCATTCAAAGTATGAACGATTTTTCACCACTTTTTACGAATGACTCAGAAATGTTAGGTTTTATCCAATAAATGATCATGATTAAAAATAGTGCATATGTAAGAATGACGCCAGTGGTTTTAGCTTTATTATTGTAGATAAAATATAAAACTGATTATGGCCCGTTAAAGGTACCTTATTGTTAACTTAGAACTAACGACAAACCTTCTAAGGTGGTATAACGAAAATTTTGTCCGAAAAAACTTATATAACCTTTTTGTATAGCTGGAAACACCTTTAAAATACACTTTTACAACAAACAATCTGTTGGCTAAAAACTAAGGAAGTTATGATGATATTAAAACGGTTATCTCTAATTTTACAGAAAAATAAATATTGAAACCAATAACACCGCAATAATTATAGTCGAACGTAATATATAAACAATTTACTGGTATTGCTTAAGTTCAAAAAAATGGTAATATATATATATATATATATATAGAATAACTAAGGAGTTAAAAGTAATACGACGTTTGAACCCCGTACTCTGCTAGAAAAATATTATATATATATATATAAACATTTTTAACCGATTAACGCAATGTTGTACCGTGGAAAACTTTCAAGAAGTGATATGATAAACAAGTGATGTAAACCTTTTTTTTGGTTATTAAATGGACAAGCAGTTTATTCCTAATTGGCTTAGGTTTTTTTAATAATAATACTCGTAATAAATACAAAAACGATGGAACGTAAAACCTGTGTGGCTGTCCAGTATTTCTCGTAAGCAGTGTAACATTGCAGTGCACATTGTTCCCTAGACGAGTTGGTATTTGATTTGTTCCTAAATGGTGGTAAAAATTCATACACCATTTACTAAGGCGAAAGTTATTTAACTCATTTCGTTTTGGAATCAGTCATTTGCACTTTAAATTATCCCTTTGTAAGTACACGTACATCAACAAAATTTTAGGGAGACTAATAAGGGTTGCAGCAAAGTAGCCCATTTTAAGTAAACTTAGTTCAATTACTCACGAAACAACTTCACGTTTCAAATTATTTTGACAAAATATATGTAAGGCAAAACAAGTAAAGTGAATTTTTTTTTCTAAATGTGTTTCTGCCACATCGGGTTCAAAATCTAACACTTTCAACAAATTACATTGTTCTAACGAAATTCATGTGTTTTGCTCATCTTCTTGATCATCTTGCTCTAATCAGAAAGAAATATATCCAAGATTATTTTTTACTTATTAAAAATTGTCGACAGATCTGTACGTTATTCCATGATTCTTTGGTGATAAACACCACACACATAATTCTCGGAAAAGTATAGAAGTCTACATGAGTGCTTTTGAATCGGAAATTTATATAGAGTGCAACATTTTCCCTTGAAATCACCCCTCGAATTAAGTTTGCGTATTTAATATACACTATTTATATCACGACACTTTCTGTACCTATAAACATATGTCAGGTATATTGCTACAATAAGCGTACATGATATGTTATTAAAACGAACGCATTTTTATTTATTGAAAAAGATTGTTTATGCCTCTCTAATGACTATAATAGTTTTATAATTATGTTGTTTTATGTCACTCACGACGCAATATTTCAAGACATGTGCTTCAATTCAATACTTTTAAATTAATTGGAAATCAAAAATAAATGCAATATTCATATAAATTAAATTGAAATTTACATTAATTAATACAAACCATTCTCTTTTCCTCTAGTTGCACCTACACAAGGACACCTCCGCCTTAAAGCAAATTATCCCCTCGGATAATTTACCTATCGAATACGGAGGAACTAAATATACTTTCCAACAACTTCATGGTGAGTAACAGAAATTATTAGTGTAATTTCCTGTAAAACTTTTGTATCCAAATGTTTAGATACAATGTCAAAGTCCATGGGAGAGATGCAATCAAGGTACGACAAGTTGGACGTCCTCAAAACAGACGAAAGTAAAAGACCAACACCGCTGATCAACGATGAATTACTGGGGTATTATGGGAATTTCAGGAAAATTGATGTGGACTGAAATGAATTGTTATTTGGGTTGAAGTTAGGTAAAAATGTACGTATTACTGTTGTTAATAATTAAGTAAGGAAAATGAGAACATTTGGGGTATTTGATAGAACATTTCATAGATTATTGTTAGTAGAAGAATAAGTCAATGACCATTTATCTTGAGAAACGATGAGCGTATTATATTAAAAACAATTCTGATTAATGAGTGAATAAATAAGTTTTTCATTTTTAAATTCCACATTTCAATATGATACGTAAAGGGTAAATTAGAATAAGACGATTAATAGGCATTGGAAAATATCGGATTCATTCAACCTTAAAAATGACGGTTCCCAAATTATTACTCCAAATATTGAAACCTAGGGCCAAATTCACAAACACCACTCACACTGATTTCTTCCTATACTCATTTGTTACTCGAATTGTGAGTGAGTGCATCCTCCTTAATTTTGGAATTGAGAAACGTCGATTGTTCGGTGTTCTGTCTACAGATCATCCATCCTGTGTTATATATATATATATATATATATATATATATATATATATATATATATATATATATATAAACATTTTTTTAATAATAAGGTATCTGCTGCAAAAGTGTCAAAGTTAAGAGGGAAAAAGGATTTTAACGTTTTTTTTTTTTTTAATTAGAAATTATGTAGAACTTTTTTCTTCTTCAGGATTCGTCAGACTTCACTTAGTCAGGCAATGTTATTGGCTTAACTTGGATTGCTTCAGTTATTATGGGGGTTGTAGTACATTCTTCGCTACCGGAGGGCACTGGGAAATGTTTGGTGTGTCCTTCTGTCTCTTCTCCTGCGTAACTTACTCTCCGCTCTACTTCTTAACTACCTGTGTAATCTACCAATATTTCAACTCCTTGTAATGGTGCAAGAAAGTACCTTTGGCGTTTTCTTCAGTTTCTACGCCTTCACAAGTCACACCACCAACCCTCAATTTGTTCCTGAAAAATCTGAAGTTTCTTCTGGTGTTGTTGTTGTTGTTTCTTCTCTTCCAGAGATTACTTCTTCTGCTGCATTCATCACAATTGAATCGCTTAAAGTTAACACTTCAGTTTTCTCACTTACTTCTGTTGTTCCACATTCTTCCACATTAGATTTCTGCAGTAAGTTTGAGGTATCTAACTGCTACCGGAGGGCATTAAAGAATTTTCGGTTTAATCTTCAGTTTCTTCTCCTGTGTGAGACACATTCCCACTTCATCCTGATTGCCTGTGTGATCTATTGTTATTTCAGTTTGGTGTGTTATTTCTTCTATACAATTTGCGGGGGTTTAATTATAACTAAGGTGAATTATAATTTCCACTTTAGTCCCTGCGATGATTCTATTTGTTTCAGTCTTTTTCTTCTAATGTCATGGCGAGACAGCAATTTCAACAATTTTTTTAATGACTGAGGGCACAACGTACCACTGGTGTTTTCTTCAGTTTCTACTTCCTCGTGAGTCACACTCCCAAAGTTTTTCAGACTTTCATTAAGATTTACAGTTTCTTCTTGTAATTTCGTTTCAAATGTTGTGCTTATCGAATGAAGGAAAAAATGTAGTTCTCTACCCAATCACTTAATAGGTACATAAAAGTTTTTAACATTATTTAACTTCATATTAGTTTTAAATTTACTTAACACAATAACATACTCTTTATTTACCAATAGCTGTATTTCAGTAGATTTCAATTTCTTAATCGATTGTCAGAACTCTTAAATAGAAGTAAATTACAAATAATGAGAAAGAAATACCTGGCTATGAAACATTTCACGAACATCAAAAATGATTTCACAATCATCAATCGAATTTATTATCTCACTACAACTTCTACGTTTATTAGTTACCGCTTCTCATATATGAGACACCAATCTAGTTAATGTATTTAACTAATTAATGTTTGATTTAATTAAATTAATCTAATTAGTGTTCTTAGTTAATTAATACTTTTCCTCTGCTCTCTTAAACATCGTTTTATTTCTCATCAATGAGAATGTATCTACTAATATGTTCAATAAAGGACACAAAACCTGAAAGTATTAAACTTTAGTATTACTACTAATATGTTCAATAGTTTTACTAGGAATAAAATGTCTAAAATATTAAAGTTGATAAAATCTCTCCACCTGCACTTTTCGAACACAATCTGTGGAATACTAAATCGTGATTTTGTATCCATTCCGAAAACATGGTTAGCGGATCACTTGCAAATAGTTCTAAGTCCAGATGTAGGTTTTCTTTCACAAAAATATCCAAATGATTGTAAAACAGAAGCCTGAGTTACCCCTGTATCCATTTCTAACAGTTTCTTACCGAAACCTGTCATGCATATGACCGAAAAGTATTGTTCCGTTGTTATTTATCACCTCTCTTCGTCACTGCTGAAATAAGAAATGTCCGTGGTGCTGTATTAAGTAGATTCTCAATATCTAAGGTGTATTAAAGAACACCATTTGACTTAAGAAGTTGCACCCAATCGACCACATACTTCAAATCAGGCACTACAGATCTCATTTTTCTAAAGCCAAATAGGAGAACAGGTATTTAATTTTTATACATATTCTTCAATGTATTTTTCTTAAACGCATTCATCATTTTTTCATGCAACCTACTAAACACATTCTTTTTTAGGTAGATCGTCTATCTACATCCTTACTGGCATTTTTAAAGAATAAGTACAAACAATACTTATTTACGCTTCGATTGTAATGTTGTATTATTCTATATATTCTACATCTTCTCTAAGTATGTAATCGTGCCAATCTTTTAGATGTTTTTGTAAACTTCATTCAGCATAAACTAGACGTCGCCTCTAATTTGTTACGTATGTATGTTTGTATATTACAAAGTAATAAAGGCTTATTAATATTATTATTATATATATCTGAACCGAAGTTATTACAGAGGATACATTCAATAAATGTCAGAACGAGTCGAATCTATTTTCCAGTAAGGCGCCATGGATAAAGATACAGTGGAATCGCGATAAACCGAAGTGTGATGGGACCGGAAAAAATTCGGATAATCGAATATTCGGATAATCGAATAATATGTAGAACTGGAGAAAAACAACCAATTTTTTGAGATAAATTTTTAATAATACATAATTCAATATTAGTAGCAGTCATAATATGCACAGTCATAATTATCACATATATACATAAATTCAATAAATCAAAATTCATAAATAACAAAGTTAAATGTTATTGCTAAAAAAATTGGTTACTTTTAATTAAGTACAACTCGCTGTTGTTTTATTGTACAAATAGTCCACATAATTAATCAGTCTAAATATGTCAGGGAAATATGTCGGGAATATCACTTTGCTGGAATACAAATTTTCGGACATTTGCTGCCGTTTTCGCTGAAATTAAATATGATTCATTATAAATGTGGCTTTCAGGATCATAATCGTCGTCCTCGTCTGAGTCTTCCGGTTGCTCTTGAGTGACCATTTCTACAATCTCTGTGTCATCAAGGCGTTCGGTAACAATTACATTTTCATCAACTTTTACGAAATCGTCAAATAAAATTTCTTTACAATTGAATTGGTCTTGTACCAGACAACATTCTGGAGGTTCCTGCGATGTTTTAACCGTGACAATAACACCTCCATTTTCTTTAGAAGAATTAGAAGTGGTTAATGGTTTCACGTCATTCCAGGCCTTTTACATTTGCGTGATACCATGTTAGGTAGCAAATTCTCAAAATACCTACAACAATAATTTTCATTTTTGCTGGAAATTCCTTAAACCAATTTTGGGCCGAACTAAATGTAAAACCCTTAACAATTGCACGTGCAGGATTTTAATTCATCTTGAAGGGATTATGGGCATATTAAGTTGCGACACAGGTAAATTTTTGTTTTATTCGTTTGTTATTTCTTCTAGGAGAATATCGGAAAATTCGGTTTAAGGAATTGTAAATATTCGGTTAATCGAATAACTAGAACATATGTGGTGAATAAGGAGGAGGATACATTCAATACGTGTCAGAACGAGTCGAATATATGATACTTTCCAGTAAGGCACAATGGATAAAAATATTAAATATTTCAGTTGGCATGATTGTAAATGCGGATAATTGAGTTATTTTCTCATTCAATGTATAATAGGTCTTGATTCATTGAATAGTTCTATTTTGGGATTAATGCCGAACACATTGATATTGACTATCCTCGATGGTTCATTCAGCGTCTCCACATTAGTTTACTTTTAATCACAACCATTTTTACAACCAACATTATTAATCTAATGAATACAAGTAGGATAATTACATTCATATTAATACATTTATTATAAAAATAATTTCTGCCAAAAATTATTTTAAAGAAATATTCAGAATAAACAAAATTCGCCATAGGATTTGAGCAGACTAAAAGTAAATAGATCATTAAATTAAACATTGATTTGACTGAAGAAGTGTTCTTCATCTGAGGAGTTTACCCGGCTCTGATCATTGGATATATATGAGAAGGTTTTAGTTCAGCTAAGTACTGCGATGTGCTGAGTATCACACCATCATATTTGTTGGACCGTCCAAATTTCAATCCCATTGTTTGGAAATTACTTAGTTGTTTCTAATGAGAAGGGATCTAATGTGATGTGATTTATTCAATTTGGTGTCCTTGGAAGAATTCCCTTCCCCAAATTTAACCAAGCTTAATCTGTTTTGATATTCGTTGACATACACTTTTTTATCTGAATTTCAGTGAATTGGTAATATCCAATAAATGGCTTACTCAGAAGTTCCACTGATTGCATTTCAGTAAATTGAGACTTCGGTTATCAAATTTTATAGACTTTGAGATGGGCAATTTACAGTATTCCTGTCAGTTCGTACTGAACCTGTAAACTGTAAAAAAATCCTAATACTTTATATACATACACACCTCTCCTATAGAATTGAAATGAGTATTTAATTTCTACAATTCTAGAACAGGAAACTGTCATGGGGACGAAGAGATTGCCAAAGAATACACAATTTAAAAATACTCCAAGATTGCATATCTAAAACATTGATTCAAAAAATGTGAGAATTTCTTTAATGACTTTAATGACAAAACTTTTAATGTTACCTTAAAATTTTCTCAATTGAAGGCATATGAAAACACAAATCGGGGTACTTCTGGTAATTTCATGATGCTCGCAATAATTTTGCTAATTATATTATGAGTGTAAATAAATAGTTTTCCGATAATTTTAAAACATATGCAACCAAGATTAATATCTTGCACACATTACTAAGTAAGAATTTCATTACAAACAACCCTGTGACAGTGTTTCATACGAATACGTGTTACGTTTGTTTATGACGGTCAAAATATTTATTTTTTAAAATGTATTCAACAAAAACATAATTAGTTACATAAATAATACTTGATACCATGACCATGAAGTGATCCATGACTTTTCCGTTAAGATTTCCTTTCAAGATCATTGAAAGCGGTATGTTAAGAACAAAGGAACTTGGCAGGACTTTCTATTCTGTCTATTTCCCTACTTTTGTGGTAAGTAGTTCATTAGATTAGTCCAACATTTTCATTCAAATTATGAATTTTTCTAATTCAATCTGACAAAAAACTTTTTCACTTACTTTCATTAACTTGGTAACATCTTATAACCTTTCCATTCCTCTACGCATGCTGCAACAAATATAAAGTTTGGAACATTTTAATGTTTATGAAAGCCAAACGGATTTGGAGCCGTTCGGGCCGCAAATATATAAGCCAGTATCTAAATGAAGTAATTGGTACTAATGATTTCATTACAACGTCCTTTCATATCGATCAACCTCATGTTGAATGTGCTGATTTCTTCATTTTATACATACTCAACGATGATATTAAGTAGATTATGGAGAAAATTATTTTTTTCTGGAAATCTAAAACATAAATCATACTCACACAGCACATATTACTCGAGGTGCGAATTTAAGTTGAAATATAATACTTGCAAACGATAATTTTGAAAATTCAGGGCCTGCTTTAATTATAAAATACTTGCTCACTATAATTTATATTACCTTCTCAATCCCTTACTCAAGCTTCGTCAAAAATAATATTTCGAAGTCTTCATTATTAGTGAGAAGTTTTAATGAATTTATTGATATTTAAGATTACGTGCTAGTAATTAAAGCGATCGCATATTGAATATGCAGATTTCCTTATTATAACACACCTTCACATGTTGCAATAATTATAAACTCTATCATAATTACTTTCCTTTCCATTATTTACTCAGGTTTAAGAAAAATATCTCGACATTTTTTTTCCAGAACACAAAAACGTGGTGTCAGAACGAAAAGTGACCGTGGTTCTCTTTACGGTTTGAAGGATAACTTGTAATTGTCGTACTACAATTACAACGAAGAACTGTTACAGAAGTCTACACTCGCCGGTCGAGAAGTCTTTGGAGCGTGATATCCCCTAAGGAGTGTCAAAGGTCCCGGGCCCGTGTTTAGGATCGAGTGAGAAAAATCTCTCTTGATTTACAAAATACAGGTAAGTTACACGTATTGTCTACTTTGAGACTTAGTTTTAAAATAAATAGTAAAAAGTATGAATGTCTTGTGTATCTAGTTTTGAAAAAAGAAGATATTGAGGACATTTAAATCAAATATCCTGTACCACTATTATAGAAAATATTATTTTAGGGTTGAGATAAGCTTCCTGAAACTGTTTAATAAAATTACACACTATTTTTTACATATTTAATTCCAGATTCAGTGAATATGGACACTAAAAATTTGTTAGTGAGTGACAAGAGCGAACTGTTGAAGAAAGCACTCAAGATTTATGGTAAGAAAGAAAGTGAACTAACTGATGCCATCAATACCATGAAGGACTGGTTGAAAACTCAAAATCACCTGCCTGAAACACCAAGTGAGTACCAGTGAAATTTTAGAAGAATTTTTAGTAAAACGAATTAAATTTTGTGGTATGGAGTAAATTATAATTTTGATTTCTAATTTAATGTTTTACTTAACAATATACTCACATTCCCCATATTATTTATGTGACTTTTTGAGGTACTAATCACAAATCGCATTCTTAACTTAAACTTGTTTTTCTGTATGATAACAAACATTTTCTAAGGTTTAATCGTATTTGCAGTAATGAATAATTAAACTTTATTATTATTTGTCCTGTAGCAAGCTTACGAATATCAGACGACGAATATTGCACATTTATAATGTTTAGCAAGCCATATTTTTAAATAATGAGCTTTTGCGTTATCTTCTAGATGACAACATAATAACAAACTTTTTGTTCATCAACAAGTTCTCCATAGAAGTCGCAAAGCAAAAAATAGAAATGTATTACTCTATTAGAACCCTCATTCCTGAATTCTATCAAAACAAGAACCCAAAGGAATCGCATATGCAGCGAGTATTTGAGAGCACGTAAGTAAATATAACATTTTTAAATTATTTCGAAAATCACACTCCTTTAGAACTTTGGCGAGAAGCATTTGATTTTTTTCTAAAATATTTATTTGCTGATTATCCAATTCATCTTCTTATTTTATCTTATCTTTATTCTTCTTATTAGTCTTATTCTTAATTTAATTCTTATATATTAATAAAATTACTAAACGTATATTCTGCTATATCAGCGAGGGTTTCGTTCCTGATAAAAGTGAGCATTATTTAATATTTCAAAAATTAATACCTTGCGGTTAGAGTCGTGTCGTATTTAGTTTTATTTACAATTTCTATTATTTTTAATTCATTGCACGTTGTTATGTAATTTGTCGTTGAAAATGTTACGAAACGTGCCGTAAAATATGACCTTTATACACAAAAAAATGTGCTGTTTAAAATTGTACTATCATAAAGGGACGTTGCCATTACATAAAACTAGTTACGACGTCATAACTTGAAAAATGATGACGTAACATGAAATGTGTCAATATAAAAAGTATGTGTCTAAAGAATAAAGTCGACGTTTTCGAGTAAATTACTTTTCTTACCTGCTTAACACAGTTTTTATGGAAATTATTTTAACCTAAGCCTACTTGCATATATAAATATATATATCAATTATTCAGTATATGAGATGCACCCTGTTATTCACAAACGCCTTTTAACTTTAAAGTGAATTTTAATTTAAAATTCGTTTAGGATGTGTTTCAAAAAGGTAACTGTGATTACCTCCGTGAAAACATTATGAACGTATTTTAAGCTTAAATACATTTTAAAATTAAGTAGATTTTATAAATAAAAGGGTTTATATTATATGCAGTTCTAATGGAATTTTCTGATATATGGGCCAATTCGTTAGTGTGAGAGCGAAGATGCGAAGACTTGATTCAATAAAATAATCAAAAAAAAAATGTTTTTAACAATTATATTTACCCGGCGATGTATAAACTTGAAATAATTGTGTATGTTGATTTATGAACGCAAATTGATTAATAATGCTTGAATTAAAATATACCAAAGAAAAATGAAAAATTACCTGATACCATTTGGACCAACATTTTGATTATATCCTATAAAGTAGAAAATAATTAGAAATAATTAAATGATTTAGATATTCACTCAAAACGAGACATTTCGACTAAAATTAAAAACGTGAGGCGCTTATTAAAACAAAATATTAACTTGCTAGTGACAGGTCATGTAAATGTGTATATGGAAGTACCGTTTCTTCTGTGTCTCAGATATAATTTATTTGCATTAAAGTAACCAGTTATATAGTTTACTCATTTGGTCAATGCAAGTTTGAGAAAGGAATCTTTAATGTGATTTAAAGAAGAAACAGGCAATAGGGAATCCCTCTCCATAGAAATCATTGACCAGCAAAGGCCAACGAGGACGTGTGAGTATTTTGCCAGGAACTGACAGGAAGGGGATTAGGCAGGGAATGGTAAAAGGGACGTACATCAAATAAAACTATTTCAAAATAATTTATTTCGAAAATTTATCAGAGGTGGAATCGAAGTTGAGATTAAATATTAACGGTTTAAATGGAGGTGAGACCTGATAGTTCTTTTTTGACAATGTGTGCAATAATATTCTTCCAAAATATAATAAAAGTATCACCGTTAAATACAGTATGAATATTTTCTAATGCTCTATTTCTTAGAGTTGGCTTGTTATTGTATATTTTTAAACAGGATTTTACACTTGCCCAAAACAGTTCAATCTAATCTGAACACACAGCAATATGGCGGCAATTGCAACACGATATTTCCTTGTTGAGATGTCTATTAATCGACGTAATATTGCCCTTAAAAATTTTGGACTTTAATAATTCTTGATAAATTTTTCTTTGTGGATTTGGTGGAAATTTAACTAATTAATAGTCATGGAATATATAATATCAACTTTTTGGTTGCAAAATTAAGTGTTTTGTTAATTTGCCGAGAACGATAGGGTGAATCGTCCATAACTGTCACTGAATTCAGTGCAATATTTGGCAGTAGCTGATCGGAAGACCGGATCGGAAATTTTGATTTACTATTTTTTCTGAAAGCAGTAAAGCATACGGAATGAAACCGTTTTCATTTTCTCATTTAACATGATTCCTCTTTTCCCTTTAGAGTAAGGCGGATCCAAGGCACAATTTTGTGAATTATTCATCCAATCGTATTTGACTGTATCGTAAGTATCGAACAAGGTTTCGTCTAAATATACGATGTTTCTATCGTCGCGACCGTATGCCAAAATATACCTTAAATAATCTTGGCGCAATGAAATGATATAGGGTGATTCCCTTTTAACAATTCGCGTGTCAATTGAATAGTAAATTGAAGATTTTAAACTGGTGTATTTATGCTCATCAAAATTTTGTTTAAGCTTAGAATGAATAATTTTTAGAGTCGTTTAAAATTTTCGTCCATGTAATCGATTTTAATTTTGAAACGATGTTTCCTTGTTTCATCACTTAACAATTTTCTGTCGAATGTTATCAGTGATTATCATTTGATTAAACATCAGCGCTGTCAGAATTTTGAATTTCTCGTTTTAAACCATAGCAACTATTAAAAAATACTCGTTGGGTTTTTACGTGTAAATCGCGATTGGAAAATTTTCAAATTTTTGCCTCATTAGATCCGGAACACTGTTGTTAGGAGTTTCATTGTCCACCTCGAAAGGTCACCAAAGGGTCATTTTGAACAATAACATATTAAGTTTTTGCCGATAATTAGTCGATTGTAACTCGAATTGCCCTCTTTACAAATTATAAATGAATTACACTCACTTATTAATCAAATACCTACACGAAGATTGTATCACATTTTGCACTCGAATCACTTGTTAAAATAACAATTCAAACTAATAATCACTATTTAATCAGTGAATTATACTCGCCATGCTAATAGCAAGGTAAACGTTTCCCACTCAAAAATACAGTTGGCATACTGTAATCTATTCCCATTTAATTAACTTGACGTTTTGTCAGATATCGTACACTTTCCACTTCTCACTGTATTACATGTGAGGATATTTTGGACACATTAAGATTTGTGTTACTATAATGTAACGTCCTGAAATAAGCAGCGCCTCAACGTTTTAAAGAAAATCTTTGCCTAAATTTGATTACATGTTTTATCACTTTTAGTTTGACATAGATAAAATATTGTATTGGTAACATTACCTTTAGTACAATTTGTTAAAAATTTCTTATAGGTATGCATAATATTTTTTAAAAATCATAAGCCGTACGCACGCCCCATACAACTGATTTAGACTAAAAATGCAAACAATTGTGTTATTATGGATAATTTCACTTATAAGTTTCTTATAGAGTTTAATCATAAGTTTTAATTAAATTCATTGATTCAAATTGTTTTAGATTTATCACCTTAACACTATACTTACCAACACTCAGATGGCGCTATATCATTTCATTATTATAAGCCATATTAAAATTATTATAAATCAATTTAGTGACTAATCGTTATAAAAACCGGTTAAAAGACCATTGTGCCACATGTGATTATTTGATGACAGACGGTTAGACCTTTCGGTTCTATTATTCATACATTTATTTAAATCATTTCATTATCACAAATTCTATCTGAAGAAAAAATAATAACCGACATTGGAGTAGCGTGTTACAGTCACTTACTCAGTTTCCCACAACCAACATAACCATACGGAGGCTTTGAATTGGTGAGAGTTTCCACTTTAACATAATCGTAAAACATAAATAAAGTAGAGAAGATAGAGAAAATGAGAAGCCGTGTCTCGACTCCGCTTTTTGCTTCTTACACATTACCATAACAGACAATTTCACGTATCATCAGGTCCAAAATCATTAACGTTTAATAAATGTGTGTGATTCCTTTTGGTGTTTTCAAAAAACTGCTTTGGAATTTTGAATATAAGTGGGTTTAGAAATTCTACTAATAGACTGGTACAATAGCCGATTCAGAAGGCTAAAAAAAAACTATATACAGTCTGGGACCGGGCAAAAATTTATCTTTAATAATAACGAAGCGAGAAAACCAAAATTGGTCCGTAGATCGTGCAAAATGGTGAAATGGAGGTGGTGTTTAGGGATTGAACAAGATTTTTGGCGATTTCTGACGAATAACATGAAGAGTAAAATGTTTAACAGAATAGTTGTAGATAATCAAAAGTCTAAATTTTTCTTGTAATTTTTCAACATAACCCCAAATTTTCAGGGAAAACGGTGAGAAACTGATTTTACCCTATTTACTTTTATTTCACTTAAATGTTACTGAGTTGATTGTAAATATTCTGAAAGTGTGTCCTTTCTTGCTCCGAATGAGGCTGATTTACTGGAATATAAGAAGCTAGTAGTTTCCAACATATTCCCAATGTTTCGAAAAAAAACCCATTTAATAGGCGAAAAATTTGAGTCATGTTTTTTCGACTTCTAAATTGTGCATAGGCGCACTTTAACTTTTGAAACCATTACTTCCATATGGTTTACACTTATTGAGTGTAAACCAACAAACGTAAAACAACAAACAAGTGTTTACACTTGTTGAGTGTTTTAGTTCTAAATCTTTTATTTCTTGATATGCCGGGTCTTACAGTCTTCGTATGCTTCTCGTATTTTCTTTGTTCACTTTTAACCTTCTTTGTTAATTTTAGGATTCTTTGGTATTCGACCCCTTTATTTTTGCTCTTTCGTCTATCATAAATTAGGGTTAATTAACTTTACAAGACCTACCTGGCATCACCCCTTACACCTCAGAAAGTATTTATAAAGAAGATGGAAACATAATTCATAATGTCATTGAACTGAACGTGCTTATCTGTAAAATGTGTCCTATATTTATTTTTATTCTTCTCATTATCGTAATTATATTGCTCGCTTGCAAATGTCGTAGTTAGTCGCTATGTATTTCTATATTTATTTTAAACAAAAATAATTTAAGACTTCGACGTGGTAAAAATATGAACCTAAAACTTTCACTCCCATAAAATTGGTTTATTTTAATTTTATTCCGTTTATGAAACTGGCAACTCCCAAAGTTCTTAGTTCAATAAGTATTTCCCTATAATCTTCGAATAAAATATTTATCAATTTTCCCACCTTTGTAGGTACATCATTCCATTACCAAAGATCACCCCCGACGGCTACAGAGTGACCCTCTTCGGCCTGAAAACCAACGATGCCGATAAATTCAACTATTGTGATTTTAGTGCGTTAACCAACAGTTTTTGCGAGATTCGTTTAAACGAAGACATCTCGATTGGAGAAGTCGTGGTGTACGATTTCAAGAACGCCACATTGTCTCATCTCGCTCGGATAACACCGACCCTCTTAAAAAAGGCGTTGTTCGTACTAGAGGTGATTTTGTTTTAACTTATGAAATATTTATTCCCCTATATTTTGTCTTTTATTAGAAAGTGTACAGCAATAGATTGAAACAATTGCATTATGTAAACATCCCGCCCTACGCGGAAACTTTCCTCACTCTGGTTAAGGGGATGCTCAAAGAGAAATTAGCTAAACGGGTAAGTGTCTTGGTATTTTCATTTCTAATCAAAAAATTTAATGTCATTAATATGTTTCAGATATTTATTCACAAAGACATAAGTTCCTTGTACGATTACATACCGAGGGAGATCCTACCTAGTGACTTTGGAGGAGAAGAACTTTCAATGCAGCAACTTACCGGTGCGTAAACTAAAATAAAAATTAATTAAATAAGTACCGGAATTTTAAAATAATATTTTTATTAACTTTTCAGTAGAGACTCTCACTTGTGAAACTTTTAATTAACTTTTAAAACATTTCTAATTTTATAAACAAAGAAAATATTCGACAATTAACAACATATTTTCTTCAGAGTTCCATCAGGTTTGTTTTTTAAAATATTTTGTTTAAAATATTAAAAATTTATTTTAAATATTAACTTTCAGAATTAAGTTTTTAATTTTTATTTAATTAATCTAAATTTTAATATTATTGTTTCAAAATATTCAAGACAATATATTTTAGTCATGTTCTATTTTTGAGTTTGCTATACGAATTATTCTTCCTTTTGCTTATCATACAGCCGTGTGTTCTATTAAAATGTATTTTAATTTTCAGAACTTTGGAAAAAGAAATTCGTTGAATACCAGGCTAGGTTTGATGAGTTGGAAAATATGAAAGTAAAGGAACAATTTAGACCTAATCGTTTGCAGAACGACGAAGTGCTAGGATTTCACGGCAACTTTAAGAAGATTGAAGTAGATTAATTTGTACCCTTTTAGTAGTTTAATACAGCCTTCTTCGGTGAAGTAATTTATATTGTTACCATAAACAAGTCAAGCACTGTCTTACAGTCTAACATTATTTTCTTTTAGTCATACTTGAAGCCTAGGTAATGACTTGTATAACCAATGGGTAGAAATCGTTTTGCAACTTTTCAAAATCTTGGATCCGCTGGGGTCGAATTTTAAACAAATCCGTTAAAGCAGTCTACATGCTTTTATGTACTAATACTAGTTTTGCCAATTGCTTGACTTTAAGTGAGTTAGATAAGGTTAATATCAATGCCCACAATGCAAATAATATTTAAATATTACTACATGCAAAGCTGATAAATTGTATCATTAGGAATTATTACATTGTCACTAGATTTTAACCATTAGACCCTGATAAATTATGGTGTTATGGTACTAGGGTAAATTTTATTGGGCGCAGTAGTGACACCTAAAGCATAAAAACCAATGTATGCATGATAAGGCAATTATTGTTGGTCCAATGATATTCTAGTAGTTAAGAACAGTACGGTTCTAATATATTCCTTAATAAATATTGTTTCATTTATAAAAAAATTATTATAACAAGCACAAAATCAATCAACCCATGAAAAACATTTAATTTGGAGCCATTTATTAAAAATGAGTGCCCTCTCTCAAACTACTTATTAAAAACTATATTACTTATCTGTTTAATTTTACGATGTCATTTGTATAATTGACAAGCAATATGAATAAAATATAGTTATCTTACTTAGTTGTACTATCTAGATTCGACTTAGAATTGAATAATAGGGGATATATTGTAATTTGCGCTAACAAACTTGTTATAATTGTTTAAAATAATATTATGTCCTGTAATACTTGCACAGCGTTCCTCCCAGAAGATAAAGTAGTAAAAAGAGTATAAATCACATTGTGGAATTACGGTATACTGGTAGAACTCATGTGGACGTCATACGTCAATATCGTCTCAATCCCATAATCAAAACAACCTTGTAGGTATTTATCCGCCTCGAAGATTCAAATCAGTTTACTGTTGTAGGCACTAGGAACCTACTTGAAGCTTAGATGCAGGATTCTCAGACCAGGAAAATATCGCCCGCGAACTACAGGCCACAATACATGCTCGAACACATCTCAGTAGAGGACCAGTGGACTACCGACCAAAGTTAGTATGGGTGACTTCTTTTGTCATCTAGATTACATCACAGCAAAGGCCATTATTACATTATAAAGGCAACTGCAGTATATGGTGCCTATAGAAGTGCCATTTGCTATGGCACTTCTACGATTGCCACGTTGACTGTGGCTGTAATTCTCTCTAGATTACTTTCACTCTCTCTCTCTCTTCCTCTCTCTCTCTCTTTCTCTCTCTCTCTCTCTCTCAATTACTCTCTATAAGCAATGAGGGATACCTGTCTTTTGTCTGGGCCTGTTAGTACGAAACAGATGTAATAGTTCATGTGGCATGTGATGGTATTATGGGGAGATGTAATAGTATTGTTCACGTCAGTAGATTTACAGTCTTGGTCGAATTTTTTTCTATTTTCTTTGTCGCCTTTTACAGCCGCATTTATGATAAACATTATAAGAAAAAATATATATGACAATTAATAGACAACTGGTAGTATATATGTGTATGAAGGGGAATCCTCAAGCATGTGCTAGATGGTGCTAGCTGATTGAGTACATAACGAATGGCTACCGTCGCTTTTTCACCCTAACACCGCTTCCGCTGGTAATATTGAAGCACTAGATCTTTTATTGCGCTTTTAGCCAGCTCAAAGTTAAAATATCGACAATCTTCAAAGGTGACGTGTAGACTTTCTTTACCTTTGAAAACTCCATTGTAATTCTTGTCGAGTAAACGAGCATCGTCAGACATTATCATAAGTACCAAGCTATGTTTGGACACATTTTTAAGACAAGCGATAGGAGAAGAAACACACAAAGGGAGGAAGAGATAGATAGAGATGGACAGAGAAATAAAAAGGACAAAAATGACGCTTGTAGTAACCAACAGAGACAGGAAGCCCTTATGGGAGAACTGGCTACATGGAAATAGTTGCCACTACTATATAGGGGCACTACGATAGCAATTTTTTAAGGAACGGTAAAGTAGCTCTCAATAATTTGGATGTGAAGCAGTGTGAATATATTTGTACTGCGTGTATAAGGTAATGTGGTTAATCTAGTCGCTGACTCACTTCGTGTGAGGTACTTTTGAGTTTTCATTGTGTGCTGTACTGTTTAGACTTTGTTGTTGTTGCTTTATACGGACAAATCCCTCTGCTTCGGGTCTGCAATTCCGATTCTTTGCACATCATACATTCTAAATGAAAAGGTATGTCCGAGAATACTGGATGTGCTAGGTGTGGTTAGTATATAAACTTGTCTGTATTGAATTAATATTATCATTTCGTTTTACTATATGTAAAGATGCTGAATCACACCTTCCTTGTTGAAAGAAATGAATGGGAAACTTAAGTAACGCATTCTTTCAAATATCCATAAAAGATAGAGGTTGATCTAAGTAACAGTATATTCTAGAATAATGACTATGGTGGAAACGACACGATGGCTTCATGGAGGATTCCGACGTCTACCGTTATTGCTCCCAAGCAAATACATGGGTACCTACTGCTCTTTGAAATTCTGCGACTGTATATGTCACTGAAATATTTTGCAAACTCAATTTAGAATGCAGAGAGATAAGTTGTTATAGATAAAAATGTATAAAACGTTTTACTATGGAAATGTCAGAACATAAACATCTATTTTATTTATCAAATTGCTAACTAATAAAAGACCGAGTCATGGTCTTTACAAAACATCAAGAAGAAAGTAAACGCCAAACAGCAATTGCCTACATCTTTCCTGACCTAAAACAAGGCGTTTATCAAAACTAATATCAGTTCTCTACTGAGATATTTAGGATACTTCAGTTCAAAAAATCTGATAATAAATGATTCCCACCTTAAACATTTATAGGTTATATAAAGCAATCTAGGAGATGCACTAATTCTGACGTCATTTAAATGTTTTACTAGGATATGTAAGGGAAACTTCCCGAATTTATCGATTCGTCGACCGGGCCATGGTCATATTGGTACAAAATTTTAGGGAGAAGGCAAAGAAAATCTCCCAAAATGTAAAGCTGCTAAAGTTGAACCGGAACTACATCATCGACAAGATAAAAGGGTTAGAGATCTATTAGTGCTAGACTATTGCATATTGTGTATACGTACCAATGGGGTAACTATTGTGAAATCTGGCTGACTTTCAATATCCTGAATATAATGTTTGTTGGTAAAGTTATGGTTCGTTCCTAGATTTGTACATTCGAACATATTGTATTCTCCTGTTTAAATTTCGTTTAATTGCTGTTTAATTGCTCAAGAATGGACGCAATCGTCCAATTTATGGAATGTCTCAACATTTCATCGTAGGCTAACATTTTGAATGCATCTATTTTGTGTCTCATTTCTATTTCCACTGTCCACGCTTCCGAGGCATCTAAGTGGCAATAGGAAATATGTATGTTTTTTCTGATGGTTTTAGCTTGTTCGTTTGTGATATCTCTCCATAAATTGATCAGCCTAGTTGTTGAGCTACGGGCTATAGTCAACCTTAAGTTTATTTCTTCTTCACCCTTTATTGGTCATCTTCGTCAACTTTATTTGTGATCAGTGATCCAAAATACATCAACTGTTCGACAGCATCAAATTCTACTAGTTCACTGATATTGTCGGGAATCCAGTGGATGATCATATCCTTGTTGTTTTTTTTGTTAATCAGTAATCCTCAATTTCTACTGAGAACGTCTAGTTTTTCCATAATTTGTGTGGGTTCTTCTTGATCAGACGCAGCTATTTGGGTGTCGTCTGTACATCTCAAATTTGTTATTTTTTGGGTGAGTCTGCCAACTTATTTACTTTCGAGAAATTTGATGGCTGCGTCCTTTCCGATACATCTGAAAATTACAGTTTTCAAGGATTGATGCCCAACAAAATGAGTCATTGGCCAATGCAATATAAATATACATAAAATTAGTTGGTAATGTTCAACAAACCTACAGTCATACAGTCATTTCTGATAGTTGGAATTGGTACTAGATATTGGAATTGATACTGAATATTGGAATCTGAAATTGTTACGCCAGTTCTCACTCTCAGTGGACGTAGGCTTCCCTTTCTAATGGTCAGGCCTTATCTTCTGTTTATTTACGTGTGGGTAGGAGTCACGTGATAACTAATTTCTGCCTACTAGAATGAGAGGTGAAGCTATAATAAATCTATGACTATATGTCATTATGACAAGTATTGTATAGGATATATTGACCCATTTATTCGTAGTTATTTCCTCCGTTCTCGCAAGTTCCCCTATTTGAGGGAGCAGATATTGCATTCTCATAAAGTTATGAACTATGCTATGGTTTCAAGTCTCCAGTTTAGTGAGAAATTAATTTAAAATTCATTAAAGAATTTGTACTGAACAGACAAACAGATAAGAGATGAAAGTGATTCTTTTGTCGTTAGGTTATTTTTGTATTGAACTTTGAACTGATCGGCCAATATAATTGGAACAAATAGCGATTAAGCATAAATAAATGGTTGGGACACACATCCCCATACTATGGATTGCGACTTTGTCAGATCGGAAAACGAATCAGTTATAAAAGCATTCATGTCTGTAGTAATTTAAGCCATCAAATCGGCATTTTTGGGGACATAGAACGAGCACAAAATTTCAAAGGAATCAAAAATCTTAAACTTGTTAGAAAGGTGAGAATTACTTGCTTGGAATGCTGCAAACAATAAGAAAACTTACAGAGCCTCTAGTATTAGCAATTCTATAAAAATTTGGTACAAACAATGTCACGCTTAAAGTAGTAATTGGGTGTGCATTAACCACCCGGAAATACTGTTACTTTAAGTTTGATCAAGATTTCATCGAACAATTTAGAAATATAATGTTATCACTTAGCGTCTGCGCATGTTTTGCATTTCAATTAATCACATGTTACACATAAAATGTTAAACTTTGTTGAAGCTATTGTTATGGCAGTTAGTGTCAGTGCCATATTCGCTACTCGTATTTTTTCTTCTATTGTCGTTAGTTAAAAAGAGGCTAAATATTATTATTATTAGATTGTTAGTCTCTTAATTCAGAGACACATACAGTAAAAAATTGATTGATGGTGCAGATAAGCGCAGACATATATATGAATACACAGCCAGGACAGCTTAGAGCTAAAAAATCACAAATACAATTTAAAGGTCAACCAGAAAAATATATCTACGAGAATTACAAACGTTAACGTCATAAATGGTCAAGTTTTCATGTTAATTACGTATTAATTTGCCAGTAATTAAGCACAGTTTTTAAGTAAATTCATTTATTAACAACAGAAATTATAATACAAATGTAATTATATTTTTTCATTGACACAATTTTGAAAACCAGATTGCGCAAGGCTATAAAATAAATTCGTTGCCGGCTTACTTCACACTGTTCGGAGAGCCTGGGACTTGTAGACGTGTTAAACTAATTGTTGTCTGCATTAACAATGTGAGTGAGAAAGATTAACTCAGTTAGGTTAATTTTCATTTCTAATAAGTAAAAATTAATATTGCAGGATGAAAATAACCGATCTGTTAGACAATCGCAGTGAAAATCTTGTGAAAGTGTTGAAGGAATGCGAGAAAACCAAAGAGGAACACGACGAGTACGTCGAGATAATTAAGGAATGGCTGAAGACGCAGCCACATTTACCCGAAACCCCAAGTAAGCTAAACGATTCACGTATTACCCCATTAATTACAACCATTAATTGCGAAACTTATAACGTTTTTAGTGGATGAACTGATATCCAACGCTTTGATCAGATGCAAGTTTAGCGTGGAAAAGTGTAAACAAACGCTGGATTATTATTACACGATTAGATCGTTTATGCCGGACATGTTCGATAGGAGCGGTGCCAAATTAGATAAGGTGTTGAAAATTATCGATGAGCAAGAGTGAGTGATGTTTTTTTATTAAAATCGCAGAAAAGGGTATGAATCTCTGAATCCCAATATATAGAGAAATATTTTTTGAAATATATTTGGTACACAGGGTGTCCCAAAATTTGTCGGTAATCTCCGAGTGAGGTAGAGAAATAAAAACAAGTTTGTTCCAACACCCCACGAAAACCGTGACAGAATAGTTAATTTCATTTATTTACATGAAATTTAACTCGCCAATAATTAGGTAACGGAAAAAATGTTACACACGGTACAGCCTTGCTGTAACTGATTTGATATTGCAACATAGTTATATGTTAATCTAAAAATTATCCTTACTGAGTTTACCTAGAAAAAAATTACTCTTAAGAGGTAATGAACCTAATGAATTTCTGTCAATAACATTTATATATTTTGAGGAATGAGAAATTGTGAGGGTCATCTTATTATTTACAGTTACTAATTAATCATCAGTTAAATACTAAACAATTTTCCAAAACAGAACGATTGACAACTTTGTAATTTTTCAGAATATTTCAATTAGTTGGCAAACATTTAAATGATCAACTGTCATGATGTTGAAAAAATCAACAGAATTTAGTATAAACGATAACAAAAATTATCCGAATGGCGTACACATTCAATGATATACAAATATGCATCAATATATGGACTTGCTCTCTATCATAGTATGAAAACCGAGAAGGTGGATGCAAAATTATTGCCAGATAAAATTCTGGAAAGGAAAATATTTTAGGAAAGAATATTTTGAAAGACGCTTGAGGAAAATTAGTAACATTTTGAAAGTTTTGAAAATAATTTCAACATCCATGGACCTTAGCGAAGAATGGCTGCCTAAGGCACGGTTGGTCCAACAGCCCAACAACAGAGTAAAAAAAAATGAACATTTAGCAACTGAAAGAGAAAACGAAATTCAACTAATATAATTTATAAAAATATTTTTTAACAAGTCTCTATATGAGGGCCTTGAAGTTGTACACACCCCTGTGCTTTCTGAAAGGAAAACTACTGTTATCTCTGCGCCGCTTCAGCAATGTTTCTGAACAAATTTCTCCGTGTTCTTATTACCGTTATCACCACATCTATCATCGCTATATTAAACAATACGGCCGATAGTGATTTCCCTTATATATGTCTAATGTGCGCTTTGATTGTGTTCACATTTGTTTTTATAATCTCCATTGTCATTTATTAGTCTTCTTAATTTGTTTAGTATTCTCATTTTCGGCTGTGCTATTATAAGTTCCTTTCTCTTCATTCAAATAAAGATTTATTTGAAGTTTGCACATGTCAGTTCGATTTCTATTTTATGTTCGTGTCTATTTGTATAAGGCTCTTCTCCCCAATATATAAATCACCCCTTCACGAATCCACATGGACATTATTCAGGAAAGATCCTTCTTTTGTTAGCTAATCTTTTCAGTATTCATGTGGGTCTTATTTTCTTAGCTGTATATAATTGTGATAGCCTTCTAAGTCCCATTTCTAGTGTTTTATCGAAATCCCTCAAACTTTTCAGTATCATTACCATTGACACTTCTTCCCATATAATTTCATTAGCTAATATAATTTTGATTACAAACTACGCCCCCGTAGTTTTAAGTCCTATATAAACTATATGTTTATCAATGGCTTAGCAGTTCGGCTTTTATTGATAATTGTTTTTGTCTCTTCTCTTATTCGTATCTCACCTGTCCTATGCATTTCTGTTCAATGAACATCAGTGAATTATTAAACTCACTGTATTTTCTCTGTTGTAACAATAACTAATTTGTAAATTGAAATCTAGCAACAAAATCACCTGATCTTAATGCTTGCAAGTTATGTAAACTTAACGCAAATATATTTGTAATATTTTAGAATTTTATAATGGTTGATTTCTAAGAATTTTTCTGAATTGCTAAATTCCTAATGCTGCTACTGTGATTAACAGCCACTCCGAAAACCTTTGCGGTCGAACTTCAGCGTGCGGATTGTTTTTTGAATTACACTATTATGAATACTCTTTGGGAATTTAGATGTGAAAATTTCAGTTACATTTCCTGTTTTCCCATTTACAATATTTAAAACCGTTCATGTCGAGAGTTTATCAATCACCTTAAAGTGTTCCTATACGGAATTCTTGCAGCTTCGTCGGTAAAAGAAGTGTGTGATGAACGCATTCCTCTCTCACTCATTGTAAGTCATGTTTTATGAAAATTCAGACAATCCTCAAGGATTTGCTGTAAGAGAGTTTGTAGGTTGTTATATTTGGAGAGATCTATAGAAATTGGGATTCCTTCTATTTAATGTGAACCCCATGCCAACTTGATAGACGTTCTGTTTTTATGCCGAACGTGGATATTCTGGAATTGTTTCTGAAAAAACCTATCTTTGGTAGATGTCCCGTTTTTCTCTGTGTCGAATCTCACCCATGTCACTTTTGACACTAAATAATATTCACTGTTGGAATTTTTTTAGTAATAAATTGATATATTTGACTTCTATATCCTGGGTACACTTTCATCTAATTCTTATTTATATGGGAAATGAATATTTAAAACTTTACGTCCAGTTACAGAGAACATAATATTAACTTTCAGGAGCAAGATTATTCTTCATTAGGAAATAACATTATTAAACATTACAACTGCGATTATATCTAGGGCAACTAGCTAACCTGATTGCTTAATTCCTGGAATTATGTTCATTTATAAATAAATGAAGTGTAAAAAATATAAAAAATAAAAAATATTTCTCTGCGTGTCCCTTCAATTACATTTCATATGTATGCTCTAAAATCAAATACGTTTAGTACTGTTGCACTAAATTGTGTAGTGCTCTTATATACCATGAGAGCGTGATTGTTTCTTTAGTTTAGAAACTAAATATTCCAGAACAACCAGCTGGATTTTTGAGTTTTCCAAAGTTCAAAATAGAAAGGTTTTAGATTTTCATAAATCTATTTTTTCCTGTACCCATTCTGACATTCTGAAAAATTCTACTAACTGGTACTAACTAGTATTAATAATAAAAAGAAAAGCATGTTACCGCTTACCTACTCCTGAAAATTTAAAATCCCTAAAAACCCTTTAAAATACTTAAAGTCGAAATATTTAACAATATTCAAAATGATTCAATAACTCCATGTCTACTTGTTTACAGGGGTTAATCTAATATACCTGATGCAGATTGTCTGCATTTTAGTTTCAATTTTTATATCTAGAAGAACAGCTTGATCTGAAAGTTTTTAATGTGTTTTATGCATTGTCCACATTCTCTAGGTACTTTCTTCCTATGCCTAAGCTAACCGATCAAGGACACAGGATAATCTACTCAATGCACTTCTCTGATCCTAAGGAGCTAGATGCGGTAGACACGTTAATACACAGATGTGTGATTTTCGAAATACGGTACTTGGAAGACTGCGTCACCGGTGATATTTTCGTGGAGGACCTTGCCAAGTTCCAACTTAGCCATATGAAGAAATATACACCGATGGTTGTGAAGAAGGCTGTTACTATGTACGAGGTATTATCAACCCAAAAATTACTTCCGAGATATAAGAGGGTATTTCTTGTAGACCGTTTATAACAATAGACTGAAGAAGGTTTATTTCATTAATACTCCCAGTTATTTCGAGACGTTGTTCGGTATGATTAAGAAGTTGATGAAACCGAAATTAGCTGCAAGGGTAAGTAATTAATATTAAGTTATTATTTTTATGGTAGAACTGCATTTCCGGGTATCCTCGGTATAGGTTTGAAAATAACCCGATAGTTTCTTGAATACTGTAATTATTTATATGGCAAAGCAATTTCGCTTGGCGCAAATTGTTAATCAAAATTTGGTTATTCCTTCGGAATTATGTGCTTAAATTTCGATTTAGAAATTAAAATTAAATAAAATCGCCAAAAATTTGAAATTTAAACGTATTACTACACAAATACATTAAGTGCTTTAGTAGGAAACCCTGAAAATGTTGATTTTTCACAGTTTTTTCGGCGTAACATTTAGATATTGAATTAATATTATTGCTGATTAAAATGAAAGAATCTATGGTATTAATTTTTAAATATATATGATTGTACTTATTGTATAATTGTAAAAACAACAAACATAACAATAAAAATAAAAACCATTTTATTATAATTTTCTAAATTAGAACTACTTCACACATTTCTATAATCTCTAAAGCTCGTCGCTGGCATAATAAATTTGAAGCTTAAATGTAGGCCACATACATTCTAAATCTGCTACGCTAGTGTTTTCCTAGGACTTTGCTCTGTAATTAATTAATAAGATATAAACCGACATAATACACCTAATTATTTTTTTACGATAATAGCTGTTATTTATAATACCTGTTATATGTAATTTACTCCCTTAGTCACCTTTGGCTACCCATAAAATTAATGTTGGTGAAAGTTCAGAGCATTGTTTATTCTTCAGGAATATGGCTTCATATTAAAATGTATGTATTCTTTTCTGAAATATTTTCCAAATCCATTTTTGGAGGATAAATTTTAGTTGCGGATTTTACACCCTGAGGATATTTTTCTGCATATCAAAAAGTATGTTTCTCTTATATTTCAATGCAAAAAAATACGAAATAAATTTGAGGTACTTTTCTTATATGTTAATAGGAACCAAATACTTCAAAAGTTATACCCGGTGCCTTACTGGTTATTCCTGGCATTTAAATACCAAACCAAAAGTATAAACATCATATCTTCTTGCATGATGTTGGGCTTCTCCTCATGATAGGCCGGAGTTAATAAATTCACCTGCCTCAAATTCTATTCTATCACTACCTAGTGAAAATAGTTTATCTATAGAAATAAATGGAAACGCTTAAGTCGCTACAAATGAAATACTTAGAAAAATTTACATTGTATGTCCTTAATACTTAGAATACAATTCCTAATTTCGATTCCACCCTTTTTTTTTAAAAATCATTCGAAGAGGTCAATTTTACTTAATTCCAGATCTGGGCGTACACGTCTCTTAACTTCATTCTTAATTTAGGTATTGACAGTATAGTATTACCTTATATGAAAACGCTTAAATTTTCCTTTGTTTCTCAGTGTAAATTCTTTTCTTGTACTTAATGGTTTTAAGTGTGAAATAAAAATATTGGGGCTATAAATGGTATAAATTTTGTGAAGGTTGGTAAATAAATTTACTTTGTTATATACAGGGACCCATATGGAAGCAATTAAAATGCATTTAAAAGCTTGACTGAATGGCTGTGCGAAAGTTACAAAATTGATAAAAAATGGTGAAAAAAATGTTAATTCATTAAGTTTAATAATAACGAACGTATCGTTTACAAAACAAGTAACTAATTTTTTCAAATAACATAATCTTTCTCAACTATTTAAAATTTAGGTCATTTATATAAAATAATATTATTTATAATATAATAACAATAAATTTATATAAAATAAATAATTTAGAACTTTAACAGTTATGTCCTTTCTTCTCTTACTTTCACCTTATAACATAGTTCGCATTTTTTAGTACGACACTATTTACCCTTTGTAGAAATATCTATAAAATGAAATCCCTTGCATTATTTAGCAAGGTTTTCTCTGAAACCGACGTACGTAGGAGGAAAATTGCGAATATAGGACTTCCCTTAATTTCCCTTCCGGTTATTTGTCTATTATGTAACGCGTGGGTCTATAAAAGGGTTCTCTACGATTCTGTTCTAAGCATATGTATCCAGTTGGAAGTCTGCTGAACTAGTACTTGGAATTATGGTACACAGCTTCCTTTAAAAATGTTCAGTTTTTCCAAAAAATTAACAGTAGTATTTAGAACTATTTGTTATAATTTCACAGATACCTCTAGGCAAGTATTAGATAATACTGTTCAGATTCCTGCTTTAAATTTGAAACAAACTCTATGTTTCAATTCTAGAAAACTGATAAAACAAAAAATCACCATCAGTGATGTACTTGTTCCTGCCAGTAGATTATAATTTAATGCCCGCAGCATCTGTAACGTTAAATAGAGGTGTTTTTTCACTGTAAATATAGATTCCCACTGATTCTTAGATTACTGAAGTTTCAGAGTTAATGTGATGTTTTTAGTATCAATTGTTTCATGACGTACTGACGTTGTATCACCTTAAAAATCATAAAAAGTATAGCATAAATTTAAAACATAGTCAGGAGTTTTGTTAAAAATTGCAATTAGCTTCTTGTTCAAAATAAATGACATCCTTAAAAACATTTCCATAACAGAAGTTGACATAAAAAATTTAATTATATCCCAAATTTCAGAGATACACTTTAGAATCATATTTTATAAAGTTAACCTTTATTCATTTACCACTACCAGTACTTTCAGATACACTGAATTTTAGAATCCAAAATCTGTACCACTTTATATAAAAGAAATCGTACCATTTAACTTCATATTCAATTGTTTCACTTACTGAAATAATTTCTGTACACATCAAATGATCCTATCAGTTTATCTGTCGATCAATTTTTGTCATCATTTCACGTTTTCCAAAATTTCCAGCTGCACTGTTACAAAGACGCCGAAATCCTGAAAGAAGTCATCCCAGACGACATGTTACCTATTGAATATGGAGGAAAAGGTCCTAGCATCGACATGTTAAAAAGTAGCATTTCCTTGTATAACAAACTCGGCACTATAGTTAATAACGAAATGATTTACAGAGCTATGGAAACAAAAAATCGAAGAATCCCGACCGAAACTCATGGAATTGGACAAACTCAGGGCTCAAGAGCACAAAAGGCCAACGCCTCTGATCAACGATGAAGTGTTGGGCTATTATGGGAACTTCAAGAAAATTAGTATCGATTAATAGTCTTTAACATTGTTATTTAAGAAATTGAGGTTACGGGCTTATTTTTGCCAAATTTGGTGCAAGTGACAATGAATCAATCGTAACAGACAACTGAAACGTAGCACCTCATGTACTAATAAATTGTTAATTGAATCTGACATATCGTTTTTGTTCTTTGTATTAAACGTTACTTACCCTTTAAAAATAATTACGTTAGATGTTTTAATTAAAAAACTGATCCCCTAGACAGTGTTTTTTTATAAACAATTTTGATAAGAAAAGCGCAACTTTGTGTTGGGGTTACAAACACCATTTTAATTTTTAATATACAGAAAATTGAAAAT
Organism: Cryptocephalus primarius; assembly: GCA_963576515.1. NCBI lineage: Eukaryota > Metazoa > Arthropoda > Insecta > Coleoptera > Chrysomelidae > Cryptocephalus > Cryptocephalus primarius. The sequence goes on from OY754947.1 coordinate 7,445,366, forward strand.
TGACCAGGGCAAATGTCGCTTCAGGGAATATTGGTGAAGATAATGATTGGATTTTTTCTCAAGGCCAGGTTTCAAGTTACCATAAAACTGACAGAACCAAAGTGCCCTTTACCCTTAACTAATTTTAAATAATATTTACTGGACTCTAATAACTAATATCGCATCGTCTTCAGTTTTTAGGGGACCAGGCTCAATGTAAAGTTTCAGTTTTTAACTATTTACAATTTCGGTAATCTCTGTAGAAATTTACAATTTCTTACATATAGACAGTCATTTTTCCATAAACATGGATTTTAGGCCCAATGGACCTTAAAACTTCTAGTAAAGCCAATGCCTTAAATTCCGAAAATATCCTGGATAACGTTACTTTATTGATCTGATTTTGACTCTTATTCGATAAACAAAAAAATTTTACAATTAATATTAAAAAAACTAATTTAATTTAATTAAATCTCAAGCGACCTTGTAGAAATGTGACGTTTTAATTAAACAAAATACGATGATATAGGTAATTCCCTCTCTATAAATAATATCACATCTGAGGTCGGCGACCATAAGCTACTCGCCTTAGCGAAAGCAACAAGTTTGTTGTTGTCTGAGTGTAGAACGTCTCGAGCTTGACCGGTTTTTTAGACTTATCGCAATAAACACATTTCTTATATACTTAAAGTAATATATTCGCGTCTCGAACCGCCTACTAATCACACGGTTACGGAATTCATTAGTTCTAAATCCTACTATTAACAAGGTAGGTTTTCCATTAGCGCTTTGAAGTTGTGGCGCCTTCCATTTTAATCGACCATTATGTTCAGGATGAATACAAATGATATACTGGGGGACCGCAAGGAGAATCTCGAAAAGGTGCTGAAAGTGTTTGACAAAACTTTACGGGAACACGATGAAGATGTTGAAATCCTAAAGGAATGGATTAGGAATCAACCGCATTTTCCAGGATCGCCGAGTAAGTTTTGATTTTAAAATTAAAAATGGAATCCGTTTAAATACGCTCTACATTTTAGAGGATGAACTTATATCCAATACACTGATAAGGTGTAAGTTTAGTATAGAAAAAAGCAAGAAAATTCTTGATATGTACTATGCCATAAGGGCCTTGATGCCAGACATATTCGACAGAAACAGCAAGACATTAGATGAATTATCGAAGGTGTTCGATAATCAAGAGTAAGTACCAGGACTTTGTAAGTTAACTGAAAATCTCCATGAATGTACTTGTTGATACTTAAAATATTAATTGGTTATCATTTAAAACGTGAAGGTGACAAACCTGTAAACATTGATTTTAAAAACGTTAACTCCATGATCTATACATTGGCATTTAATATTACAATTTTTACTAGAAATTGGTACTGTGTATCCACTTAAGATAATTATACATTTAATCTACTTGTTTCAGAAAATTAACCCAGAAATCGATTTTACTTTGAAAATTTCACTAGTAGCCTAATCGTTGACATTCAAAACTAAAACAGATCGTTGACGTTTAGAATAATGAATTATTAATAGAATTTATTAGTTATTATTAACAAGATTTACTCAAATCATCTGTTTTTTAAATTATATTCATTTCATATTTTATGCATTTATTCGATGCCAATCTTCATGGACTGTTAAAACAAAAGTTCGATCTACTTGATGATATTTTAAACGTTATTGGTACGTCTAGTAGCCATGATGAACCAGCTTATATACTTTCAAGAACAAATGGTATGTTTGTGTAGTACTCTATAAAACCAGCTTCCTTTTCGAAACATTGATTGACAATGTTTTAAAAGTTAAATCCATGAACAATTTTGTATTTGTTATTTTGTTTTTGTATTTAAACAAGTTTTTTTCTTCATAAAACGATTGTACTTCGCTTTACATGACTAATTTACACATTAGAGATGATACCGTCGAATTTTTTTTTCTATTATGATTAATTAGTAGAACCAGATTTGCATGAAAATGATGCTAATTAACGATGTTTGTTGATAGATTTAAAATTGTTTCAAATAAACATTTTAAATTAACATAAACACAATCCCAGTTGTTTAAAATTATAAATCTTTCCCAGTGAGTTGAGATGACTGGCGGATTTTGAAAATATTTCCCAATTTTATTACTACATTCCTTCGACTATCCAACAATAACTACATTTTTATTTTTCAGCAACTTCTTCCCATTACATCGTCTTACCAAAGAAGGATATAGAATAACTTTGTCAAAAAATTTCTCCGATCCAGCAGAATTAGATCCGTATAGAATGTTAAATCTTCGTAGCGCTATTTTTGAAATACGATATATAGAAGACGCAGTGGCCGGAGACATCTTCGTCGAAGATCTTTCAAGCTTCCAGTTCGGTCATTTGAAGAAATTGACACCTATAGTTATCAAGAAAGCAGTTACTATCTATGAGGTAAAAAAAAATAAAATGTTGAAGCATTGTTCAAAATATAATGGTTTGTTATTTGTAGACTGTATTCAACAATCGTATCAAAGGTATTTATTGCATAAATACACCGAGCTATTTTGAGAGCATATTCAATCTAACTAAGCGACTGATGAAACCAAAGCTAGCGGCAAGGGTACGGACCTTTTATTTAAAACTTGTCGATTCAAATTAATATTTATTTGATTCTGTACTTTTGAGTTTATGCTCAACTAGTATCTTAGTCTCTTACCTTTTTCATTCCTTACATTGTACTGTCTACTTTTCGGCATTTTTACTTCGGCTCTTCATGATTTTTCTGTTATTTTTGATCTACAATTTGGCCAAAAATGTTTTTAGTCATTAGTAACAACCCACATGCATAACACAACCACCCTAACCAAATATATTTAGTCACCACGTTGATAAGTTTGGTAATTAAATTTTTAACTTTAGTTTCAATTATTCTCGACCATTTTATCCCTATGGCGTTAATGTAGATTACATCCCTACCATCAGCCACAGTGCTAACACTAATATTACTATTGCTGTAATAACTTTTTGATTATTTCATAACCTCCTTTTTCTGGAAGTTATAACTTTTTGAGGCTGTTATTGTTTTACAACATTTTTGTAGCAACATTTTGCGTATTATTTTCCGCAAGTCTTATGCTATATTTAAGTTCCTGTATATTAATTCTCATGTTTTTCTTCAGCAAATCCCTACTTATCAGCTTCAGTTTACACTGTAAGTAGTGTATGCTTCTATTGCAGTTGCTGTAGTGCATTCATATTAGCATAAATTAGTTCAGTTAATCCCGATTTTTCCTTTTCAAGATATTTCAGGGATTTATTAGACCATTTCATAACTCCATCCAATATTGAGTGTTAAATATGAAGGGACTCGGCAGGCATCTCCTTTGTTCCCTATTGAAGTTGTAAGTAACAATTTTTCAATATTTCTCTTTACTATTTGTTCTTGTCAAATGTTTCACTTTTCACTTATCACAGATTTTACAGATCTGGCTCTCTAGGTGAATTAAGCAAATGTGTATTTACTGCTCTAGTTTATAACTTCTACTAATCGGTTTAACATCGACACGAGATAGTCTCGTTTCCCAGCAGTTCCTTGACTCTCTCCTATCTCTTTTCTTCTTCTTTGATAACAAATTAATTAGTAATAGTAATTAGTAAAAGCCCATAATAATATATCTCTGTTGAAGTTATCACAACAATTAAGTGGCCTTAGATACATCCATTTTCCAATAGAAGAAAGTAATTCATGTACCCACAACCCTTCAAACATTTACGACTATTTAAACCGCCTGCCACTTTTCCCCATTTATCGCTCAATAAAATCTCGACATTAATCCAGTTCGTTCTTCTTTCTTAGCTGCATTGTTATTCAAACGACGAAATTTTAAAAGAAGTGATCCCAATAGACTTGCTTCCAGTCGACTACGGCGGGAAAGGGCCGAGCATGAAAGAGCTGAAAGGTGAGTTCTTTCTTTTAAAATAAACTCCAAAAACTCCTGACCACTCCCTCTCCTTTTCAGAGCTGTGGAAGAAAAAGTTCGAGGAGTTCCGGCCGATGTTCCTGGAATTAGACAAACTTAGAACGGAAGAGAGTAAGAGGCCGACGCCGTTAATTAACGACGAAATCTTGGGTTATTATGGGAACTTTAAAAAAATTAATATCGACTAAAATTCATAATAACAGGGCTATTACTCGTTGATTTATGTATGTAACTTAAAAGTATCTATTTTGATCCGCTACAGTGGAAGGTTAGTCATTAATTTGACGAGTTTTAATTAAACATAGTTGTTTGGTGTTTATTAAAGAAGCTTGGCATTGAATAAAGTGCATTTGCTAGTAAAATAATGTTTTAATACAAAGGTCGAGTATACGCGATAAACTAACCTTGTTTGGGTTTTGTTTGTTCCTTATTGCAATGATATAAGTGATGAACGAGGAATATGCATTCAAACAAGGTAATGTTGTTTCCATGAATTTATGTATTTATGTATATAAGTGGTGGTAATTAAGTATAGGTGTATTTATTTTTAATGGCCCATTCTAGATAATTAACTTTTAGAAAATTTAAAACAATTATAGGATTTATCTGTTCTATTAACTTTATTTACAAATTAGAAAGTTGTATCTAAAAATTATAATAACCCTGGTCTGAGTGATGTTCGAACTTTTGGACAATACTTTTTTCAACTTTATCAGTCCTCGATTATCTCTCCAGTGACATTCACGTTTCAAGGCAGAAAATTTTCGTAATTTTTAATATTTGAAAACTATAACTAACTCGACAATAAGTAAACTATAAACTATAACTTTATTTAGAAAATTTCTCCTTCTATCAATCCAAACATTATTAAAATAACAATATTTCGTAGATATATCTCGTTCTAAGTTTGTCCCTTTGTAATATGATTAAGTGGACGTCCTTCTTTTATGAGGCTTTTCCTATCAAGTAGGATTTATTCGTGCTATTTGTGTACGTATACAAAATATCTTATTACATACATGTTACATACATGTTTAGTGTGTATTTAGCAATCTAACATATTTTACAAATAAAATAATAAGAGTACCTACTTATAGGAAACTACAACAAAGAGCCAAAATTATAGAAAACCAAAATAACATATAGTCGATATTTAAAAGAGTATAAACAAATTATATTCTCGTTTACATAAGATGGATCGGCATAGATATCAACATGTTGATACAACGACAATATAGTAGTAAAACCTAACAACTATTTATTCGCCAATCCTTCTACTGATGAATCGATTATTGGTTACAAAAGTTTAAAAAATAAACACATATATTAAATTATGGTGCACAAAACCCATCGGCTAAAACATGCCTAACGCTACGCAAACATATTGCTACGCTAACACAGTTTTTGAAAATGCCAGTAAACTACATGAACTTTTTTCATGGGCCAAGCTCTTGAAATTCTTATAGACTTCCAGATGGTATAACCAGACATGTAACTTAATAACACCTAAACTTCTGATGCACATGTAAAAGTTGTTCATTACAAACGAAAAATTTAGATAACATAGACTTTGACCAGAATCTTATAAATACAGAGCATAAAAAGATTTCGTTAAAAGAATTTTTAATGAAGATGAGGATAAAACTCGAAATCTTCTGAAATTTAGAAGTTATAAAAATCAAAAGAATAATATTAAAGATGAACAAAAAGAAGTTTATTTCATGGCTAGTAGAGTAAAAAACAGCTCTCGAGTTATCCTCCCCTACACATATTAAAAAGGAAAAGAATGTGATTAATTAAAAGAAATTTTATCCTGAATTATTAGAAAATAAGGACCGGCTAAAAATAAAGGTTAACAATCAAAGTAAGTATCTAAAATATAAAAAAACAGGTTTCGCTTAGACAAGTTCAAATAATGGTCAAGTAGGTAGTAGTAAGAATAATTGTACGGGGTTTAAAAAAAGGAAGAATATTCTCTACCTCACAAATATAATATTATTGTTGCCTTGTATAGAATTGAACTAATTAATTCTTGTGTTAAAGGAGGAACTCAACTTATTTTGTTTACGAAAATATTTCTAGTGTTCCATTTTTAACATATATTTACAAAAATAGTGTTTGTTCTTGAAGGAAAAAATTGTACTTTTTGTTAAATATTTTTGTTTTTCTTTTTCCGGTATGTTATTTTCCTTCGTTATATTTATTTATTTCAAGGTATCTCGAACGGAGACGGATATCTCCGTTATAAATAAATAGCGAAAATTATAAAATACCCACTTTTTGCTTATGTAATTCCCAAATGCAGTAATTTAATATACTCTTTAGACATTTCGGCGATAATAAATAAAAGTAGACAAGATAAAATAACACGGAGTAACAATGTATGGCAATAAAAATGCAATAGATAATAAAAAATAACTCACTAAAAAGAGCAACAAACAAGAGTTAATAACAATTTGCATGATATAGTAGCGATGTACAGCCATAAAAGATACCTCAAGAACTCCTAGTCAAAACTGAAGACTCTTAAGAGAGTTGGAGTGTATAATAATGTCAATATTTTGTAGATTTGGCAATGGGCTATTTTTATTGAGTTTCTGGGCTCGAAAGTTAGAAAATTCAAACATTTAAAGATCAAACACCAAACAGTCAAAAGAAAATTTAGAAAATCCCCTAATTATTGCTTGAAAAGGTAACGTTATCAGATGTCATACGTAAAACCTTATAGTGTAAAATTTATCTTTTTAAATATTCGTGAACGTCCTTGTGCCGTAAACTGTACTTTTTTGATTAATCGATGATGTCACATACTTGAAATTCGTGAGAGCGTTAGATCGCGTATTGAGTGTATATAATGGCAATTTAATGTATTACCAGAAATTGATTACCTGGCTGGATATATATATATATATACATATATAATAGCCTATTGTATATTGTATTACATTGTAACTTCTCTATATGATTGAAAAAGCTGGCAATAAATTGGCGAAAGCTTCAAGAGAGAGAATTTTCCTTTCTATTCTCTCCAAGATGTAAGGTGCGAGGGGCAAATAATCTGACTACAGCTTCCAGTAAAGATCTGGCTGTAAATGTAATTGAAATACCTGAAAAAGTTCCGGAGAGAAAACAAATTATATAGTTTCAAAATTTAGACGGTTTCACATTTTTTTGGAAATGAGTTCTATTAAAGTCTTCTTGTTTGTGTGAATTTTTTTTAATATGGATCTAATTTGATCAAATTTGGTTCTAAATTGACCTACTCTAAATATATTTTGGAGTATATGTGGATCTAAAGCAGATGTTTTATAGACGTAATGATTTTGAAACGGACTGATATAAAAAACGGTTTCGTTTACATGAGGATTTAAACTATAATTCTTTAGACATAATAAGGTAATAAAAAACTCAATCAAACTACAACCTATTTTATAAGAACGCTGTTTGATGTTTAGTTATAAACCTAGCTGCTTACTCTTACAGCGATTACTAATGAAACTATTAATTATTGTCAGCACACTTTACCTCAATTACATTACATTTCTCTTTTATTAAAATTTGCTTTCAAACAAGTTCCTTCTCCAACTAGAATGAAATAAGTACTTCACAGTTTAGCTATTATCTCATGTATTTACTTAAATCTTCCACAATTTACCAGCTTATCACTAACTGAGAAATGGTGCCCTTTTATTACGTATTTATTAAGTATTTTAGGGACCATTAAAACTTATTGGAAAAATAATTAACTTATTTTCGGCCACAGTTATCTATAGTGTGGGTGTAAAATAAACTTCGTTACCGTTAAATATGCATATATACTAGTTTATTACCTTAACAGTATAGGTGCTGTAAGGTTTATGTGCCTTCACCCTCTTATCATGTTAGACTCTTCCAGGGATATTCATTCTACTGTGCAAAATTCGAACAGTCGTGTCTCAGTCTCTCGAACCGATAAAATGATTAGACATTCAGCACATCCCAGATAAGTGCGACGATTAGATAATTCACTTCTACTAATGAAAATTATTTATTTTGTATAAAAAGAGGATTAGGTGTGAGTTGTGCAGAAGAGACAATAGCAAGAACGGTTACGGTAAGTACAAAAATTGTTCGTATAATAATGATTTAGGAAGTTGTAATCCTCGCTTAGCAAATAGTTAAAAAGTACGATTACTGTTGTGTTGATATAAGGATTGCGGTAGATAATAAAATCTTAATTGTCGCATAAAGAGTCATATTAATAGTAAGCAGCGTTTCCTGAACTATCATTTTTGAAGTGGATTTCCACGTGTTACTCCCAATTCATACTACACATTTTTAATTAACTACATGAATTTCTTAGAGCAATTCTTATCATATATGTCGAAAGATAAATCGGATACAACCTATTGATCCTTGAAATATATTTAATACATGACCGTTCAAACCGGACTAGTCTGATGTTCAAATGTTTATGATAAAATTGTTGGTAATTACCTCGTATTAATTAAAATAATACCTGGTATTCAATTAGGGCCCCTTGCTTCGCTTAATGCATTTTCCCTGATAAATTTCGTTCAAGCTCACCTTACACCGTCGAGACGATATTAATGCCAGTATTTTTTAGGAAAATGGACACGAAAAACCTTTTACTCGAGAACAGGGAAGAATTCTTGAAATTCGCATTGAAGAGCGTTAATAAAACTGAACAAGAGGTTAGACAAGACGTGCACATATTAAAGGAATGGCTAAAAACCCAAAAACATTTGCCCGAGATTCCTAGTAAGGATAAAAAATAAGTAGATAGTATTAGATACGAACCGGTTATTAATAAAATGTTATTTACATATTTACATCTAGATAAGGTTTTTATCAGTCAAGATATTATTACAGGTGATAATGGAATTTTTTCCAGACCGAAATTTTTTAACTGGAAAGTTTATATTAAGAAAAATTTAAGTACAATTGCTTGAAGTGGTAGAAAAATTACAGGGTACATTTCTATTTCGGTATTATATAACTGGACTTGAAATAATATTTAAAAAGAAATATCTTTAAATTATTTTGGCACAGAAATGTTAGGAGTATCGGAATAGTCAGATTTGAAGTGAAAACTTGACTATTTCATGAGGTACCTTGTGTTTATTTTTTTAAAATATAATCCTTTAAACTGTCAAAGACGTCGCAATACCAAATGAAAACAATCAAATGAGTTGAGAAAAACAAGAGAGATATTTGCAAATTTTCGACTTCTCTCAAGTTTTCTTTTCATTTTTAGAGTCAAGTGTTCAATATAACTTAAACACTATCAAGCACTAACAAATATTTCCATTACAGATGACAACATCATAATAAACTTTTTGTTTATCAACAAATTCTCCGTTGAAATCGCTAAAAAAAGGCTCGACATGTACTATACGATCCGCCATTTAATTCCGGAGTTTTTTCAAAATAAGAACCCTAGATTGCCACATATGCAGCAAATCTACGAATATACGTAAGTGCTTCAACAAATCACACTTTTTGGCAATAATTACTCACAATCTATCAAAGTGAATTCAATTAATTCATGAGGTAACTTGGAACTTAAAGAAATTCAGTTTTATAATCGTAATACGTTTACATACTCCATAATAAGTGATGGAGTATGCAATGGTAATATTTAATAGTGATTAATTTCTTTTAGAGATATCTTTCCCTTCCCCAAAACCACCCCAGAAGGTTATCGCGTCTTTTATTTTGGCATTAAACCAGACATAGGCGACAAATTCGAAGCTAATGATTTTATGGGCCAAATCTACAATATCGGCGAAATAAGACTGAACGAAGACGTCGCCCTAGGTGACATTGTCATCTACAACCTGTCCAACATGCGAGTGGGTCATATTACCCAAATGACGCCATCTTTTATCAAAAAGACGATTTTGGTCATGGAAGTAAGTCAGTTTCTGAAAATTCGGAAATTAAATTGTAAATTTCGTTTTAAAATTTATAAGGAAATTTTTTTAGAAAGTGTTCAATAACAGGGTCAAGCAGATCCATCACGTGAACGTCCCATCTTTTGCTGAAACTTTTATGACCGTGGTGAAGAGTTTTCTTAAAGAAAAAATAGCCAATAGGGTAATAAAATCCTCGTTACCAACCTGCCCAATCTAGAATATTTTTTCGTAGATATTCTTACATAAAGACGTGAGTACTCTCTACGACTATCTACCAAAGAGCATCCTGCCGAAAGACTTGGGAGGCGAGGAAATATCCTTCGATGAACTCAAAGGTAGGTGTATAATTTTCGCACGGAACAGTTTTAAATGGTGTTAATTCAGCTCTGTGGAAGAAGAAGTTGGCAGAATATCAACCGAGGTTCGATGCTTTGGACAAAATGAAAGTGAACGAAGAAATCAGACCAACGCCTTTGCACAACGATGAAGTTTTGGGTTTTTATGGTAATTTCAAAAAATTGGACGTAGACTAATGACAAAATAAAAAGGAACACGAAGTAAATATGATGGGTTTTCATTATTTTTGAAATGCATTTTAAACAGGGGTAGTCTGAAATGATGCCAATCTATTTAAGAGGCAATCACATTCCAACAATAGGAGTGTAATGTGACAAAATTCAAACAAAGTTTCAAAACTAGAACGCTAATACGGATTTATTCTTATGTCTGGAATTTCTAGGTTTCCTCGAAAGTTGAAAATTTTCACGGTTAATAAAACCGTCCGAATAAGCTCGAAAAAACCCAGAATCCTGAATTTCCTTCACTCGGGGGGCGGAAAATTGGAAAATGGAATAAAATTTATTGCAGTGTAATCATTCGCTCCTAGAGGAAGATTTTAGTTTTTGAAATTAGTTTTATTCACATAATCATCGTATTTTTTAAATCTAGACTGCCATTTCTGCCCAAATTCAGATTAATGATCGAGTTATTTACATGGCCGTTAAAAAAATCTGGATAACTAATTATTTCGATTTTCAATGTGAGTTATCACTGAAACTCCAAATATTATTTTTTTTTGTTTTATATGAACTGAAATAGTTCGACAACAAATGTTAATTACAAAAAGTGGAAGTTCCTGTTAAAAAACACATACCACGCCCACTGTGGTCACATTTTGTTGCTTTAATAAAAAGTATGTAGTGTCAAGGAATAGAATCGACCCATCGATCGGATTGATTTTCTTGAAGCATGTAATAATGCTGAAGCAGACACTTCACAACCATGATCTAAGGCTAGACTACATTATTTCGAGCTGTAGGCCGCTTTGACCAAAATGTTTATAGGAAAAATTTTTATGATACCATATAGTCTATCTACTGTTAGGTGGTTTTGAGTTACTTTAGCGCTACCATTTACTTTTACAATATTTTAGTGAAGCGATGATATATTGACTTAGGACTCAAATACATATGGTATAGATTAGGTTATTAATAGAGTCGTTTCTCGCATCTAGAAAGCCATGATTCTCTTTGTTCCCAACTGCCTTCTTGCAAATTTCTTTTTTGCGTGGCTTTCTGCTCCTCCGTGTTCCAGTTTCTTGGAGGGCGTCCTCTCTTTCGTCGATAAGGATCGATCCACTGCCATATTTTTAATAGCCATCGATTTGGAGATGCTTTCCTCATTTGCCGGTACCATAACAGCCTTCTTCTTTCCATCCTCCCTATAACATTTTCTTTTACCTTCATTCTCCGTTTTATCTCCTCATTTCTTGTATGATCTAGCCTAGACTACAGCCTCGACTTAAGTAATCCATTTCCACTGGCTCCATTCGCTTTTTGTTTCTACTGTAGTAATTTCTCAGGTCTCCGAAACATATAACAATACACCCTCTACAACAATTTCTCCTATTCGCTTTTTTATTTAGGTACATAAATTTTATGACCACAACATAGGACTAAGTTGTCTGAATGTTTGGTTGCCTTTGGTTATCCTATGATTTATTTCTCTCTGGCTATTATTTTCCACTGCCAATATGGCTCTCAAATAATCATATGCTTCAATTTTTTCCACCACTTTTCCCTCTGTTCCTATGTCTGTACCCTCTTCTCAATGACCAAGTACATCGTTTTCTCAAAGCTAATTTTTAAGCCCCACTTTCCTTAGTTTCATGTCAGTTTCTTTAACATGTACTTTAGTCATATCTGTCATTCGCTACACTTACTTGGTTATCCCCAAATAGCAGCGTGTGTGCAGACAGTCTCCATCAACATCTGTATCCATTCCTCTACATTTCGTCTGCCAATCTTTCAACACTTAATTGCATATATCTTAAACAAAAATGACAAAAAACAGCATCTCCTTCGTAAGTCTTTGGTCACCTGGAATGCTTGTGTCAATATGTTACCTATTATAACCTGACTCAGTTCTTCTTGAAATAAAGATTTGTGAAAAATCGGAAAGGTGATGCACTTTTTGAAGCTTAAATGGTTTATTTCATGTTTGGTGATTTTTAATGCTACTAGTTAAAATACCATAGGTTTTACGAAGAATGCCGAAAAGAGCACATATTTGGTGTAAAAATTGCTAAATTCGATTTTAAAACACACGCTATAATTTCAAAAATAATTTGCTCACCGGCACTCGGTCGAACCTACATTAATAACAGGCACAAATAGAAAATACGTTTTCAAACACATATCCATATTTAAAAGAAAATTAAATAATATTCAATTTTTTTTCAAAATATTGAAAACCGGAAAGATCGTTAATACGTGTGGTTAATATTGATATTAGTTCCGTGAATCTCGAATGTTGAATGTGAATACTCTTATGTTGAAGTGATTCATAGCGTATTTCAACAAACATACGTCGTCGTCTTCTGCAAGATGAGAACAAGAGGGTTACTTGTCGAAATTGGTGCTAAATTCGGATTCTCAGGATATCCCAGCACCGTTCGGTTTCTTCGGGCGTGAGATTTCGGAAGGTTTGTTCTCTTATAAGATTTATAGATCAGGATGCTGTATACTTAGGAGAGGTACGCCAAGAATTCCATAGAAATACATGTATATCTCCGAATAATTTCAAAGTTCTATTCCTATTAAAGTACTTTCTACAGAAAAAATGCGCATAATTTATAACATATATTTGGAGATAACAATATCACAATGGCAGAACTGTTTTTATGTTTTGGTTTCGGCGTATAGCCGATATTTTAGGATGCATACTAAATAGTACAAATGAATAGTTTCTCCTTAATCTGTAGTCATGTAAACAGTTCAACTTGGAATTAAATATAAATCGATAGTAAATTGAATACAAAAAACTCCTTTGCGATTGAAGCATATTAGCATACAGTGAGTATAGTGAAAAGCGGGAAAAAGGGTGACTTACAAAACATATGGTGTTTTCAATATTGTGAAAATTATTTGTGCTTACACCGTGAAAAAATTATTTCATTTACGAGAACATTTCAGTTTTAAATACATAAAAGCAGAGATACACAAAATGTATGCTTAACTTAATTTCCAATAACGCGAATGAAATTAAAAGGAAAAGGGCGTTGGTAAAGTCTAATTGGCCTCGTGCAATGGGGAATGTTACCAAGGTGGTTTAAAGGCAGAGGACGAGAGACCAGGCAGACGAAATTAATTGTCCAGTCAAAACATACCAAAATATAGTGATAAGCTTACAATAATTGGTATGGGTGTTTGGTATACTTAATATAACATATATAATATATAATATAATATAATTATATAATAAAATAATATAATATTAATATAACTATAATAAATTATAATATAATATAATTATAAATAAAATTTGCAAAATGCCACTGATCCAATATAGGCCAAAAAGAATATTTAAGGTCAAATTCCCAAATATCGCTCTTTGCATTTTTCTCGTAACCTGTGTTAACATAAAAACAGTTCAGACAAAAGGTGTAGATCATGTTTAGTACATTTTCGTACAAATCGTCATTCCTAAAATATCATTTCAAAAATAGAAAATGTTAATATGCACTCTTCCATCGCCTATGTACATCATTGGATGTATGCAAATACTCACGATAAGTCACGTTCATTTCAATCGTATGTGAAAAATAATGCTGCTATATGCGAGGTTTGAACTTGAATCTACGTGGTATCAAAGAGGATTTTTGATATTTTATTCATAAATGTGTAACAAAGACGTGTACCAATTTTTAGCTCTATACGAATTACAATAAATCGAAATATCTAAATTACTGGACTATGATTATTTGGAACAGTTTTAACAGAAAAGCTCACAAACATTGTTTTCACAATGAGCGAGCAGTTTTTGGTTCACGACATGCGACATACAAATACACACAGTCATAAGGTATGAAGTACTATTAACAATTAAATTCGTAAAAGACCACTGTTCGATTGGCCATTAGTCGTATAATGCTTGGATTTATTGCAGTAAAAGTGGTCAAAGTAAGTTGATGAAATGTACTTAGGAACACTTTATGGGGAAATTATTTGAACGAAAGGGTTCATTGGATATATGAATTCGTAAGATTATTTTAGGGTAATTAAGTGAGAAAATCAAAGAAATAAATTATACACTGAACGAAGGGATAAAGCGAATGACATGTAATGGAAATTGTAACGGTAGCATGGGTGCGGATGTTTGGAAATTAATGAAACAAGAAGTGATTTGTTGGGAATGAGTGTTAGTAGGAACACATCGATTTATCAGGAATTTCGCTATTCCGAAATTAATATTATCATTAGGGAAACACACAGTTGATCATCCAAACAATGTGTACTATCTAACTGATTTAGTAAATAGCCTTAGTATATGGGACGGCATATTATCATAATAATAGCACCATACCCCAACCTGATAACAACCTTATTGCTATATCAAATACCTATCAAATACATATCTACAAAATAGTAGACTGGACGCAGGATGGAACAAACAAGCAGATGAAATCGAAGCCATGTTGGTAATATTTACAAATTGCAAAGCAGTTGTCCCCCGCTAAATTTAAATAACATTAAATTAAATTTAAAATAATTAAACCTCATTATATTGATAATAATTTAATATAAAATAATAATAATATAGTTACGAGATGCCTCACCTTAACGAAGTTATATCTATGACTGCACCCGGCATGAGAATACGCAACTTCAGTAAAACAACTCAGTGCCAAGGTTTGATTGATGCATTAGTCCATTAGCAAAACATACTGAACACCAAAAGCAATTTGCTCTTGATATATATAATTGTGATATAACCTGTTTGGTTTTATGTCAGTGTCAACTTTCTGGAACGATATTAATCCATGTTACTAAGGATGTAAATTAATGCAATAGAGTGACATTGCCTGAAGTTGTCTCCAGATGTGAATAGTAGTGATCGTGTTTAACAAATAGCATGAAATGATCACGGAGACTATGCAGATATATTTGGCTAGTTATCTCTTACAGCAACCAACTATGTAGATACAATCAATAATCTCCTATAATCTACTAAAGAGACTTTAAATTTGTACGCCTTGTTTATAATGCATTTGTTGTTAATATGTGGTACTCACATCTAAACTTAATTATACTCAACAAACGATGTAGACAAAAAGGGGAAAAAATTTATTACAGAATCTTCGACAAATTTCAGACAGCCCAGATATTTTAATAAATACTTAAGAAACATCTTGCTTATCGAGTCACTCTGTAGAAAAGTTATAATCATCGAAATACTATAAAAAATTCCTACACTTCAAAGTGTTGTGTCCTAATGCTGTATATTTGTAAGTCTAACGACAATTAATCAAATTTAAGTTTGAGAAAGCAAATGCATTTATGCAAATTCTACGTCACTGTAATAATGTTCATTGAATTGCAAATAAGTGCCGTTGGGATTTATCCCGAGAAATCTAATCAACAAACGAATTCGAATTGATTATGAGTGTGTTGCAATTGGTAGACAGCGGTCTGTTTCGTGGAACCGGTTATATTTGACATTATACATAAACGACATAAAATTACCACGATGTAGTTCGCAAGACAAGAACATCCCCATTTATGAACACAATCTGGTAATTCAGGTAAAACTTCAGAAAACCAAAGTAAAAAATATTAAGGATTAATAATATAATTTCCACCATAAAGTCGCTATGACGCCTCCATCGATTTGCATTGTCATAAATATTAATTTTTCATCGAGTAGGTGTTTTTTTCACCCTTTTTATAAAATAATATTTTTCATGAGAGAGGAAAAAAATTAAAAAGTTATCCTTAACAATTAAATATTTTAAGAACGAAGGTCTGGCTATGGTCGATTATAGCATAGATACTTGGTAAGGAATAAATCTGCCGATCATATAGGAATAGAAATACAACAATGTATAACTCGTATTGGTTACAGAGTCCTAGTAGTTAAACGTAACGTGCCAGGAGCGTAGTGTACTTATAGATGGTTATGGTTTAGGAAAGGCATACTATGCCCAAAGTGTCGGTGGTGTATTTTGTCTTCACTATGCAAGGAAAAGTGACCATTTGATATAGATATGTTGAAAATAAACTTCGGTACTTGAATTTACCTATGGAATATTGGTTAATCTTGGAAAATGTGCTAACGCTTGAATATACCTCGGAATAGTAGTAGGTAATAACGTGTGACATAACCTCACTTTTGTAAGTAGCTATGTTCTCTACGATAATTTGCATTCGTTCGAATGTCGGTTCGAGTTCGTGGCTCTACTATAACAAGTGAATGAGACGAAAGAAGGTTTGGCATGTGTTAGTCGATATTAATGACATTGGAGAAGTTAGTCAGTTACAACAGGAATGGTGTCTCCATGATATTTGCTAGTAAATAGGTTTCGACATGAAGGTAGTTTTATTAGTTGATATGATGTCGATTTTGTGAAAAGATATAAGTGGTCGAATTGGACAACACTGCAATTACAGTTTCCTACTGAAATTATATTTTGAAAATTTTGTAAGCAATACACGTTATTTTCAGAAATAATCTATCACTACTGAACAGGCTGCTGTTAATATGAAGATACTACAGTAGAATTTCTACGCAGAAAACCATGGTAACATCCTCCATTCGAAATGAACTAAAATGAATTAACTGAAAGTTTTCCAAATAAATTGTCATTAAAGGTGTTTCCTAAAAAACTAAATAAGTAACTAATTAAATATTTAAAAAATATGAAGGATTTCTTAGAGAACGTCGATTAAATGATGTTAAATGTCTTGCTAAGTTGCAAAAAAAAAATAGCGTAAAAATAAATATTAACAAAACAACCTTAGTGAAAAAATATTACTTTAGTATGTTATTCACACCACTTGATAGAGTGGTATATACGTTCTTCTTCAAGTATGAATATTGATTGACTTTTAATAGGGTCGATTCCACTTCGTTTAGTGTCAAGTAATGGCGGAGATATGAGCTAATATCATTTCAGAAATAATAGCCCGACTAGAAATTTGGGTAGGCAAACCCGAAAACGTATCGGGTCCCGATCAGGAAGTGGCCGGGCATGCTCGCCTAGCATTACCTGGCCAGATCCTGGTCAGGACCCGATCAGGTAATGGCGAGGCACGCCCGCCTAGGATTACCTGCCCAGATCCTGATCAGGGCCCGACTAGGCACTGGCGCGGCATGCCCGCCTAGGATTACCTGGCCAAATCCTGATCAGGACCCGACCAGGCACTGGCGAGGCATGCCAGGGTAGGACTGACAATGGCGAGGCATGCCCGTCTAGCATTACCTGGCCAGATCCTGATCAGGACCCGACCAGGCAATAGCGAGGCATGCCCGCCTAGGATTACCTGACCAGGACCCGATCAGGCACTGGCGAGGCATGCCCGCCTATGATTACCTGGCCAAATCCTCATCAGGACCAGACCAGGCACTGGCAAGGCAAGCCCGGCTAGGATTACCTGACTATATCCTGATCAGGACCCGACCAGGCACTGTCGAGACATGCCCGCCTAGGATTACCTGGCCAGGACCCGATCAGGCACTGGCCAGGCATGCCCGCGCAATCTATCATTACACCCATTATTCATAATATACGTATTATGAATGTGACAAAATTAAACACTGAGTGTAATTAAATGTGATTAAAGGTAATTAAAACTCTGTTACATTGTGTAAAAATCTAAGTAACAAAATATATATTATTTTCTGATTTTCTGAATTTTCTTAATTTCGAAAATCATCAATTAAATAAATCTCCGAAGTATTAACGCCGGGATAAAATAATATAAATTAATTTTGTTAATTATTTAGATCATTATCCAATATGCTCGAGAAGACAAAGGGAAAAATGTGTGATAACCGTGCAAGGCGAATTCGTGAACTTACTCACCAACGAGTTAGATTGTTCCTCGAGAGTCAAATTGAATTAGAGCGAAAAAATAGTGAATTTGGCATAACTACATATCTCAGTGTTAGTGGAGTAAACTCTTTGAATGACGATTACCGCGATAGTGACTAAGTAGTGCCGAAAAAGCAGTTGACGTAACATCATAGGACGTACGAATTTGTAAAATTATTTCTATCTTTAATATTTTACTTACGCAGTTGTTGACAACAAAATTTCGCAGTGCTTTAACAATACCGACATTCATGATTAGCATAACGTTTATTGCTTCCGGATTAACGCTTCAGGTAAAAGCGACCCTTCAATTCGAAATCTACTATTCCAACCAGTTTTTATTCAAGTATTGTGAAGTGAGGTTGCTGCCGACGGAGGACCGTGAAGATATTAGTATTTTCTACGACAGTGATGAGGTAATTCATTTACTAAAACGTGAATATTTGTTAGAAAATAATTATTTCTCAATTTACAGAAGACTGATATTTCGAGGTCCCCACTGGATAAAAGCAAACAGGTGAGGGCTTCCTCTTCTACATTAAAAAATCCAAAAGTTTAGAATGAGTGCATAAAAAAAAATTGGTTTTTGTTGTATTTTAAGTTTTTTTGCGATTCTTTGTATTTGTACTGTGTTTTTTAGTATATTATCACTTTATTATTTTATCCTGTATATATCGTTTATATTTCATGTGTTTATATTTGTTTATTTTATTTATTTTATTTATTCATGTATTCTTATTATTTAATATGTTTGTATTTGTACCGTCTCTTTTGTATGTCGATTTTTGGTGTATTTATTATATTGTGATTCAATAAAATATTGTATAATATATGTTAATTTTTCTTGACGTGGCCGCGGTCAGGTCTTCCTGACCAGGACCCGGCCGGGATTGCCCGTCTAGCACCCGGCAAGGACTGTAACGCAGATGTCCCGTCGGGTCCTGATCAGGACGACCTGACGTGGACCCGGTCAGGTCCTCCCGATCAGGACCCGGCCGGGCATGTCCGTCTAGCACCCTATAACGCCCGCCCGGTCGGGTCCTGGTCAGGATGACCTGACCGGGTCCACGCCAGGAATGCCCGGTCGGGTCCACGTCAGGTCGTCCTGATCAGGACCCGACGGCACATCTGCGTTACAGTCCTTGCCGGGTGCTAGACGAGCAATCCCGGCCGGGTCCTGGTCGGGTACAGGAAATAATTTCTAGTCGGGAGAATTTAAACACATCTTTTTATAGTATCGTGTCATTTCTTGAAAATTTTATCCTTAATCTATTAAATAGGATAAGGTGTTGTAAAATATTTATTGAAAACTTCAAAATAAAAACTTCCAGTAGAAATTGATTTACAGCATTCAAAATTTGCAAAATGATTCCGAAATATAAAGTTAAATCTCTGCGACTCCGAACATTACTCAATCCCAGATTCCTACAATCTGTCACTACATTCATTTAGATTTGACTTGCTGACTCGTCGAAATGGAAATCTAATATCTTATCGTTCACAGCGCTAAATATCGTGTTTGAAACGCGGCGGAAATACGCAAAAAGACGACCATGCCCAACTTTAAATCGAAATTACCTCATTTCCGATAATTGCTTATCGATACTGATTCCACCCTCGTCGCATTATACTAGCTCGTCCGAGATTACGCCCCAAACGGAAAGAATGATTATATATTTTAAAACTATCAAACTGTTATTATGGGTAATTAAACGAACTTCTTAACTTGAACCATAAGTTGTCCCGTCGTCGGTGATCCCCAGAGAGGGAGGCATGAGGGGTGCATGTGAAAGAGAGAAAGAGAGAGAGAGATAGATGAGGGGAGATGGAGAAAGAGAGTTAACTTCTCCCTAACTCCTTTACCCAATCTCAGACAGTGATAACCCTCGGCCACCCTCAGCGTTAAATTTCATGAAAACCATATAGAGAGCCGGCTGACACACAGAGATAAACTAACCCCGTTCTATAAGTGAACTTACCTGCTGTCGAAGTACGTATTTCACCCCATTTTCGCCCCCTCCGTACCGTCCCCTAGATGATCCCGACGCCATCAATCTTCCGGCAGGGGAATCTCTCGCCTCCTCTGTCGTCCATCTGACTATCCGATAATCGGAATGGGCACTTTCGGAATTGCCGAAATGTACATACATTCTTTAATCCCGAGATTATTACGGAGATGTTCATTTTTTCCGACATATGGGGCACTATTCAACTTGATGTATTCGCCATATTCTGTGAAATTGTTTTCTTTGCCGTTTTTTAGGGAGAAATGTTAAATAACTTGGCAACGACATGGAAAAAGATGAGCTTTGCTTACAACGCATGCAAAAATATCAATCTTAATCTTAATATACCGGGGTACGAAACTATAGGGCGGCAAATATAAATACGGAGATAAAAGGGAAATCTGATACAAATTGTTTTAGTAAAAATACTTTTTTTTTCGATTTACAAACAAATTTACTGTTATTACCACCCACTCCGCTTTTAAATTTACAAAAACAGTCATATCTTAAAATCGAGATTTCTATCAAAACTTTCTACAAATTTGAAATTAATATATCAATAAAGTCGATGGAACTAATAGAAATAAAATTGACTACTACACTTATTCGACCCTTAGGAAGCCATAAAACATAACTGTACAGCTTTCAATAGTGATATTATTCTATGTTCACATTTCGCGTTGAAAATGGAAAAAATTGCAAACATATAGTGTTTGAATATTAATTTACTCAATATATTGTCACGTGTCGAACGTTTTCACCCTGTGTCATGGTAGCATGAGGCAGGAAGTTGGTAGCCACAGGGATAGAGCTTGCTATAAATAAAACAGATCTAAAACAAAAAGAAGAAAACTTTTATTTTTCGCCTGGAGCGGAGAACCTATAGCTCATGGAGAAAAATCCGAGAGGAGGGAGAGAAAATGAAATTTTGGGCACAGCGAATCGTGAGGGTTGGATCATGAAAGGCGAGGGAGATGACTTAGAACATAGACGACTGTCGTCCGGACCTTGTGACTTCCACGGAGCGTGACGGGGCGGAAGGCATCTTCGGATGGTAGGTTCTCCTTTGGACCCTTCGTCGATAAACCACTTTCCTAGACCGGACTTTCCTAGTCCGGCCGACATTCAGGGATGAGCCTCTCATCGGTCCCTATGGGCAACACTGTCCTGGACCACAATGTCTGGACCCCACTCTCTGGACCACACTGTCTTCTCCACACCTTTCCTCTCACCTTCATTGTTGGTTTGTTTACAAAAGTTTATAATGCTTCATCTTGGCGTGAGCTGTGATCGGATTTAAGGTTTTTGTTGATGGTTGTCGAAGTCTCGTGGTCGTGACAATATACTCGAATGTCGTATAGTGTAATTGCGAGAGAATATAGAAATTTTTAACAACTATGATCATTCTGGGTGAATTATGAGAATTATTCGTAGTTTATAAGTGAAATGTGCAACTTATCTACCAAAATAATTCCGATATTAAAAAAAGGGTCCCAAATTTAGATAAATAAAGTTTGATCGCGATTAGCCTATGCTTTGCAAATAATAAAATAGATAATGTGTCCAAATTGACCATAAATATTAGGATAAGTTTCTATTAAAATTACAATATTAATTGATTTTCATTTTGATAAGAAGATTTTTACTTCTATTTCATACTTTTTAGAGGACAGACTTACTCGTGAAAATTTTAAATTTAACACCCTACTAGGATTAAATTTAAACAGAAGGCAATGCTAACTTTAAAGTATATAGAAATCCAAGCCTCGTGTTTATCAATCTGTTCCCGCGTTGGCTAATTAAAACACCTCGCACGACATTAAGTGGTAATTTTAGGCAATTCGAGTGTTGTTAAACAGTTATTACTAGCTATATACAAGTGTAATCTTTGCCTCGGGGCAAACAGTAAAAGTGAATACGTTATTTTGTCGAGGAGCGCCCCCTCCATATAATAAGGGCAAGATATGAGACTAGGGATGGGGCTGTTGTAGGTCGTATAATTCATAATTAGTGGGTTATCGGTATAAATCCTTTGCGACGAGGGCGATGGTTAATATAGGGTAAAACGGATTTAGTGGTTCAGGGCTAAAATGCGGACTATAAAACAATAGTTTCACAGAGGAAATATTTCTAATTAGGGTATAAAATATTAAGAATGGATTTTAGTGATTACTTTAATGTATACGCCAAGTGATATATACATTTGATAAAGCAACAGATATTAGTTATAGCAACAGATGAATCAAATAATCTAGGTAACTTCATTCACATTCTAGTTTCCTAAACGATCCGCAATTCGATCTAAATACACCCGAAGAGGTAGTATCTCTTAATTTCATCTTATTTACCTGTTGTAACTTATCGAAATACTCCCTTTCGTCTTCTATTATCTCACACAATTGATCTGGAAATAATTGTTACATAATTATTACCAAAAAATTACTACCAAATATATTTACCATGTAATTCGTCTAAGGATTCCTGATTACCCACGAAATCCGCAGGTAAGTATTGCTTGGTAATGTATTCTTAAAGCGAACTGTATGAAGGATGGACACGTACCTGAAACTTATAAACAGAGCATTGGTGACAAAAATTATAATTTCATTATTATGTAACAACTCTAAGGATCACTTCACACAGAATCTGGTCTCTTTTATACTAACTAACATTGCATTATTATTAAATAATTACTCTGCGATCTAAATTGCCATAAAGAAATCCGAAACACATCATACGTTGATATGTTTATAACTTACAACTATATTGACGAGGAACACACCGTTTTCTGTCCTAAAGATGGCATTATAAAAGCGAGAAATCATTTAGTATCTCAAGAATCTTCTGGAAGCGAGAGGACATAAAAAGGTGACCGAGAGATAAGCTGGCATTAAGTCGAACGCAGGTGTTCATGTGATCAGACAAGAGGTCATTTACATGTATTAGACTAAGTCTGCATGGTGTTAGTGTTAGTTAAATATATTACGATTAAGTAGTCATAGTTAGTGCTATTAATTCATAAGAACCCGAGAACGTAACAATATACTAAGATAGTTAAGTATAGTAAATAATAAAGTTAATTGCAAATGAATTACATTTAATTTTCATTATGACGGAAAACCATTGGTTTAATTTTTAATTTTTCTTTCGAAGAACTATTTCGTTTTATTCATAATTCCGTTAGTTTTTTTACTAAATATTTTGACCGTGCAAGGATGTGACATGAAGGGTGCATTACCTTATATAAAATAGTTAAATATCTAACAAAAGATATTTTATAATTACACGCGACTAGTTCTAATCTCACTACAGGAAGGGGAAGAAAGGAAAATTAATTATTCTATTAAATTATTTACTTTGGAAACCCAACCGAATTTTTTTGCCAAAACTTAGGGGAAAACGTTCAAACAGACCTTATTTGAAAATTGTATTACGGTAACAGAAATATGGTTTCCTGTACAAAACATTAAATTAAGTTTTATGGAATTTATTAACCGAGTGGAATCAGCACTAAAAAATGCACGCGAGTTATATAACAAATGATACAAGGTAGTTTAAACGGTTATACATGGAATACAATAAAATACAAATAGTTTGGCAAATATAAGAATAAATTATTTTAGAACTCAAAACTTCTTGTATCAAAATTTCTAAGTATGATCTCCTATCAATCACCGCCACTACAATGAAATGAATTTAATTTTGAGTTGACCATTTTTAACAATAGAAAAAGTACTATGGTGTTTCAAGACAGGAAGGCAGATTGAAATTCTTAAACCAGAATACAGATATTAACGGAGGAATAGCAGAAAACAAACAATAAAAATAAATAACTGTATTGTGTTATTGTGTAACTGTGAAGATATCATAAGGATTGCAAATGCATTGTCAAATAACATTAACAAATAACAGTTATATACATTGTGCACAATTAAGAAGATGGCAGATCATGATCGAATTAACTTTCAGTTAGATAAATCTAAAGCCTACAGATGTATGTGGCATTTAAATGCAGACCGGGTCAATTATTAGAAGAGATATACCAATAGATTTCCAAAGGAATCTTTAACTTTTTCAGCAAAGAGGAGTCAGTTTTTACTTGTTAACGATAGATAATCGTCTTGGGCTCTGTTGGCGGAATGTACGAAAAGATGCTATCGGAAGAGTCTACAACGGCATGAAAACGACAAAAAAGTAAACTGGGTTTGGAATTGGACCCTCAAATGGGGCCCTATATATAATATATTAGTCTTAAAACCTGTAACAGACACAACCTTGGCATCTGTGGCATGCTGTGAACTAAAAGAAAAATAAAATTGTTCATGCAGTAAAACAATTCAACGTTACAGTATTAACTCTCTAGTTGGAAGTTGGAAATGAATATACACGTGTGTTTAAAGTTAACAAAACATTAAGACATGCGTCATTTTTCGTTACTTTGTTTTTCAACAGATTCCTTAACGAGAAACAAAGTCTGTGAAGAAGATATTCTGAAAAACTTGATGCAAATATAAATTACACTATTTTTCTTATTTCTTACAAGCGACCAGCGTAGCTCAGTAACTTACCTTTGACATGAAGAGTTTTTTGTGTGTCTAATAGTAAGCTAACCGAAGAACAGGCAAAATGAAAACGCCAAAAAAAAGTCTTTAAAGAAACATAACATGCCCATACCTTCTATAGTACACGAGCAGAGTCTGAGCAGAGATTTAACAATGGAAACGTAATTGTTGATAACGTTGCCACAACTACTGCGGCAAATAAGGATGCAAGTCAAGACGAAATAAAATAAAATACTACAAAAGGAAAGACATCAATTTGGACAACTACATTTGAAACCGCAGCATAACCACAAATTTCAAATGAAGGCTACATAAAGCAATAGTGAAGAATATCTTATAAAATATTGGATAAAATTTGTACTATGAAAGTAAAAAATGGGACTAAATGTAATGAACTGGGAGTAACCATTTAAATAATGGGCACAAGATAAGCCAAATGCAAAAGCATAGGTGGTTACGGCTATTGGAAAATAAAGGTTTCCATGCGGTTGTATCCACGAAGGCACATATTAGGGATATCCACGAAAAGAAACTCGCCTACGAGAAACGCCGCAAGGTATAATCTCATTTGAATTTTTAAAATGCTTTTCGAACTACTTAAATTTTTCAACAACCAATTTAAGGAAATTTTGTTAGTTTCTTAAATATTTCTTTAACATTATTTTGCTGTAAGGATAGATATATTTTTAGACATTTCGTAAACGTCGACCGGTAAATAGTTTTAGTAAACAGTTAATAATTTTCCATTGAATAAATTGTTTTGAGCCTTATTTAATTGTCCCTAATTGATGAGTGTCATTAGATAGAAATGAATGTTAGGTAAGTAGAAAAAGTATTCAAAGTATCAAATATCAAAATTATATAAAAGATAAATAGTAAATGGCTTATGTAAGTTTAACAGAATGCAGTGGTATTTACTAAAATATTTTGTTATACAACTACAAATCATGTAAATCACTTTACTCAGTAAAAATGATTCAAATTCGAAGATGTATTGATATTCAACTTATCGCGTGATCACTTAATTTGTCGGCAAATTTGCGGGGCAAAACTGCCTTCATAATAGCAACAACTCTGTTGATAGTCGGCGGAAGATTCACCATATGAATATTTTTCAATCGTAGTTTTAAAGCCATTTGCAAAACAATGAATAAACTACCACATTAAGCTTTCTGTGAAAACTCACCATTATATTTACTAAAGTCTGGTTGACCGAGATCTACGATTAGTACAGTAGAAGCAAAGAAATCATGACTTTTAATTTTCAGTTCGGTGCTCATTACGGAAAGTATATGGTAAGTTAATCGATCGGGACAGCTCCCATTGGAATCTATAATGTTAAAGGTGACTATCCTACATAAATCTGGGGATAATTTAGGCAGAATCGAGAACTTTCTATTAAATAATTTAAAACATTAGTTTAAATCTTCCTTGCTTTTTATAAATTTACATAAACGATTTGGATATTTGGAAGTTTTTCAAAAAACCTGGAATATTCGCCTTTATTTTTGTACTACCCGTTCAGGCTCTCCTTAGCCCTTCCTATACATCCTTTGCTGTTGAGCATTGCGGTTTTTAATTGGTTATGATTCGCAACTAAAGGAATTACAATTATTAGCAAATTAATAATGTAAAATGTTTCAAAATATTAGATACTCTCATACATCTCATCATACAACATCATCCATCGTATTGTAATACGTCTTCTATTCACAGTCTAAGCACAACTCAGATTTCTGGAACCATTCCCATAATATTGTAACGAGTTCTCGTCGTAATCGGCCATCAAAGTCAACCGAATGTACGGGTGTTTACCGATGACGAATACCAAGAAAAAGACGCCTGGAACAATCCGGAAACTTCTAGAGCTATTACCATTCGGATATAAAAATGCTGCTGATGTTCGATGCTCCGTCGTAAATAAAAACACAAGCGAAAAATAGATCTATGTTAATGAATTAATAGTATAAGTCCGCGTGAAATAAATTAAGATTAATTAGTTATAGTTAGTTATTAAATAATTAAGAACCCGAGAACGTTACAATGTATTCAAAGACTCGTTCAGTTTCTCTTCGGTTAAATTGATCTGGATTCCTTTTCTTCCTCGGTCACATTTAAGAACTTGACTAAATCTGCCTTTCAACTAGACGGATTCAACAATGTGGAGTATATAACAACAGAACGTAAATGATTTTATAGCAAATTGTATATTTTATCAATTACAAGCTTACATAAGTTAACCACTGCAACGACAATGTGAACTGATATTAAATCAATAAATCATTGAACTAATTGATTAATAATGTAGCTGGTTTAAAATACTTGGCCGGATAAGATAAGGGGTCCTGTGTATCAAAGAAGTTGGTTTCATTAAATTTATTAAATCGGCCTTCGATTTGTTTAGCTCGTTATACTACAGTTTCGAACTTGGAAATAGGCACAATACATGGACCTTCTATAAAGCTGCCTTAAAGTTTCAAACCACGTTATAAAGGTAAGTTGAAGATTTTTATATAAAGAGAAAGAAAAATAATACCCCTGTAAAGAGTGAGATAACGACGAATCGATATATGGCGGCTATATCATGAATTCATTTTCGATGTATACCCACAAAATACGGTAAACTTTCTGAAAAACAGGAAGGACCGTAATAAAATTCTCCCACATTAGTTTTTTAATTACAATCCAAACGTTGGCTGCAATAATCAAATCAACAATAAATTAATTTAAATGTTGGTTTTCTTGCATTATCGATTTCGCTATCAGCCCCCGTAAGGACCATGGCTCCATCAAAAGAGACCGTTATTGTCTTTGTTCCTAAGTAAATTAAAGTACAAAGTAAAGGAGCTTCTCATTAAAAGAAGAAATCGACGAGAAGTAATGGGTAGACGGAGCGCCCTTTTAAAAAAAGATTTGTAGGGTAAAGGTCGTAGATACAAGAACAAAATAAAATAAAATAAAATGTTAAGTAGAAGTAAACATACAAATGGGTGTGGAAATTTTACGTGGGTAGAAATTTTTGGGAAATAATACCGATAAAACAATGTAAAATGTGTATCCAAAGATGTATAACTCGTATCGTATAACTCGTTAGGCCACGCATTTTCTACAGAAAAGGAGAAACTTAATATTGTCACGGGCCCGATGTTTTCACCCTATATGCCGGCTATGGTGACACGGAGCCTTCACCGTATGTCATGGCCGCGTGAGGTAGGTGGTTGGTAGCCACCGGGGGTAAACAAAAAAAAAATAGAAAAAGAGATTTTAGGGCACAGTGAATGCTAAGGGCTGGAGCGTGAGAGGCGAGGGGGGTGACTTACATAATAGACGGTTGTTGTCCGGACTTTCGGATTTCCATAGTGCGCGGCGGGTCGGAGAGCATCTTCGGGGCGGTAGGTTCTCTTGGGACCCTTCGTTGACAGGCCATTTTATTAAGCCGGGCACTCTCTCTACTCTCTCTTCCCCATCCGACAGTTCAGCAGGCCTTCAGTGCCGAACCCTCTGGACCTTTTGTACAACACTGTCTTGGAACACATTGCCTGGACCCCACCGCCCTCTCCTGGCCTTTCCTCTTTCTATTTATATTCATATTTTGTTGTGTGTTCTTCGCGCTTTTTGTATATGGCGTGTCGTTTATTGAAACGACACATGTCGTTTCAATGTTTTATAGAACATGTTTATAAAAGTGTATATCGCTTCACCTTGGCCTGAGCCGTATTGTAAAAAAAACAGTCTATGAGAAAAGTCGCCTTACCATATATATGACCGCATAGACGGACGATCGAATTATTTTTCAATCTAGAATTTAATTTTTTATATATCTATATATATATATATATATATATATATATATATATTAGAGAATAAGCCATTGGAACATCTGATACCCTTGTATGTACCTTATATCAATATATTGGTTGTCTAGCAAATGTTTTGCGGTTTCATTGTTTCCCTGAAAATAAATTTTACAGTTATTCTGATATTCCGTTCTTCTACCATAATATAATTTTTATAGTGTAACATTTCAAGTTTATGTACGTTATATTGGAAGGCAACATTCTCAGTTTTTTCATTTTCAGGAACAAGAGAATATATTCGCATTTAAAACGACAATAACTGGAACATAAAGGTGTTTTTCCCTTTTTACTATCTCTTAAAAATAGGATATGAATGGACTGTGGTTAGAATAATAATTAATGAGGGACATTTAAAGGTTCTCCGTCGATGTGACCTACTTAAGCACAGCGAAAGTGTGCCGCAAAACTTTGATTTACCTTTTTTGTTAACATGCGTGGTCACATGGAGACACTAGAAGTTCTTTGCAAGTAACACAATATAATTATTATAAGGGGGTGTATGTAACTGGTTCATTCAACATCGTCATTTACTGAATATTACCGTGTTACGCTTGATACAACATATAATTATATACTTAGTTAGTAATGTGTGAAACGACAAAGACTAGGTGCTGATTGTTGTTATAATGTATAAGTAAGAAAATGTAACGATATGCATTATTAGGTCTATAAAATGTTAGTTAAGATTATATTAGGACATTGTTTTAAAACATTTCAGTAAAGTGAAACTATATCAGTCAGATGATATTATCTATTTGTTTGGTGCATCCCGGTGAAGAAATCCTATCGACACTCGGGATACAATTAAACCCAACTTCCTCTTAGATAATATCTTTGTAAAAGCAAAACTAGTTATTGATAATTTCCATTCCTCCGCCTCGCCCCTACATTCCTTTACCCAACTCCCCCAACCCCGGGCAGTCCGCCCTCTAATATAATTTTCAATTAGCACTACCGATATCATTCGAAAATAATGCCGTCGATAAATTTGAAAGTTAATTTCGCGAAACGAAAAATCCAGAAGAGCGGGAGTCGATTGGCTGCTTTACTGAGATAAGAATACGGTTAGTCATTACTGGAAAATGTGTAATGCAATTCCCTTTCCCTCGGTTAATGCGGGCGCTTCGCGGAAATTCATGGGTGTAGATTTAGGGGAGATATTTAAGGAAAAAAAAGGAAATGTACTAAGTGAATTATGAATTTGTGAGCAGGAAGGAAATTAAAATGCCGTTAAACTACCAACGTCTAATGAGCGGATGTAGATTCCTCAATAGCCGCAGCTACCCCGATATTCAGCAGGTATATTACTCGCCAATGTGAAACTTCGTGATTTATTTCATAGGTTCATTCCTCACTGTTCTACGCTAATTTTTGAACAATTACGGAAAATATACACTACTTTCTTCAATATAGGCATATTGTCACGAGCCGGGACGTCTTTGCCCTGTGTCACGGCCGCGTGAGGTAAGGGGTTGGTAGCTATGGGGGTAGAGCTTGCTATTAAAGAGACAGGTTTAAAACGAAAAGGGAGAAAAGGCTTTATTTCTCGCACAGGGCGGAGAATCTAAAGGTCAGGACAAACAAATAAAAGAAATGAAATAAAACAAGAAAATGAGGCACAGCGAATCCCAAGGGCTGGAGCGTGAGAGGCGAGGGAGGTGACTTACAAGATCGACTGTTCTCCGGACCTTCTGACTTCCATAACGCGTGAGGTGGCGGAGGGCTTCTTGGTAGGGCGGATGGTAGGTTCTTCTTCGGGCGTTGGGCTGTTCTCTGGACCCTTCGACGTCGCACCACATTCTCAGGCCGGGTACTGTTTCTACTCTCTTCTTCTTAGGCCGGTCGACCTTTTATGGTCGTAGAAGTCTCACGTTCGTGACAATATATAAGATCTACGAAGTGTAATACTGAATAACACAAATACGATTGTAATTTGCATACCAAAGGCAATCATTAAAATTAGTCATGCAACAAAAATAATCATGGAAAATATATCTAAATAAGATTTTCATCTTAATAAAGACAATAAAATTATGCAAATTTAACAAAATTAAATATATGTGCCTCTAGGTTGAAATCTGGAAACTAGTTGTCCTAATATTTTATTTTATGCTTCGCTGACCCAACTCAAATTGGTTTTTATCTCCTCCTACGATATACTATGTACCCAAATAATGAAGAAATATTCTATCATTTTTTGGAATTTATAATATAGGCATTTTTGGAAGGTTTGAGGTCCCCTGAGATCATAACCCCTGTTTTGTAAAAATGTCTTGTGTAGGTTGCATGTACGTTGCCAATTTTTTTAGAAACTCTAAATGGTGAAAAATTGAAACTTTGTATTTCTCCTATATCGGGTGAAAACTATTTGATTAAAATCGATTAACCAATCGATTCTTAAATTTTACATATTAAATCTACTATTTTATCCTATTACTACTACATATTGAGTACTATAACTGTTGACATAACTGATATTCTCTGAAGGGCACTTTGCCAATGAGAATTTTTAGTGTTCTAATTTTTTCCAAAATGAATAAACGATACTTATTAAATTTCACTACTGAACTGATGCATGATCTAATTAAAATTTACATGGGAGATATTTTTTATGTCTATAGGGCACTACATTTTTAAAATTAAGTTCTTTAAATCATCGATTTAACCAAAGTAGTCCAAAGGGGCACTTATTGATGTTAGATAGATAGATAGAATGCCGAATTCATCGCTCTTTACCCAAATTATTAACTTCAACAATACGGCGACAATTTCTTTAGTATAAATGTGCGGCAGGTACTTGCTCATTCGAAAAATTGCAGGGAATGCACCGGTGTGATGTCCGAACTGTTTAGTTTCTGATATTTCAAGAGCAAAAAATATTTATATCGTTATGAATCCTTTGCCAGGGATCACGGTTAAAAGTACTGTTAGATTTGGATTCCTGGGGAACATAACAGTCTGTATAGACTTCAGTGGACTAATAAAAGGATTGATGAAGTTTAATTTAAGCAAAGGATTCATGCATTTGTTATGTGGGTAAGTGAAGGCTTCACTTCTATTTATATATGGGGACAAAATATAGTACTTTCTCCAATATCTGTTTCCAAGAAATAAACCGCGTGTCTATATACCATTTTGTTTATCCAGACATTAATTCAAATTCCGAACAATCTTCTCCTACTTCGCGTTTTAATTCAACCTACTCCCCATTTCAAAATTATTTTTATATTCTGCAGTTATTAGGTGATTAAGTCGTTTTCGTATACCGCACTTGGTGTAATTGAATGCAACCTAAAATTTAGTTTCGTATATGGCCAGATACGTTGCAAGAAATACGAAATATATGTTAATATGTATTAAAAAATACGAAATGAATTCTGAATAATTGAAAATATTACTTTAAACAATACAAAAATATACCATCCATATTGGTCCTCGGGTTGCTTGTAATAATTCAGAAGTGATTAACACTCAATACAACTTCGTTCATGGATTCATTCTGACCATTCGCTAAGCTCATTATTGAAAAATCGAGAGTCATCTTTCAATAGGCTCGGAGTCCTTAATTGTGGGTCAAATAAAATTCATTTATACCACTTCAACTTTATAAGTATTGTGTGACCAATTTAAATGAGATTGATAAGGACACACGTTTTATAGACAATGCGGAAATAGATGTGCAAGGTTTGGAACGGATTTTGTCGGTCACTGTCCATTAAAAAGTTCTCCGAGATTTATGTGTGGCAGTTAGGCATCAGCTAGATGCGGCAGTTTAATGTTTTAGTGATCCCTTCCATCTCGTGAAAACTAGAGAAGAGTTTTCCCTCATGTCCGTCTGGTATTATTAAACCTAATCTCCTCAATGTATCACTGAAGTACTATTTTAAGCTCAATATCGGTTATTAAAGTTGAAACATGTACAATGGAAACGGTAATCGCATTAGCTGCTAGACCCAAAATGAAGTGAAATAAATATTATTATCGGAAATCGGACGCGTACTGAAGAACGTTCATTTTCGCGAAAATTATGTTTGAAGGAAAAGTACAATTTAATGGGAAGTGTTAAGACGATTGTTATTGATAATGACATACAGGAAAATGATATCATCATACGTAGCAACATTATATCGTTGGCGAGGCCCCTT
Source organism: Cryptocephalus primarius (assembly GCA_963576515.1). Classification (NCBI taxonomy): domain Eukaryota; kingdom Metazoa; phylum Arthropoda; class Insecta; order Coleoptera; family Chrysomelidae; genus Cryptocephalus; species Cryptocephalus primarius. Next base: position 7,478,170 of record OY754947.1, read on the forward strand.
GACAATCTACAAATCCTATTTCGTGCAAGATGTTGTATTCAATAAAAATATCTTTTTCCTTTGGTTTTAAAAACTATGGTAAATCGAGACATTTCACGAAAAAGCTCACTAGTATAGGAACTATCCGTCGGGTCAAACAATTTTTTAATAACTTTTCGTCCTTCATGATGTTCTACATAAGGATGAGTTATTCCGAAAAGTCTGATCTTTTCAGAATGCTGGAAAATTTTGTTAAAACCAATAAAACCAATAATTATCAAATAATATAATGCATATAAATCACATGTAATAAAAGTTCCAGATGGGCTACTAAAATTGTATCTCTTCACCATTGAAACGTAATTTCAATATTTACTCGTTGTCACCGTATTAACTCAATAGTAATTCCATTACGAATTAAAAAAATATTTGAAATTTTGGAGTTAAACGTAGACCAGAAAATTACTTGAAAAAAGTTATGAGAATTATTGGATTCCGGCCTGTTGATTTTCGCCACCCTATCAGAATTTCGATATACCAGTATTTGCCAATTCAACAGCATCTCAAAATTAAGGTCGATAAAGAGAATTACAAACAACAAATTATAAAGGAATGGAATAATTTCGAGAGCCCTAATCGTAGAAATTTCTACTATTCGAAATTGAAAGATACCCTTAACACAGCACACTGTGCAAAAAGTTTCCTCGATATTTACTGTATTCGGAGCTCTATTAGTCCAAGATCCCAGAGCGATAAGACATAACTTATTTTCTAAAAGATGAAACTTTAAGTTCTCAGTAGTGTCTCATGCACTTTGTATACCTGCGTGTTTGTGAAGTTTGCCCAGTGACACCTGGGCAGGTACCAGGTGAGAAAGGTGACTAAAAATAAGAGTTACTTAACTTAAATTAATATGGCTGATTTTGATATATATTTAATAGAATATCATTCTCAAATAGTATCGCAAGTATCAGACACTTTTCATGGACCAAAACTTTTGTCAGACGCTTTAAAGCTCCATCAAAAATAAATGAACTTTACTTATTTTTTAATGTCTGATTTTTTAATATGTTATCAAGATAACTATTACAAAATTATATTTAGTCAGTCAGACAAATTGGAATGACCAAAAATCCCTTAAACACAAAAATTATTCGGCCGTGAGTACGAACGCGAGAGCATTATGCGTATGCGTGTCAGAGCGAAGAATTTAAATATTCCAAAAAGTACTTACTGCTTTCGATAAAATATTTTTGCATCTCTTTTCAAATAAAATGAATCTCAACATTAAGGTAATAATTAATAATTATTGAAATTAAAATAATTTATTGTACATATTCGGTGAATTAATTTTTTTTCGGAGTAATTGTATTTTATAAAAAATTATTTTTATTTTTTTTACCATAGATTACATTCTTTAAAAAAATAATTTTAGTAAATAAGAAAATAAATATAGTTAGTAAGGAAAGTATTTGATTGTCCTTAATCATCGTTATCATCATCAAAATAATCATTAGAATTTTCATCATTGAGCCAGTCATATTGTCCATTCGAGTCATCATTCTCATCGTCATCATTTATATTGTTGTCGTTGCTGTCAGCTTCTTCTGTAAAAAACCAAATAAAAGAATTACAAAACATAAAACTACAAATATAAAACAAAAAATGAATTGTAAACCTAAAGTTAAAGTACAGTACCTGGATCTTGAAGTGCTTCACTGACGTCTCCTGGTAATTGGTCACCATCAAACCAATAAAAGTGATACTGGTTTTCTTCTAACGTCCAGCCATTATTTTCAGGGGTAAAGATGGTTGGTTGTTTTTCATTTGCATTATTCCATATGCTAGCAATGTAATTAGCTCGGAGATATTGTTGAAATAATTCAGTTTTGCATGGTGGTAAATTGCTAGCATCAAAATTTTTTAAACTTTTTGGATTTAATTCTTCGTTAACATCAGAAACGGTATAATTATTTAAAAACAGCTGAAGCCGGGCAGCATCAACGTCAAGTTTACCAGAAACATTATAAATTTCGCAGATAAATTTTTGTACTTTGTTAAAAATATCCTGTTGTATGTGTGCATCGGTAAACGACTCTGGGCTTCCAAATTGCATAAAAGCAAGCTGATATTTCTGCTTCTTCATCAATATATTAAAAGGTCTTTGTTTACCTTTTTTGAAAAAGGAAGGATTAAAGTCACACCCAGTCAATGCATGAAATCCTGGTAAACTTTTACACAAAGATGGGCTCAAATGCTCGTAAATTTTTTTTAAATTAATGTACCTCTGGTTATTTCCAGTGCCTGCGTATAACTATACATTGGAGTCATCATTTTTCAAATTACCCATATGTCCTAACATAATTATTGCAATATCCGTGTCAGAACATCTAATAACAAAATTTGCTTGAGCATCAATGTTACAAACATGAAAAACAATTTTTATGTCAGCTTCTTCATGCTCTGGACAGGATAAACTGTCATCTACACCTGATACAACTTTGTTGTTATCAACGATGTAAAAATGACATTGTTTATAATTTATAAATTAGTAAATAAATAAAATAAAATTATAAATTTCAGTAGACTGAAACAGAATGTGAGTTAAAGAAGGAGAACCGGGTTACTATGGACGTCTCACTCGCTCTGAAACGCATGCATAATGCTCTCGCGTTCGTACTCACGGCCGAATAATTTTTGTGTTTAAGGGATTTTTGGTCATTCCAATTTGTCTGACTGACTAAATATAATTTTGTAATAGTTATCTTGATAACATATTAAAAAATCAGACATTAAAAAATAAGTAAAGTTCATTTATTTTTGGTGGAGCTTTAAAGCGTCTGACAAAAGTTTTGGTCCATGAAAAGTGTCTGATACCTGAGATACTATTTGAGAATGATATTCTATTAAATATATATCAAAATCAGCCATATAAATTTAAGTTAAGTAACTCTTATTTTTAGTCACCTTTCTCACCTGGTACCTGCCCAGGTGTCACTGGGCAAACTTCACAAACACGCAGGTATACAAAGTACATGAGACACTACTGAGAACTTAAAGTTTCATCTTTTAGAAAATAAGTTATGTCTTATCGCTCTGGGATCTTACTCTATATGCTTAACGGGTATAACTCATAATTTTCAAGGCAATGTACAACGGTTAGTTTAAGCGAAATGCGGTTCTAATAGAAACCCCTTATCAAATAATTGTTGTAACGAAATCAAAACATTTTATTAAAAAAGCAAGAGCATTGGAACTACGCGTCGCAAAAAGAAATTTTCTCATAGCACTTTCTCCTGCAATTTTAAGTATTGAACGTAAGTTTACTTAACTTTACTTAAGCTCTTGTTATTTTTGAACCAGTAAAATGTTATGACACCAAAAATACTCTAAAATTTTAGCAAAACGAGAATTCGCCACACAATGAATGGTATAAATACCAATCCCAAAAAAAATCCAGATATGTACTATTTTGGGAATAAAGCGTTATTGCAATATACAATTCATTTTTTTAACTATACGACGGATGTATGTATGTTGTAAATGAAATAATTTAAAGCGAAAAAAGATTTTTACATTTTATGGTTGTAAACGGTCAAATTTAATTATGTTGATGCAAAACTTAATTAATTATTTTATAATATTTCATTTAATAATTAACGTTCGACGTCCTGAGTCATTTTTAAACAGTGACCATATTAATTAATTGGATAGACCAATTAGTTGTAAAGACAAGCAAAATTTCACTCAGTAAAAAGTATCCAGTCAAAATAAACAATAAACGGTTACAATCCCTATAAGATATGAAATGACTGGTTATTTAACTAGTCATCTCTAATTATTTTCAAATTAATAAACAGTGAAGCAACAAACTTCCTACTTCCAAAACAAACTTTCAGTAGATATCCATCCAAATAAAGTACAGTAGGAGGAAAATGTAAATTTCCTTTTTAGTCGTCCTAGTATGTGAACTACCTCCCGATTGCTACGAATAAACATTATTGTCTTCATTTTTGGTGAGACGCTTAAGAGGATTAAATTTCCGTTCGAGTTTCATTGCCAGGCCTCCTGTGGGCCAGTGAAAGGTCTTCAGGAGCGAATCTCCCAAAGGATGGGCAATGATATTTCGGGAGAAACAAAACGAGCCCCGCCGCATTAAATATTATGATAATTTAAATAAAACACGGGCGCGTATAAATAATGCGAAATCGTAAAAAATAAAATCCCATTGTCCGCCGCGTTTACAGAAAACGTTTCAAATAAAAGGAGGAGCCCATAAAACAAAGATAAAAACGGTGTTAAAATTGTAATTGTGAATATTTTGTAGCCGTGGTGCGCACGCGATATTCCCTGAGCAGTAGTAAAGGAGCGGCCCCAGGAATGAATGTGTATCTGATATATTTTTAAATGGAAACGAGTGTTTTCCTTTCGAGATGATTCCTTGAAGGGAAGACTCCACTGCTCGGATTCGGAATTAGCGCCGGAGCCATCGTAAAACTGAAATTTACGGCGCAACAGAAAAACTCGATGGAAGGAAGAATTTATCAAGTAATAACCAGAGAATTATCTTTAGTCTTAAATTGAAGCGAAGAAGAAATATTCAATCTTAAGCGCCTCATAAAAGCATTTTCGTACCTTTAAATTTCCAACTGCGTCCTCATCGATTGTATCCACTTTAATTATACAATAACTCTAGAGTTTTTTCTCTCTTTCGCTGTCGATCGTAGATTACGAATTAATGATCCGAAAAGATTACTCCCCCTTGTTTCTTGGGAAAATTTGACGTTTCCTTCGAGGCTCCGTGGTCTCATTAAGCTCAACATAGAATACAACGAATGAAATTCATTTTAAAATTTTGCATATTAAAAACCTTAGAATTACGCCGAACCACACTTTTGTATTATCAGTAACTGTATTATCAGTGTTAAAAGTTTCAATCCTTCGCTTTTCATGTTTTATTAATACATCGAGATTTAAGTTATTAGCACACAGTTCTTTAATTCTAATGGATTTTGTCTTGAGATAGTATATATTATTATTATTTTATGAATTATATTGTATATACTACACTAACAATAGTATATAATATTTTTTATTAATAATATTTTCTTTTGTGAATGTAAATTTGTTTGCTAAAAAACTACAGGAAATCTCTACCAAGATTCACGAAGTTATGGAACAATAAAATGGTGGCATCAACATCAATTCGCCAAAAGTTCGAAAATTTTATATTTAGCTGCATTGTAGACGTCTCATTATTTTGAATTTTTTGGTAACGTACTATACACCTCTATTTTCCCAGACAATTGTATATACCGAGAACCCAACATAATGAAATCAGAGCCTGAATTAGAAAGCCGTCAGCGAAGTAAGTTATTCGCATAAGTATTAAACTTGTCCCAATGTTTTGTTAAGTGTGTAGCGGCAGCTGAAAAGATAAGTGTAACCATGGTTTCTACAATTTCACAAATCACAAAAAAGATTTTTCTTTTACATTTTGAGGTCTCCAAAAGACATCCTTAAAGTGTAATCGATACAAACACGTTATATACGAAACGTACGAAAGAAGTAAATCCTGAAATAACTACCATAAAAACACGGCATATAAAATAAAATTTGTATGAACATTGTACAAAGTTTTATACAATAAAACTGACCAAGCGGTAGGGTATTGTAATGCCCGTTTTGGAAGAATGACCATCCCAAATGTAGTTAGATATAACGGAGAAAAGATATTTTTCAATAATATTCCTATAAAATGACAGGGCCATTGTTTAAACATTGTTTAAATGACAACTGCAAAAAATTGAGTTTTTTAAATGTATTAAAAAACACATATAAATGGCAGTATTCAATTTTTTTTAAAAAACTTACATAAAAAGTTGCCTTTTGCTATCCTTAAGATTATCTTAAAATTTGGTTAAAAAATATTAATTAGTTTATGAATTATTCTACTTATTTATTAAAAAGTGTATTTTTGCAACCTAAAAACAGGGTTGTTGCTGTCACAGTAGAGAAATTCATAAGAGCTCATTTTTTCTCGTTTTGATCTAGATGTTCAAAATATTCGATTGGAACTTTAAATTTCAAAGATCCTCCCCCCTAAAATGGAGTTGGATAAATTGTCTAATTTGTTTATAAGATTTTTCGTTAATAATATTAGAAGGAATTAATTTATTTAATTTCGTATTGATATTCGTTTTCCTGCTAATTGTTCACGATATAAATAAAAAGTAGAGCCAGGACCATTTTCAACTGAGATAGCAATTTCTCTATTAAATTTCACCTTTTATTTTTTTATCAACACAAAATTATCTAACAAACTAATAAATAACTATTGCAAAAAGGACCGTGCAGTTGTTATTATTTTCACGTGCTACCTCAAATTTAAAAAAAAAATGCTAAAATTGGTCCATAATTACCCGAGGTATCTTAAAATTTTCAGACAATTCCGATTTGAAGTTTTGATATTCACTATTGAACGCTGCTTGCTGATTCCCCCACCACTTGGTACATATAAAACATTTTGGGGGCACGCTTTTGCAATCGGTATTTATCTTAATAAAATAAATATTTTTCGATATTCACAATGGTTAATGGGATAAAAAAAATAAATGGTGAATTTTTAAAAAAATGGCTATCTCGGGTGAAAATGGTCCAGGTTCAGCTTTTTTTTTAATTCGTGAAACATTACGAGGGAAACGAGTATCAAAACGAAATTAAAATAAATTTATTCCTTGTAAAGTTATTAACGAAAAATTTTGTAAACAAAATTAGACAATTTTTCCAACTCCATTTTAGGGGGGAGGATATTTGAAATTTAAAAGTTCAATCGAATATTTTGAATATCAAGATCAAAACGAAAACAAATGAGTTATAAATTTCTCTACAATGGCAGCATCAACCGAGTTTTTTAGGTTGCAAAAATACACTTTTTAATAAATAAGTAGAATAATTTATAAACTAATTAATATTTTTTAATCAAATTTTAAGGGAATCTTAAGGATAGCAAAAGGTAACTTTTTGTGTCAATTTCTAGATAACCTATGGTTTTTTCTTTGTTTATTTAAAATTCAAATTTCGATATTTTTTTGCAATTATTTAAATAAATTATTCATTATTTGTTTTTAGCATGTCTAAAATGAAGCCTTTTTCAAGCAGCTATAAGAAAAAAATTTAATACTCCCTCACATGTTTTCTTCATACATTAAAAAAACTCATTTTTTGTAAATGTCACCATTTAAACTATCTTTAAATGATGGCACCGTTATTTTAAACTGATACTTTCTGAAAAATATCTGTTCTTTTTAGCTAAACTTGAATGTTAAAATGGTTTTAACCTGAAATGGATTACTTTTCTCCTTTTTTCTATTTGATTGGGCTAGTATGAAACGCTGCTATTGGTACGTCATATATACCGCCATATTATTCAAGGAGTGAATGTTATAAAGTGGTACGTTATGCCACTTTCAAATTTAAAATTAAAGGGGTCTTTCAATTTTTTCGAGCTAAAATGGTTTCGCTGGATACAACAGGTTCCCCATCGATTAATCTACAAATATTTTCCAAATTAGTTACCAATTTAATAATTTATGCATTACATAATTGCAAACTTCTATCGATCAGGTCGGCGCAACAGCGCCAACGTGGCAAATGAGACAAACTAAAGTGACGCTGCTGCTATATAATACTTTAAAGTCGCCTTTTAGAGGCTAGATATATTTTCATTTCGTGATTTAATAGTAATACATTAAACTTTTTTATATTAACCGTACTTACGTATTATTAATACATATCAGTTTCAATAGACCAGTTAATGAAGGCTGGTAGGCTATTTTAGTAAAATTTAGATGTAATACTATGTAGATCTACCGTAAATGATAAGTACAATAACAGGTGTTTTCGTGGGCAAAATATTTTATCAAAAGAAAAATTTATTAACGATTTAATTAAAAAATTTCTCCACTGCCCCACTGCATCCAATACCTCTGTTTGAGCCATTTGTACTGTAAAGTATGTCAAGATTGCAAAAATGAAGATATTCAAATGGTGAAAAAAGAGTTAGCTTTATACACTTACATGAAACATTTTTGAGAAACTTTTAAAATTCAGAAACGGTAAATTATAAAGGCTTATAGAACAGGCCGTTTCATGGTTTTAATATACTCTGCAATCCCTCTATTAACTGATTAATTATTGACATCACTAACGGTTTTAGTCCTTTTTTGAGTCGTCGGTATTGAATTGAATTCTTGAATCTTCAATTATTTATTTTAGTTGGGGAACTATAAAAAATTCCTTAAGTCAAAAATTTTTGATCAACCTAATTTTACTTAGATATTTTAATTTGACCAAAAGTAAAAAACCGTCTACGTATTTCAATAAGTTTTTGCCACTATTGCAACTAGAATTAATAACGTAAAGGTTTAAATAAACAGTTTTACTTTAACCTAAGAGTTGAGCTAGGGTGTGTTTTTGGATAAAGATCTATTGAACCTGTATTATGATAAATCATTAGCGATTGCGAGCTGAGCTTCATAATGTAGGTAATATGTGTTATCTGTTTAATTAATCATAATCTTCAGTTTCGTTTATAACTTTATGTCAGTGGCCTAAATTACATACACATAAATGACAGAATCTCAAATGAAAAACAATATTTCAGAATGGATATATTTCGCGACATTTCGTCACTCTTTTGGGACACCTTCAGGGGTGACATTTCTTTTTATATTCAATCGTCAAAGGTCATGTGAGTCAAACCTGTAGAAACCAAAGAAATGAAAGCGTTTGCTAAAGAACTCTCTTGAATCTTGGTGTGAGTTTGGTCAAAGTTGGCAAAGGAAAATATTTTTATTTCCTCAACACTAGTAAGCGGCAGGTAACGCCATTTCATTAGCAATTCTAACACTTTGAACTTAATATAGGTCGGAAAAGTAAGGAGCAGGGTTGTTTTAATTTTGGAGAATATCTCTGGTGAATAATATTGTTATGCAAGTGTTCAAAATTATCTTTGCGTTCTCTGAAAAAATTTGATAGGTTATCATAAAATCAGCGGTTATTTTTCTATGTTAGCATATCTAGTCTCTGAAATTAGTTTTTTTTTAATGAAAATGTTTAATTTTTGTTTCTTTTTTGTTGGGTAGTATACAGTCCATTTTCACTAGTTTTATTCAAGAGTCAACATGGCTTACCATTACTAGTTATGAACAAATTACTTGTGAAAATTGAATATGTTTTCAGTTAACTATTACAGTTGGTAAAGTTCTGAGTAAGTACATATATCGTAGCTTTGATTGGAAAAATTAAACCGTCAAGATTGGTTTCAGTAGTATATTAAATCATATTATCGCCAGTCAGTGCCATTAGATAAGTTATCCACTAAATATAGTATAACGCTTCCTCCAACTTCCTAATATCATTGGGGAAATTACTCGTAGTTACTCAGTTCGACCGCAATGTAGAAAATTATGCAGGAAAGGATTAATTTCGATGTCAGCTTCGGCCAAACCCTTGTTTAGAACCGCGATAATTCTAATCGAAAGCTGGCAACAAATCGAAATTTACTGCTATTATTGAATTATATTTGAGCACTGACTCTCCCAAGCTAATATTATTTATTACATTTTACAACGATTTAATCTCCGGTCTTCGCGCAGAGTAAATAATATATGTAAATATAGAATTCAAACAATACTTCGGCCTATTTGCTTTGCAGCCGATGAATATTTACTGGAATTATTCAATTTACGGTGAGAACTTAAGCCCGATCATTAACTCGGATAATAAATTCAGAACGACACACACATAAACGTACACCAATGAGAATTTATATGTATGAAGAGTGGTCATCTTTAGTTGTAGCCTTAACCAAGAAATTTATGTATTTTTTAGAATAAACGCTTTAGTTATTTACATTGAAATAATTTATTGGCAAAAGTGCACTATTAAGTAGTAAAGAAATAGGAATAAGATTCATTTCCCAATCAAAATGATGTTATTTATGAACGGTGACTAAAGTTCATTCGTAAAAAGGAAGCACCAAAAACTCATTATTAATATAAATTCCTCAAAATCGTGGGTCGGGTGTACTACAAAAAATTCAGACCTTTTATTACTTTCTTATGTATTCAGCATAGACTGCCAATTGTTCTAGCACGCGTATCAGACGAAAAAAAAATATTTTTCCGGGTTTCGCCGTTTCGTGTGCTCGTCTTTCCTATAAAATTCATATGTAGTGAATGTTGTCGATTCGGTTAGCATGTATCATAGTCGTATTATTGGGATTTTCAATTATTGTATAAAACAAGTTGGGAAAAAGAAAGAATATTTTGTATGTTTGGATGTTTTGGAGGTAAATTATTTTAAAAGGATAGCAAATTTTTCTATATTTCGCTCTATTCCATTACAATATTTCCGTTCTTGGGTTGTAAACCATTAAGTTTTTTTTCCAGAAAAATCTTCCTAAAACGAATTTTAGGTTAAAAAATGCTATTATTTGAAGTGAAAAAGTACCTAGTTTCAGTAATAATGTTATATCTATTAAATAGAGGCATTTCAATAATGATAAATTGGGACTTATTGTTATAAAACACCTATTTACAAAAAAAATGGAAATATACCACATGTTTCGTTGAAATTGCAAATGAATGAATATTTTATTTAATTATTTAATTAGCGTCTGTCTTACTGATTGCTTATTGAGCATAGTTTCATATCTCATTTTTTGAGATATGGAAATGTTTTGTAAAAACTTTCTGCACTTGAATACCTTGGAATACCACCAACATATACCATGAGTACGAAAATAAAAGTCAAAAATTAAAAAAATGATTTTAACTTTAATACGAATTTAAAAAAGATGATAAAATAATATCACAATTAAACTTATATGGTTAATAGTTACCTGTTTCCATTTATATATGATACAAAAAAGCCAATCAGTAAGTGTAAAGTTTACGAATTTACGCGTAACGTTTTTATTTATGGTGGTTCTAGAAATAACCATTTTACCAACACCTGATTAGGTGGTGAGTCGCTGATTGAGCGATTATGTGAGAGCTGATTATGGTGAGTCGGTGGAATATTCCGAAGGTCCACATGGTCCAACTTTCACCTTTTATAGAATGTTCGATGCATTTCTGCTTGTTTTCCGTTAAAATTCTTTCAATAGACACCACAAAAATTTTTGACGTTTTTAAACATAAAAGGGGTGTTGTTGCGGGCCCCATCATCTTTCAATTGGGCCCATATGAGTTCAATGAGTCGCAGTGGTATTGCGGAAGACGTGGTACTTTGTAAGGGTTGTATTTCGCCTATTTGCCATTTCATCGTCTACTTACTTCTTATTTGGAGGCTTGTTATATTCCACAAGGCAAAGCAATTCGACTTTTACCATATCGTGCTGATAGCTAATACTTCTTTCCTTCAGCCATTCAATTATTTCCTCTTTCCACTAGGAATTGACTGGAAGTTTTTCTACCTATCTGGTGTGGTCCCACACTATCACACACATGTATGGTGTGGACACAATGTTCACTACAATTCCAGAGGTATAAGGTCCAACATTTGAACAAATTATGTCTCGGAAAAATCTACATTCATGTCTCCATGATAGCCTCCTGTTTTCTTGTATTCCAACGAAAGCAAACCACCATCGATGAAACCATTATCATTACCAATATGCATAATGATTAACCTTCTCCCTCTTCCGGAAGGTGCTTGAAGACCCGCTGAATATCCTTCTAAAAACGTTTGCCGAGTATTGGTCACACTTTTGTCCTGCCATACCTTTAATACGGTTTGTCCCTCGCTGATCTATATTTCACCGAGGAAAAATATTTGTCGTCATTCTTCTCGGAATTGTCTAATTGCTTTCTTGTTATCTACATGTATAGAAAATTTCGGATGCCCTGGAGAAGATTTTGGAACACTCGCCGTAATAGTACGCTGTCATTACCATTGCCTTTCTAAATCCCGTCATTTTGAAGCATATAAAAACACGATCGTATCACGCACTGGTTGTTAGATGCCATTGTTTAATCGTATAATGGACGTTTAAAACTATGACTTTTTCAGGTTGTCACAATGCTTGCAATTTCAGGAACATGACCCGAGTAAAATTTTGGACTTATTTCAATATTATCTATGTAGTTAACTCGAACAACAACTCAAATATAATAAAATGTGTACTTTTTTTAATTTTGCGAGAGAGGGGGAAACCTTTAGGAGGCGAAGGGCCCGGTGGGAGCTCCGCGCCAAACAGTGGGGGATTTCTACCCACTAAAACGCCCCCTCCGGGATATATCAGCCGAAGGGCAGAAGCTCGTTCGAGATGAATGAAATGTGTAACATTTGATCCCCTTTTATACCTTTCAGTCTTAGAAATTCACAGTACATTCCTAGCTGTATGGAATACCTGTATTATTAGTACCTAATTATGGCATTCAAATGATATTCCTTAAAAAATTGGTAACGATCGGATTACATTTCTCTACCTTTATTTGCTAGCATACATAAGTACCTGGGGCGGTGCTAATCCCCGGACCCGTAATTGCTTAAATAGTTTAGTTCCCCTCACATTTCCTGAAATGTTTTCCTTTTCGTTATTAACGATTTAGTTTCTATGAAGCAAAGACCTAGGTGGCTCTTAATAATTTTCTAAATAGCGATCAGGTAAAGAGATTTAAATATGCACAAATTAGAAGCCGTTCTCTACAACCCCAAATATTAAATTTTCACACAAAAAGGCAATAAGTATGCTCACACTTGTAAATCCTGATATGTGAAAGTATGTAAAGTGTGTAAATTTTTATTTCCTGAAAATATCAAAATAAGTGATATGCGCACCCGTAGGTAGCTTGAATTTTTCCGAAATTTTGTGATTTATTAATGTCACTTTTTACGAATAGGGTACACCAAATAACCCCATTTAATTCTCTATTCAGTGAAAGATGAATAGGAGGACGAAGTTTGAAATGAAGAGGACGAATCCACTCGAGTTAGTTAATAAGTATTTTCGTCAAATTGTTTTTCATTAATAAAATATTAGGTCACTGAAACGCGTGGAAATTCAATTTATGCAGAAGTATTTTGTTGACATTAATTTCGTTCATACAACAGTGAGAAGACCGTTATCACACTGTATACGGTTTTCGATAAAAACCTTCACACAGCTCAAATCGTAAACCACTAATTGAAAATCCGGTGTTCGTAAAACCTAAATTGACAGTTTAAATTTTGTAAACTGCTTTCCTGTCGTCAGAATAATTCGCTCATTGGCCACAATTTAGAGGTTGATACATCCATATATTCGTCAGCCTCATGATCTATCAGAAGCAGCTGCTTTTTAATTAAAAGCTTTACCACAACTGTTTGCAGAAGAGTAATATTGTTGGAAAGGTAAGTATAAACCTACAGCTGTCAGTTCTTGTCCAATAAAATATTAAGAGGCTGTTTGCAACTCAAAATTTAATTACATACATAACTTCTTTTAAATTCATAGAGGTTAGATGCGATTGTTGGAGAATTATTCGGTTAAGTTAAGTTATTATAGGATGTCGGAAGATTTCATATAAACCCAAGAAAAGAATGTTACATATAAGTAATATCAGTAAGTAAGTGTTGTGTAAAATACTTGATTCCTATCAGGTACCTTGATACTATCTCTAGAACGCATATTAAATTTTCGACAAAGCATTAAGAATAGTAACTGAATACCACGCAAATTGCAGAGAATTGTCAAAAATAATACGCGATGGTAGAGGGTAATAAGTTACAATCCAATTAACCATGGACGAAAGGAAGAATTTCTTTTTGTAGAAAAAATTGAATATTTTTAACGGGATATTAAGAACGTGCCATATCAGTGTTGAAAGAACTCAAACTTTGCTTGGAAACTGGACAGTTTAGAAGTAATCCGAAGAGTATTGAAACCAGATTTATACAAGCTATTAGATAATATTGATATCGTTCTAAATTGCCTCACTATAGCGCCCGCTCGCATTGCGTTGTCCTATTTTCGTTTAATTTGTACTATTTGGATTTGTACTTTCCCGCTACTTGATATTGCAAAAACCTTCCGCGCAATTGTGTCTTATACCCGTGCGCCACAAGAAGCACTCGCAAATTAGCAAAGTGTGCGTATATTCCATGAATTCTAATCGCATTTTTGCCCCCGCTAAATTTCCTTCCAAGTCCAAATTTCCAAGTCTTGGTTCCTGCTAATTGCTGTTCCTGCACTCGCTTCATGCTTACGATATTTTTACCGGCCGCTCTTTCCTTCAGCCTACAAGAAACCAGATCATACGAGTACAGTAAGAAATATTACTGTCCATTATATTTTCTCTCCATATGAGCTCAGGGTTCCTCACTTTCGTACACCTAACTGTATAGTCAAATAAGCTTATTATCATCGTGAATACTAGCGTATTGAAGTGTTTTGAAGGGACTCACTGCAAATCTTTTACAATTTCTTAAAATGTCAAGAATTAATACTACTTAATCCCAAGCAAAGAGAACTTGCCTGTACTCGGGCAAATATGTGAGTAAATTTTAAAAAGGATTATGTTGAAGCAAAAGCGAAGAAGGAAAGACAAAACACCTCTTAGGGAGTGTTCGATAGATTAGGACTATGGTTCAGAATCTAAACCAAAACTTGACCTTCCTGAGGAAATAAATAACTTGGAAAGAAGTCATAAAGTATTCAGGGTGTTGTTATTTCAATGTATCATACATGTAGGATTAAATATTTTTGTTGGGTGTTCATATCTAGTAAAATGAGAAAGATGTTGACGTGGACAGGACGGCATGAGTACGAAAGAATAGATAAACGTATATACAAACCGTAAATAATTATCACTTTATTATTGTACAGATCGAATCCAACTTTTACTTTCTTTTACTTCTCGTGTGTATTAGTGAAAACTCTTGACTACAAGACAAAGTCTACATACATAAAAATGGTGTTACAATGCCTAAAGTACTTATATGAGTTGAATATATCGGTGAAGTTCTCTACCAGACTTTTTTGTGCCATTGCTTGATTAAACGCTGCGTGTCAAGTAATTTGCATAGGACAAACTAAGAACATTTATATTGTGCAGTTCCTTGTTGATGTCCTTGTTTCGGTAAATCCCTAAAATATACTTCTTTTCATGATATAAGTCACACCTAATTTATGTTTTTAAGGAACATTGTGAATACTTTTGTCTTTATCGACGAAAGTGACGGGCAATTTAAAATGGTCCACTTTCTTTCATACGATCATACATTATCCCATATTCTCTACAATTGCCGGACGTATAACTTTTTGCTGCTGCAGTTTTTACTTGTCAAATCGTCTAATGATACTAATAAGTACGCAGACAAAAGGTGAGGTGACGATGGGGTCTAAAATTACCTGAAAATTGTTTAGTTGCTACTTGTGTCTATCAGATAAACGACACTTCGTCTTTATTTATTTGTCCTGCGACAGGAAGGTAAATCTTCCTAAGTGTATTATTTACCACCTAATGAAACGAAAAGATTGTTCTCGACCGAGAAACTTTTCGAAATTTCGTCGTTCTTCTTCATCATATTTTGCTCCCACAGTGTTGTAACTCCATTAGGCATAAAGGTAGTATAAATCATCGGTGAGTTGGGAAAGGGGACGGAACCAAAGCCCGAAATATGATGCGAAATAAAGTTAGCAGGGAAGGCGCTAATAAAACGCACCTGTCTTCCGATTCCGGCGGTAACGAACCCATAAGGTGTCAAAATATACAGGAATTCGATATCGCAGGGGTGGCCCGACGCCTAGAAATCACGTCTGTACGAGAGGAAGTCGCCCTTTTACCTCATCTGAAAACGATTTTTTCCTACATCGATGTTAGGAAAAAATGATTTAAATACATATATTGACGGAACACACGGCAGTATATAGTTCGTATGAATGCGAATATTAATCGCCATAGGTTTCGTTTTCTTCAGTTCAAAGTTATTACTAATGGGCCAATGGTTATTGAAGGATTTTTCTCCATTCTTCATTATTTCACCTCATCGGTACTACGGGTGGTTTGTTCAATAGTATAAATAGCGATTTCCATAAGTTAGTCTAACCACCTTTTTGAAGGCCGTCCTCTATGTCGTGTGCCTTGTAAAGACTATATATCACCAGTCGCTTTAAGCTATCGTTATCCTGCTTTGAATCACATCCACGGAACATTATTAGTCGAAAAGTAACTATTTGCATTAGTTGCTGAAGTTCATATATTTTATGTAAAACAAGTTGATTTTTTCTCATTACTATACATGGTGCACGTTGTAATTTGCTTTAAAAAAAATAGGAGTAACGAATCAAAGTCAACTGAATAAATTGCAGCGAAAATGTTTCAATGAAGTAAAAAGTTTTAGTTAAACAGATTTAAAGGAAATAAGTCATTTCTTGCACTAAACCAATGAATGCACAATCTGTCATATTTTTCAGCCATTTACTGAAAAGGTTATATTACCTTTCTCGGTTCATAAATTATTGTTTTTTATTACAATACTTCTCGGAATTAAAGTGGGAGCGCCTATCTAAAATAACCCTATGTTAAGATCGCGTAAATATTATTTTTATTCGAGATCTCCCCCAGCAAATTACAGCCCATCATCGTCGGTATCATCCCATCATTCTGATTTCAAATTTTTATCAATCTTACCGATGTTCAAATTTAGCTTAAAGTGATTGAGCAGATCGGTAATTATTATGGATTTATTAATTAGTGGCATAAACAAAAAGGTGACAGAATGACGCCGATAAGACATGTACTAAAATAAGAGAGGCTTTTAATTCCCCAGGAATTTAAAAATCATAATAAAACATTTGTAAATGAGTCAGTTCTTCGCTACGAACACGAATATTAAAACATAAAACTTCTGGAGAGGTAAGAATTTTTATTCATGTCCTGTATGTCCCGTGTAATAGTTTTGTAAAAGTAAAATAATTGTATAGTACAAAACTAGTGCTACCCGAATTTATATAAACTATGAAAAGGTTGTGCTTCCACGTATCTTAATTTTGGGTCCGTCGGATTGGAAGTAAATCAATTTGGTTATTCAGCAACTACGGGTGTTTACTGAAATCGAAAGTAATTTACCAAGAAAATTATTTGAAATAGTTAGGGATATCCTGAAGTTACATCCTACTGGTGAAATATAAAACGAAAAACCGATGGATTTTCCTATAATAATGACATATTTATTTGTTTGGCAAATGCACAAAATTTTCTATTGTTTGCCAAATTGCTGTATCCAATATAGCTTTTCTATAATTCCAATAATATATTCGCCGTAATTTGAAGTGGCTCTTCCTGTTATTAATTATCAATAACCATTGGACAAATCTATCGACCTCTGGAATTGCAGAATTGCATATAAATAGGGCGCACTCCTGTAGACTTGTTTATTAGTAGACTTGAATTGAAAATCGTGAAAATACCATTAGCCCACCACCACTCCCTGAACCGTGGTAGATAAATTAACAACCGAAAAGAGCGATGAAAGGACATTCCTGTTATTTTCCCCTTCGTTTTAAACTTTCCTTTGGAAAGGCTGAAATAGAAAAGTAAAAGACCAATAACTTCTGCTTAGAGGGCATTAGGAGGGGGTGATCTAACGGACAATCTCGACTAACAATCCTGCCCCGCTCGTATATTTTACTTAACTTCCACGTATAGAGTAAAACCGGCTCACCTATCCAATTTGGGCTGAATTATTGGCCGGAAAACTCAACAACAATTGTCTGGGAGGAAACGACGTCGAGAGACACGTGAGAAATTGATAAGTGGCGGTGGTAGTTTCATCAGGAAAACAACGAATTAATAATCCGTTAACAAAATACTACGGGAAATAAACTCTATTACGGATACGATTTCGTTCACGAGCGCAATTTAGAGTTTTTATATTCTAATTAACGGGAAGTAAAAAGGGAAATTCAGAAGGTTTTTGCTCAATAGGTTGGGACCGGGGGAACCTATTTTCTCCGAAAAAACCGTGAAGCGAGTCGAGAAGGTGGTTAAATCCTGTACAACTCCCTTCAAATGTCATTAAACGAAGGTTGTCACAGATTGTTAATTTCAATTACGTCTTCATTACCAGTGTTCGACGTAATCCCCCAAAGAAACGTCGTGAATTAAGGGAAGAGTTTATAGCAGTGTAATAAAATCGGCGAGGGAAACAGATAGGCTTATTTCCTTTTACATCAGAAGCAAATGGGGTGGAATACACAATAAAATATAATAACTCACTGCGTTGGGTAATAAACAATCCAGCCAGGAATATGATTCAACTGTTATACTTGTAAGGCATAATCACAATTAAAAATATAATTCCGGATTCACAAGATAATTAACTAGAGCCACACCAAAGAAAGATACTAGGAGAATTATCGTAGCCTTTATTTTTAATTAATCCAAACTTAATTTACAATTTTAATCAACGCTGTTTTTCGGGCGACGCAATTTACAAATAGACTAAATTTTCCTCACACACGCACATATATACAGTATGTGCTTCTTCCGCGCTTTTCTCTCGAGGTGTACAATTAAATTTCGTGTGCACCCTGTCGAGAGAAGGAGTAATTAAGAACATCTCCAAACGAAAACAATTAATTCTCAAATAAAACGTCTTTGATGTTAAGTGGAGAACCTTTTCGCGAAGCATCACCCTTGACTCTTCGTTATTTTCAACCCTAATGGATCGGAATACTAACAAAAATTTCCGAACTCGAAAAACGCTTGAATGAAAATTTTCCTTCCCGTCGCTTAAATTTTCCGATAAATTTAATGACGAATGTGTCAATATTACATTACCATTTACAGGTAGGCACTTTGATAAGATCCTTTTGTTTAAAGTAGCGTCTAATAGGTGACACAAATTGAAATAACAGGTTCAATAATAACCATATACCCAACTTGATATAAAAAAGGTATTGAAACATTAAATTTGATTGGGCCAATATATATTGTATTTAGCTCCACCCGCAAAGCTCCTTCAGCAGTACGGGTTGCCGTCAAATTGGGGGAGAAAAGCAGATCATCGCGTCAAAGCATAGGAATAAGAGCACCGGGCAGGACGATACGTCACACAAGCAGCGAGCTACTGGGATGGAAAAATATTGCGTGAATCATATCAACTAAAAACAAAGGATTAATATAAAGAAGAGTAAACCACCGAGTCAGCAAATAAATCCTATAAAAACAACACGCAGCGCAGTCAGTCAGTCAGTCCCGAGTCGTCAGTTGGTCAACGTCGGTCCTTCGCATTTTATATTGTATATTATATCTTTAATTAGTGTATTAGTAATAAAGTTAAGTTTTTAAAACGATAGTTTCAAAAGCGGAACTAAAACTCGTGTGTGCGTTTGTGCGAGAGTTGCTGTTGCTCATTATTGTGCCCCTTAGAGTTTACGTTAAAGACTGTAGGCAGGGGTGGGGTCCCCATTTGTTTTAGAAGTGCCTCTCGTGAACCACAATAAGGTTCCTAGGGACGGTGAGGAGTTCTGTGGGCAATGTTTTACGCTAACCCAGTCTGAAGGTAGATGTTTCTACTTGAACGTAAGTTAGATAAGAAGCGAATGATCATTCACGTAGTAGTTTAGGGCAGAGGTGTCCACTAGGATTAAGAGATTTTGCGAAGTGACAGATACAAACCAGCACAAACGGGCCCTAATGAGCTGATAGTCGGATTAATAAAATGCATGTCGTTTCCGTACACCACGCAAAGGGTCTGACTCAGAAAATGAGTTGAACTCTTGCCAAGGAGAAGCTATGAAAAGCAATTACTTAATACTTGTATAGTTGTAAATAGATACTAAATTACAGAATTTGTAAATACTAAAATGATTACTATATTAACTAGTTTTTCTAATAATTTTATATATGAATGATTAGTGAAAAGTATACGTAACGTTATGTTTCAAAATAAATTTATTTCGTTCAATTAAATAAAAAAGCACTGGGTTGGGTCCATTTATGTCATTTTCCCTTTACACTTTTCCAGGCTCTCTGGAATCCAGGTTTCTCTGGATCGTGACGCACTATCTAATGGAAAATCTCTATAAAAATCCTGATGCTGTTTTTGATAATGCCGCTGAATGTTATATTTTTTGAATTTTACAAAACTTTGCCCACGTATGACCCATAAAATGGTGTTATAAATTTTGGAAACTCCAAATAAATTCCCCCATTTAGTATCATAGTCTTGCACCCTTCTGATTCCATTAAGCACAGGTTATTGAAAAAATGAGGAAATGAAAATCGTTTCAATTCAAAATTGACAAACAGACCGCTAGCGTTCTTCTAGGTAATTTTGTATACGGTGTCGTTTTCGTCGGTGTGGATATTGTACTTCTTAGTCTTATACAAAACCTTGTTTCGTAATTATTTTATACAGCCTAATCCGGCTTTTCGCTGTCGAGTTTCGCCTTCAGCCTGTCTTGGATTACTGAATTTATTGATTCTTAAACAACTCCATTTCGCCCTGTCCTTAATCATCGCTTTTACATTCGTACTGAGCACCATATTACGGTACGATTTGTATGTGCATTTTTTCTCTCTAATTCGTTTGCATCGATTGGCTAAATTTAAGGATTATTAGGGAAAACTGCTAAATAATGTAAGTCAGCTTAAAATTGTAAATGAAGGACGTTATTTCGACCTAAATCTAATCTAGTGATCTTAGACTAGGGTTTTCCTCTACATTTTCCGAAATGTATCAAACCCAAGTTTCTCATAGCACTTAGCCCAACACAAGTGGTTGTCAACTTGTAACCAACTATAAAATAAAAGTGAAATAACTATTTTCCACTTCCCCTCTTAACCATGTGGTATTACAATACTATAAACATACCGATAGTTTTATTTTATAATTCTGACGCACACTTACACAGTTTAGAATGAAATATCGATAGGATGTCTTGAATAAGGCAATTTCTTAATAGCAACTAAAAAACTAACACTAACAATTTAACGACATAACTTCCTATATGAAAAGTAGTCATTTATCCTATAGTGTCTTATTAAGACCACCGATTGTATTTTTTAATTAAATATTACATTGGCTGGAAAATATGATTTATTCATTTACATCATAAAGATTGGTGGTTTGTTGATGGGTAGGTTATGGACTTTATTTGTAGTAAATTTCTATTATTTAAAATTCACAATAATGTTGCTAATCAATGAGGTAGTTTTCATGCGGGCTAATATACAAATCATATTAAAACGGTGTGAAAATGATCTCATGAATATTTTTGTGAAATTTCCCAAAATTTGAATTCATTTCCAAATATTCCATCTATCGTCTGCAGATGGAATTTACATGAGCAGTTTTTTGACGTTGATCACATCAAAGTTAAAACCATCGATAATTTAATGAAAATTGATCAACACGGTTTACTTTGATGGTGCAACGAGCCTTTGAGGGGTCGCCATTTGCATGGGAAATGTCAGAGAGGAAACATCCGGAGCCCCGACTGCGGAACGATTTACTGGAGCCAGATATGAATTTTGTATCCGATTCCGGGCATTTGCTTTGGCTTAGGCCGCTGGAATTTTAATTCTGTGCCTTTTTCGGACGGTTCGCATTCAGCGGCTGTAATCCGAACGGCTGAGCGGAAAATTCTTCGCCCGGGTATTAGTAAAGTCGATTTTTTTTTATCGAAAGTGGCACATGCCTGCTCCAGACGGAATTAGATTTGGGCAACCCTCTTTATACCCTTCCGAGGAATGAGAGCCCTCGGTTAAATATTTAAAAGTATCGAATGGTAAAATAGGTCCCTTGTTACCGATCTACTTGTTTTTTCTTTTTATTTTAAACTGATGCTGTATTTCTTTGAACTTTGGGAAAAGAGCTCCCCTAAGTTATTTACGCTTTCTACTCTTTAACTTACTGCAACCCCTTTCCTATTAACTAGCACATAGAGTTCTGTCAACAGGTCTGTATCACGAAATATCTAAATATTTTCATCCTAGTTTTTTCAGGGTTTTCAAAATTATATCATTCTTCGAGGGTACTGTTTTCAACATGCCCTACGGAGATGCTCAGGGGTAATAGGGAAGGAAACCAAAATTAAGTACGAAATGCATTTGTTATAATAGACGAACAATATGTAAATAAATATGGGGAATATAATGAATGGCATAAAAAGGTGAAAAACGACATTGCATTCAGAGAGGTACTGTGCTCGCATGAGTCCTGAAGATGAAGGAAATTTGGCAACATTGCAAACTATTAACTTTTTCTAACATTAGTAGTTCAGTTAGGTGGCCTATGTATGAATCACCCATTCTTTATGCTTGTAACTAAATATAAACTCCAAGTGTGTTTACATGAGATATAAAGATACAAAAGAGCAGAGTTATCTCTGGCTGGTAAACATTTATCTTATCGAATATTATGCCTGAATATGAGACTGTTAGTATAATAGGATAGTATTAGGGAACTGGGAAAGCTGATTTTTCTTAAAAGAGAAATTGTCCCAAATTAGTCAAATTTCGAAGTGAACATTCGGAGATGTTTTCGCTCTTCTGCCATATTAAAATTGTGTTGACAGTTAAACTAAAAGGAGACTTACTTTTAATTGAAAAAATGTAAGGGGTGATGGTATGGAAAACAAATGTATACTTTAGGCACCACTCTATTTTCGGTTTTTTATGAGCAAGAAAAGATTGCAATGCATGTTAGAATGGTTTTTATAAAAATTAATGTCTAAAATGGGACGGAGCTTTGGAAAAAAAAGCTAGACTTGTAAGAAGTGAAAAAAGTATGTCGTTGGAATAAATCTCTGATGCTATTCGAGAGGGCTAGAAAAAATCTACACAGCACAAATATTACATTAGACATTTACACTTCAAAATTTTGTACCCGTGTCGCGTGACTGCGAATTTTCTGACATTTGGTGAAGCTTTTATAAAACAAATATTGTTAAGGGGTGGTAGTTACAATTATAATAATACCATTCAAGTACAATAAAGAATTCATTCGAATTTAAGAATAGCGTTCACACAAGAATTCCGTACAGGCGACCGTTGATTCATAATACGAGGTGTGGCTATTAAATAAAGAAACTGGGGCTGTAAAAATTTTTATTTTTGTATTATATATAATTACATATTATCACTTTCAATAAACACCCATTCTCTATCCCTACAACGCGCCATGCTACTTTCCCATTGTCGGAAACAGTGCCGAAAGTCATATTTTGTCAACTCCTTCAGGACGCTTGCCGCTTTCTTTTTACAGTTTCCACCTACTTAAATCTCGTCTCCTTTAATGCGGATTTCTCCTTAGGAATAGATAGAAGACACATGGTGCAAAATCTGGTGAATAAAGTGGGTGTTCTAACACTGGGATACTGTACTTGGCTAGGAACCTCTTGACAGATAACGCGGAATGAGCTGGCGCATTGTCTAGGTGGAAAACCCATGATTTGTCTTCCACATTTTATCTTTATCAATGCCTACAGTTTCAGCAATTGCACAAATACTTAATCGATGGTCAGAATCAATTGGAGTAATGATTGCAAATGATGGTGACAAAGATACAGAAATAAAAGAAAGAATAAGGAACACAAACAGAGTATACCAAGCAAATAAAAAATTATTGTCTAGTAAAATATTAGGAAAGAAAACCAAAATGAGGATATACAGAACAATAATACAACCAACAATGATGTATGCAGCGGAAACAATAACAATGACTAAAAAGCAAGAGGAAGTATTAAGAGTGCAGGAGCGGAAAATAATGAGGACAATACTGGGAGCTAAAAAAATAGGACAAGGTGAATACAGAAGGAGAACTAATAAAGAAATATTAGATGAAATGGAAGGGGAAGACATAATCAAAAGAATAAAAAAACAAAGAGTCAGATGGTTGGGGCACATATGGAGAGCGGGAAACAGATCAACAGTCTACAGCATTACAGAATGGCAACCTGGAGGAAGAAGGAAGAAGGGAAGACCAAGATCCACATGGATGCAGGAAGTTCGAGCAGACCTAATCAGAGCTGGAGTAAGAAACTGGCAGGATAAAACAAGGGATAGAAACAGTTGGAAACAAATCTGCGATAAAATACAATAAATAGAGAACGGGGACTGATCTACCCCGAAACACAGATCTAGAGAGCAATGCGGCGATACCCCTCAAGGGGTGACTAGCCACTTAATATATAATGCCTACAGTTTGAGCGATTGCACAAATACTTAATCGATGGTCAGAATCAAATTACCAGTTTTTTCGACATTGTCACCCGTTTTTGATGTTGAAGGGCGATCTGGCAGCGAACGATCTTCAACATCTTGTCGGACATCTTTAAAACGCTTAAACTATTCGAAACCACACGTACCGACCATAAAAACCCACTGCCATACACTTCTTTCAGTAAATTATACGTTTCTGCAGCAATTTTTTCAAGCTTGAAGGGAAATTTCACAACAATTCGTTGCTGTATTAATACACTAACCATTTTATCCGGTAAAACACAAAAACAACACTAAAGAAAACACATGAGATGAGTAAACGGCGTTGTTTACAGAAACCGGACTAACTGCATACTAAAGAGAAAGCTTCACACTAAACAACTGTCGGAAATAGCGGTTGGCGCATGCGTATTTGTTCCGCAGCAGTGTGTCTGGTTATTTAATAGCCACACCTCGTATTTCTATAAAAAACAAACCGAATCAAGCAAACTAACATATCCTGGTAATTTCGTGCAGCTCATCATTGCTTCAAAACTTTGATATAAAAAAGAACAAGCAGAGCCAAGCAACCTAACATAACCTGGCGGTTATGTTCGACCAACAGTTGCTAAATAATGCTGGCTATACCTTCGGTAAAAAGTCGCCAGAATGGTCACTTAGCTTGTCCCCAATTCAGGAACAGGAAAGAGCAACCACATTCATATTTACCCAATCAAGGGTAAATCTTTCAGGACTACTTAACTTGCTTGTAAGCTTCAGATAGAACACGTTCTTCCTAAGTAAAACAACGGTAATATACCGTGTTTTTTGTAAATAATCGGAACATTAATCGGAATAGCTAAACTTAAAGTCCCAATTTAAACTAAACTTTTATTTCAAGATCTGCTCCCGCAATGAATCTTTCCGTCGTGCCCGTTCTCTTCGCCAACTAAACTTCTCGTCTAGGCTGACAACTTAATTTTCAAATCCCCTGTTTTAGACCGATCAAAAATATGTGTAATGTCCCCATTATATCAAGTCGATGTCAAGCGTGTCTCCAGTATCTCGGTTTTCGTACTTCAGAAATGAGATAACTTTTCCCTTGAAATTCGGGACGGCGTCTGTTTTATATAAATTTAATTTCTTTGCGAAACACAATTTTCACTACTATCCGTTTTTTTCACCCTCTTAAAATAATTGCCTTTTTATTTTCAGAATTGATGAATGATATTTTAACTGATATGAAGTTAAAATTTGTCACAAATCGATCGAGTGGATTAGGGTAATGCAAACTTATTTATTATTGAAACTAAAAAGAAAAAACCAGAATGCCGCCGACACTCTTGTAGATAATAAATAAGTCGTATTAAGTCATATAAATCCAAAGCCGTAACGTAACAATTCCGAAATTATTATTTATTTAACCTTTACCTGGCACACCTCTCCTGAGTAACATACCTGGCACATGGGGTTCGTACGAACCCCAGTGACAAATATCCTTGTAAAACTTGAAATATTGATTGTATCTTTTTAGAAAAAATCAGAGATCAACTTCAGATACCCCTTCAAAGGGTGAAATAGTCAGAGTTTAGAAAAATGAAGACTGGCGTTCAGGGAAAATTCGGAAACTTGAAAAACTTGAAAAAAAATTTTTTACAAAATAATTTATAACTTTTTTGTTTTTTGATAAAAAGGGCTAAAATTTTAGGTGTGTCTTCAATCATATCACTATAAAGGAAAAATATTAGTTTTCATGGGTCTTCCAAAAAAGGTATTTATTTGGAGAAATGAAGGTATGGATTTCACGAAAATTTTTTTTTTTAAATAGTGAAAAAGTCTTGTTTTTTTTATTTTTTCAACAAATTCATTACAAAATATTCTTTTTTCAAGACGTAGAGTCTAATTCGTTAATACCCGGTACCCAGTACCCCTTGTGCCAGGTAAAGGTTAACACAATAATGTTAAGAGAGAGCATTGGAAAGGGGTGTTTGAATAGGTCTTCTCAACAAATAGTAATACCAAATATATTACAATCCACAGAAAGTCGGAGAATTATTCTTCAATGCGTGATCCATACACCATTTCAAATGGAATTTGTCGAATTTCCGTAAAGGACGCATGCAAAAACTAGACTGATTACTGAGGGATGACGTCAGGCCCTCTGATGTTCAAGATCACGTGACTAATGGCTATCAACTGATTTATAATTATTTTATAGAAAATGATATCTTTTCAAAAATCCTTCACCAAATAAATTTTATTTTTGGTACTTTTCGAACTACGTCTATCATTGAAAAACAAAATTTCATTGTTTTTTGTCCGTTATCTACCCTTTTGAAGTACTTAATTTTTGACATAATCACAAGTGACGAACCGCTAACTATACCATGTTATGATAACGATACAAAAAACCATGTTTGTGTATTACCAACAGGAAATGCCTATTTGCTTTTTTGTATCCTTTTTTGCAAAATGTTTAAATTTAATCATCTCATTTTGTTGGGTCATCAGCATACAATATTTTGGAAAATTCCACGTGTAACATACTATCAAGAGCTTCAAAACTATTCGGCGTCCATTATTGCAGAATACCCACATGTAAAATATTCGATTTTTTGGCGGTAATCGCGGTTCCGCCATTTTGTAACTATACAGCTTCATGATCCTAGTAGAACATTCCGTTATCTCTAGCCCCTGTAAACTGACCTGTAATGATTTGTACTAGAAAGTGATGTTTCAAAGTAAGCTATAAACATAATGGTTAAACCTGGACGTTCAGTGAGGAATTTTTTAAATGGATATAGTGATATAAGTATTGTTATAACACTTTTTATACCTAATACTCATCAAAATTCTATTACTTTGATTTGTGCAAACAATATTACTGTATGCCTAATTTCAAATTTTACATAACAGAAAATGATGTTACAAATGTCTCAGAAAGTAGTAAATTTAATTACTGATTTCACTATTTGCTTATCCGAAAACATTTTAATAAACAGAAATCTGTCCTTTAAAAGGTCAACTACTTACGTGTCTTTCTTTAATAATATACTACTAAAAAATATTTGGAAACGTCAGTCGATGTCGACTGTAACTGGTTTGCTTCATTTTTGGGGGGTTAATATGAAGCAAGCACCTTTCTCAAAATGTCTTCACCAAGTTACAATTAATAGAATTGGCATGATTCATAAACCTATATTGCGTAATTACCCTTCTTTAATTCATACAGACAATATATTGAAACCTGCAAACCTAACGACAACTACGTGTATGTTAATCTACCAGATTTATGCCAAAATTTGCATCTAACAAATAAATATACCTACTCATTAAACAACTGGTAGAAATGGTGAGAATTCCATAATAAATTCAGCGATAAACGATTGTGCAATAAAGAAATATCTTTAAGGCTTCCATTTGAAATTTTAAATTCATTTCGTATTAGCGGTGTCGGATCCGCCGCATTGAAAAACAGGTCCCATAATTAGTACAAATGCAAAAGTGAAAGCAATAACTTTCACATAAATTCCTCGGCGCCATTTTCAGTGAATTTATATCCGCAGCTTCCGTCACCTTACGCGAACCCTTTTTATAAATTGAGAGCAGCCACCTCTATACGTTCAGAGACGTAATTGAAATTTTCAAAAATGTTTCATTTTATGGCTCGTAAATTTCACGTTAACCGAGTTGATTTCGTACATTCGTTTTTAAGAGAAATTGTTTCGCCCGCACCGACCCACACGAGTGACTCTATAATTTAAATAAAGAGCTCCGGGTATTTTATGCGCAACCTGACAGTATCCGGAAAATAATTTGGGAATTTATACAGGTTCATTCCACATATTAATATATCTTATAATGATGCTAGCAACAACAAACTAATAACTAATTAATGACTAATGTACCTACTTTTATAAAAAACGAAATAAGTCATGATTGGGTCAAAAATAATTACATGTACTTTACTAAACCCAAGTTGAAGGCAGACACTTCATATCTTCAAACAATGAGATATCAAAATTTATCACGGATTTAACAGGATAGATAGTAACAGGACCTTTGCAATAGTATAAGAAATCAATCATTTTCATACTAAATATAATACGTCCCTTATGTTTATTTTAATAATTTTAAAGCTGTTACTTATGCGATTATTGTGCTTAAAAACGAAATGGGTACCCAATATCAAAATAGATTTTTGGAGAAAATAATATTTATATTTTCGGATACACCCTTCTTTGGTTAGTTGATATATAAATTGTTACGGGGTATCCCTAGCATGTAACGAAATGATTATTATGAGACGAGGGATTATTACAATTTATTACCTATTCAATTATCTATATTGTTACACGTACATCGACCGAATAAATGGGCAGATAACGTTCCCATACCAAGAATTAAAATGATTTACATCTAGTCACTTTTGATATTTTGTAATGAGTTTCTTGCTGAGCTTTCCGGCATTTTAACCAACCAGTTCTCTCAAAAATTGTTTGGTTATGTTAGTGCTAATTTGTAAAAAAAAAGAAAAAATTTCTTTAGTCTATTTATTTAAATTAACTAAAATGAGCTTCCGAGAGATTGGAATTTTTAAATACTCTACGTGTAATTTGCCGCGTCAAAAGTATAATTTGAATTCTGACAGATTACAGGATCACCTGGCATAGCTTATGTGACATATTCTGTTTACCAGTTTCGTACAGTGTGGTTAGAGTTTCCTGGTCCAGGAAAAGGACAGCGAAAAAAACATATACGAGCATACCAAAAAAGTTCTACCTGTTTCTAAATAGTTAGTGAACAAAATCGTGTACAAGTAGTTAAGTAATTGTTCCCAGTAACTAGTAAGTGTAAGGATGATTGAGAATTAACGTGTTATTCTTTACCCTTTGAAGAAAGTTGTACCCGATCATTGTATGATCAGGTAAAAATAGGGCATGTAACTGAATGATTACCACAAAATCTTGAAGTCACTTTAGAATAATCTATAAATTGCCACCTTAAAGCTAAGATTATGTAGTCTGAATGACTGTACTAGTGTGCTTTGTACGGGTAAAAAATTTTACAGAGTATCTGTTTTATTCCAGTACTGTTTGACAATTTTGACTTGATACGATTTTCATTTCCTCATTTTTTTAATAACCTGTGCGTAATGGAATCAGAAGGGGGAGGGCAAGAGGTTTTCAAAATTTATCTACCATTTTATGGGTCATACGTGGGCAAAGTTTTGTAAAATTCAAAAAATATAACATTCAGCGGCATTATCAAAAACAACATCAGGATCTTTATAGAGACTTTCCATTAGATAGTGCGTCACGTCCAGAGAAGCCTGGATACCTGAAAGCCTGGAAAAGTGTGAAGGGAAAATGACAAATGGACCTAACCCATTGCTTTTTTTTTTAATTTAACGAAATAAATGTATTTTGAAACATAACGTTACGTATACTTTCCGTTAATCATTCATATATAAAAGACGTTAGAATTACTAGTTAATATAATAATCATTTTAGTATTCACAAAACCTGTAAATTAGTACCTATTTACAATTATACAAGTATTAGTTAATTGCTTTGCGTAGCTTCTCCAAGGCAAGAGTTCAACTCGCTTCCTGAGTCCGACCCTTTGCGTGATGTACGGAAACGGCATGCATATTATCTGGTTTAGGGCAGAGGTGTCCACTAGGATGAAGAGATTTTGCGAAGTGACAGACACAACCCATCATAAACGGGCCGTAATGAGCTGATAGTCGGAATATTAATATGCATGCCATTTCCCAACTAACCCAACAAACCTAACCAACCTAACCTAACCTAACCTTTCCAAAAAATTACAAAATCTAAAACAATATCTATTTAGATATTTATTTGTAAAGGAAGTTAGTTTTAGGTATCACCTTTAGTTTTCTGTCTGTTTACCTATTCTTTCCTTTTTGTTGTATTTAAATTTTAGAATATGCATCTAAATATGATAAAACGTTACTTAGTGAGTGCCATTAAGATAATATTTTACTAAACCCTAATTAAATTATTACTGCAATCCAAGTAGAATTATTTGAATTTAGATAAATTACAATGGCAATCTTTTAATCCCTCGGAAGAAATGTGGTGGTTTACTTCGGCATCCTTATTTCAGGCTACCTGGAACGATGGTCGAAATCGACACCTCCCCGAATACAAATCCTGTAAAATCGGCAAAATTTAGCTTTTCTAACACATTTTTGAAAAGGATTTCAACGTGAAGTATCAATGGACGAACACATCTAACTAAAATTTTTAATAGCATTATTCAAACTTTTGGGGATTGAGTGTGTGAATAAATAAACCTTAATCAACCCCTGGGAGGGGCAGAGGAGACAATTAAAAACACTTAATTTGATTTATTTACGAACTGTTATCAAAGATGCGTAACAGACTCTCAAGTCATTTCACCTAATTTCCCTAACATAATTTGTGAATCGTGGATCTTAAACACAAAATGATATATGTTGACAACGTGTATAATAAAAATTCTGAACTTGTTAATGTAAGGAAATTGATAACGAAAATTAGCTTAGTTTAGTTGGAGCGTGTGATAATTTTCATAAAAGATAAAAGCACGTTCACAGAACTGGGGTAAAGTTTTCCTGATTGGAAAATGTTACATGTAACATAATTAATTTTTAAAATTTGGATGATATCACGGTAACCCCACGAAGGGTTAACACAACAATAAAAGACGTGGAAGTTAACATCAAAACAATATCTACACTCACCTACTGCTTAAACTTTCTGGGATGGAAAGAGTTCAGGAGCATTAATATTTATACCTGCGAGGCTACTAAAGTGTTACACCATAAATCATAAGGGAACCTCCTCAAGATTGGCCATGCTAGCAACTAGTGAAATAGCAGTTAGAGATGTCTTGATTGTGTAGCAATGGCCCGGTATGAAACGCTATCCAGAAATGGTACCCTTACTGCAAGGAACATATTGCAGTATCTTGAGGACTGAAAGTCACTAACAATTTCATGTTTACATCTAAAAATTAAGATTAATGTAACGTTTTCTAATCTGAAGTTGTCGAGAGAATTTTAAAGCTTTTCGCCATTATCCTTACTGTATGATAAATATGATTTAAACTCAGAAAGGGTGTACCTAATTCAATAATTCAAGCATCATTTTAGGCCGATTCAATAGTAAGAAGATGAATTAAAGATAATAACGCTACTCACACCCAAAAAAGTATAGGAAGAAAGTTAAGATTTTGATTCATTTAATTCGCTTTAATATCAAGAAGTACTTCAAATTTATTTGATTAAGTTTTTAGTGTAATTAGAAGAAGCAAAGCATTAAGTGTGAGGAATGGCAATTTCCCCTCGCCTTTGGTCCGTGGAAATGTGCAAAATTCTCTCATACGTCGAATAAAAATTACTGCACAATCGTGAAAATTTCAAATTCCGTCGAGAATATTTACAACTTGCCCTAACGACGACGTATTAGTTTTAATTGCTTCCGATTCGCGCGGTAAATACGTACCTATATTTCAAGCGTTATCTCATGTATCTACGGCTGGAAAGTTAGCGCTCCAGTTAATGGTTAAACGCTTCGATGATTTGAAAATTGGACACGTCGGATTAAGCCAGTGAAACGTATTAATCGATTCACTGGTAAATAGTTAGTTGAACGAGGTTCAGCGTTATTTATATTTCAATACCATCGTTTGGGCAACGGAACGAACGAAAAAGAGGGTGATAGAGGAGAGAGAGAGACTCCTCCTTTGTCGCTAAAATAAAATTTCAGTTTGCGCTCCTCTTCATATCCAATTCGCACATATCCACTTTCAAGCAAAGAGAGATAGTACACTTCTAGTAGGTGTACTGTCTCCTCCTTTTAATATCTCGAGGTGGAACTCAAAATGGAATCACAATCGTCTCTCCGTCCGCAAAGCCCGGCTATTTGTGAAACCACGTTGGAAAATGAAATTTCACGTTACACAGAACGAAAGCGTTGAAAGGGAAAATTTATACTGGTAATACCACTAACGCTGTAATTGAACCAATCGACGAGAAAACATAAAAAGAACAAAGTGAAAACTCAAAACTGCTCCCGGACGACACATCTAGCGACTGGGAGTTTTTGGGGAATTTAAGCGCATCACGGTACTTAATTCAATTTATGGGAGTTTATTATTATACACGGTTTCGGTCTTTTATTTTGGAGATGGACGTGGAAATAAAAGGGAAATTTCAATCGCGTTAAATTCAGTTCAGTTTATAGGTCAACCTACTAAATGTGGAATATGTACAAATATGTAATAAGTTGCAATGGGTGAATGAAATCATTCATGTTAAAAGTTCCAATCGATTTGTCCAAAAATGTCGTATCAAAGGCGGTTGTCGTCTCGTAAAGAGGTTGCGATCGGATAAAGCACAAAATAGAATAAAAACGATAGCGTGGGGTAAACGAAAGATTCATTAAAAGAACAACAACATCAAAGAGTTTTACTTGAAGTTTCTGTGAGTTGATATTTAGTGTGTGTGATGTGTTTAATGTGAGATTAAAACTTGGTCTCTCTGATATAGATACTAAATAAATTTATTTTGGAAATAGTTCTTTGCTCCAAGGCATAAAACATTTTTTAAAACTGATTCAATTCAAAACGGTATTTTTGTCCTTTATTAATGGTTTATTAGACTTTTTTAAAGCAGAAACATTATCACCGTTCGAATTTTATAATCAAGTATTAGTGGTAACTATGGGTGGCAACTTGTCTATACTTTTTGATAACTTAGCTCTGAACGCACCTTAGCAGAAAGTTTTTGGTTTCATCTCGTATTCCTTCTTAACATTTTACTGCAGATATGTGATTACCCGACTAGAAATTATTTCCTGTACCCGACCAGGACCCGGCCGGGATTGCTCGTCTAGCACCCGGCAAGGACTGTAACGCAGATGTGCCGTCGGGTCCTGATCAGGACGACCTGACGTGGACCCGACCGGGTATTCCTGGCGTGGACCCGGTCAGGTCATCCTGACCAGGACCCGATCGGGCCGGCGTTATAGGGTGCTAGACGGGCAATCCCGACCGGTTCCTGGTCAGGAAGACCTGACAGGGTCCACGTCAAGAAAACTTAATTTATATTATACAATATTTTATTGATATCACGATATAATAAATACACCAAAAATCGACATACAAAAGAGACAGTACAAATACAAACATATTAAAGAATAATAATACATGAATAAATAAAATAAACAAATATAAACACATGAAATATAAACGATATATACAGGATAAAATAATAAAGTGATAATATACTAAAAAACACAGTACAAATACAAAGAATCGCAAAAAAATTTAAACTACAACAAAAACCAATTTTTTTTATGCACCCATTCTAATCTTTTGGATTTTTTAATGTAGAAGAGAAAGCCCTCACCTGTTTGCTTTTATCCAGTGGGGACCTCGAAATGTCAGTCTTCTGTAAATTGAGAAATAATTATTTTCTAACAAATATTCACGTTTTAGTAAATGAATTACCTCATCACAGTCGTAGAAAATACAATGCATCGGCACCATCCACCGCCGGCGAACTTCACATCACAAGACTTGAATAAAAACTGGTTGGAATAGTAATAGATAACGAAGGAAGGGTCGCTTTTACCTGCAGCGTTAATCCGGAAGCAATAATCGTTATGCTAATCATAAATGTCGGTATTGTCCAATTAATAGCGCTGCGAAATTTTTTTGTCAACAACTGCGTAAGTGAAATATTAAAGATAGAAATAATTTTACAAATTCCTACTTCCTATGATGTTACGTCAACTGCTTTTTCGGCGCTACTTAGTCACTATCGCGGTAATCGTCATTCAAAGAATTTACTCCACTAACACTGAGATATGTAGTTATGCCAAATTCACTATTTTTTCGCTCTAATTCAATTTGACTCTCGAGGAACAATCTAACTCGTTGGTGAGTAAGTTCACGAATTCGCCTTGCACGGTTATCACACATTTTTCCCTTTGTCTTCTCGAGCATATTGGATAATGATCTAAATAATTAACAAAATTAATTTATATTATTTTATCCCGGCGTTAATACTTCGGAGATTTATTTAATTGATGATTTTCGAAATTAAGAAAATTCAGAAAATCAGAAAATTATAAATATATTTTGTTACTTAGATTTTTACACAATGTAACAGAGTTTTAATTACCTTTAATCACATTTAATTACACTCAGTGTTTAATTTTGTCACATTCATAATACGTATATTATGAATAATGGGTGTAATGATAGATTGCGCGGGCATGCCTGGCCAGTGCCTGGTCGGGTCCTGATCAGGATATGGTCAGGTAATGCTAGCCGGGCTTGCCTTGCCAGTGCCTGGTCTGGTCCTGATGAGGATTTGGCCAGGTAATCATAGGCGGGCATGCCTCGCCAGTGCCTGATCGGGTCCTGGCCAGGTAATCCTAGGCGGGCATGCCTCGCCAGTGCCTGATCGGGTCCTGGCCAGGTAATCCTAGGCGGGCATGCCTCGCTATTGCCTGGTCGGGTCCTGATCAGGATCTGGCCAGGTAATGCTAGACGGGCATGCCTCGCCAGTGTCAGTCCTACCCTGGCATGCCTCGCCAGTGCCTGGTCGGGTCCTGATCAGGATTTGGCCAGGTAATCCTAGGCGGGCATGCCGCGCCAGTGCCTAGTCGGGCCCTGATCAGGATCTGGGCAGGTAATCCTCGGGCATGCCTCGCCATTACCTGATCGGGTCCTGACCAGGATCTGGCCAGGTAATGCTAGGCGAGCATGCCCGGCCACTTCCTGATCGGGACCCGATACGTTTTCGGGTTTGCCTAGCCAAATTTCTAGTCGGGTTAATACTTTAATATTAACACCTAAACTTTCTTGATTTGTTTAATAAATCTTATACGCACATTTCACGACATAACACTACTTACCTGTGAAATATCTTACAGTAATAGTCATCACCTTATTAGATATATTACATACAACTACAGGAAATCCATCTTTGCAGGCAAGTACATCAATTATTTTTCCTATCATCCGATCAAATATAAACAATCTTCAATTACCAGCTTTGTAGTTCAAGCCATTCTATTATATGTCACGTCAGATAAGGAAGAAAACATTGAAACCATAAGATATATCTTTATTAAAATAATTATCCCCGAAAGTACATTCAACATACTATACAAAATAGATTAAGGCAATTAAAATTTAGTTCCACAAGAACAATACAATTTCAATGGAGGAATTCATGTGTGTTATATTACCCCATATTAAATCAATAGAGTTCAATATCGGAGACATCCTCAAACCGTTAAAACGACACCTGCTTGGTTTTTTTCACCGTACTTAATATTAGTTTTGAAGAAATGAAATTTAAGAATAAAAATAAAAAAAAATTTAGCAACATCAACCCCACATTAAATTATCCAACCGCCTACATTCTGCTCTCTTTGACATTTCCTAACAACAAATGGGAAATTTAAATTTGAAACTATTTGGATCTAAGAGGGAGAAACTAAAGATTGATTTTAGAAGCTTTGTATATCCTAAACTCAAAAGGAGAAATATAAATAAGTAACAATAGTTTCATACCATCACTTAAATATATAAAAGAATTGAAATAATCAACCAAAACACATTAGAGAAATTTCAGAATTTGATTTATGAAGAAACTATAAACGGAGACTTGAACTTTTGTCTTCCCCAGGTCCACAAATTAACAAATCAGAGAACAACGTCCGCGTATGTAAGACCTTTGTTCCTTTGTATGATAGCTTTGTCCAAAAGTTTATGAAGTCGCATAACATGATCTATACATTATGACGTGTCATTTTTATGTCATTCTTACGTGTCATTCTTATGTCATTCTTACCCTTTTATTATCGTCGGCGGCGCGACGAGAATCAAGGGCGGAGAGGTAGTCAACTTTGAAACTGTCACTTGATTCTCAGTGTCTCGGAGTTACGGAGTTTCCTCGGGTGTCAGTTTTATAGACTTAGCTGACTGTAAGTCTGTGTAAGTTAGATTCCAGGAAAAATATTCGATTTGCTACATTTAACAGATGTTTATGCAACAGCGTTAAACAAACAACAGGCAATTACAACGAGAGAAAATTTATTTATTTATTTTCGGTTCGTAATAAAAACATTGTTTTGTTTCAGGCGATCATCGGACCTAGCGTATATGAAATGGAATTATGTAGAAATTCATACGTTAATTACAAATTTACAAGCTGATTAATCGAAGCGGAAAGCATCGCTAGGTTACGCAACGGACTAATTAACCGGCCTATTTACAATAACGTACAAGGAAAACAGGCTATAGAGCAAAGGAGAGACCACCAAAAATGATAGAAAAGAGGGATGAACTGCGGTTTTAGTAAGCGAAAAGTGACAAGGAAGATTTTGACGGTAATTACGAATTCGATCAGAGGTTGGGAAAACCTCTACTACGTTAAGTTTGGAAAAATTACGGTGGTAATGGTGACGTCTCAGGAGGGTTATCGGGAGTGGAACCTCAATATGTAAGTAAAATGGAACGTTTCTATTTCACAAAATATAATTAGTAATTTGATTTCCGAATCATTAGCTCATTTTAATAACTTATTGTTATTGCTGATTAAGTGTAATATTATATAACACCAAAAAAATATCTATATAACAATAACACTATACAATATCTGACTAGATATCTCAAATTAAAAACAAATTATGGAACACTTCCCATAGTTCATTTATATAATGATAGAGAATCAGGTTTTCAATATTTTAAAAAACCACCAAATATTTCTATTAAAAATGCGAATAACACATTTATACAATTTTATGATATATGTGAATTTCGTCAAATCCAGCAGAAATGTACTGTACAAAAAGACCTCATATTGGAACTTCCTGGTTCTTATTTCGGTGGTTATAGAGGGTATCATTGAAGACGCTTTACTGGATCCTTTTACAAACCTATGAAAGAAAAGGCATCGGCCCAAATAAAAGTGAAGGTCTGATGAGTCTGATTTATTTAATAGAGGAATTACAACGCATTTGGACACAGGTATTTGTTTCATTTGACTTGAATTTGAAACTTTTGCAAACTAATTTATCTGCCTGGTGACTCTTATACTTGTTGGTAAATCTATTAAATAACTTGTGCGATTTTTTTCCAATGAAGAATTGGTGATATAGGTGAGTTCCATCAATAAATCCCTTTCTTGTCATTACCTGCGATATTCTTTTCATTTTCACCTTACCTCATTTTAATTTCTCACGGCAATTACGACAATAACATAATGGGATTATTTATCGGAATACTTGTGAGCTTTGATGTGGGTAAGAAATTTCGTCTCTCCTGATTATAATCAGTATCGCATCCAACTCTTCAAGTCCAGTTCTTTCTGTTCGAGTTTCGTGCCGGGCCGCTATGAGAATCACTGGATATCCCACAGGCTGACGCAATAATAAAGCAATCTCACCGTCCAGAAAAAATAAGCAGGGAATGACTTTTATGCCTCGGTGGGAGTTGCGGTCAGTTAACCAGCCCCGCCGAGAAGTTAATGCTTGCAATAAAAAAATTGCGAAGAGAAGTACGTAGTAGATGGAATGAATTTTCCAGATTTACCCCTGACTTGCGGTCTCAGTATGTATAGAGTGGATATTAACACATGTAACATCTCTAAGTTAAACATTGACCCGAGCGGTAATGCTGAGTGGTGAATAGGTCGATCAATTTATCTGGATGGGATTGCGTTGATCTAACATGATAATTGAAGGTATTCAGGAATGAAGTTGTAAAGCACAATCATCATAATGCAGCATTTTCAAAACCGCACCAATTTTTTCTGGTAATAAAATATATATATTAAAAAAATATTCAGTGATATTTGTTCTATCGGTATATATCCTGATCATGGTTAAATTTATTAGACCCTTATTGATCGATTTGAGCCGGTTAATATTTTAATAATATGTTAAAAAATACACGGCCGCAGTTTGCGATAAATCAGTTCTGTTATTTAAACCCTCCCGCCAGGTTGAATTGTTCCTATAAAACCTCCAATAACAAATTTAGAATTATTGATTACAGGAGGTCGGTCAGGGTAGAAAGGGTGAAAAAGGATCAAGTGGGATCCTTTCTCTAGGGAAATATTTGATCTTAGGTCAGTAAAAGGGTTAATTGTAAATGAACAGTTACAATCCTTTGATAACGGATAACTGGGAAGTTCAAAAAAATGCAATGCATGGGTTACGATTTTCCATTGAATAGCAGTCAGGGTTTGGTCGAAGTTTGGTGAAACTTTTTAACGCATGAACTATCCTCGAAAATTATTTTATACTGCCATTATGTTGATGACTGCTTGATTTTGTTCGAATGTGACCAGGTTCACGTACGCACGCACGCACGTACGCACATGCACAGACACACGCACGCACACATACACACAATACATCAACCTATGTCAGCTAGGCTCTGTTTCATTACCTATGAATTTATTAGAATCACACAATTACTGTGGGTTGCATGTCTCATTTATTCGTTTTAAAATTGTTATCGCCCTTTGTTTTTGTATAACTTTCTAGAAACCCTCCGAAAATAAATCGAAAATAAATAAAAATCGAAAAAAAAAATAAAAATGTATAGTGATAGGATAATGTTTAAATTAGTAGCATAATCTATGACGATTTACATATGTCATGGTACTCTTAGTTCAGGCTACCGTGGGTTGGTTTTTAAAGGTTTTCAAATAAATTTTAACTTCAATTAACTTATATTGTGTCCTTCCTTCGTTTCACGACTCCACTATTATTCCGTCATTCTGGACTTACAACTAATACTTCGATATGAATTCAAGTACGTACTTACCGACTTTTCGTGGGTTTTCATTTGAATCTGCCTTATGTGTAAATATCCATGCTTAATGATGACTACTAGTTTGTCGAAACTGCTTGCGTCTCTTTTGAAAGAATAACTTTATGGTAAAGAATTTGTGTTTTCTTCATTTATTTAGTAAAGCTAATAATAGCCGAATTATATTCTGTTTGTCAAATTTTGAATAGAAATGTAAGACAAACAGGTATAGAAAGAGAGGGGATATTTAAGAGTGATTGGAAACAAACCTTATAAATCAGTTAAAGCATCGGTACATCTTTAAAGCTTTAAATTGGACTCTACTTCAATACAATTTTATGTAGTTTTGTTAATCGGTGTTAAATTTTGATATTTTAAATTAAGGCGGAGCTCAGCCATCAATCCTTTACTTATCATGAAGGATTTTACAATTTTGGATCCTACTCCGACTTGTGCATGAACGTCTTTTGTTATATATATATATATATATATATATATATATATATATATATATATATATATATATATATATATATATATATATATATATATATATATATATATATATATATATATATTATTTAAAAAAAGGACAAGTGCCACATACTTCCATTGCTTCACATCGCTTACTTAGTGGAACGTTGTCATATGACTTCTCTAGAACTGTAAGTACTAAATGCACATCGAAATTTCCATCTCATCTTTTTTTATCTGTTCTGTGCTTGTAAAATATATATTAAAAGCCTCTGATAGTAGTTTAGTATTTATCATCAATTTATTAAAGAAGCATGTTAGCATTTCCCATCTTTCTATATTCATATATGGAAAGTCCATATTCATTACCACATCACCAGCTCAATGAAATTGGCTGCCAACCCAGAAGATTTTTAATTTTTTGAGTGTTTTCCATTTTTTTTCTGAGTCACTTGTTCTACCTTGTTTCTCTTTCTCTCTGTGTATTTCAACTGACTGTGTATTCAACTGTTTACATTCATTTGGATGTTTTTTAATAGCTTTATGAGATGCTCCTCTCACTCTTGTAATTATTGGAAGACTCGCACTTTATGATGTCTTTTTGGACATTCTTTATTTTTACCAGGCTTTTCTTATTTTTGAACCCCCCCACACCATTTGAACTCCCAACATTTCATGTCCCACATTTCCTGTTTCGCTCTTGAGATCTCGCTTTCCACGCTTCTGTTACATTTTCCTATTCTCACCATCTTGTTTACTCAACCATTCCTGGTACAGTTTCTTCTGCTCTTTCACCATTTTTAAATGTTCGTTGTCCCCCATTTCGGATTTCTCTTCTTACAGTTCTCCTATATCTCCACGATTTTCTCTCAATTTAGTCTGCTGCATTTCTTCTTCTTGCTGCACTACGTATATACGAGTACTCTTTAATCCGATGTACAGTGCTTTTGATGAAGATTCACCGGTATATTTGATTACTTATTGTCACGAGCGAAGTGAGGTAGGGGGTTGGTAGCCACAGGTGGTAGAACGTGCTACGAATAAAGGAATCGAAGATCGAAAACAAAAAAAGAAGAAGAAAAGGTTTTATTCTCGCCTGGAGCGGAGAACCTATAGGTCAGGGGTACTAAAAGATCCAATAAAAAAGGAGAAAAGGAGGTTTCGGGCACAGCAATTCCTAAGGGGTGGAACGTAAGAGGCGAGGGTGGCGACTTACACAATAAAGGGCTATTGTACGGACCTACGGATTTCCACAGTGCGGGCGGGTCAAAAAGCATCTCCTGGGCGGTAGGTTTCCCTCGGTCTCTTCACCAACAGATTATTTTCTCTGGCTGGCACACTCACTATCCCTGTTGCAAAACCGATCGTCCTGCCAACGGTCAGGGTCGACCGTCTGGACAACCCTGTCCTCTTCTTGCCTTTCCTCTTTCTACTAATATTCGTATTTTGTTCTGTGTTCCCCATGCTTGTTGATATATGGCGTGTCGTTTATCAAAACATTTCTCACCTTGATAGTCAGCGCGTTTATAAAAATTTCTATAATTTCACTTTGGCTTGAGCCGCGATCCCTTTTCTTGTTTTGTTGAGAGATGTGGAAATGTCGTGGGGGTGACATTATTTTTTGGGATAATCTCATTTTGTAGTGGGATTTTTCGGATTCCTGTTGTGAACTTACTAAATAAACATGAGGCATGAGAAAGTTTCACACTTCGAATTTTGATCCATTTACTTAATTTCAAGTTCAGCTCAGGCCTAAAAATTTTTCAGTTTTCTAACATTATTCGTCACGACCCGCCGTCATTGTTGGGATAGAGAATAGCTAATTCGTGATGGTAAAAATTTCATGTAAAAATTTCCTAGAATATAGTTTAAGGTATAGTTACTAGATCAACATCTGTTCCTTATGATCATCACAAAAATCTTATCATTTAATCTTATGTTTCGCTACTTGAACTTGTGAGTTTACCGAATTCCCTTTAGTTTAGTATCAATTTACTTTATTTTACACTACCAGATGGGGTACTGGGTGATGGCTGTATAGGCTGAAAGCGGATTTAGGAAACAATAAAAAAAATTTACAACTTTATACAAGGCTTCCCTAGAAATACTTCATATTTCACCTGTAACATTTTTACGTTTGATATTACTTCCCTGTTTTTAGAGCTGCAATTGTAAGTGGTTTCCACAGCCTCCATTTCACGTAGGAAACAAAATGAATTACCCAGGCTTCACTGAGACAAACGAATTAATTTGGTAATATTCGAAAATAGGCCAAAACATCACTTCAAATTTTTAGACGCCTGACAGATTATATAGAATACTTTAAACCTGTGTTAATATGGCTCAGATTTGAATTTAATGCAGCGTTGCATAAGTACTGTTTTTATGAATGTAATTACATGACATCGCTAAAATCGTTGTTTAATTCCTGTTTATCCTTTCGGCTGTTTAAGTAAACCGTGCACTTACCCAATGTAATAGAGAGCAAATTTTTTAAACCTCCTGACATTCTCTAATTAATTTTTACGTACTTCTCAAAATAAATTAATAAATAATTCCACGTACCGTAATTTCTCCTTTATAAATGTCCTCCGAATGCCAGACCGTATTTTCCTAAATGGCAGGAAAAACTCCCCTCGACGATCCAACAACTTCCATACTTTATCCCGTGTCGCAGGTATTGTGAAGTTCTCCAGGTGGCGATGGGCGATCGCTTCGGCACTTGTGGACGGTTCGCCCGCACGCCGACTCCTCCCCTGGGATCGGACCGGGGCCGCCCGGGAGGAGACCCCCGCCACGCGATGGGGAATTGGAAATGTTTACCTGCGAAAAAAATTACAATCAAGGGGTATGGCCCGACAATAACATTACGAACAAGCGGGAAGTTATCGCTGGATAAAGGTTGTCGAGGTCCCGAGAATTTCCGAGTTGAGTAGCCTGAGAAAAGTAGTTTCATTTGGATTAGCGCTTGAACAGCGTGTGATTACATACAGTAGCAAAACATTTTGATAAGGCCTGTTTATTCCTCAAAATTGCCTTACACGGTTGACTCTTTGTAAAAATAACAAAGTAATGAGAATGCTGGAAATTATTTTGAATGTATGAATTCAATATATTGAAATATATTGAATGTTGGATACTATTTGCTACGTTTTGGCAAAAGAAACGAAATTCTCCCTACTACGAATGTAAATATTTAAGCATCTCTACAATTTTAGTAATGTTAAGACGTGTATCTGTTTTGAGGTGTCGGTTCGCGCCACGAAATTTTGATAGTAGGTTGCACAGTAGTTTGCCAATGGCCATAGACAGGTGGGGTATGGATTGGTAGCCCACATATTTACTACTACCTTGTTCAATACTCTGACCACCATGTTCAGGTGCATGGCGACGTGCATTAGTTTTACAATTTAGGTACACCTAAAAACGATACCGCCGACAGTAACCTCTGAAGTGATTGTTTCTGAGTGAACAGAAAATCGCAGTTTCGCAGGGGCATCAATTGATCCATTGTCGTTAATCATAAGGACCATCCTCTTAAGTAAGTGTGGAAAGGTTTAGATCCTACTAGGAGTAGGTACTAATATTACTAATTCAGGTAGTATTTTTGAGGTGGTGAAATGGCCCAATCACTCTTAGTCGCTTTCGTTAATGTTGCGGAATTCGTGAGTAATTAGGGAGCTTCTGAAGGTAGTGATATGAAGTAACTTATGACAGCTTATGCTATAATTGAAGGGAGGAACAAATTAAAATGCAGAGAAATTTTTTTGAAATGTACAGTTTTCAACAAAGAAAATGTACAATCATCTATAATATCATTAATTGTATAATAATTATTGTTATATAGTAGATTAATTATATAATAATTAATATAATTATCTATAATATATATAATCATCATTAATATCCATAAATTTTATATGGAAGATATGTATATACTTGTGCTATATATGAAGAAGGTGATCAAAACCTTTATGGCATCTATAGGTATACCAAAAATTATACATCGTCATACATTTATTTATTAAACATTTAAATACATAGTGCAGGAAAATATGCATCGACAATTAATAGCATGCTGTCAATTATTTTCATTCGGTATTTGTAAATTTTTTTTGGTAAAGAATCATTTAGAATTCTGTATTTTTCAAAATTATCAACGAGGAACGAATTAACTCTTGCCTGCAACTATATGCGTAAAAATTTAAAAGTGCGCTCCATGTTGAGAAAAGTATCAGAAACGTTTTTATGTTGTAGGTATATTACATATGATTCAATCTGTCGTTTTAGATTTTTGGGATAATTGTCGAAAAACTTGCATAAATGCTAATTTCACACAAATACGCGAAAGTTTCGAAAATCTACGAAACGTGAAAAATCCAATTTCGACATTTCCGACTTTTAGTGATAATACTTAGTAAGTAATTAAGATATATACACTGAATGTTAGCATAAAATTTTTCAATACAGAATATATCACTAATTAACTAAGATGAATTAAAAATTTTTGAAAGGTTGAAGGAAACTACTTTGTGTCATAATTTCGTGTATGCAATTAATTTATAGCAGAACTATTTAGTTTACTGGAAAAGATATCAATTAAATTATAAATTTTAGTTATAGCTTCTAAACTACACAAGATAGTTCGCTATCAATACGATATGAAGGAGTATGTCAAATATGGCAACGGATATGGTATATTATACATGACGGAACACGCACAAATTAAAATGTTTAGCTTTGGTTTTAATTATCAGTTAATATAGCGATTTCATATTTTTCAATTATAAAACAATTTCAGTACAGTTATTTGTATTAGTTTTAACGCCGGTCTTACCAGTAACTAGATATTGCCTAGGTAGGATACCACGAATATTTATAAAACAAAGATTTATGATACGATTATAAAGAAATCTGATTTGAAAAAATACTGAACTGTCACAAAATCTAATTCACTAGTGAGCCAAAAAGACTAAAAAGTTTTACAGTGGTGGTCAATGTCAGTGGCACATTAAACAGAAGTAAACAGAGGGGGTTATTTCAATATGCTATGTAAGCTGTAGAGATTGACTTGATTGTTTGATGTTCGCATTCAAAAGAAACTAAATCCAATAGCTTATTATTTTTAAATCAATTATTATACAATAATGATATAGTGTATAAACATTTTTGGTATCAGTATTTACTTTTAATGGAAAGAGGACTAAATTTGTTTAAATTTCCACCTTTAGAAGTTAATAAGTTTGTTATTAATATGATTTGTTTAATGCTTAACGTTGCTAGCCCTCAATAAATTTCCGGAACATAATCTGTCCTCTTCGAATTTCTTATGAATTCATTCGGTGGTCCTGTAGAGGTAAAACGGAACTGCAACCCTATTATATAACTCGGTTATTATGAATCAAAATTATAGAATGTTTATCTAAAGGATAATAAAAACAAACA
Organism: Cryptocephalus primarius; assembly: GCA_963576515.1. Lineage (NCBI taxonomy): Eukaryota > Metazoa > Arthropoda > Insecta > Coleoptera > Chrysomelidae > Cryptocephalus > Cryptocephalus primarius. The sequence continues at coordinate 7,523,121 of OY754947.1, forward strand.
AGACCGTAACACATCGAAACTAATTTACGAAAAATGCTAACCTCAGCCATATTCGTCGTAATATAAAGTGTTTATAATTAGACTCCAATATTTCCCTTTATGTCCCCTTTATTAGCAAACATAGTTCATAGAATGATACCATAATCAATATTGGTTAATATGTACACCACATAATTTCGGTTTGATTTATTAATAACAATTTTCATTAATTAATTTTCAATATATAGTTCAATTTAAATATTTAATAGAGGTTATAATATAATATTATAATGCATTGTACTTCCTGGTCTGTTATTAAATCCGATGTTTTATTTTTGTGTTATTCTGAAGCCTTAAATTACAGAATTACTTTTTTCTGAAACTAGGAGTTTTATTTCGTTGTCTAAAGCAATTTTGGAATATGTTGACGTGCTTAGGAAAGAAGATAACACATTATATAATTCACACTCTAAATGAACTCTTATCGTCACGTATTAAATTTTTGACAGAATAATTTTTCAGCCCGCTAGGGTAATCCTTTTAAATTTTCTGGGTAGTGAGATTTAAGTGTCTGAGTATATTTCTTCTGGCTTCTTATTACGTATGAAACGTGTCCATTTCTCTAAAATGAAAACAACGTTCCGTCTCGATTCCAGATGCAACATTTAGTGTTTTTATTACGGCGGAAAATGGAAGGAGGTGAACCTGCTTTTACAATTTCAGCATAAGCGTAACATCTGATTTTATTTACTGCAGTAGTTGCAGCGTTCACCAGTGTCCTTGTGCGCCGAGAGTGGAGCATTTGTGTTCGCGGAAGGAACTAGAATACATACATAATTTGATTTACGCCTTTGAAACATCCAATACCCACTCAGCACCTCTGGATTTCCAGGATTTCCTTTTGAGATTAAGAAAACGCCGTGACACTCGCATTTTCGTCGAAATATATATGTTTTGTAGATGTGCGGCAACTACCGGAGCAAAATTGCTCAGGCTATGAGATTTATTGTTTATTTAAAGTACACGGGCATGTTAGGGTTTCTATTCTAAGGGTTTTGCTACAAAAGCATGGAATTCTTTTCATCTGTCAGATTAATGTTTTTTCAGCTTCTAAAATACTAACCATACATCTGGTTGGTTCTTACGACCGATGTCGACTTTTGCCCGCTCATATGGACACCTGTTTTCGTTCGACTGAATCCCCGCTTATCTCTCGATCGCCTTTTTATATTTTAACGGTGTTGCTTCCAGAAGATTCTCGCACTATTAAACGATTTCTCGGAACCTGCTGGCGCTGATTTGTCCGTGGAAACATCGAGAATATTCCAGTGCCTTCGATGGTCGATTAGACGAGGAGAATTCGTTACAATATGATATGATTTTAACTTTATCTTGTCGTAATGTGGCCATTCAAAGCATACGCTATACATTCCAAAGATATTAAAATACGGTAAGTTTTTAAAGGTGAATTTTTGGACAAGAAATTTTTTTTTGTTAAAATCAGATTAGTTAAGGGGTGTGTGGGGTTTTCTAAAAAAAAAACCTGTTTTGCTCTACGAAAATTTTCGTTTAAATACACTAACCCGAAAACTCTAATCATTAATATCCACCAATAAAGGTAACTCTATTCGATGCAGAATTGTACACCGTTTCATCCTGGTAATTGACTTGGTAGCAGTGGGCGGGTTGTAAGAATTTCTAATTGCACACGTTGTTGAAAGATTGGGCCAACATATACCTGTTGGAAATTTCTCATTATTTAAGTTCAACTATGGTATTATTCTTCAATAAAATAGTATTTTCTCATAAGTAATTTCTTTTGAAAATTTGTAAATTTGTAATAATAATTGTTATAACAATATGTTGTACTATTAGATTAGCAGTTTTGAAGACCGCTTTACCAAATTAACCTAAAACCACCCAAATAATGCTATAAGACAAAAACAGTGATTTGTTTGTTTGCATTTTCGTCCTTGTTTAAACAGAAATTGAAAAAAGGTATTGATATTTATTAATCTTTGACAACAAGGTTGATTTCTGTAATTATCTTACAAACATCTGAAATTCAGATTGAAAGCAAATGGGCTGCTACAACTTTACTCATAAGAATAACCAAGTTAAATTTCTGGGATATTCCAAATACAAATTTTTTCGATTTTCTAACATTGTTTATAACATTTAGGAATTAAAATTTTGGCCGAACTGAGACGAAACTCAGTTGTCCCTTTCTGAACAGGTGGACAGGTTATTTTCGGCGAATTCGGCATTCGATACACTTTATGCATCTTTAGTAGTCCCAATATAACTCAAAAAGTAGTGGGCATTTTCGACTGAAAATTTATACATAGCTTTGAAGAAACTGTAGTGCTAACTTGGAGCTGTCCATTCAATCTAAATGAATTCACTTATAACGAAATAAAATAAAAAATAGTAGTCTCTGAAAACATTCATAATAATACCAAGTTATTTACTCAATTTTGAACAATTCGTTTCAAATCACATCCAAATTGATTTTTAAATGAGTTATATGGAACTACAGTTTCAGGGGTATAGAGGCCTCTTAGGGCTTTAACTCGGAGGACGCTTGCTTACAGAAACCGCCCCAGGTAAGTCACTCCAGAAATAATTACTGCAAAATAATCACGTTTCTATTACTTTTTCTGATTGGATAACCCCAGAAAATACCAATACAAATATCCTAGCCTGAAGGACGAAGGCACAAACGATTACGATAAACGAAACTCGAAATGGTTTCGATTTCCGATGCCTCTTCATCTCTAGTCTTTAATTTTTGCGAATTTCGAAGAAGCTAAAGATGGTAGAAAATAAGGTTTCGGCGAATAGCGCTAGGTGCCATTGGGTAACAGTTTATTATTGGGACAACGCAGTATAGAATATTCAGTTTTCAAGGTTTTTCTTAAATTATTCTAAATTGATGTAACGAGCTTCCACTGTCCATACAGAGATGTTATATGCATCTTGATATGCATTTTGCTTTTTAATTTAAAATATTTTTTGACACTACACAGTATATAATACGCAATAATTCATACAATTTCGTGAATATCACCCCGGATAGTCCTCTAAAATTAATCTAGTGAACACAATACGTCTCATTGTAATATCGATTGTAACCTTCATTAATATGTACGAAATTAAAAAAACTTCGCCCCTCTCCAACCTCTTTAATATCGACTTCGCAGGCGGCTACCCTATCCCAACCCCCTTTATTACTACGCTATCAATAACCCGAGGAACTGTAGGAAACAATCTGATTGGAACTATGATAATAATTGGCTGTAATGAAGCGAATCTCCAAGTTGGTGGGCGTTATACCGTCGGCTCTGTTCGGTTTGTATCAATGTAATTCGAATGCGATCCCAATTTGTCAGACTATTATATTGTACCTTACATTATGCAAAGGCGGAGGTAAAGTTCGTTCCTTGTTTGAGATCGGACGGCGACAAACTTTCGACCGTTAAATGTGCAGGTAATTCGAAAATCTGTATTGTTTCAAACACCAGAAGACAAAGGAATGATGAAGTGGCGGAGCAAGTTGAGGTATTTTACTGTTTTCCGTTAAGTGTAAACAATTTATGCCATGATAAAATTTATAAGACAAGCGTCCATATAAAAGTAATGTTTTAACGTTAACGATAAGAGCCACTTTGACCGTGTCTCTCGGATAGGATATCTAGTCTGGATACCTAATAAAGTACTACGGTTCGGAAACTGTTATTTAAGAAAATACGTAACCGAATTTATTGGATCGGTCGTAGTAACCACTAAGTGTATTAACGCATGCCATTTCATTTTGAATATAAAACCATGCTTTTAAACAGAATGGGTAGTTTTGGACATCTGCTCGGTTTCAAGTTCTGTTGGGTAACTGATAGTGGTTTGCTTTTCGTCAAGATTAATGATGAAAATGTGGATGACACCTACTTACCACTTTAAAATACGAAGAACTTCACAGGAGGGATATGATAATAGAAAAATATATATTGAAGGACTCTGCTTGTTTCCAAAATTGAACTATGAAATGTACCTAGGCAAATTGATGACTTTAGAAAGAAATGACACATTTCTTTCACGGCCGGAAAGAGGTTACACACATAATTTTGAACTGATTATTTATATTGCATACGAAAATTTTGGAACACACAAAGTATGATCAAAAATTAACGGGACATTTTTCTTGAATGCATAACCGAATATGCACAGTTGTGTTTTATGCAGTTGTCAAATCTAATGACGTATTATGTACTCCTACGTTTGATTTCACTTCATGCCACGCTCCTGTTCATCCCGCTTACTCTGACCACATTTATCCTTTTTCCGGAGTTAGAAACATCTTAAAATCGCTATTAAGCAATAATTTCTTTTGTTGTTACAGGAGCTTCTTAGTCTTTCGATAGATCCTTAACACGCTCCTCCAAGTTCATCACCCATTTGTCAAAATTATATCAACACCTTATTGAGGAGTCGAAAAGTTCATGATATATTTTTGGAAAAACTGAACCTAATTAATTGGTACTTTAATAACCCAGTCACGTTCAACTTATATGGTTTGGAAATACTGACTAACATATTCTATTATGGTATTTTTCTCCACACATAGGAAACTATTTGGTTTAGTGATTCCGTGATTCGTCACCGGATCTAAAATTTCATGATTCCTCTCCTACCTACTTCGTAACTTAATTACGTGGTTACAGATAAACATTTAAACCCTCAGCAATTAAATTGGGATAATTTAATTTAAAAACATATTTCTTCATATTTTAACCCTGGGTTTGGCGATGTAAAAAGGTTTTACATGGCGAGTTCAAAAATGGCTTCGTCGAATATTTTATGTATACTACATCAATTGTGTAAATATCACTTAGTGTAAACAATGTTGTCTTTAGGCTTAGATGAGCCTCAAAGAACCAGTTAGGAGAGGCTCTAATTTTTTGTGAAAATTGTAATAATCCTTAGTTCCCTTAGGCACTGGAATTCTGATTTATTCTTCTTGCACATCTACCTTATAGAAATCAAATAATCCTTTCAGACCTTCATGAATTCATAAATATTATATATATATATATATATATATATATATATATATATATACACATAAATTAACATATATACATAAATATAAATAGACGGTTTTTCACAGTTGTTTTATTAAGTCTGTTGTGCCAACTTCTAACTATGCTGGTTGTTCGATGTCGATTATAATAACACATCCAATGCCTTTCAGTTTCTAACCATGTATCTAAAAACTAATTATTAAAATTAATATCTTTCTGGTTATTTGGCCCACTTGGGGACCTTAAGGTACTAAAAATCAATGTGAAATTCTGATTGTTAAATGCAGTTTATTTCCCTTTAACATTTCGAAAAATATGTATGTTACTGTATTTTATTTTGTAAATAACGTAAATTACTGAAGCAATCAAAATCTTTCCATTTGTACTTCCTACATCCACATGAATTATGTATAACTGTTGATATAAAGGTGTGCAACTTTTAAACGTGCCATCACGAATGTGACGGCTTTTCTCACCATTTTATTATCGTCGGCAGCAGTGTTCAACACACAATAGGTAATGACAACGAGAAGAAAGAAACATCTTGATTTACATTCGACGCGAAATAAATACAATGTTTTGTTTCAGGTAGTCATCCTACTTATTAGCGTATGAGAAATGAATTTTAGTTGAATAGTTTCTAAAATCCGTTTCTCGTGTGTTAAGTCGATCCATCCAAGTAAATACAATATTTTAATTTTCTCCGCGCCCGCATGTAAATATTAATTAGATTTTCCTTTTGTTGTCATTATCTGCAGCATATTTTAACAGTTTTGCCGAGATTATCCCCAAACAAAATAAATTAAGTAGTTCTTCAGATTTCTGTGTTTATTTTCATGAACTTCCTGGAACATCTCTTGTGATAATTTGCCCGGATCTTTAGACAGCAAAGTCTATAAAAACTGGCACTTGAGGAAACTCTGGAACCCTGAAGCTACGAAAATACGAAAAATCGAAAAAACAAGTGCCAATTTCAAAGTCGACAACGTGTCTGTCACCTTTGGTCCTCATCGTGTCGCTGACGATAAAAAGGGGGGAGTAATATTTCGATAGATGACGAATCATGTATTGATGAAACAAGAAAACGCGTCACATAGTATTATGTGAATATTAAAATGAGCTAAATCGTAGGTTAATTATTATTATCAGCCATAAGATCTACGAAGTTGTTTCACATGGTATAGTCCACATTATAGCACTTAATATATTCAGTTATGACCATTAGTTAAACTAATATTGGTAAACTAGGATTTACAAAGCTATGAAGTAATAAATTAGCGAGAATTGTGATAATTTCCTAGTGAATCCAAAATTATACGTGCAGTGGTGGACGCTTGATTATTTTCAACTTTTTGATGTTTATTTTTTCCTACAATATTTTATACGAAAACTCAAGAAAACATAGTTTTAAATTTAAACTTAAACAAGAAGCCCAATGGTTTCTTGTTAACAATAAAACTTGCCATGTCGGGCGACACAAAGGTTACAGCCTTTGTACCTTCAGCAGTTCCATCTATTGGCGGCGATTTAATGAATTCTCCATCACTTGTGTCGCTACATGCAAATCAGTCCTGTACAAATATTCATCAATTCTACGATAATATATTAACTGAATGATTTTTAAGATATTTTTGTAAATAACTTCAAACCCATCTCAAATGCTTCCTGAATTAAATTGCCACTGCCACAAATACATTCTAAGAGATAAAGAACCAAAATTTGAAAAACAGTTCTTTCTCTTGTAGATGCCAAAATAGGAAGGGGAATGTGGGTGGTGAAGAAGAAGTAAAAGTAATAAATTTTCAAGTTTTTTCGAGCTTTCTGTGGTCATATTTGATGAAAACAATGATATTTACCGTGTACAACTTGATATCATTTAACAGTGTGAGATTACTAGACTACTAACATACATCTAAACGAAATAGTTGCCGGATCTCAAGATAAAACAAGATATCCATACAGAAATGGCAATTTTTCGAAATTTAATACGAAAATAACAACCTAAGTAGAAATGAATATTATGTAAAACGTTACTCAAAATAAAGGACCCTCAGTTGAAACACAGAGTTATACTAAACATTTACGACACATGTTACAAAACTGTCCTTTTCAGGGACAGAAAGGGTCTCTTTTCGGGGAAATGTTTCATTTGTATCTGTTTATGCACTAAAAGTTCCAACGAACAATCTATATCAATCATCTTCTGTTGCTTCAAATGATCGAGCAAGGACTAGAAACTGCAAATAGAATACTTAGGTGTAAAATGATATTATTAAAACCCTTTTTGTAACCTTCAACATAATTATAGGCATTTCACCCTTGTACCTATTTTTTGTATATTTAATAACAATACTCCAACGGATCAAACATTGAAGGAAAGTTACGTCAACTTTCTGACCACAACTGACGTCACCTTTACAAAATACCTTTGTTTCACTTCTCACTAAGTGGTAAGAGATGTCTTACGACGCGCCAAAGATATTTGCAAAGGTTCATTTGGATAAGTATACATGTACCTCATGATTATAAATACAGCTTTATATTTCTGATATATTATATTTTCTTTGTATTGTTGACGAAGAATTAATGTTGTTTATGTAGCTTATATAGTAATATTCCTATTTTTAGATAAAATAATTAATAATTAATTTTAAGTTGTGGAGTTATATTAATTTAACTAATCTTCTTTCCTATAAACAACACACAGCAGTCACATTTTCTATTCTTCTATAGTTTACTCACATCTCTTCGTGATTTTTGTCAGGCAATGAAAATTTTGAAAACTTCTTAATGATTTATTTGTGATAACCTACGAACGCCTAAACCACTTATATATCCTTTGATTATTTTTCGCTGAAGTGAGTAAATCGTATATTCTTGAAACACAAAGGTCTATAGACCGGATTAACTGCAGCATCAGTGTGGAGTTCAAGAGTCCCAAAGATTCTTTTAGCTTCTTCGATTAGATCTGGAAAGAGAATATATAGAAAATTTTATATCCTGAATATTTGGCGGCGGCGCCGTTGCAATGCCATCTTATACTCCATAGATTCCTGAACCTTAATATAGCTTTTGTGGTAACGAAAAGCTGCTGCTATCAATACATTATGGCATTACAATTTTTATACCAATTTAAGGCTTCTCGAGAAACTTACTGTTTTCGAAGAATTTGCCGTGAGCAAATATTTTTGCGGAATAATTGCTTGGGATAGATCTTGTGTTGATACTTTATTTACTCATTTTATGGTGTTGTTACCTCTTGCAACTAATGAGTAGTAAAAATAAGTAATATACCATTTCCCTACAATTTGGCCTGGACAAAATTGATTAAACTGCCCAACCTTCGAAAGTAACAAAAAGTGTCGCGTGGTGGGCCCCGACGGCAATAATATTTCGTTTGTTTTTGTGACACGTGAATTATTCCTCAGGCGGAATTAATAATGGTGGGCCGTATATCGTCGTATGTAATTTTTTATGGGGTTCACCCGCCAGTTGCCAATGACAAACGACTTGTACCTGTGTGAATCCCCACGTCCCGATTTTTTTCCATCGATTTTGGGCGCGAGTAGGCGAACGGATCCGTCGGAGGCCTTTAACAATTAAATAAACACATCACAGATTTATTCCTCACATTTCCTCTCATCAATTACATAGTGCCAGATTCGTATAATTAAAATTTGAGGTACTCCACTTTAATGCAGTTAAATATGTAAATTTACAGTTCTCTGGTACACACAATTATTCCACTGGAAAACTGTTTTTATTAACAGGAAATGATTGATAGGATATATCGACATTTTTGCGTTTAAATTATTTTGTACGCTAATAGATATATTATTTTTTAGGTCAGCTTTAAATACAAATTAAATCACCGGGGTTCATATTTTTGGCCAACTAAAAACTACATGATATTCAGAAGTTATCAACGTTAAACGAAATTTAATAATTCATTTAAAGGTTTCACAGTGGTATACCCCCGGAGAAGCGTTGCAAACTTTCATTTGTTTTCTTTTCGCAATTACCTTAATTAAAGCACAAGTCATTAGAACAACAAGGTGAATCTAGAGGACTCTGTAATTACTCTGATGTATTATTCGAATTTGTTTTCGATGCACATGTAGTCTACCTACCGAATCATGAACATTTGAATCCAGCATAATTAAAGCGTTCTGTAGTGGAAAAACAAACATTATCCAAAAAGTTAATAGAACGCCATAAAAGTATTTGTGTAGTGCAACAATTTTGCATTATAAGAACAAAACGAATGGATATTTGCCACTGTGAAAACTCTTTAGCCCAATTGAAACTAAATTTGTAAACTGATATAATAAACGGGAATCACAACCTTAATAATTCTTAAAAAAGGTTTGACGCTTCTGATCAAGGTCACCAAGTTGGTAATACTCTCGTGATAATTATGCCAGCCAAGGTTTATTCTTGTGAATCGAATGTGCTTCAGTTACCGACCAAGGATTTTGTTCAGTTCAGTACCTTCAATTCTGGGGATTCAATGTTCCATTAGATAAAAAGTTGATATCTGGTAATGAAATGTGTCAAGTGTTTTTTTATCACGTGTCAATTATTTCTCGTTTATTTTGGTGTTCAGTAATCAGTCAGTTTAGTCAATGGTCAAATAATTTCTATTTAATTTTTTTTTTGTATAAAGTTACAAAGTTTAAATAGACAGACAATTTAGTGATGTACCAAAATTAAGAAAGAAAAACGGTAGTTTCCATTTAATAAAACTAAGAGGAACATTATGTCATTACTTTAAAGCCAATAAAGTAACTTATGGCTTTCTTAGAAAAAAATTATTTGTAGAGACTAAACTTGACACACCCGATGTTCGTTTAATCGTTTAATGATCTCTCAATAAGTTATTTATCATATCACATGTGCGCTATCCAGGGCTGGGCGTTGTCCGTAACATTCAAACACCTGGAACCACTGTCGCCACTTTTATTGATTTAATATATAGGACAATGACACGTGTTAGTGGACGAGGAGAAAATATTGGTCGACGTACTCCGAATGTCATTGTGAATTTGTAACTGTGATTATCTTATAGAATTTGTTTTATTGTTAAAAGCAAGCATGACACCCAGAAGAGAAGCCAACATTCGAACCAGACAACGTCTGTAGGGCCTGCTAGTGTATCTAATTATACTGAAACTTATACTGAAAGACTTATTGACAATTTAAAGTGTTTTTTTTTTATTGGTCCGCGTTCACAATAGAGCGCGAAGCTGGAAAACCAATATTTATTTGTAGCTCAGCAAAATATTTTAAAAAACTGTTGTAGGTTTGTTGTTTGGCCACTAAAACCTTTACATTTGGCCATTTGAAATTTTGATAAAAGGTATTGGTGACTAGAAAATACATAAAATAACTAGTTCGAAAACATCAATTATAACTTGAGGAATAGATCCTTCAAAAGTTATAGCCTTTTGAAAATGCGATTTGGTTGACTTCATGAATATTAAAAACTCACCAAACAATCAGCACTGATCAATAAAAAATCATAGAAAACGATGTGTGCTTTTAATTTTCGCCTTTCTTTTACTATTTGGGGAAAAATTATTTTTCGTCTCACCTCATTTTGCCGCGAAGCGCTATTTTATCGACTTCTAATCGAAAGGTCGTCGACTTCTATATGGCAAGTACGAGGGAACCCCAATTTCCCTTTCTGCTACATCCATGGAATGTTTTCTACATATGTCCCATTAATTTTCATACGATATTTCACAATAACACATAAATTAACACATTTTTATGGATATGTCAATTTTTCATCGGATTTTCCATTCATCTAACATGGAACATCAAAATAGTCACAGGGTTGCCACGCGATGATGACACTTAAATGGTAGTGGTTAATTGACCGAGGAGAACGCATTAAAACCATATTCATTTGTAATTATGCTTGTTTTTCCTTATAGATATATTATAAAGTACCGGTTCCTCTGTAGAATTCTCCGGAAAAGAGTTAGGTTAGGCGGTTTGATTCTGTTTTTTTTTTTTTTTTTTTATAGAAACGTTATAAATTACGAGACAAATGACTTATAATATAAACAACGACGGTCGTTTAGTCACTGCCGTAACTCCGCTAAGCACACCCGCATTTAGAATTTCGCAATGGCGAAGGAGCAAAATCGGCCGTTAATAATCGCTTTTCACTTATTTCTTCACACTCTATTCACGAAATTTGAATATCCGCTTAAAATTGAATAATCAGATTTTACTATTATAGTTGAACCGATGAGAATAACATACGAAAACGTTTAAAAATTTCACTATGAAAACCGGCAAATTTGGACAACCTTCTCAATTTTATTTTTTTTTTCCTCAAATACTACTTGTTGCCTTAATTTATCTTTTCAAGCACCTTATTAATGTCCTCTTTTACTAAAAAAATTGCCATTTTTGAGATCGAAGTGAATGAAGGAAAATGTCTACCAAAGGAACTCCTAAAATTCTTTTTTGAAGCAAAAGGCAAGAAAAGATTTGAAAATAAAATCTCTTGTTTGATATCACGGCATTCTCGCATTTAAAACTAAAACGAAAAAATATCTAGATTCTACTTGAGACCGTTTAGGAAAATTTATATTTTACCTTGGTCCAAGGAGAGTTGAAAAACCTGAAACTCCCTCAAAACCTATAAATTCGATAGAAAAGGAAATTTTGATCATTTGAAGTTCTAGAAGAAATTTGAGAAGGTACATCATGGTTAATATCTTGCATTTAAAATTATAATGAAGTTGTTTGGTACTTCCGTAAGCCAAATAGGTTTTTCATGAAGGTAGCTTATACTTTTAAACTCTCCAAAGGGGCTTCAGCAATTTTCGCTCTAGACCTTTAAAGTTTTATAGCTCAGAATTAAAATTACAACGTTCGAGTTTCTACTAAACTTCCATAATTTTAACCCATTCTAACCTCTTTGTTGTTTGACTTGTCACAGTACAGCAGCACTTATCTCGAATCCGGGAATACGAATGGCAGAATACTTTTCACCGTAAGTGAGAGGTCCTACGACGCACCACGGCTCAGGGCATTGTTTGGGGAGGTCGGTAAGGTTCTACTGTGAACTATCCTTATCCACTTCGCATAGGGGATTCATCCAATTTCCTCTCTACCTATTCAACTTTATACTGTTGACGAACTAACTAACTTAACTATGTACTTGGTAATTAACTATTGATGTTAAAACTAACTAATGATCGTATTTTCCTCTATTTGATTTATGCAAACATGAGTTAGACGCTATTCGCAGTGTCGCCTTTTATGCCAAGGAAGAGTATTTCGCGCGCTATTCCCTTGGTATTATTACACGCTCGGTACTAGTGTATTGTGTTTACTTGACAACTTGGGCAGTTACGTCTCGTGTTACTCCCTTAGTTCCATACTAGAACCCAGATGTATATGAAATTGTTGCTTACTAGTAACTGGGTGGGTACTTCGCGGGTTACTCCCCTAGTACTCCTGCACACTCAGTACTAGGATGTTAGAAGTTTGGTGGGTATTTCGTGCTCTATTTCCGTAATACCCATTGTACAAACCAGACGAAAATACAGATAACATTTAAATACATTTTATTTAAATTGATTTAATTAATTATGCTAGCTCTACGAGAAAGATAACCTATTCTAATTATTTTCAACTAACAGAGGAGATGAGTTGCTTAAAGACGTTTTTATTCTTTGTTCCAGAAGTGTCATCATCTCACTCGTCTCACGTGTATCTCATGATAACGCCTCATCTGACCCACATTTAATTCGTTATTTACTTAACATCAGAATAGCTATGTGCATTTGCGTTTAATTGTTTTAATGTTATCAAATAGCATTTGTTCATATATCAATTTATTAACTGTCCCTTTTTCATTATCGTTATTTTCATTGGCATGAATACTCAATTCTTACTCTACTTATACGCTTACATTATACACTACTCTATTACAGCAGTTTTTTGCTCGTCATTTCTTTGCCCTAATTGGTGTTCTTCACATCAGTATATGCAAAAATGTGTTTTGAAATTGTCAGCAAGTGTACTTGATAGGAAAGCCGGGCACAATCTAACCCCGACAGAAATGATTTTCATATACAAATATCCTTTTACTAACAAAAAACACTAACTCTGCTGGTCCATATCGTGTTACAATAATATCCTTTGAATAGCACGAAGAAGTAACCCAATATCAAGAGAATTTATATAAATAACATCGTCCGTTCCTTGGCAAACATCCAATGGATTCATGAGCTGTGTCGGTTATATTATCCGAGGAAAGTCGGCATTGAAAAACTCTTCACTATTCAAGAGGGGGTGGATGGTAGGAACAGAATCGGCAGACAGATTTATTAACTATCGGCAGAACAGCACCACTAAAGTAATATTTTTAAAGCGATAGTTTCTTCCGTGCCCCACTCGTTTATTGTATCAGTAAACTAATGATGTAAAAAATCTTGTCTGATTTTATCAATTGATAAACTAATTGAAAATGAAAGGGGGGTTTTTCTGGTCATGTGATGTTCGCTCAACAATCATGAAATACAGGGTGTTTGGTAAACAAATTTTAAGGGATTTCGCTTTATTTCGCAGATACAGGGTGAAAAATTTGTGACAACCCTTTTAGATATTTGTTGAAATTATTAATGTAAATGAAAGCATGGCGTACGACAATGGGTTTAGCAAGTACAAAAATTTTTTACAATGGGTTGTTATCTTGTATCGGTGGCATTTATTTTTGTAGATTGAGTGACGTTTGGGTGTTTGTGGTGTTAGTGATATCCTCTATCATGTATTATATGAACGCCGAGATGGCTGATATGCATTTCATGTGTGACCTTGCTGATGGGAATGGAATGATGAGAGAAATGAATGCTTGTAACATAGCTGGAGGAAGTCATTTTGAACATGTGTTGTAGCTTAAACAACTTAACATTTACTTTTTAGCAATAAAATGTTGTTACTCTCCCAAATTTTGTTTCACCCTGTATCTTCGAAATGAAGCGGTTTTTCGAAAATTGTCAAAGAACAAAATATTCTTAGAATAGTCCATGGAATAAACCCTTAAATTTTTGACACATATTTACCAAACACCCTGTATAATTAAAGTTGAAATATGGTGGCTAGCACTAGTTTGTGAATTATTTATTTAACTAAAATCCTGCATAAATCTCTTATTTTGGGGACCATTGGGTTCTTGACGATGATTTATTGGAGACTATGGTATTTAATAACTTTGGCACACTTCCTCTTGACCACCCTAAATGCGTTTCTATGCATTCAACCGCAATAATGCCTATGGCTATTTTAATTAATTTCCTGTAATTTGGCATGTTAATGGATCGCCGTAAATTCAGAATTAATACCTGCTAAATAGCATACCATAATCAGATCGCATTCAATTTAATTTTATCATAAATATTTAAACAGCTATCCTGAATGTTAAACACGATAATCATTGGAGATGCCATTCCAAACTGGAAGTAGGTGTATTCAAATCTCTATAAAATGATGTCAAATTGTACTTCATCACTTTGGAATTGATAACATGAATTATATCTTTATATTATTATCAAAATACCGTAGACAGTGCATTCCCCAAAGGACAAAAATATTGTTAAATATATTATCACATGAAAATAATTTTCATAAACTGAATAATATCAATAAATGCATCGTCACAACATAGTTGTTTGGTACCTTTAAATTTATGGAGCTAGTTGCACTTTGACAAGAATAAAACTTTCAGTGCTACCTATTAATCACTTATAAGAAAATCTTACCAGAAATGATTGGAAATTGTAGTATATATGTATTTTATTTAGAAGTTCATTAATTTAAAAAATTTGTTGTAGTGTTTATACATGCTCTATGAAATAATTGCAACTACCTTAGATTCTACACCGACTGATAAGAAAACTCCTTAATCCCTACGAGAACGATAACCATTGTAATGTGTGTTCGTAACTGATATCCCGTTACATCATAGTTATTTATTGTGTCATTTCAACCCACACGTATTATATTTAGATAATATTTGTGAAGGGCTTCAAATGACTTAGATGAAGAAATAACTCAATCAGGAGAGATAAGGTAGTAAACACCCTGTATATATAAAGAGTCCCGAGGTTATTATACGTTAACGTTGTGTTAATATTTTTCATTTAGCAACGTTTGGAGATTCAGAGTATCGCAAAAATACGTCACACAGAATGTGTTTTAATTTTGGGCCGTTAAAATACCGTAGAAACCGCTGATTTTAAAAAATTGACGGTTTACAAAGTGCTAGGTTTCAAAATACAAAAGTGCACTGGCACGCTAGTAAACTTTTGCTGATACAAAAGAAAAACTGAATAAAAACGTTATTATGATTAGAAGGCGGTCTTCCCATTAGGAAGAAGCAGAGGTTTGGTTTTGCGAAAAGTAACGAAAGCCATAATGGGAAATTAACCAATTAGGGGTAAGTGGGGTAAGTACATAGTCACACTATGTTATCATATGGTCATCACTACATAGGTAGTCAAAGAGAGAGTTGTCAGAGGGGACCCCGAAACTACCGAAGGAACCAAGGGAGACTTGATCCAGAATCGCGCGGGATCAATCGAGGATTTGGGTTCTACCTGTCGTGACGACAGTTTTTAAAAGCTGGACTGTTTAGGATTAAATTTTTGAGACTGAATTCTGTTCAGAGGTACGGGAGTCTCAAATTGCGCTGCGCGGAGTTAGAGAGATGCCATTGCGTATTTTGTAAACTCAGAAGAATTCGTATCGAGGTCGTCATTGAATTGTTTAAGAGGAATTTCGAAACTGTTCGGTACCCGTCGAGGAAGTAAGGGCGGGACTTTGGAGAATTTTTTTGGTCGTCCTGGCAATTTTTCGTAAAAAGTAAAAAGGTGAGTAAATTTCGTTCGAAAGGCATTATAGCGACGTTTGTGATTTATTAGCTTTACTAGACCCAGATAAAGGGACTAAGAAATGTTGAGTGCAGTCCGGAGTAGAGTCTGAGATTCAGGGATGTGTTAAGTCTGCTCTAAGTTAATCAGAAAGTCCCGAGGGAGGCAAATATCCCAGGGGTTAGTTGGCAAGCAAACACTAGGGTGAAAAGTTGCGTGTGTCGCGGAACTATAGGAATTTGCTGTCCGTGGGCGACGAAGAGTCCAGCAATCGAGAGGCAGGTCGATCTTCCAGATATCGGGTAAGTCTTTCATGATCAGAGGCAAACTTTTAATCTCTTTGAAGTGTTTAGAAAAAATCAGTTGTTGTCCTCGAAGGCTGAATTCCATATCTGAGTAGTTTCCGTCTACATCAGATGTCCAATCTCAAATTGTAATGTTATTAGATCATTCCTTAGCGTAGGGTACCTTTTTCTCGAAGGGTCAGATATATGTTGAGTTACTGGACCCCCAATTTATTTTTTTTGGCTTCATATAATTTTTTCTTTTATTATTTGGAGGGGGGTTTATAACGTAATATTTTTAGTCAATACTGAATTCAATTATTGTGCCATTTCACTCAATACTGAATTTATTTTCACTCACGCTCCCGCCCTTTGTGAGACAATATAAATATAGTCCACATTGTCCAACTTTGGAACAATATTGGAATCTATGTTCCGTTCAGGACTCTTATAGCTGGGATTAATTTACCTCTCGTAGGTATCTGCTTGATACGAAGTACTTGTAACCGTACAGTCTTTTGAGGGCATTATATACCCGACTAGAAATTATTTCCTGTACCCGACCAGGACCCGGCCGGGATTGCTCGTCTAGCACCCGGCAAGGACTGTAACGCAGATGTGCCGTCGGGTCCTGATCAGGACGACCTGACGTGGACCCGGTCAGGTCATCCTGACCAGGACCCGACCGGGTCGGAGTTATAGGGTGCTAGACGGGCATGCCCGGCCGGGTCCTGATCGGGAGGACCTGACCGGGTCCACGTCAGGTCGTCCTGATCAGGACCCGACGGGACATCTGCGTTACAGTCCTTACAGGGTGCTAGACGGACAATCCCGGCCGGGTCCTGGTCAGGAAGACCTGACCGCGGCCACGTCAAGAAAAATTAACTTATATTATACAATATTTTATTGATATCACAATATAATAAATACACCAAAAATCGACATACAAAAGAGACGGTACAAATACAAACATATTAAAGAATAAGAATACATGAATAAATAAAATAAATAAAATAAACAAATATAAACACATGAAATATAAACGATATATACAGGATAAAATAATAAAGTGATAATATACTAAAAAACACAGTACAAATACAAAGAATCGCAAAAAAACTTAAAATACAACAAAAACCAACTTTTTTTATGCACTCACTCTAAACTTTTGGATTTTTTAATGTAGAAGAGAAAGCCCTCACCTGTTTGCTTTTATCCAGCGGGGACCTCGAAATATCAGTCTTCTGTAAATTGAGAAATAATTATTTTCTAACAAATATTCACGTTTTAGTAAATGAATTACCTCATCACTGTCGTAGAAAATACTAATATCTTCACGGTCCTCCGTCGGCTGCAACCTCACTTCACAAAACTTGAATAAAAACTGGTTGGAATAGTAGATTTCGAATTGAAGGGTCGCTTTTACCTGTAGCGTTAATCCGGAAGCAATAAACGTTATGCTAATCATGAATGTCGGTATTGTTAAAGCACTGCGAAATTTTGTTGTCAACAACTGCGTAAGTAAAATATTAAAGATAGAAATAATTTTACAAATTCGTACGTCCTATGATGTTACGTCAACTGCTTTTTCGGCACTACTTAGTCACTATCGCGGTGATCGTCATTCAAAGAGTTTACTCCACTAACACTGATATATGTAGTTATGCCAAATTCACTATTTTTTCGCTCTAATTCAATTTGACTCTCGAGGAACAATCTAACTCGTTGGTGAGTAAGTTCACGAATTCGCCTTGCACGGTTATCACACATTTTTCCCTTTGTCTTCTCGAGCATATTGGATAATGATCTAAATAATTAACAAAATTAATTTATATTATTTTATCCCGGCGTTAATACTTCGGAGATTTATTTAATTGATGATTTTCGAAATTAAGAAAATTCAGAAAATCAGAAAATTATAAATATATTTTGTTACTTAGATTTTTACACAATGTAACAGAGTTTTAATTACCTTTAATCACATTTAATTACACTCAGTGTTTAATTTTGTCACATTCATAATACGTATATTATGAATAATGGGTGTAATGATAGATTGCGCGGGCATGCCTGGCCAGTGCCTGATCGGGTCCTGGCCAGGTAATCCTAGGCGGGCATGGCTCGACAGTGCCTGGTCTGGTCCTGATGAGGATTTGGCCAGGTAATCATAGGGGGGCATGCCTCGCCAGTGCCTGATCGGGTCCTGGTCAGGTAATCCTAGGCGGGCATGCCTCGCTATTGCCTGGTCGGGTCCTGATCAGGATCTGGCCAGGTAATGCTAGACGGGCATGCCTCGCCATTGTCAGTCCTACCCTGGCATGCCTCGCCAGTGCCTGGTCGGGTCCTGATCAGGATTTGGCCAGGTAATCCTAGGCGGGCATGCCGCGCCAGTGCCTAGTCGGGCCCTGATCAGGATCTGGGCAGGTAATCCTAGGCAGGCATGCCTCGCCATTACCTGATCGGGTCCTAACCAGGATCTGGCCAGGTAATCCTAGGCGAGCATGCCCGGCCACTTCCTGATCGGGACCCGATACGTTTTCGGGTTTGCCTACCCAAATTTCTAGTCGGGATATTATTATGCATACTTACACCACAGTACCGATATGGAGTTAAACAGAATACTGGAAGCGTTTTCCTTCTTCAGGATTTTTGTTGTATTATTTCATTTATTTTTTGTTTGTATTCGTACCCCACCTTAAACCTCCGTCCAATAGAATCATTTAAAATTAATTTGTTTGTTATTCCAAATCGAACACATCCCATTTGGCGCCCAAACAAATACCGTATCATATCTTCCACTACGTTAGTGTGTCACTACCGAACAATTGTTTGATCTTTGCTGATTGGCAACCTACCAGAATGCGATAGAGTGATCTATAGAATCACCTTTTGTGACATGTTAACGATGCAATATTCCTTAAATATCCAAATGAGTCTTATAAACCTATGAGTCGTCATGGTCGTTCATGTTGGTATACTTTAGCAGCATAGTGTCAAAGTGATGATACTGTCCACTCACAAAAGAAAATGAGTGCCTATCACGCGGGAAAGAAATTTTGACTAAGTACGTAATCGAATTAGAATAGTTGAATTCGTTAATGATTAATTAATAAACCCATAAATGTGCACGTGCTAATGTTAAAGCAAAATTTATTGCATTTTTGCTATCACTATCGGCGAGAATAAGTTATTCTGATATTTTAAAAACATACATCAATAAACCGCCATTTGTTTTACTAGTGAAGTATACAAACTCAAAAACATACAGGTAGAAAGCCAATATTAAGACAAATGTATTAACACCTGCCGTCAGTGCATACCTAGTAGGAGCCAGACTAGTCAGAACTGGTGTTTTAGTGAACTGCAGCGATTCCTTAGGAATCTTTGGGATAGTTATACCTAGACAAATGTATGAATATGTCACTATTAAACACACTGTGTAATACTCATTCGAATTTTCGGGAAGGATAGAGCATAACAACGTTACTGTTATATCTGACGAACCAAATTTAAAGTGCTCTAGACAAAGGAAGATTCACTGCATTTGTCCTCGATTTTTCTAAAGCGTTTGATATTTTAGATCATGCACTCCTTTGGGCCAAACTGAAATGCTACAGTTTCGGTAATATATCTCAAATTTGCTTAAAAACTATCTATTTAATAGTTTCCAAAGGGTGATTATAGATGACTGACAATCTAATTTCTTCCCGGTTATATCGGGAGATTCAGAACGATCAGTTCTTGGTCATTTTCTATGTGCGATATGTGCCTCCGATAGTATAAATCAGTTAATCACAAGAATCTACACTCGTTTGGAGACTCAACTATACTACTTCTCCGAAGAAGGTCAGTTAACCTAGCTTTCTAAATAATCAACCACAAACTTGTAATAATTTATAGTTTTGCCTTAAACTTAATGGTTGTAAGTGCACTTCTGTCCTCTTTGGCCCTCATCAAATGGATAAAACTGGTCCAGATAATTTAAACCTATGTACTAATAATGTAGCATTAAAAACAAATGATACGTGTAAAAATCTTGTAATAATTAACCTTGCATCTCCGTCGGCTGCTCGACTTTGTCAAAACCTTATTAATAATTTATTGTGACGTTACGTTGTTAAGTATTGTCATAACAATATTCGGTTTTCTCTTACGTACAAGTTATAAGATATAACTTGACATTCTGCATTTTTTTTTCACTTGTGTTGTAAATCACGTTACATTCTTTTATTTCAAATATAAAAACTAGCGGTGTCGCTTTGTAGTTCAGTTGGTAGTAGAGACAATCGCTGTCACTACGGGTAAGTCGCAATAAAGCTTTTTAAAAACAAACTTCTAAATTCTTCTAATTTAACTTATAGGGAAATCTATGTGGGTTTTTCTATTTAATCTATTGATTACTACTCAGGAGAGAAAGTGGTGAGTTCACAAAGAGAAAAAAATATAAGCAATATTTTATTTAAAATGCTTTATTTCGATGAAATATATGTAATTCTAACAACAGGCGTTTTGGGGAGAACAAAATTTTACAAAAACATGAAATAAAATATTTATTTTATTGGCATGAAAATATGTGTATTTACAGAGGGAAATGAATTTAACATTAACAGTAAAATAGGAAAATTAAATTCGGTTATGTATGTCAGTCAAATATTTTACACGCCAAATGAATTAAATTGTGTAGATGAGGAAATAGAATGATACATTATTTATCATTTAATTTAATCAGAATGGTACGGTGCATTGGAACTAAGCTAACTATTTAACTATTCATAGCGGTACCTACAACCGAGCTACTAGGACTACGTGCGACTATGAAATTGTATTATAGCGGTTTTGCGGCCATACAGCGTATAACTAACAGTCACATACGAGCTTATTGTTTATGGATTCATTTACTAAAGCTTAGCGAGTGGACGGTTGAAAAGTGAAGCAACGTTTTCTAAATGTTATTTACAGAAAGGTAAAACGCAATTTACGATGTTTCATTTTCGGACTTGAAATATAACAAATTACCATTCGACATCTTGCTATATTCGGTCTGCGTACGAAAGTCGAACAGAAACGAAATGCAAGCCCTAAGTTGACAGCAATTATTTCTAGGACGTTGGGCCTGTATTGCATTCACGGTCATACTAAGTATAAAAATTCCGATATCGACTCATTATCTATCATATAAGTACATATGTATGTTGCGGCAAATCGAATGTGTTCCCTTTCTCGATAGGAAACACGGCCGGAGACGGTGTGGTGTAAAATGAACTCTTATCTCTTGAGACAGGCTCTCAATACGGCTTAAGTTGTCACTTTGTCTAAAACACTCCCATCATTACTCCACGGTAAATTTTCGACTACCTAACTATTGTTGATTAAACCATTACTTGGCGCTCGGAGTTTATCAGCACTGACGGCGACCATAAACACAAAAGTGGAAAAAGTGACAGACCATGGCTTTTAACGTTTACCGAAAATTGGCTTCGTTACAATCTTGACATTATTTTCGACTGCAAAATCCCACTTAAAAACATGTCTCGCTCTTAGTTAAAAATTTCAGCCTAACCTTACGCCACCTATATCGAAACAAAAATATTCTCAAACCTAATTTTAAGAATTATATATTGAACAAAAATGGATTAACCCTAAACAACTATTCTCCTGGCATTGTACCTCGACGGACATCGAATTATAAAGGTTAATCTATGGGTTTCGCTGAAGTCACAAATATGAAAACTATCATGTGGTTTAACTTTTGTATCAAACATTCACCATTGGCTATAACAGTACAAAAATTTCAGGCTTTTCATCGTTCAAGGGTTCGAGTGGTTGCGACTTGTGTTGCGGTCGCATATTAAAAGAAATAGTTTTATAATTTTGTTGTCGGATTTTTGGGATTTTGTATGTCAGTCGAAAGGAACGAGGTAAGCAAAGTATGGCTCAGAAAAGACTTTCTACACAGAAAAGATTAGATCTGTACAGATTGTACAGAAAGTATCTGTTTTATTTTCTAATGTTTAAGCCATATTGTGACCATTAAACCATTGTTCGACCAACGTACCGACAAGACGCCAAGGTAAGTGATTAGTGTCTCTTCGTTTCTTTTAATCGGCCGACATAACTTCCCAAAAATTAAACATTTATTTTCGCGACTTATGCGCCACCAGTTATAAAATTTCATGCAATGCCTCGCTTTGCCAGTATTCGTTGAAAGCATCCTCCGGCACTCCATTTAACTAATTTGTAATTTTTTGCCGTGTAATTGTTTAACCATGCATACTACTTGGTTTAATTCGGAGGAAAGTTTTTCATTTCGCAATTATTCGTTTACCGTTTACATGTTTTATAAACGTAATTTTCATATCCTTCTACTGACGATTAATTGGGGAATTTTTGTTCGTAGTTCAATTCAATACACGAGAACTCGGCACATTGACGAGGTTTTGACGATATGGTATTTATCTGTTTTTTTTTAACGTTTCGGCAGCAACAACTGTTGCCGTCTTCAGCAAAATACCTGTAAGTAAAATCTATTGATAAAAAATAACGCAATTTTTTCTCTGCCATTTTTGTAATGATTTTTTATTGGCGATATGTCATTGATGTTTATGATGTTTGAAACTGGGCATTTGTCTTCATTTCATTCAGCATAGGAATCAAGATCTAATTCATTTTAACGAAAAATATGGTGATTTACTTGTTACGGTTAATTCAAATGCAGGCGATATTTCTAATTTTTTTCGTTTAGTTTATTTCTTCATTCAGCAGTATTTCTCCTTCTCTTATTTTGATAACATGTTTACCATTTCTCAAAATGTGTTCTCTAAATTATGATTTATTCGTGTGACAAATTTCAATATGGTGTTGGTGTCCGTTCATGGAGCAATTGGTCGTAATATTTCTTAAAATGTAAGAATGCGTCCTTCCGCAAAAGCATGGTATACTGTATATAATATTTTTATGTATTTGATGTCTTATTTGGTGTTTTTTTAACGATTGTTTGCTCCTAAGGTGTTTTCTTATTGTGTGAAGTTTGGTTCTT
The DNA here is from genome assembly GCA_963576515.1 of Cryptocephalus primarius. NCBI lineage: Eukaryota > Metazoa > Arthropoda > Insecta > Coleoptera > Chrysomelidae > Cryptocephalus > Cryptocephalus primarius. Next base: position 7,546,393 of record OY754947.1, read on the forward strand.
TGTTATGGTCATGGTGGTTTTTTTTCGTTTTTTAAATTTTGTTATCATTTTATTGATGAAGTATGTGGGATAATTATTTTCGTTGAGTGCTGTTTTTATAAATTTACCTTTTTAATGAAAATTTCTGGTGAATCATGAGGTGTTTTCGCTTCAATTTAAGTATCGATTTGTGTATGATTTCTTTCTACGTGTTTAAATCTGTTTGATGTTTCATTTTAAAATGGTGGAATAACATAAGGCCCACTAAAAATGTCGTGCTGCAGATATATTTCCGCAAAATTTCGAGTGAGAACTGGTGATACACGTATAGAAGATACTTCATATACATGGTGGTAATGAAGAGATCCACCAATTATCAGAATAGGAGATAGATTCCTGGTTTAAGGAATGACGCTGTTCGTAGAAAAATCACTTTTATCCATAAAACTATAGGATATGCAAGACATAGGATCCGCATTGTTTTACATTGTCTTTCGATTAATCAATGATGATTATTTGGTGAGTTTTTGTTTGTCTCGTGTATAATCTTCTAAAGAAAGAAGTCAAAGTCCAAAGGCCGTATCTGTGAATCGAATCGTTTGCAAAAATTATAAGTAGAGTCTCAGGACTAGTTATTTTAAATAATTTCTAGTCCTGTATAGCATTAAATTCAATTCGGATATTCAATATAAAATATATAAAAATATGAGCCTCTGTCACTAATATTGGCGAATTTAGATATAGGTCGATATTAAATGCCAACGTATCCAACGAGTTCTCATGAAATGTGAACCACTTAATTTATCATTTTAAAACAAAACTTTCTTCCCTCTTTTCGTAAACGAGAGAGGAAGGTTGCAAAGTGAAGGAAACATGTCAGACGTCCGAAACGCGGAAACGCATATTACCCACGTCGCCCTTCTGCCGCCGTCGCATCCAGTTGCTCATTCGAATGATATCCCTTTCAAATATTTACCTAGGAAAAAGTGCGACAGCGCCTAGGGCAAGAAAATTCGAAGATGCCTAGGAAAACATCAGAGAGCAACTTCAACCCCGCAAGGAAGTCCTCCTCGGCGGCGCATCGATCTGCTTCGCCCCCGACGACTCCCGATGCTCCATAGGCCCCACCATTTCCATCCCCACCACCTTTTTCAGTTTGTCGGACGCTTACGCCCGAGTCAGGTCCTGCACAGCGGAGGCGCGTGTTTTACGTCTCGCCCTAGCAGGATTCGAATCCTGCTGATCGCGTTTCGTGAAGTGACAGTTTTTCGATTCAGATCCGACGCAAAACCGCCTCGTTTAACCGGATTTCTCGACGTTTGAAAAGGTGCGAAATGTGATAGTCCCGTGGCAAACGTGGTAACATTTGTTGGATTTGTTCTAAATATACATGTAAAAACACATTTGTGTGGCCAGAATTAAAAAATTGTGCATTTTTAATATCTGCTAGCGTTCAAAGGTAATACTACTTGTGTTTAATTTCCTAGGTATTTTTATTAAATTTCCGTAGCCGAAACAGAATATTTAATAACCTATCTTGAGCAAATGTACTTTGCAATTTTAAATAATTTTCTGCATATAAATTCGGAATCGCATCTCCTGCTTGGTTTATTCTGTTTCTCTTTCACAATATATATAATCCGTCAAATGTAAGAATAGGATCTACTTTGCAAGAGTGATATGCATACTTTCAACTGTCTCATTCGGTCCAATCATCGAACATTACACCCTATAAACCAAACATATCGGAAAATATAGTTTTATGTAATGGAAAGTCGAAGTTTCATAAGTTAGAAAATTACGATCAACATATTCCAACCATAAATCTGAAAGAGCAAATTGGAATTTAAGTTTATTCGGCAAATATTTGTCGAACGCGCGACAACGATACACCAGTGGAATTCGAAATGAGGATTTTCGAAATATTTAGCAATTGTTCGACTTTATATTATTGTGCCCATTTTAAGCAGAATTTTACTTATTGAAATAAATTTTACATTTCATTTTAAAACATGTATACAGCTCTTAGGTCATTAACTACATTGTGACTTTCCATCATTTTTATAAAATCTAATAGCGTCGATGGAAAAGTTTTTTTTTTAAATTTTATTTCTAAGTAGTGTCGGAGTGGGGGCTTTGTGAAACTTAAGATAAACTACATCGGAATAATTTTGCAAACATACAAGAAAATCGATTTGACTGCTTTTGGGTTGGTGTAAGTAAGCTTGCTTTCAGCAATTCACTGTTTTTCATACACTTTTTTTCCCGGGGTTATTAGAACACATGCAAAGTGTTGTTTCATAGTATTCTGTAGAATATGCCTTCTACAGCAAATGTAAGTCCAGGAGTTCGCTACTGATATCCAATCGACACTGGTCAAAACAAATACCTATCTTATTAATTGAAGAAAACCTTAAAGTCTGTCGACAAAATGAAACATGGTTGAAATTTTGAATAATACTGCAATTCAAACTTTCCAATGTTTTGGGTAGCAAGGACCCATCTTCAGCAAACAAAAACATAACAGTACAATATGGTGTTAGAGATGTGAGATATAACAAAATTAAATTAGATGAAACAAAATTAATTAACTGATTAAAAACCTCGACACGCATATCCACAATTCATTATAGGTATAACTAATAGTCTTTAAAGAAATATGATTCGTTTATATGTCACAAATATCATATTGTACATTATATTTTTGATTTATTTGCAGGAAATGAATATTAGTTATGCAAAACATGTTCAAGTTTTGATTACAATGTTGTCGGACACTTTAGCCTTGTTTCATTTGGTGCAGCGATTTTGAGTGTTTCTACATTTCATTATCCGTCCATCCTTGGGTAGTAGGCGTCCTAGAAAAAAAGTTACGTTATCGTTAAATTTAAATATTGTGAATACTTTCATCTTCTGAACCAACTTGGATACGTTCATCGTTTTAACTGAATGAAAATATGAATACACCTATAAACAGAAGAAGAATTGCTTGAAAAAAGAAATAAACTAAACTATTATATGGGGTAGGATTAGGTAGCAGCTATAAGGCAAGTAGTTTTAGATATCTAAAGTCATTTTCAATTAATTTGAAAGGATGTCTATAGTCTATATATTAGCTGGAAGAAATATATTCAAACTTTAAGCGATAAAAACAAACGGTTATTCATACACGGTATCAACTACTGCAATATGTATTTCTAGGTTTTAAATGAACTGCAACTTGCAAATCCTATACAACTGGTAAAGGAAAATGTTCCACGAAATATAGTAATGGACAAATTTTACCACCTATTTGAATACATACATCTTGAATGGTAATTGCCAGAGATTAAAGTATATGCGTTTGCATAAGCAATTGCATCTTTAGATTTCTTATCGGTTAAGGCATATTTTTCCTAAAATATTATACCCTCACCCCGACCCTTATTCTCCTACCGCCTTTATACTAGTAAATTGCTCAAAAGTGTCTAAGTTTTTTTCTGTTTATACCCATTAGCCTTATTGTGGTATCGGCTGAATATTTCCAAATGCATTTTTTTACAGTTAGACACTGAAATATTACGAGTGTAAATTTTTAATTTTATGTCATTCCCAAATTGAAAATCATTGAGGAAAGTTTACATACTACTACTTTAAGTGAAAATGCCAAGGATCAAAATTAATTGAAATAAATCTTCCGCAACGCTTTTTGCACCACGCACCACTTGTGAACAGAAGGTATGTTCATGCATTCCATTCTGTAACATCGATGACACTAAATTTTTTTAAATCAAATTAAATCATTATATTTTGGTAACTTTTTGGTTTCAAAATTGAAGAGAAAAATCTAGCAAATTCGAAAAATACTTTGAAATTTACCACACTAGTGAAATTTTTTCACTGTACGAAAGGGCCTAAAGACTTTTTAGCATATTCTCTTTGTAAACTGTTGAAAATGATTGGTGAATTAGTTGTTAACATGCTCAGGCGGTACAAAAATGGACCACTGATTTAATATATTTTATTATTAAATTTTCTGGTGTAAAATCAATTTAAGTTTTTTTTTGGACTTTGTTGGTCATCTCACTTGAATATTCAAAGGAGAGAATTTCGCAAAAATACGCCTCATTTAAACAATCCTACGTTACCAGCTACAAAGTTATTATTAACTTAATCATTTTTAACCTACAGATAACAAATAGTTTCAAATTGACCAGCATTTAGTAACCACCAGTCATGTTACAAATAGAGGCAAGATAAAAGAAAATATCGTGTAGCAACTCCTAGGATCTACAAACAAAAGTTGGAAAATGATCAAAGAGTTGAGTGATTTGTTCTTAATTTGTTTGTGAAAAGTATTGTAATTGCGATAAATTACCGACTAACATCTCAAGTGCGTCTTATTTATTATAATAATTAATATATTAATACACATTTTGGAAGAGTGCTGAAATACTGAAGTCTGAAATCAGAAATAAATGTATTTGGATCTCAGTTGAGGAACCACCAAGATGAAACGTCGACATATTGCTGGTATCCTTGTTAATGGTCTATATGATGCTGATCCTTATATGTTTATAGCCATTTTACTGTAATTTATTGTGAATTACTTAACACTTAATTTAATAAATAAAATAAAGCAGAAAAGATTTTCTCAATGCAATAACAAGGATTCAGGTATACCATAAGCAATGCTTCCTGGTGTTCCATTACCACCGAAGCCAGTAATTACTCTTTTGAGAATCTGGCTAAAAGCTGACATTTTTGGTAGGTTCTAATATCGGCATTAAAAGTATGATTTGTAATTTTGGAACGAAGGAGTGTCATTATAGGAAAGGGTCAGGAATTTCTGGAGGGGGATTATTTTCCACTCAAATTTCATCGACTAAATGAAAGAAATTTACAAGATAGTTCTTGGTTGTATCAGAAACGTTTTATATGTGGAAAAAAATTTTAATTCAGTTCGTGTTCTCTATGCGGAAAAAGTTTTTTCTAAAATTAAATCAAGTGCTATCGAATTGTGTTAGGCCCTCCAAATTACAACATTTTTATAACATTCTTATTAACGGGATGCTGAAATTACTATCTGATGAATCATTGCGGATCCACAGTATCAAATCGTTTCAGTCACTTCCTGTGACGTGGAATGATCTTTTCCGACATACAAATTCAATTTGTACGAACGTACGATTAATTTTGAAAATAGAGTACTTAGAAAAATATATCGTAACCTAATAAAGTGAATAATGAAAATCAATCTAAACGATAACAAAAAAAAATAATTTTATTTTGATTTATGATTTTGAATTATTTTGATATTTCATACATCTTTTACACTTTTTTAGTGAATATTTTCCATTTTCTGGAAATGACGATTGAAAATAATTTGATTTCGAAACATTATTCACCTGTCATAAAATTATACTATGTTACCTTTCTGCGTTAATGTTATTCCGTGAGTAATTTCAAGTAATTCCTTTTAAGACAATATCATAGATATAATTATTTATTAACTATATATAAACTATGCATAACTAATTGTAAACTATATATAATTAATTGTGAATGAGATTAGAACAAGGTAGTTAAATACGAAATGGTACAGAACGAGAAGTAATTGATAAAATTAAATTAAGGCATACATTGAAGGTTGTAGCGACAATAAATTTACCTCTTTTTCTGTTCAGTACAAACATGTTACAATATACTTCTACGTGATCGACGTGATTTAAAAAACCCAATATTACTCATTTTTAACATTTCTTTCTCATTAAATTCCTAACGATGGAGCGAACGAAAGCATCCGTTTCGCGTGATTTTCGTTTCTCACGATCCCGGAGGTGTGATCGTTAATTTTAATTTTTTTCCTCGAGGCAAGTTTCCACCGTCCCCATCGCATCCGAAGAAAATCGACTTTAATCTAGAATAAACTCTGAGGAGACGGTATCGATCATTAATAACGGATCGTTGTAAGATGCCTGCTTCGTTGCGTGATTTTCACACAATTAACTCCATTCGAGATCAGGCGTGAATAAAAAGGAATACTGTTCCTGTCAGTGATTGCGTTATTTATACGCAGAACGTCGGCTGAAATATCTGTTGATTTAAAAAAAACTGGGGAGTGGTTGGAACGTTCGCAAATCCAGTACACAACTAATTAAGCTCAACAATGGGAGTATATAATGGTCTGGATTCGATGAACAAGTTGGAGAAAAAGGGAAAAATAAAGCGTCGGAGCTGGCCGGGACGGCGTCACCACCCTCCCACACATTTCTCAGAGGTCGAACAATAAACTGAAAATCCGGGAAGCTTTAACCAGTGTTACACTCCTCAAGCTGTGCAATCTATTATATACGAGCCCAATATGTTGTTTAAAAGCTACCAGGAACCGGAGATTCAACTTTTTCTGGTTTACAGAAACGCTGAATTCGGGGAATTTTATGTTTATAACACACCGCGGCTTTGCATTGTGGCAAATAAATTCGGCACTGTTGATGTCGTAAAATATGAAATTGAAAAACACTAACACCCCGAAAGAAAAAGCCCGAAAGTGGTTTCCGTGAGAAAGCTCCGTGGGACGCCTCAGTCGTCCTTAGAAGGATAGCTTCATATTACGAACTTTCACAGTTCGGGTTATTTATCTCGCCGAAGCCAATTCTTCCATTTACCAGTTCAATGAACGTCATCAATTAAATAGAATTGTTTTCCTCTCCGGCGCAAACATAATTTTTCACTGGAGCCAACTCTTGCCAAAAAAGGAAGAAGACATTAAAATTTGGCGAAAACTTCTCGAGAACTTTTACTGCAGCGAAAACTTTGCTTTTCCCATTTAATGTATATGATTAACAGTTTTGCCCGCTTTTCGGTTAAATGTATTTATAGAGCCTGCGAACTCCTAACTGCCTCACTCGTACTTCAGACTGTTTTTATGTCTTATTTCGAGAGAACCCAGATCGTGCGGAAAAATTGCTAGTAATTTGAACACAAAGGAAAGATTTGAAAATAACTTAGGTCGGCGGTAGAAACACATTGTTACAACTCCGGCACGAGTCACTCTAGAACACGGGAAGTTCCACCATTGGAAAGTTGCTTGTTGTTTTTATCACTCATTAAATTTCTAGAAGGCAAGCCTTCATGGTTTACTAGTAATGTTTAATATTGGTCACTGGATTATAATTGCTAATATACTTGCTAATCTACTACGTTGGCGGACCTGGAAATCCTATTAGAATGTTCCTTCGAGCAGACAATTAGCAATTAATTTGTGAATAATTGGTAACTTAAGGCTGCTCGAACGAATTATCTCAAAGTAATATATGTCAATATAGATTTATCAACTGTTCGCGTTGACTACGACCTTATTACTTGATACATTCTTAGTCGCTTACATTTATATGAGGATACAAGTATAAAGGATACCACCTACACCCATCCGTACCTTCGCCAAATCTTCGAATGAAATACCAGCCTTATCGATTTAGTGGCAGTGGCGGCTATCCGTATATTGTGCTTTTTGTTTCTATTTGTGTATATTATGCCAGAATTCTCCAACCCAAAGGAGAATTAATACACTTGACCAAAGTGTTTAAACTATTACTAATACTATTACTATTAGGTATTAAACTGAAACGTCCTGCCTTTGTCAAATCAAGTTTGTCGATAATTCATAACTTGTCAGTGTATGTGTGATTTAGAAAGTAGTATATCCATTAAGTGTTTCTACCAATCATAGCACACTCTCTCAGGTGCTTAGACGGAACGTTCTCAAATTTGCTTAGTAAATATTCAGCACAACTCGGTGAGTCAACTAACTGATGGTCTTTACGTACATTTTACGTACATTTTACCTGATATTCGTTTCTATTTAATCTCATACTTTCTTTTATTTCTGTATGAGTGTTTTGTTTTATTTTCAGATCCGTTATCTTCAGGTTTTGGTTTATTCTCATTTACAAGAGTTGTGCGTTAAAATATATATCATATGGATGGAAATTAAAATTTTTGGTAAAATGCAAGTGTATACTTTGGTTTACTTAAAATTCTCTTTACGTATTTTTTACTTTTGGTACATTACAAGTTGCCTTCTGTAATTTATTAGAGATGTACACTGTGAGTTTAATAGTCCAATAATTTTACATTGAGTGAATAAAATAAAATTGAACCAAGGAAATATCACGGTTTTCATTAAAAATGATATATAATGATTCAAAAAAATAATAAGACTATAGGATGTGCATCTTATTCAGTATTTTTTTAATGTCAAAGGCGAGATAAAACTCGGTATCGTTTAAAATAGTTTGCGAAATTCTTCTGCCACGTTCCTCTGCCTACTTCGTCACCTCAGAAACAATTTCTCCTGGTTAACTTTTGTGTATTTTTAATGAATTTTGGATATTTTTAGCTTACAGGAGATTTGTTGCAGTGGAAGTTTAAAGTCGAGAAAAATTCATGATGGTTGTAATGTTACTAGTTAATTTCCGAAGTAATATTTAGGTATTTTGTCGAAAATTTCCTTCATTACAATTTCTTTACTCATAAAATTTCTAGCATAGTACCTGTTCGCTTTGGTAGTGGTACTAACATAATAATATAAGAACGCGTTGAACGTCCCTTAATAACTCATTTCCTCAATTTGATGATTATAGAGTATGCTATTTTTAATGCATTCCCCCTTTTCAAAAACACATTGTTTAAGCGAGAATGAACTTATTTCGAGCGATTGTGTCACGTGAAAATCGATTAGTTAAAATATTAAATACGATGTAGAAAACTGTAACTGTTAACAATTTGAAAATTGAAACGTTTATACCTGAAAAGCAAAACCGTTTGTTAGAATTAACACTGCAACTCGATATTGCAGAAATCCTAGAACTTACTAAATCGAATATGATAGAATCTCCGTCATAAATTAACGCATATCTTCACTCTGAAGACGAGTACAATTCATGTTAATAATTATAATGAACTAAAATTAAAGCTATCCGACAAAAGGGCAATATGTACTGAAAATTGGAAATGTTTAATTACGAAAGAAAGAAATTAAGAATCGATTAAACATGATATTTGAAACTGATATTATAAAGCTTTGAGTTCCAAGATATAGCTGTGCTATTTTGTTGGTACTGGTGTCTAAAAATGGAGCATCAAATGAATCTTAAACTTGGAAATTTGTGGTTAACTTTACACAAAAAAATAATTAGAAATAAATTTCCTCATCCAACAATAGACGTTGTAATTGATCAGTTGAAACGAGCTAAATGGTTTTCAATTATGGATTTAATATCGAGTTTTCATCAAATTCCTTCACATTCGGACTACAAATATTTAACATACAGTTGAACATACTCTGTTCCATTTCACTCTAAATAATCGACTTCCATTTGGAATGATAATAATCTCCAATATTTTTCAAAGAATTATAAATGACATTATATCATTTCAATAATTTGAGAAGTTTTCGTAATACGTAGGGGATATAATTTGAAGGATATTCCTGACATATATAAATTGATTAAAACTGAAGTTACCTATCTGAGTCTCAAAATTAATGACGTTATTGTATATGAGAAGTTAAAGTACACTTTATTAAAAACAAGTATATGACAAAAGAGTGTTTGACGAGAGTTTGATAAAACAGTTTTCGATCTGATGACAAAACCTCTAATACTCTTAACATGTAAAAATATAAAATTTGCATGGACAGCATTGTGTTCAAATTCTTTGAACGAATTAACCAGCAAATGTACAAATATCCTTATCTCCCAAAAAGTATTTCTTTCGCAATAGACGTCTCAAAATGTGTTGGCTAAGCAGTTTTAAAGAAACATTTTAAAGGATTAGAACTATCATTCGCTTTTACTTTCAGTTTCTTCATTAATAGGGGAAGTGATAGGTCAATCATAGCGAAAGAACTGACAGCGAAACGTTGGGCACTAAAATATTTTGAATCTTACTTATATGAACAAGGAAATGACAATGGAGGTTCTAACATATCATAGTTTATTAGTTTAGAACATTTCAAAACAAATTTCGATAAAAATCACGGATTCTACAAGTATATCAAAATGAAACCCGAACCAAAAATTGAAAATAATGTGCAAAGAATAATATAGCCTAATGCGAAAATCTATAGGAGTTTCTTAAACTCTCTTAAAATTTGAAATTTTATATGGCCGTAACCTTAAGATACCGGTATGGCATGTAAAAATTTGAACGCTAAGGTACTTATAGTGGTCGTTAGTGTCAATAACATTCAAGCCTCTCAGTGGGAAAAACGGGGTAACGAACGTAAGTTTCATAAATTTAGATTGTGTAATATCGATCCCAAACGGACAAGGTAAACACGTTTGAAGAAAAAGGACAACTTTACTTAAATTAACTGACTATTATTCCCTGTAGATTCCCATACTCGTTTAGGCGGACACTATGGAAAAAATATTATGCAGCAAAATGAAACTAACATCGAGAGAACCTATCATGAGATATAACTAATTTCATTAAAAACTGCCAGAAATGTTATATCAAAAAATTATCTACTTTAAAGATTGGGACCACACTATAATGAAAGGTGGTAATAGGGAACTAGTAAAAGCGTTAGGAGTAATCTTGCTTTTACGTTATTTTAACGGTATATTGTTACTAACTGTTGACAATTAGAAGCAATGTAAAATGGATTCATAGTGAATTTTACCGAAGAGATTCCTTGCCGGTATCATACATGAGATTCACTTATCAGTAATTTGGTATTCCATAGGAGGTCAGCATACCTAACTCCCAATTCCCCAAGCACTACCAGTTCCTCCGGTTTTGATTTTCCCTTTTTCTCCCCTATCGTATATATTCGACCGTTTGTTGTTTTGCCGTCTAATTGGAATTTCGCAATTTCTCTAATTTGTTCGGCTATGTGCCCTGGGCAAACAATGCCTAAGTCCGGAGGTTCTCCTTTTGCCGACCAAACCTCTGATTTCGCCCAATCCTTTAAATATTTCCTTTTCCCATCGGTCCTTATATTTAATGACAGCGCTCCCTATGGTTCGGTATTTATTCTCCTTAGTGATTGTTTTATTGTTATTAGTCATCTGCGACACTGCTCCTCCGTGGTACAAAGCATCAGACAAGGCTTCTTATACATATGTATTTCAGTATGCTACCCGTTGGTTTTGAATTGTGAGAAACTACAAGTGCGTGGACCGCCCACCGGCCCATCGAGATCTGACCTTTTCCGTCATTTTTTTAAAGCAATTTCTGTCCCGTTTCTTCCTATATATTTTGTAGATGGTCCTATCATGTCCATTTCAATGTATTCTCGTAGCTCCTCCCTCAATTTCTCCATCTGTTCTCTTAGGCTCACTACCTCCTCCTGCATCTTAGCCACTTCATCCTGGGAACATCTGAAATCATCACGGACTCAGCCCAGCTGTCTTTTTTTTGAGGTTGGATGCCCTCAGTTCCGAATATTCGGACAAAATCCCTTAAATTTTCATCAAAAGTTTGTGGACATGGAGCCCTGGCAGATTTACTTCTTCATAAAACCGCTTGTGGCTGGACAAAGTCCTCATATTCTTACATCCTTCCTTGAAGTCTTTCCTCCAAGTAGCTTTATCAGGCTCGCCTTTTTGACCGTTAATACCCGTTTCGGGTGTTTCCTCGGCGTTTGTGCAGATCTTTTCGTTATTTTGGCCAATTGCTTCTGGAGTCCTGGAGCCAGGAGCTCTGCTCCTTTTCGCTGCTCTTGTTTAATGTCTACCGAATCGTCACATTGTCACGACCACGAGACTTCGACAACCATAAACAAAAACAACAAATCGGATCACGGCTCAGGCCAAGGTGAAGCGTGATACACTTTTGCAAACGCACCAACAATGAAATTGAGGGTTGTTTGTACAAATGACATGCCTTGTAGCAACAAGCGCAAATATCTTAAAACATGAATGAATATAAATAGAAGGAGGAAAGGTGCAGAGAAGACCAGTGAAGTCCAGACATAGTGGTCTAGGACAGTTGCTGTCTAGGGGGCTGAACAGAATAGGGTCGTCCTTCAGGGCAGGTTGAACGGCCGGTTAGAGAGCGTTCGGGACCAACTTACGCGCGGTCATCCAAGATGGCACTTTAGGTTACAGATTTCCGAGAATCCTTTCTCGTGAGCGTGATCGTGGCGTAGCAGAGGTTATCATCAAGTAATCCTGACGAAACTTACGGGCCTGGAACAATCACCACTATAAAACGTAAAGCAAAAGCTTTTCTTAAAGCAAATCTTACCTTAAAAATTTCTTTTCTGTTATATTGTCTACCGATATTAGATAAATTGAGTAGCTGAAAAAGACAACGGAATATATTGTCACGATTGCGAAAAAAGTATTGTGGATTTTAATATATACTTGGATCAGAGTTCATTCCATACTCTTTACATTTAATGTTTTGAGCTTAATATTTACGTGGTACATTTAAAGGCGAACAGGTTCTACTATACCTTTGTTTTAAGTTATACTTTAGAAGACGTTGTATAAAGGTTAATACAAGATCAACATTCAGATCATAATTAACAGTAATACTTTGTGAAGTACCAGAGCTATTACGGATACGTATCACGTGTCGACGACATTTCGAACCCGTTAACAGGAAACAAGCCGATAAATCGCACTTTTCCCAATTTGTTCGGCGAACGCATTTTTCTAACTTTTCATTTGGACTTTTCACCTCGGACACATTTCACTAGATCAGGATAAGCGCTTTTCACCTGCGATAACTTGCCGCTTACGATCTGTAACAAGGCAAACTCTGCCACACAAAATCCATTGTTAAGTGACAAATGCGTTACAGCGGATCCGATCGATACGATTTGTAAACCTAAATGGGATGGCAAAACGTCAATCCGGCAAGTCGAGCTGGAGATGACAACAGACGTATGCTCGTTTAATTTTTTTAGGATTTTCCTTTCTATTGATCGAATGTTATACGATTCTTGATCACATCGGCTTTCACTGACACAAAAAAAAGTTTATCCCGCGAGGGCGAAACTGTACCCTCTCGCCGCATTTAAATGAATTTTGAGCCGGCTTATTAAAAGTTTGTTCGGAAAGTTAACACTTTTTCTTGTGCCACTCCCTAACCAGGGAAGTATTTTATTTACATTTTTAATTGTGTCCGTTACGTCTAGTATTTTCGACCTTATCCTGAGCCGATTGGAACTTCAAAAATAATGAAATAAATGCCTCTGAAAGTATTATGAAGTTTCGAAAGCATTCATTGGGACGACGAACAAAGGAATGTTTTTAAATGTTTCAAAAGGGTGCGCGGCGAAGATGTGGAGTGGGGACTGCTGTAGAGTTAATTGAAAGACTTTTAAATTTGTTGAGAGGAAGGAAATTGTAATTTTTTATGGAAAAGCTTTGGTCTTCCCTCAAGAATATTTTAAAACCTACTTCGAGACATTCTTTCAGAGTCATATATATATATTTTGCTCGGTGGGTATTTGGAGATTGGGGTCCTGGTTTGATCATAAATGTATGGGGTTTATTGAAAAACAAATTTATTATATTTATTCAAATTGCTTATTAATAGTTCACTGCGGTAATGCTCTTTATGAAAGATGTGTTAAACGAACATGTTTATTGAAAAATTTGTTACACTCTTTAAGCTGTTATCACATCACCTAATCAATTTTTCACCACGAGTGTTACCCCCTATGCCTTGACGAAATAAGGTATTCCTTATCCATACATTCCATTTTCAATAGCTGCACAGATTAGGATATTTGAACGCTCCTATTAATTCTGAATGATTTTAATTAAAATGCGCGTATACAAAAATTTGCCCATTTAGCGTTACACCCGATTATTTAAATTAATACCCCTTTAATCGAATCCTTAGGGATACTTCGGCTTCTGTTTATAATATTATTAAATTCTTTTTTTGTTCCGATCCGCTCGAGAGCGATTAAGTAACCAACGAAAGTGTTATTACTCCCAGTAGAACAAATATTTTCCCATTACATCTCTATCGCGCCCTTCAAAATATAACAAGTGAGAGAGAAAGAGAACGAAGTAATAATTAATGAATCCAGAATAATCTGAGGGTAAAATCCAATCAAAGTTTATTTATGGAAAAACTTTCATTATTTTTTAAATGCTCTCTGAAGCAGTGATTATCTTCCACTTAAGCTGGGAATTTATAATCTTTAAATTTACTGCTGCGTAAAGGAAGATACAGGACGTGTTCCGCTGGATCAGATACGTGCAAGTTGTACCACTTTGCTTAAGGCATTTACACGGTGAGTAACAGCGTCGTAGCTGTAATTTTTTGACGGTGCATTTGTAACATGGTGAATAAATTAAGCAAAATTCAAGGGGTAATTTTTGGGAGAAATGCTGAAACCACTCAAATTTTGTCAAGTGATACAAAGTGATTCGTGTAGAAGGAATGGTGTCGCTAATTTTTTTTTTAGTGGCTACCTCAATTTATTATTACTTGATTTGAAAAAATAAATAAAACGAGTAAATTTGAAAACTATTATTTAAATTGTTAGTCGAAGTTATTCGGACTCAAATTAATAGTACCCACACCGGCCCACAAATAGAGTAAATAGTTAAATTACAAGAATAATATTTATTTGTTTCAGGTTTTGAATTTACGCAAGATTAATAAATAATTAGGGTTTATCACATTCACTAATGTATGGAAATAAAGTATTTGCAATTTTCTAAAAATATAGATGTTAAGAATTATTGTAGAATATAGAATTTTCTTCTTTTCCGTTTTAACTCTCAACTATATTATTAGTACCTATTGTCACGAACACGAGACTTCGACGACCATAAATAAAAAACAATTAATTAGATCACGTCAGGAGGAAGGTGATCTGTGTCGTACTTCTAACAACGAAAGCGAGAGTGCTTATGAAAACGACACCCATTACAACAAGAGTAAAGATCGCAAAACAACGCTAAATACAAACAGGAGGAGGAAAGTAGTGGGGAGGACCATTTGGGTCCAGACGTGTAGACTAGGACAAGTGCTGTCCAGGGGGGGCCGCCCGGAAGAGGGCCGCCCTTTAATGGACTGGCCGGACGGCCGGTCTAAGAAGAGGAGAGTAGAAAGAGTATCCGGCCTGAGACTGTGGTCCTTCGTCGAAGGGTCTAGAGAAGAGCCGAACGCCCGAAGGAGAATCTACCATCCGCCATACCAAGAAGCCCTCCGCCATCTCACGTGTTATGGAAGCCAGAAGGTCCGGACGACAGTCGATCTTGTAAGTCACCACCCTCGCCTCTCACGCTCCAGCCCTTGGGATTCGCTGTGCCTCATTTTCTTCTTTTATTCTCATTTCTTTCGTTTCTTGCCCCGATCTTTAGGTACTCCGCCCCTTGCGAGAAATAAAGCTTTTTCGCCTTTTTTCGTTTTAAACCTGTCTCTTTAACAGCAAGCTCTACCCCGTAGCTACCATCCTCTTACCTCACGCGGCCGTGACACAGGGTGAAGTGACACTATTTTAGTTCTCTCTCAGGAGTTACATTTGAAACCCTGTCGTATAAGCTTTTAGTGGTAGGCACGTTATCTAAATCGCTTCCGATTTTGTTTTCTCTCGTTTGGTTTCAAAAATCGAGACAAGATTCGAGATTAAACCCTATGGTAGTAATACAATATTTTACTTATTTTTAGTCTAATTTTGTACTTGCCTCCAGATATCCCAAAAGTCTCAAACTATACATTATCGATATTCGTATTTCGCCGTACCACCAAAGCTTAAATTAAAAAATAAAATAATAAAAATTTGACAGGTTTATATGTATAGGTTTTATGTCGAAATATCTGAAGGTATGTAATGAACTAAATTATCTAAAAATAGGTACTACTGACGAAATCAATTTTGAAATGTTTACATTTGAAATGTTACAATCCAAAATTTCAATAATTCACCGTCACCAAGTAGGTAAAATGTAACACCTGTACTTGCAAGGAATCGAATTACTGATTCAAATAGCAAAAAGTGTAAAATTTTACAACCAAGATAACTGTAATTTCAGAGTGTATACAGCTGCAAAACTGTAAGTTTTGTACTGTATCAGCCACAATTGCTTCAACTTCAGAATTCAGCTTCTTCAACTTTCACTGACCTACTATAGCTGCCGAGTTGACTTGAATTTCACTGGACTTCTAGGTTCCACGAAATATTTGTTTTGTTATTGACACAAATTTAAAACTCATTGTTCCTTCAAGTGAACCTAAAAAAGGGCAACATGTGGAATGAACAACAAGATGCAGTCATTTTGTTTGTAAAATCTTAGAATCAGCGTTCACACACTCCTAGTCTTATAACCAATGTTCTGTTGCACTTGTTTTATTATTAATCTCACCTTCTGTAGCTATTGGCCATGTGTTCGTTCTGTTTGCATTGCTGCTATATGTAATACAAGATAAAATACTAACAGAGAATTATACACTTTAGCAATTTTCTCCAAAATATTTTACTATTTTTCTTCGCTCCTTTTTAATCGTTTCTCTCCTGTTATTACGAAAATGAAACACTATCGATACCAACACCACGAATCACCAAGCATTAACCTCGTCGTCATTGGCTGTTTTTTTTTTCCAATTCTATAGGTCAAAGAGTATAGGACGCAAGAAATACCCGGCTAGCTTCACAAGTGCGCCGAATAAGGCGTTATTAGCATTTTTTAGCGATCTTTCCCGGAACGGATATATCCTTATATTAGATTAGGTTTCCATGGAAACCGGGCGCAAAGGAAAAGGATCCCGTATTTATTGCAGCTAACTTAATTTCCCCACATCCGGAATCTTATTCGCGATTATCCCTCATTGTTGTGTGTTTAGATTAGAAGGTGTTTTCATCCTTGAGTCCCCGCATAAATCTTTCCCCTTCCCCCGGAATCAGTCAGTCGCATAAATATTTATAAGGTCATTACTGAGGGTGATTTTTCTCTCTCCTTTCCGGAAACCTCTTCTTGAAATATTTCGGGGATCTAAATATGAAGTCGTTTTTCGCAGTGTCTCATCGGTTAACCGAGTCCACGATGATTATTATCACCGTGACAAGTACTAATTATTCATCAAGCCTTGACATTTATCCAGTTACATTTAGGTTAGCACGTCGACTTCAACCGACGCCCGTAATTTGTATGTTTGGAGTGAGAGTTCTCGGCACCCTTCCATGACGTCTGTCGCTAGTATCTTTTTTCGACGACGGAAAGGATGATATAAATTATTAAAGACAAGATGAAAGCTTAATGTTAGGAGGCAGGTCCCTCCTTTCAGGAGGCTTATCTCATATTAATATGCATTAAATTCTTAAATGATAAAGGAGACGGCTTAATAAGCTAACGGGAATAATTGAATATCGTACTTATAAAATTTTAAATAAGTCACTCTCCTGTAAAAATGTTATTACTTTCTTACTATATCGGGAATATCGAACAGATGGAGCAATACGGGCAAAAGGACATTTTCTTCACCACATCGCCACACCACACCACATAAAGGAGACGGCTCAATAAGCTAACGGGAATAATTGAATATCGTACTTATAAAATTTTAAATAAGTCACTCTCCTGTAAAACTATTATTACTTTCTTACTATATCGGGAATATCGAACAGATGGAGCAATACGGGCAAAAGGACATACTCTTCACCACATCGCCAAACAATCAAAAATTATAGAAGCGGCTTACTTGCAGTAACTTGCACTCTGATAATTTAGTGTGTTCTGATTTTGTTTTTGTATAATAAGCAATTTTTACTTTAGGCATCCTTCAACATTGATCTAAGCTGCTTAAATATGGTATACTTGTATAGATGGATTCCTGTCAACTTTTTACCTATTTCACTATTTCCTATTTCACTAAATTCACATTTAAAAATGAAGACATATATTTTTGCGTACAACGGATTAGCAAAGAGTTAATAATCAATTGTACTGTAAATATTCAGTATCGTAAATTGACAACCTTCCACAGAAAATACGGATATGGGCTTTAACACAGGAAGAAATATGAAGAAATTCGACCTTATTAACATATTCTTGGGTGCTGTGAGCACATGCATGTGAATCGTATCCCAATATCTGGTACAGCAGTGGATAAGGTTTATGAAAAAAGTATTAAAATAGTAACATAGAACATAAGGTATATGTACCTGACGGGGAAAACTGGCAATGTCGCACAAGGAATAAACAGACTATAGATAAATGTACTTGCCTTTAGTGAAGAAGATGGCTTGGTGACCGATAATGTACTGTGAACAAACACAATATATATTAAGCAAGTAGGTAGATAGGACACATCAGAATATCAGAATGGAGATGCATTAATAGTCTGAACGTATGAAATAAATGGTGATTCTCTCGACATCAGACAGAGTCACTTATGATAAAAACGAATGTCAGAATAACGGAAGGAAGTTAAAATTGAACAGCTTTATGAGGACTCAAAGAACGCAAGAAACAATGTAAAAAGGAAATGATGTTACGCTTCTGTTTATTCAGAGCCTTGTAATTACCTTTGTTTCTGATTCCGATAAAATTTAAAATGAATTGTTACCAAATTTAAGACATTGTTAATAATTTCAGTCTGAAACATCCGATTTCTGTCAATTTTTCGTTACAGTTAGATAATAACATAACACACCTATCCTGAAAACTTGAACGCTGAGAAACTAAGCGAGCTGGTCCTATGGAACAGGAGAACTTTTGGCTAGGAGATTCTTATCTTAATGGCCCTGTTAACAATTGATATAGGAAGTTTAGTATATTCGGAAAATAATTTATACAAACTTGAAAAGGGGGATACGTTGAATTTGGTCATACACAAAAGATATACGTGATTGGTTTGCTGAAAGGGAAGTAGCGTGGATTGGTCAGAGAATAGAGAAAATAAGAAAAGCAAAAGAAGAGTTTTGATGCGAGAGTGCTCAGAAATAGAGGATTATGAGAGGATACACGATGCAATGAACTTACACGAAAGTCAAGAAAGCAGCGAAGAACGATCCAGATTGGGACTGTTTGGTATATTAACGATAAAACCGAAACACGCGAAAATCATATTTGTAGCTGTCCTCTTCGTCGACATGTACTACAATAATTTTGTGCATATTTCTCTCTATTTATCCATTTATAGGAAGTTTTATTAAAATTCACTCATATTTCACACACATACATCTCTAGCTCGTATACACTATCTCATATATACACTCAGGTTTTTATCACACAGGCATTTAATTGTTCATTTATATTATAGTAATATTCTAACGACAAGTCCAATATTTTTCGTCCCGTAAAGCCCTATTAAAATGTCCCAAATATAGCAGGTATTCTACATTAACATCTAGTAGTAACCACAACGATATACATACACCAACTTCAACAACAACGAATTGAGATGACACGACTTTTTCTAAAGTATGTGAGAAATATGGGACAATGTGCATACAAGCAACGATTTTTCGGGACATTTTTATCTGCGCATTATCGTTCCTAAATCAATTGTAATATTGCCAACTGTGATATGAGACGTAACTTTATTGCCAAACGTTTTGAGTCTTTCATCTGCAATTTCCATCTTATACAAGGATAATTCACAACTGCTAACTAACTTCCTTTAACATACGAGTATAACTACCCATAAATTTCCTCACTATTGCGAATTTCCAGCTTTGAACTTCACTGCATTGCTATTCGTTACCTCTTCCTCTTCCATACTATTAAATTTAATAATTGCTTCCGATCCCGTCTGCGACTTCTTCAAAAAGCATATGTGTGCTTCAACCTCACTTGGCACGGAGAAAAACTGAGTAGAAATGACGAACGTCATTAGCAACGAAATTCCTACACCAAGGATGCACGTAGAAAAGGGAAACAGAGAGAGTAAGAGAGACAGATGGGTTCATCTGATTTAATCCGCTTGGCAGTTATACGCACGCTATAATATCATGTGATTATCCGGCTGCTTCAAAGGTTGTCTGATGCACTTGCCAAGTACCATTATAGGTGCTCCTGTAAGGTAAAGGAAAATTGACAAATGGGATTATGCTGGTTAAATGGAAAAGGATCAGGTGGGATACAAAAAAGCTCTACGTTAGAAATATGTACGTAACCGTAGTCTTTAGAGTTTACCCTTTTTCCTGAGTAATTATCTGTTTTAATTAATATTATTGTCATAGGGCAGAAAAAATGTGAATTTAAAAATGCACTGTCCATATAAACCTCCGAAGAATCGTTTTCTCAAAAAATAACATTTATATGTTTGAATCCCATCGTGAGTGTAGGTATGAACTTTCTCTCTACAAATTTCTTAAAAACATTTGTATTTCCATTTATCTTCTATACCATATATCTTCTATATATCTAAATAGCTCTTGGTAAAATTTAAAACATTTGTTTTCCGTGCTGCAGCATTCACGTAATCCAAGAGCGCCTCGACAAATTAATACAAAACTTCCATTGTCACGTTTTCGAAATTTACGATTCCCCACTAATGTATGTAATCGGCCTGGATTTAGTGGCGAAATTATTTTTCTTTCCGCCTTTATTATATAACCGATACGAGATCCCGGGGTGGCTAATCTGCCCCGTTTCGCCCTCCGAATGTACAGTTTCATTTGCTCCATAGCCGAAAACAAAACCGAGGCAATCCGACGGGGGTAAGTAGAGAAAATCGTCTCATAAATTCTCTCTTAATAGATCAATTTATCCCTTATTGAATCCCATATTAAATGCCTGTTAAAGTTGGGGGGACATCGGCAAAAGGGCCGGAAATAGTTTCATTCGATCTAGTTTCTCAATGAAAAGGCGATTAATCGCCGCCGTTTCAATGGCACCACATTCAGATTTATCGAGACGGAACTGATAAAATTTAATCGGATTACCTCTACTTTAACAACCAGCACTGACATCGGTAATCCATTTTTGGATTTAACGATTGATGGGATTGGATGATATGAAACAGGGATAATTTTAAGTATTACCTCGTCTAGCTCATAACCAGCACTTCAATCGCCTTTTATTTAGCAAGTAAGTCAATTAATAGGAATGAGGGTGGAGGTGCTCTTTGTTTCCATGCAAACTTGTGTAGAAACGTTTGAAACAAAGTAATGTTTAATTTTAGGAGTAATGGTATAAACAAATATCTGAATTTTCATTTATCTCGCTCTTAGGAAACACTTTCGTGGTATTCCAGGCAGTCAGAAACCCTAACGAAACGTATTAATCGAGGTAGTCTCACAACCGCCACCTCGGCCGCCAACGAAGGCATTCGACCCGCTAATTGCTGAAATTGCATTTTCCTGCGTAATAATTCCACAGTTTTAACGGAAAAGTTTCTCTTCCACTTGTTGAGAGCTTTTATTTGTTCGAGGGAGTCTCCCCGACTTTCCTCTCAAAATGAAATTATCTTTGTAGCAACATCAGAAATGCGACGAAAACAATACCTTTGAAGGCATGAAAAGCTTCAGCCTGAAAAGTTTCAATAGTACTTTATTGAAGGACCGCCTTTCTATTGAATGTAATTGAATTTACGGGCGCGCCAACTGCCTTTCACATCCGAATTATCATAATCCTTTTAGTTTGAGTATTTTCATTGGTGAAGATGAGTCGAGGCTCTTTTTCTCATGTGAATTTTGGCCTTTGAATAACTAGAAGTAGATTGTAGTGAACCATTCGGGATCGTTTGAATTTAAACAGAATTGCAACTCAAAGTAAATAAACGAACCTTTTTTATTTTGGAGCTTTCAGGATAATGAATAAACTTTAAAACAATCCATTTTAAAACTGAACGCAAATGTTTAGTTTATTCATTAGATATTTTACAACTATAAATTAAGATGAAATTAATTTTTACTTGGTACATAAAAATTAATTTGATTTGCAACTTACCCAGATTAGACCAAGTCAATCAATCACCAATCTGGATTAGTGCCAGATCGGTTGTGTTTTAAACGTGGCAGATTTTAGCGCTTTAATTTTGGTATTCTTAATTGGATGTTATTAATCGCAATTTGAATAGGTTTGTTTTCCAATACCAGTACGAATTAAATTTAAATTGAAAACAGAGTGACTGCTAACTTGCCCCATTGATGTATAATGAGACATTTCATGTTTGCTTCATGAATATGATTTTTTATTGATAAACTCAGTGCATATTTATAACTGATTAATTTTATCACGACGTCCCTTCCTGAAAAGAATCACAATTATATCTGTATTTCTACTTGAAATTTTGTCTATTTTTTTTGTAGAAGTGTTACAGTTGAAAGTATTTCTGTTATTAATGTAAAGTAAATGTGTGATATACTTGATAGAATTGTCATAGGAATTGCTTACTTATCTATGAAAAATCGTCGTTTAGTGTGCAATTAGGACAAAATTTCTCTCCACGGCGAAACTGATTAGTTGATTTTTTTTTGGATCAGGCCTCGCATATTAGGAATTTCTACACCAAATCCGTTCTCAATTTTAAAATTTATATTTCAGGATCTACTACTGAAACTCGGGAGGTAAATAAGACTAAAATAATAAATTTGTATTCGATTTCCATCTGAAAACTACCAGTTTTATAAATCTGCAACTACTGCTGCTACTTTCAAAAAACCTAAGTGAAACTGTTTTAAAGAGGCGGAAACAATTATAATCACTTTGGGTCAAATCGGTCGAAATACAGACTACGTCATACATCACATTGTACACATCATGATGATTTATCCCACAACAAAATTCGTCCACGTGTTCTCCAGTTATAATCACTGTTAGTCTGAACTGGAAGTGAACTTCTGGTGACATATAGCCTATGATACTTCTGACAACCAACGAGCATTATACACCAAAAGGGGTGGAGCTATTAGGAAGTTAGGGTTGAAGAAACATGCATATGCATATGAATAAAACATGCATATATCAAAAAGTCTAAAAATTGTCGTCGAATACCAAATGCGCATATGCACCTCTTAAATAAAAAACGTCCTGACAATTGACTAAAAATATTATACTAGTTAGTCATGATAAAATAACAATACAAGTAATGCTATCATTTACTGATAAGAATATCCATTTCTACTGGCTTTTATATGATTTATCAATAACTTTAGAGAACTATTGAATCAATTTTAATCGTTTCGTAAGGTGGGCATTGTTCTCTTTTTTGCTGTGCTACACACACAATAGACAATGATGTTAGAATTATTCAAATCTGCAGCATCGAACGTGTTAACCCCCCACTGAATAAGTTTAACAGATTTTTTAGCGGCATCATCGACTGCTGTTTTTTCAAATGCGCCGTTGAACATTTTTTGGTGCTATTGTCTGGGAAGCGTCGTGGTTATGGTTAATAACTGTCCTGTGAAGCAAAATTTATTGTTATATATTTTTACTACTTCAGCCATTTCTTTACAGAGACGCACGACCTGCATGGCCGATTTCCCCATAATTACTTGGACCACCCGTAGAAGTTTTCACCCGTAAATTCATACTCTAAAGAATTTTTATGTTTCAGCGACTGTTCGATTTACCCTGAAAATATATGCAGGAGTATTGGCCCAAACTAGTGGGGCGGGTAGTTGGCGTCGAAATTAAATCCTCCGAAAAGGTACAAGCTTCAATTAAAGTGATTTAAGGTCGAAGATTTTTCTGACACGAAAACGTGGAATGAATCACAACCCTCCAAATACCTCTCCTATATAATCGAAAAATAAACTTACGTAATTGGAAAAACTTACCCCGAACCCGATAAACTTCCCTCCCCCGTATCGTTGCCGGGATCCGTACTTCGTGTGTACTTTAATCGCCCAATCTGGACGGCCTGCGTGGCTCGCGAGGCGTACGCAGACCTCACCCTCTAATAGAATTACCTTTTTAGGGCAATAAGATTCTCGGGGCGCACACACACGTCCCCGTTTCCGGTGCGAGCGCTTCGGATACTTAATGATGTATAACAGGAAACGGTTTAATTGGAATAAAAGCTCTCGGATTCTGCGGTCACCGGATGGTGGAGGAGTACGGCTGGCACAAAAATTCTTTTGGGCGATTTAATTCGCGGAGCAGTTAAGAGAAACTCCCGAGATGAAACTATCCCGCGAATAAAATGGAGAGCGAAGAGGGACGCGAGTGTGCGTGACGGGTAATCCGTAGGTTCGTCCCTTCGAAACTTGCTTATCAACGTCGTCTTAACTTGTTTGTGAACTACTTTGGAAGATTTATGGAAAAAATGATGGCAGCTTTTATGTCGAGTTTTCAGTATGCCAACGTCTCAGTGTTGGTTTTAGGATACGTGTCAGATTATAAAAAAGAAATAACCATCCTCTAAGAAAAATGCTTAAATGATGCGTCACAACCCATGCTAACTGGTTTCAGCTTGCTATATATTAAGGGATCTAATTTTACCGGTGTGTTCGACTTCTTGCCACGGTCAGAAAACTGCCGTGGTCAATTTGAAGAGCAGGAAGTCAACGATGCCGCAGGTAAAGTACGTTAAATAATATGCATGCAAATTTGGAATATGAATTTAACCTTTGTCGATTCAAACGAAGCACAGTAGTGCCTAACTAATACTAGTAATAAGTATCTATACGTAACATATCTGCTAGTTTATATTTGTACCACTGAAGGAAACTCTTCAGATACTTTATTGATGAAGTCTAACCGAGTTATCTGTCGTATATATGTGACAGCAGCATTTGGCTGTGAAGATGTTACTCCTTTTTTTAAACGGTTTTGCACATTTCCCTTCTTCTCAACTTAATATTAATTTCTATTTGGGCATCCAGTAATGCCTTAATAAAGACATGAATATTCGGATTTGATGAATAAAATTTTTCATTAAATTTCTAATGGAAACTTGACAAAAGTATGAGTATATCACATAGTAAAACTGATCAACTCGCTTTAATCCATCTTTTACATTACCTTCCACGGAAAAGGGATAATCTGAACGACCGCTTCCCCGCGATACCTTAACCTGACCCGGCGCTAAAGCGCTAAATGGCGCTTCTTGAGTCATTACACATTTAATAGAACCGTCTATTTATGGGAATACTCAAACTCATTAAACATTATATTGAATTGAATCAGTACTCAATACTCCGATTGGTAGCTTAATTTCTAACAATGATTCTTTTCAATTTAGAAGTCTTGTGGTATAAACTGAGCTCTTATCAACGTGGTCAAGCTTTGGAGTGACCACAGGCTTTTATGGGAAAGTTCAAACTCATTAATATTGTGTCGAATTGTGCCAGTGCTCCATTCTAGAGTGAAATCTCAATCTACAGTAAAACGTCTCCTCGATTTAGAAATATTGATGTATAAATTGAGCGTTGATTAGTGATTGTTGAGTCCTTAAAGATTCGTCACGATGTACTCTTCTATGGAAATGTTCACAGTAGTTAGTTCAATTTTTAGCGATGATTCCTTTTAACCTGGAAATGTTGTGGTATATATTGAGCTGTGATTAGCCCATATCAAGTCGTTAAACTTTAAAGCGTGGGAAATCTCAAACTCATTTGTAAATTAATTTTTGCCATCCAAACCTAGTATCAATTTGGAAATATTGGAACAACTATATTAACTATAGGACGAGAGAAAAAATGTAAATTAGTAAAGTTAAGAAAATTACCATTAGTGCCACTTATGCACTTGAAATCAATAAAGGCTGATACGCGCAACCGCGTCGTTAAAAAATCGCTGATATATACAAATTCATTAAAATAATCCAGTAATTACGAAATTCCCCTTGAATATTAATAAAACGAGTTAATAACTTTGCCGTTTATTTAAAGCAAACCGAAGTGCCAAACGGGCAAGAAAACGCTAAAATATTTCAAACACAACGTAAAAAAGTTATTTAAAAACATTATTCTGATACAGACTCGACGAACATTTGGACAATTTTAAACAAATTTCCATTAACACTTCCTTGAAATTTAAAACACGTCCGTCTCGTGTGCGTGAACTATAGGAATTAATTGTGATGACTCCTGAATTGAAAAGTGTGAAGGTATTTTTCTAGTTTAGGTAACGAAAAAATACTGCTAAAATGAGGACCGGCTACGCCGGCCAAACATAAAAGCGTGAGTCACTGATAAGGGCGATGCAGAGACGAGAATAGGGTAAATAACTTCATTAAAATACTCATGGCAAATTATTATTTGTTTTGCTCACAAAAAAAATTGAAAAAAATTTAACGCTCCACAAAGGGTGAATCCATTAATTATGTTCAGTTGAAATCACCGCTCGGTAATTAGTTCAGAGCACAAAGAAGCGTAGGTTGAAATTGGAATTAATTATATTCATTAATTCAATAAAAACTAGGTACTGAGATAACAAAAACCTTGCAATGACATCTGTATTCAGAAAAAGCAAAATTATAATGCCTGTATGGTAGTCAATCAAGAAGAAAGATTCACTTAAGGCGTCTTTAAATGTCAGCAACACCGTCAAATGAAGCATGTAAACTATAGTTTTAAAATTATTAAGAAAACGTCAATATTGGCCGTACGATCAAAATTTTTCCATACCTTGTAATAACTATGGGATTTGAAGGTTTTAAATTTTGTGCTACGTTTTAAGGAGTGGTTAACGATAATCGTTTTTCGCAAAAAATATTATATCGTCGAAGAATCTTTCCTACCAATGGTGAAAAATGGAACTTCTTTCCACTGAAATTTAGTTGAATAATGTTATTCAATTATTTTGAATACTGATTTCTGCAATTTCTTCATGGATTACCCACGCAAGTTACACTACATCTATGGTAGTAATAGAATAAAGCACCCTGCACAAGTGGAATAAGGGAATGTTTAAATATTTTTTAATAGGAAGTATATCAACAGATATCGGAGCTTTTCTGGTTTGCATGCCTTCTGGACCTACGTACCCTAGATTATTTTTAATGGGACTAAATATACGAATTCGATAATTTATGGGAATGGAAGGTGTACTCCTTTTCCTAGCTAATTCTATACTATGAATTTCTTAAATGTCCAGCAGCTTAGATTCCAAATGTTTTAAAATGTGTTTAATTGCAATTTTTTGCAGCAAACGCAGACTTAACATAAGGATAATTGTAGCGTTCAATAGTCCTAATTTTTTAAAAAAAGTTTTAATCAAATTGTATCAAACGTGCCTTGGACAAGTAAATCGACTAAATGCACATATACTCATACCCACAATATTGTTGCAAAGCTTTAAACTACTGTGAAGTAATTTACACGTATCCTGAAAGTGCTTGAACTGCGCTCCTACTTATGTGGAACTACTCAGTTGAAATGTATTACCCAAACAGATCAATTAGCTAATGTAGCTAAATAGAAGTATTCGATAACTCTCGTGTGGAGATTAGCTTCAAAATAAGTAAGAATTTTAAGTATTTAAACGTGAACTGAAACAAATTTTTACATGTAAATATTTTTATGATATTTTCTGTTTCATGGAACATTACCCTTTAATGGGTCTGTTAAATCATTTTCAGCAATAAAAAATCACAGTAATATCAACTAACATAGACAAGAAAATAGAAGCACAATAAATCAGCAATGAAACGAACACTTATTAAATTCAAAAATTAGAGCATCCAAAGAAAATTTATATTCACAAATGTCTTGTGAACTTCAGGTATATGATGTTTGTTTAGCCCCTTGAAATTTGCCAAGTGTAATTAATTCAAGGTGAAAAACACGTGCTATATCGTTCAATGATATTGAACCTCAAAGACTGTTTAAAAAAAGCAAGCATGTGTGAAGCAAACCCATTCTCTAGTAATATGAAACAAAATTCACCAGAATACGTGAAATATTCTATGTTCTTGATGTCCTAGTGGACATATAAAATGTCCAGGACGGCATAGAACTTCTTAATACGATTAGTAAATTTAAAAGCCACATCTAAGTGCATATCGACATTTTAAACATTCAGCAAAAGACACAATATTACTATTAAATTTGAGATTCGTGATAACTATATAGGGAATTTTCCTGGAGTAATTAATAAGATTTTGTCGTATTGTTTGCTACGTGACTGATACATCATTTCTCTGGAAATGTTTAAGAATGGTACAAATAACTAACAGTCATACATCTAAATCTGTTAGTGAAAAAACGAAGAACAGCAGCTCATTTTCAACAGATAGGGAGCTAAGATAATTAAAAACAGTAATTAAGTACATCTGTGAAATATGCAAACCCTACTGAAAAGCATAAAGGAATCATATGAAGTGAAGCACATATGGACGGTACTATATAGAGATTAATTTAAACCTGTATGTAATACCCAACAGCCTAGTAAATATAATCAGTTTCTGTTCAAAAATAAGAAAATAAATAAATGTATTCTTCATACGTAGGAATTAACAAGGAATAGCATGTCTGTTACGAGCAGTATGAGAAGGAAACATCAGTTTTTTCTCTTACAAAAGGACTCAAAATGATTACTACTTACATTTGTCAAACTTGCTTCAATTCTCCATGTTGTTTAAAGCCTCCATATTGTAACACATCCTCCTGCACTGTTCTAAAGTCGTAGAAATGAAATCTCTGAGCGATACTGGAAACTGCAATCCAGAAACCAACTATTTGGTTTTGTTCCAAATTTATATTCACCTTTCCAGAAAGAACGTAGTTAAATTCGTATTGGTTATTATCTTCAGTAGCACCTCGACACTCAGACGCACAACACTAAAATTTCTTTGACTCGCATTTTCTCCAGCACAATTGCTAAAACAAAACAGCACATTTCAAATTTGGGATGATAATAATTCAAAAAATATTGAGATGTTAATTGGTGAAAATCTCGATCTTCCACGGGATTGCTTAATGGGGACTCAATTCACCCTTGACCATTTCATACCTTGGCCTAAAATATCGACCATTATTTGGCGTAGCTTGTTTTGTATTCGTCGTTGTATAAAACATTTCACTATCTTTTGGGGAATGTTCCTTCAATATGGCGAATTCGCCAATTTATGCATTTGCTTTAACTGCCCTGTGTAGGTACTTAATGAAAAATAGGAAAATGTATAAAACATCTCTCTATACGGTTCAAACTAATCTGTTACAAAGTCCCTCCATTATTAGCAGCCATTCTGTGGCTACTTCTGCACATCTATTGATAATCTAGTTTTCGGGTGCTCATCATAGATTAACAAGTAACTTACTTCACCTCCCTGATAATTACTTATACAACGACTAGGCCTTTTCGAATACCGGAACTGCTCCCTCGCACACGGTTATCGCGTAATTTTATTTGAATATTTATGATCTACTTAGGCGAGTCAATTTAATCCTTTAATAACGTAATGCTTGAGCTCGAAAGGAATATGCGCCATTGCAGCGGAAGAGGGTATAATTTCAACGCGGTTGAGTACATTTTTAGAGAAAATACGTGTACGTAAGGAATCACTCGGACTTACATGCTTTTCGTTTTAAAAAATAAATAACCTTATCTCGTTCATGTGCTTCCGACGTCTCATTTTCGAGTTTAAACGTTTCGAGTTGCGATCACGAACACCAAAGCGTAAGAAAATTGAAAATCAGAATTTCGTTGTTGCGATATGCAAGTCTTGAATAAATATACTGTTTAATATAAAATCACACTATATATTTTAATTCTAAGTAAATATCAACAGGAGTAAAATAAATCACAGGATATAGTGTTTCGAAAGTATAAATACATTTCTATTTATTATATGTTTAGAATAATTTCGGTTCATTTTAACCCATACCGATTGGACAATTGTTATTTTTACATATTAACAAGTAATTTAATTACTCAACATTCTCTTCATATCTATCTTAATAATAACAACAATTTTCTCCAGAGAGCCATTGTAGGTTTATCCGTAAATACACTTGCTTATAATATGGATATACACATTAGTATTACTAGCCTCCACGTAGGGCTTCACTCGTGTATTTCGGCGGCGGCCTTAATTCCATCAAAGTGCTTTAGAAGGTATTAATGAAACACATCGGCAGCCTCTAATATACATAGTCGGAATATTTCTGTAGTTGTCTGAAAAAAGTAGAAGTTTTGAAACAGCATACCAAGAAGAATTTTTAATTTGTCCATACCAGTTGACAGGAAATCGCCCAACTTTCGTATTTACTTATCATTTTGTTTAATAAATGTCTAATTTAAAAAATCTCGCTCACGCATGTCGAAGCCTAATGTGAGAAATGAACAAATTAAACTTTTTCGATTAGGATTTTATGAGGTATGAAATTTTAATGAATAGCACTCATTTGTCGGGCCGAATTCTTTGGAGTGTTTCGAGCTGTGAAATCAAAGAATCTTGTGAAAGATCGCATTAATAGGACGGTAAGAGGGAAGGAGTAAGATGGGGCGAGAAGGAGTTCCAGCAACTTAGTCAATAAAATTTGAGAGCCATTCATCTGGACATGAAGAGAAATTTTCCTGTTATATTGCTCCTCCTTGGTTGTTTATTACGGTTTCTATTCATGACGATATAAATGCTCTGTAATTCATATTCCTAGCTACTTTTTAATTAACGGTGCCCGAAATGAAAACGACGCCGCCCAGTTGTTCCTCTAAAGATGTAATTTGGAAGAAAAAATGGAGAAAATTTATACTGGATGCTTGTAAGTAGTTTGCGAAATGTTTTGACCAAAAAGTAATAAATATATATATATATATATATATATATAATTTAACTATATAAATAATATTTAATATTGTACGTATAATTATATATTTTTATATCATATTTATATATAACTATATATATTTATATTACATACGTAATATATTATATATATAGCATATATATTATATTTTTAAATATTCCTAAATTTAGCACCACTCCACTAGAAATCCGTTGAAATAGTTACACTACAGATTTCAAATACAGTCGAAGCTATAGAGCGAAGTTGTATATAATGAAAATCTCTCTAGAATGGAATTATTACTGGGAACAAATTGTTCCTCATTATAACATAATGTTTAAAATATCTTTCCATAGTGAAATGAAACCTCTATACATTGAAATTTTTGGCGAATTTTTACCATTATCGTTACCTGTCAGGTAATCCGTCAGGTACTGAGTGAGTACTAGCTATTTACTCCGCCATCCCTTGTGCCTAAATGGATTATGGGGTCTCCCAAATCCATTTTGAAAGCTGCCAGCACGTGTGACAATTGAGTTTATGTCAGTTTTAAATCATGTCGTCGAAACGCAAATGTTTAACCCTAGCCAAAAGAATCTATGTTTTGGACGATCTTGATAAAGGCATAAAAAAAATTGACATAGCGGCTCAATTCGCAATCGCGCCGAGCAGTGTAACGCTAATTTCGAAAAATCGGGACTCTATTAAAAAAAGTCAGTTCAGCTAACTGTGCGAAATTTAACAATAAAAAATCTCGAGCGTGTATATACGATGATGTTAACGAAGCTGTATTGAAATGGTTTAAAGTAAATCGCGATAGTAAAGTTCCTATACCTGGGAATGTTATTAAAGAAAAAGCATTCTGCTATGCAAAGAAACTTAACAAAACTGATTATCGTGCCAGCGATGGAAGGATGCAGTCGTGGAAAAATCGACATGGTATCGTGCAAAAAAACTCACTTAGGAGAGAGTGCAAGTGGTGTTAAAGAAACGGTGTTAACGGATTTATTGAAACGGTTCCAGCCAAAACAATGAAACTGGATTATTTTTTAAATGTTTGCCTAACAAAACACTAACGTTTAAAAAGGATGGTGCTTTTGGACTAAAAAAAGTAAGGAAAGAGTTACGAGCATGCTTTGTGCAAACATGACTGGTTCTGAAAATTCGCATTTCTCATTGGAAAATTTAAAATCCAAGATATTTAGAAGGACTAAAATCGTCAGGATTATATTATGCGTTCAGTAAGAAAGCATGGATGACCGCGAAAATTTTGAAAACTAGTTAACAAACATAAATTATAAAATGGAGAAGCAGAACAGAAAGATTACCATGGTAGTCGATTATTGTCCTGCCCATCTGCAGGATTCAAAATTTACAAATGTTGAACTCGTGTTTGTAACCCCGAACACAACATCAGTATTGCAGCCTTTGGACCAGGGTATCGTTAAATACTTTAAAGTGCATTATATGAAGTGAATTGCAGACTTTATTGCCGCTATCGATAACAATGAAATGGACTTATTAAAAATTGATTTAAAAACTTGCATTAGAGATATTACATACGTTTGGAGTCGAGATGTAAGAAGTGATAATATAGCCAATTGTTTTAAAAAAGGGGGATTCACGAACGATGCGGATGATCATTGGGAAGAGGACGATGAAATTGTTTTATCTATTTTAATGCTTCAATTGGAAGAATTACGCAATACAGGACATTTATCAGAATTTTCGCTGCAGAGTTGCTTACATTTTGATGAAGATGATGTAGCAGCAATTCCTATCGATGAAAAAAATTCTATCAAATGTGTAAAAAGGACAAGACAATTTAACTCAAATCCAAGAAGAAAAAGAATGTGGAGAGGAACACGAACCAGTGAAGCCTACGGAACACAAAATAGCAAATTCATTAAAAATCATAAAGTCTGCATTACAATTTGAAGATAACATACCTGAAAACATTTTTCGGAATATTAACAATGTTGATCATTTTTTTGAAAACCAAAGTCCGTTATAGTGTAATGAAACAAATTGTAAATAAAATTTTAGACAAAATACATACACATGTATCTACTATTACTAGAGCATGTATATACTATTTACTTTTCGTATTCACTTTAATTTAAAGATTATACGTAGTATTTATAAACATAAAAGAAATGTAGAAATCTGTAAAACTTCGTTAAAAAATTGTTTTATATTACATCCTCCCTTTATTCCAATATAGTGGAAAGCTGATACACTGCACTATATACAGCTTCGACTGCAGTTTAACAGGCCATAACAGGCCAAGTACTTTACAAGATATACTGCATAACTTGTTACCCTGCAAAATTTCTAAGAGTTACTATTGACTTCTTATAACCGCCCTGAGATTTATTCAATAAAGTTCTCGTCTAACTGCGAAGCATGTCTTAAAATGATTTTCCAGATTTGGACGTGAAACAAGGAATAAAAACAATCATTAACTGCTTGCATATAATGTTTTATCTATAGAATTTTACTGACCACAAACTCTATATAATCCTATTAACAACTTTACAGCAAACTTAGAGTGGCATACATAGGCTCCAGGCACCTTTATAATAATATCGATATAAGCATCGTGATGGCCTCCTTATGTGGAAGGTTAACGACTCCCCGATAAAAGGGACGCTGCTCACAATACTACGAGACGACTGTAACGCAGCTCGCATGATTACATACAATTATCCCCGAAGTAAAGGATTAAAGAATTGGCGACATTTATAGCTATTCGCCATAAGTTCGAAAGTTATACATGTGACAATGTTCTACTGACGGACGCCTCATTATTATGAATTTTTAAGTAACGTGATATACGGACCACTTTGTTCAGAAAGATTGTTTACCGAGGGTCCAATGAAATAAAACTATTAAATTTTAACTTTAAAAAATGAGAATGGGGGCATCTGATGGTTTCCTGTTGGTATTGAATCGTGCCCTGCTAATCACAAAACCTACCGCCGCCTTGTTCATGTCACCAGCTGTATCTTCTCCATGCGGCGATATAGTGAGTGTTCCGCCACTCGTGTTCATGTTTAATTTGTCCCTTTGCCTTAAGTACTACAATGCAAATATATTACGATACATATACACATATACAATATGTATACGATAAAAATATTAAAAAATAACGTAATGAATTTTATAAATACATGACATCAAATAATCTGACGTCCGCCATAGTAATTGAATAAGTCTGCATAGTTTTCGTACTTGTGATGGCGGCGCCGTGTCAGATGGTGTCACGCCATTTTATACTACGTAGCTTGGTGAATCCTGGTAAAAAATGCAGTTCACTCAATTGCGAGATAACTGAAACGCAGCTCACACGACTGCAAGGCTATTGAAACGCCGCTATCATGAATATGAAATGAAAGGAGACCGCTCTGACAGGACACACAAATTGTCGCGACACTCCTTCATTCCCTATACTAGCACCACAGCCTATCTGTATTGCTTCACAATTTGAGTACTTTTGCTCATACGTCCCTAAATTAAAACAATACTGCTTATCACGCCTCACGACACTCTGCTGCCTACAGACGCCTCTTCTTAAATCATCCTATATTATATATAACTACTCCCTGCTTTACCTGCTTTTCATTGGACGACGGAGTAAGCTGAAACTGGAGACGAAGAGGAGGATCTACCTGGCAGGAATGCGACCGATCATGACAGCAGCACAGGGACAAGCAGCGAGGACACACATGGAGAGACTAGAAAGGATACAACACCAAGCGATGAGGAGGATGACGGACGCACCATGGTACATGAGGAACGAACAACTACGACGGGATCTGCGAATTGAACAGCTGAAGAGGACCATCAAGGAGAGGACGAGAAGGACGATCACCAAGGCGATGGAGCACAGGAACCCACTCATTAGGAAGGCGATGGACTACGACGAGGACGCACCATCAAGGCGGAAGAGACCGAAGACGGCGATGACGGAGGACTAGGCACCTAGGAAGGACCAAGGAGGACGATACCACGAAGAGGAAACCAGAAGCAGAGGACAGCAGGACCACCTGGACGAGAGGAATGGAAAAACACAACAAGGATCGCGGAGGAGATTTAAACATAGAGGGAGAAGTAGGGAGCTGTATAGCTCAACTTAGTGAAAATTAAGGACAATGAACGATACCTGCATTTTGCTTTACCTGTTACCTGCTTCACCTGCTATTTTGCTTACCGTAATCTTTCAATTACCACACATTAGCGAGCAGTACCGATATTAAAAATACGATACTATTTGTATATATTAAAATTTATTTCAAACAATTGTATGCGTCGCAGCAAAAATAAAACTTCAGAAAATGGGAAATTATTAGTAGGCATTTCCAATCGTTACTTTA
The DNA here is from genome assembly GCA_963576515.1 of Cryptocephalus primarius. NCBI lineage: Eukaryota > Metazoa > Arthropoda > Insecta > Coleoptera > Chrysomelidae > Cryptocephalus > Cryptocephalus primarius. The sequence goes on from OY754947.1 coordinate 7,581,334, forward strand.
TTTTAACAAAGCATATGAAAAACTAATGCGAATAAAGGAAAACATTTTCATTTGGAAAACTGTTGCTTGTTAGATAAAGCAAAGTTATAAGATTAGCTATATTTACTGAAACTTAAAAAAGTTATCCCTAACCAAATACCAAACAAACACTTTCATTTGTCATCTTAATTTTTAAAATATCCTATTAATTGACTATTAGAATTGAACGCTTAGAATTTGATGGGTACGAATTTTCCGATAGACGGGAGTTTTTCAATTTCGATAGTTTGACATAAGCAACTTTCATACTAATCATATGCACTATTTAAAATTTTTTGTAATATTGTGTGACACTTATGTTATATTTTGCTCGACAGAAGCGGCCGGTGACAGAGCAACAACTTAACAACAGAGGAGCACCAACTCTACAAACCATACAACCGGTGAGCACCGATTTACATTCGAAAAGAAAATATTGGCGTTGCAGCACCATTGAGTACAGAATAATATAGAAGTCTTTGTTTCTTTTCAAACTTACACTTTTAAGAAGCAAGCTTCTTAAGTGAAAGCGATTCCCAAATATTGTGCATTCAGTAATAGTGTAGGCGAGAAAGATTCATTACATTGACATTATATGTAGGCAGTTTCATTTTAACTGGTTCCAAATTTGATGTAAAATAAAAGTAATCTTCCTTATATACGAAAATATTTTTCTGAATTGTCTACTAAATATGTAGTGTAACGAAATCGAAATATTTTTTAAAGCAGCGCAGTTTAGAAAGTAAGCGTCGAAACAAAATTGTCATCGCTGTGTTTCTCTCGCGCTTTTATATTAGAAGAAACGATTCTGAGAAGTTTGATTTTTCGAAGGGCTGAAATATTACATAGTATTTTTCCCATACAAATCCCATATCCCATACAAAGTATGGGAGTATTAAGAAATCGGTCATTATGTGCAAAATTGTATGAATATTACTGAATTTGTACCCATTTTCTAGCTGAGAATAATAATCACCAAGAGTAGCCATTATACTTTGAAATATTTAAGTTGAAAATAAAGACAAACAAAATAAGAACTATTCAACGTCCACTTCTGATAATTAGAAATCAGTGCGAAATTTTAAAATTTTTCTTGTGTATTAAACTGTTATTCAACTTTAGGTTTAAAACACTGTAGAATTCGTAATTTATGAAGTATCCTAATTTTGAAAACAGAGCAATAATCGTTAGGTTAAATCTAACAGTTATGTCAAACCATATCAGACATAAGAAACTTTTCTGAGCTACATTTCATTTTGAAGATTTTCCAAAATTTATAGTATAATGTTATTCTTGCTAAACTAACAAAGTGATAGCGACCGCTCTTGGTGGTTATTTTAAGATTTTGCATAAGGTAACCCATTTGACTGATTGATAATACGTAGATGTTTCGCTACAAAATCTTCCATCCTTCTTAAAACTTCAAACTGAGTCTTCAGAACAGCTCATTTTTATGTAAAAACGTTAGAGGAATAAAAAACTCTAAAACAATTTTTTCGGTTTTTAGTGTACAAGCTATGGCATTTTTTAAAATCTCGATTCCATCATACTAATTGCTTAATAATCTCTTTTTTCTGGTAGGCTAACAAGAAAATGACATTGTTATTCTACATCTTATTTGAAGCATATACGAAATGAAACAGTCTGTTACAGGACGTCGTGAAAAATATTTTTGAGCATGGAGTATATAGTCATGTTGGAAAGTATGACGCCGTGACAAAGATATATGGAGTAATTGATCAATAATGACATTAATTGTGATGAAAATGTAAAATGTAACGATTGTATAAATGGCGATATTGATAGTGGCACAGATGCAGGTAAAAATATGTAGGTAAATAATTAAAATATTTTACTATTCAATACTTGAATAAAACTACTGCGTCTTCTGGTAGAAAAAGTGAGCAACGTATATTTACAGGCTAATCAGTTTTCTGCTAATTGGGTAGAAACTGTCAACAAGTTGTAGCGAGAATTTTAATGGGTCTGTTACGCTCATGAAGCCAGGTTGTCTTGCCCTTCAGAAAAAATTAACATTTTTAAAATTTAATGCAAAATCTTGTACGCCGGAATTGAATCTCTTCCAAACTTCAAAAGACATTTACTTCTGATTTTGAATCAACAAGTCACTACAAATTTTTTGCATTCGTCCGGGAAACAACTCACCGTGCCCTAAAATATTTTATAAAGAAATGAACTTACAATTTTTACACGACTGCTTAAACAGGTATAAATGGGTATATGTTTCTACCAGTGATATATTTTTCTATGCACCTATGTATTTCCACCATATGTATATGGTTGTTTGTTTTGGTGGCCCTAACTGTTTCACCTAATTTGATGTTCATTTTAAAGCTTGCTTCATTGAAAATAGTACAGGTATATTACAGTAAAAATAGTACAGGTATATTACCTACCAGATGTTCACCTGATAGAAATTACATTAAAATTTTAATAACAAATTTAAAGTCGCATTCGCATACATTGATAGGGTTCATTTAGGCTGTGCTAGGATATATTTCAGATTTGTGCCGGGCCCGTGAGGGTTTTCGTGAGAGTTCCCATGTGTAACAAAATGGTCTCCTTTCTTGGGTCGCCATTTCCTATTATTTTTCAGGCTGTAATTGTTGAAACCACCTCGCCGTCGTCGTCGACGGCGAGCAATCCAATTGAATAAAGTCTTTTACTTTTAACCTTCCTAATGACGTAAACAGGAAAGAAAAGAAAGAAAAATAACCCTATAAAGCCGCTAAAAGCCATAATGACCGTAAATCACAATGAAAAAAGGGAAAGAACGCCCTCGGGCAACCCTTGTGCTAGGCCTGACCTCGGATCTGCATCGTGACACAAACCGTTTGGCTAAAAAAAGATAGAAGGGATCTCCTTTATTTTTTAAACATATGTCACGGGTTCCTATTTTTCCTTTCTTGGCCCGCTTTTTGTGTGAGATTCAACGTCATCTACATATAGAGAGAGGAAATCGTCCGGGATATAAGTGAGATACGGAATTAAAACCAGGACTCAGGTTTTACGAGTCCTGTTGCTGAAATGAGGGTATGGGAACGACTCCATGTAATCCTTAGTGTAAGGACGGTTTCGACTCCAATGCGATTTTTCCTCGACACGGCTGTGGAACGAATTACATCTTAATTCTGGCGCGTTTACAAAACAAAATTAATTAGTTTTCAAACAGGGAAATGCTACAATTTCAGTCTAATGTGACTATCCATTAACCATTTAAGTGCGGGGAGATTAATCGTCACCAGTCACCCATTAATATATATGAACTGCTACAAAGATAAAACTAGTCCTTTTAGAGTTTTAGCAATGAAGGAATAACCATTTGACTAGACTATAATAAAAGTCAATAACTATAACTATAACATAACATATCAACTATAACATAGTCAAACTTTATACTTGCCTTCTGTTTTACAAATATTCTTATAAGTATGCTAACAGTTTTACAGTTCTAAAGATTATCTCATGTTATCCAATGGATAATCCAAAATACAAACACTGTAATGTAATTTCTTTTAAATAAATAAAAAAAAAATCAGTATGCAGTTCGCGATGGAGAATTGGTCATGATATATTTCATGACAAGATGAATTCATGTTCCCTACATAATAGAAAGTGCAATGTTCAATAAAGTTCCTAAGTAAATGGTTTTTAATAATAATCGTAATAATTTTAAAAGAGGGGTGGGTAGACTTTGTTGTAAGTCAAATGTAAATTGCTTTATTTGAAAAAAATTTTTAAGCGGGGTGCACTTTTTATCTTTGCATTGCATATGTTTTCTTAATTACGATGTTATAAACGCCTACCTTTTAGTTGGTTTTGCTGTACTGCATTTGTTATAGCTGATTTTATTGTTTTAATCAGTCATTTCACTTTTATTTAATCCTCCCTGATTACCTAAAACAACACCAGTAAAAGTTTATTTGTTCCATTTAATAGCCAATTAAATTGACCCATTCTAAAATAATGTAACAGAATTTGCAAACTTGTATTCATTTGTCTCGTACATAATGATGTATATTGCGTGTATAAATATTTTTCTTGATTCCTGGTATTTGTTGGTGTCTCTGAAGTGTAAATTTTTACTGAACCTCGTTCCAATATAATAATGACCATAACCCCACCACACTGAACGTTGATTTCTGTCGGTGTTTCGAAGATAACCATTATCAACAACTTAGTCACCTACACCCGTTATATAACTTACAATTGTATAATTATTACTAATTGTAATTTACAACTAATAAGACATCCTGCGTACATGCGTATATGCGACATCCTGCGTATATGAAACCAATAGGTTCATCAATTTGCATTCGTATCATCTCTACAGAATAAAAGGTAATTCAAATTATGACACTTATAAAAAGAGTTAACAAAACAAGTGTCATCTGTGTAAATATATTAAAAGATTGAAAGAAATAATAAGATTTTCTTAAGTTCTTCGATAAATCCAGTGAATGTAGCGAACTTACTAAATATCATTCCTTCCCTTAGATCAGGGAAATTAAGCCTAACAAACTATCTAACCTAACTAACAATTTAGTGAGTTTTTAACCTTATCGTCTTGGTAAAAGAAATACTAAAATACTATCACTTTCTTTTACAACACAAAAAATTCTTATGCACAACTGATAAATCAGGTATTGCATATAAATACAGTGATCCCGACACCTTAAAAGTAAAGTTCTGTGACGCCCTAATACGTAACGCCCTGTCCACCAAAGGCAGGTATTTCTTCATGAACAAATTATGAATCAAGGTTTGCTTTCGTATTGTTAAAACTCATTAGATAATCCTTCGTTAGGAGGTTATTCCTAAAATGTGATAATCAGATAACGACCATCCCAAATTTATTAGAATGACGTCACCAAAGACGGCCACATCATTTATATACAATTAATTGCCTCGTTTCTTCATCCAGTTTAATGAACATGTTTTTTATTCCGATTTTAAACTAAATATCACTCCACAAGAAGCAGATTCATGATAATGACTAATTTGGTCTTCATAAGTAATAAAATTCGGTTAGTCTTGTTTATTCAAACGTTTGTATAGGCGAGACGTACCTCTTCACAAAAATTTTTTTTGATCATTATTTGTATTCCTCTTCTTCTTATTCATCTTAGAAATCTCTAAATTCATCTTAGAAATCGAATAAAATTATTTAGAGTCTGAAAGAGTCTTACACCGTAATGCCAATAAGATTTCGTCAGATTAACATTGTTCTAATCCTTTATGGAGTTGTACTAAGTTATTATTCACTGTTCTCTTAATTTTTCTGGGTCATTATTAATTTTTGGAATTCCTGCCCTTTTCGTCAGTACTTCCTCATTTCTCTATTCGGCCCATATAAAATGAGGTTGGTAATGTTAGTAATGTAATGTTATGTAATGTGAAGTAATGTTAGTAACAATGTAGCTAATGTTCTCATGAACTTCTTCATCTGAAATTTTCTCACTATACCTCCCATTTCCCTTCTCAAACTCAGCCTGATGGATTTATATTCTGATTCTCTATCGAACCCAATTATATACTTTTGTGTTCCAAATCGTCTACTATATGTATTTAGTTGTTTATAAGAGTTTGCTGTTTCCTACGAAATACCTCGAAACATGCTCAATACTCTTGCGTGATTCAAATGTTTTCTGTCATTTTCATCGTTGGTTTCATCGCCACCGTTTTTTATTCCAGTATTAATTAACACTAACTTTCCTTATTTTTTTTTCTGCCTTATTTTTTAAAGTTAGTAATAACTTAATTTTCAGCTTTAATTTGGTTTTTTCCAAAAATTTGTTCAAATTTTGATTTCGTATTTTTGCTTAACTTTTCCTCATTTCTTCTCTAGCTCATTAATTCCATTCTCTTGTATATTCTTTCCCATTCTTAATTCATTATTTATTTTTTTTTGATTTCTTGGATGCTACTTTGGTGTCTTCATCTAATTATTTTTCATTTCATTAGTTTCATTTTGTGGTCACTTGTAATAAATTTACGGCTCGATAGCACTTTACATGCAGTGTTTCGTGATTGCTTTGTATGTCAAAGGGCCTATTCAGTTCAGCCCTTTACATGTACCACATTTGACCTTACCTCTAGATTATTCGCCGTTCAATGTACCTACTAGTGGTTCGGTCCTAATGATTTATATGATGCTCGACAATGCAACCTTCAGTTTGATATCTTGCCTTCATAATTTCCACACTTATTTGCTTAAATTTTCTATTCAATTAATTTTAAGGATACCTTACCTAGTACTACGTTATAATTAGGTGTAATCCTCAGTTATATTCAGGATCAGACCCAAAAAGGACTAAAATTTAACGTTACTGTTACTCAACAATGTAGGAATATGACATACGTCTATTCTGTTCCAAATTAACTACTGAATTGTCTCGTCAACTGATAGTTTTTACCAGCATAGAATAAAGGACCATAAATACATCTTCCCTTGTGAGACATATATACGTACATAGCATCCGAGTAATTACTTTTTACGATATACATTGTCAAACGTTATTACTAACAAAGCTGCATAATCTGTTAACGGTGCAGTGTTCAGTATTTGAAAATGTATTGAATTATTAATGTATCCAACAGTACATTTTGTGCAACCCTGTTACCCCTAATGAAGTTTACTCCCCAATTAAATATTTAATGATCATTACGAGTAATTGACTTTTGTTCAATCGACCGTTTCGCTACTTTCTTCCTAGACTTAAATTTAATTCATCGATAATAATTTATTGGAACATCCTAATAATTCCGCGACGTTAAATTTTAACATTGGGTTTCAAGTGCCTATAAAATACCCAGGTTTTAAAGCGAAGAGGTTTCGTAATAGCGCATAAACGCATACTGAATGGATCTCCCAATGAAGACATTGGCCTCGGCAATTAAAACGTATACTGTCGCTTTTACTACGCCCATAAAAAAGTATATTCTGGTGTACAAACTTAACACAAGGTCGGCAGTAAAATTTCTCCACTCCTGCTTCTCCTTCCTTTTTGTACTCGTAATCTTTCTGGAACCCGACGTGCCTATACGCCACGGCAAAATGAGATGAATAAAACACACGATTTTGAATCTGCGGGAAACCTGCCACCATTGTGTATTGGCCTTTTAGGACTTACACGAGAATCTAAAACGGGAACACTGGATAAATCGCACGGTAACGAAATGAAAACATTGATAAACTGGGGACCGTACGGCCATCGATTTTTACGAAATAAGCAGTTTATCTTCCTAGTATAAGAGTATCCATGCAATGGTACCGGATGATACACGGGTGTAAAGAAAATACCAAAAATTAAATTTTAGATGGAGATGGATAAAATTTAGTAAAAATGTTTTAGTAATTACCATTTCAATTAATCACCATATCGCCAGTTTTCACTAAATGAGTTCTAATGGCGCGTTCCAATAGTAGCACCAAAGACGATATCGTATTGTCTATGGAAGCATCTATCGCAGCGTATAACAGGAACACATCCTGATCAAATCTGATTACTTGTTGTTGGATGGTTTAATTGAAATTAATTTCATTATTAAGATATCATTACAATGTGAAATATTTTAGAAAGTTATATATCCCCAATTACATTTATGCAAACGAATTAAATTAAAAAGTGTTACACGATGTTCGCTTACATTTGATGGTTCAAGTAAGCAAAAATAGTACACCAGGATGCTAAAAAAAGGGTCTGATTCAAAACTCCGACATCCAACAACTCGACTAATCGATATTCCGATAATTAAAATGGCGATTATTCATAACCCCGGCATGAATAACGTTTCAACTTTCAAATTTGTACCCGTTATTCTTATACTAATTATTAAAGCGATTTAAGCATAAAGAAGTTCTTACAATGTACGCCGTTTCTACCCAAAAAATTTGAATATTCTTGAACGGAAGCTAAGATGATATGTTGTTTTTTGGTGAAATGTCAATCACAATGCATTTCTTAAGACCATCACTTAAAAAGTATGACTCATGTGTAGTATTTATTACGAAAAAATAATACAATGTATACCATTCTACAACAAAGAATACACTAATACAATATACTGAACTTATGAGTCAGTATTTAAAACACACACATATTATTAAACAAAAGTAAAAAGACACAATTGTAAATACATTGTAAATAAAACCAAAAAGTCATATTTCCATATAGAGAGCCAATGATGTTCGAAGTTGAGTAGAAAGATGCGTAAATGTTCTCTTATGCTTCGCAACTTAAAAACACATTTTCCAGATTGTATGTGTATTTGCCGACGTTTCGTCCCTCTTTTGAAACATCTTCAGAGGTGATATTTCTTTCTATATTCTACAAAAATTACCTATATGCAATGTATGTTAGGATCTTAAGACACAGGAGGAAATTAATCAGTTTAGTTTATTGGTGTGATAATGAATTTTTATTACAGATTTTCAAAATAAAAATTTTGATAAACATTTGCACGATGCTCTACGAGTCCATGATGAACGGGATAATCCGTTACTATAGTCAGTTTATATTGGTAAATTCTGTTCATTATATACCCTCTTGATTAACCTATGTAAACCTTTGGAGGCATACAATCTTTACAAATTATTTGGTAAACATTATGTAAATTGCCAGATTTCCTCGTTGTCTACAGCCTATAGGTCAGAAGTTTGTTGTGACGAGATATTATTTGAGACCACAGAAATGTACAATATTGCTGTTATTTTCTACAACTTTATAGACATATCAGGGCGAAATCAAACAGTACTTGTTTTTATATGTATATGTATTTGTATATGCATATGCATATACATATGTATATGTATATGTATATGCATATGTATATGCATATGTATATGTATATGTATATGGATATATATATATATATATATATATATATATATATATATATATATATATATATATATCATGCCAGCGCAGTAGCTCCCCCCCCTCGCTCTCTCTCTCTCGATTATTTCTCAAAATTCTCACTATTTTTTATTTCCTGGTATAGGGAGACTGTTGAAAGTTATACTATAGTTTTGTAGACCTTTTGGTCTTTTATCTTTTAATATAAGATGAGAAGGGTAGAAAGTTGCACATTGGTAGTTACCGCACATCAAGTGGTGACATGTAAGTCTAGTCGATGCCAGCACAATAGCTCAGTAATTGACATTTTTTGGGAGATCTTCGTTATGAAAGTCTTGTAGGTCTTCCTATTTATCCCCTCTTTCTATACGTAGCTCTTTCTGTCTCCAGGTATAAGAAGAGAAGTTTAGAAAGGTAAACTTTTGGAGTGAAAGCACATTAAGGGACTCTAAGTCAAGTGAATCCAATATCCTTTTGCACAATAGCTCTGTTATTGACATTTTTTATGGAAATCCTCGCTATGTCGATTTTGTCGGCCATGTTGTCATTTATCTACTTTTATGAAAAGAAAAACGTGGAAAGTTACACTTCTTGAGTTTCAGCTCATTAAGTAACTCCATTACATAATTACTAATAATCCATTACTTAATATTGTTCATTTCCGTTCTCTAATCCTAATATAGATATATTAAAATATATACTGTTCTAAATTTTGGATTATATGTCTAGTACGAAGTCTAACATTTTGCCATACAAATGTTTACAAATTTTAGGTGTAACAAGTTAAAACAAAAATTCTTTCATTTAAATGTGAATGACATCCTTACTACTTTACCTGAAGTGAGGAAAAACAAATCGCTACACAGAAAGTTTTCACAACTTAACTTTGATGCGACTACAGATTTTAGTGGAAAACAAAACTTTGCCCATTTGCAAGTACACATTTTAGTGCAACTACATTAGAGCTGCAATACTTTATAAAGGAATGAATCCGTTGTTCCTTTTGGTTTAAAGTATTATTTTGGTTTCAATGTAATTTACTGCATTAAGTGAAAAGCGAATACTTTTATATTTCAGTACATGAATGCTGAATTGGTTCAAAGGGATATAAAGTAAAATTAAAACTTTAACTTCTGTATTAAGATTATATTATGGAAACGTCAAATAAATAATTTCATGTAAGAGTTGCAAAAATTTACTCTACAAGATATTTACAACTCATATCTAATAAATGGGCTTTGATTATTTACGTTTACCGTATTATATTAAAGCAACATTAACAGTAGCTCTCACGTAGTTTCATGTTGCAGGTATTTTGTAAATGGAGTTCGTAACAGTTGATACAAAATAGTTGGTAGTAATTTAATATAACGTTTTACTTCAGTATTTACTTTTGAATACAATGTTAATTAAGCCTGTGTGTAACGAGCTCATTTCACTTCTCTAATTTACCGTAGTGAATTTTTTTAGAGTTAAAATTCAGAGTTCATGAGTTAAAAGTTTTGCTACGGTCGTTCACCTACGACTTCTCTCCCGTTTCCCATAACAATCAACATCGAAAAACGGTATATTACATCGTAAGGAAAAAATAACAATGGAAATTTATCACAGTGTCATAATATATCACCACAGTAATGACAAGTTGAAAAGAAGTTTCAGTTATAAATTTCCACAATCTGATAATAATTGCGCCGCAAGCTTGGCGTATAAATATACATATATCAAACTTAAACTTTCGCATTTTTCCAATAAATAAAGTAAAATAGTCTGAAAGCCTCTTAATTCGAAAAACTTTAATACTCTTATGTGTGCCTACTCATACCGGACCAATTAATTACTAGTATTTTACGGGAGTCGGACGATTTATTTGCTTATTTTTCTTCTCGTGATACCCTCTCTTCCTTGGCCGACACAAATTGATATAAATCGTGTTTGGGTCCTTGGAAGATAAACAAATTAGCTCGTATTTAATCAACAGGCTAGGAATTGAAAATATACAAAAGTAAATGGACGACGAGGTTCGCTTAATTAAAGTAATTAAGGTTTTCTTTTCTCTGGATAAGTGAATGAGGCGACGTTAAAAAATTTGGTCTGGAGGATGGATTGTTCGATAAAACAAAAATGAACATACCTTTTTCTTCGTCGTCATTTTTAGTTTTAGGCACTTTGCCGGTTACGATACCCATCTTTTATTTGCATTGCCAATAATTTGCCTACTTCGACATTTATAATATTTTACTCTAAGAAGGAACCTCTTTTCGTGCATTTGTTATATGTGTCCTTTCGACCTGTTTTTATGTTTGTTTATACTTTCATTTAGGTCAAAATATTCGATTTTCTTTTTTTATATCTTGGATTAATTTTGTCGTGTTTATGTAGCTTTTCATCCGTTTTAGAAATACCATTTCTAGTGTTTGTATTTTAATTTCTTCTGTTTCCATTGTTTTCCGTGCCTCACTACCATATAAAATGGTTCGCACAGCTCTTCTCAGTATTTTACTTGTGTATCTTTTCTCGTCTTATTTTTTAATGTTCTACTGATAGTTACACAAACAAGTGTAATATGTACAAGTGTATTAAGACTTTCTTCTATGGTTTAGTTTCAATCACAAGATATATTGCTGGCCAAATATGCAAAATATTTTACCTGTTTTAATATTAAGTCATCTACAACCATTTTTGACCTTACTGGGTGTTGACATGCGAAAGTCATCATTTACTGATATTTATTTCATTATTGTTGAAAACTGTTTTGTAGCATACGCATTTCTTTCAGTAGCTTGTTTTCCATTTCGTTTAAGAATACTAAGTCATTGACATATAACAGTGAGTTTAAAATGGTGTTTTGATTTCGGTATATCCTCTTTTTCCACTCTTTCATTGTAGCCTCTATGCACCTGTTTAAGAGTACTCTGCATATGAAGTTGATATTCTTTTAGTATTCTTCATCTCGACGTGACGTTCTCTTGTCTCTACATCCTGTCTCCTTGTATTTATATAAAAAGAATTACGTTTGAAGGCGTTTCAAAAAAACTCGCAGTTTAAACGACCAGTTTGGGGTGAATGAGTAAATCTGGTGTTATTTTATGTTTTCGAAAGTTTGTCGATATCTCTGTGTTTACAAATTTGACTTTATACGTTACTAAACTCAGCTAGCTTGAGCCATGAGAACTATACCCTGAAGTAAATAGTGTGTTTCGCCTATTTTTTTTTCGTTTATGTTGTTGAGTTGTATTCATTGGTTTCCATAATCTCTAATGGTTTCATCATTTTTCGTTCTGTTTCAATGTATATATTGTGTCGTTCTCACTATTGCTTATTAATATGTACATTATACATATATATTAGGTATATAGAATATATTAATTAGGTTGAATGAAGTAGTAATATTTCTGGTCCGAATAAAACTTAACATAAATCAAGTTTCCTAAATACAACGCAGTACAATGTTATTGTCTTTAAACTGGCAACTTGTACATTATCTCTTGAAACTTTAAAAAGACCAACCTCTACTCTACTAATTCAACCATTAAAGAGTACGAAAAGTTACGTTTACAGGTACGCATAATATCCTAATATTCTTTATGGTGGAAATTTGAAGATGCGTTAACGGTTGGGTATTATGTAAATTTCCCTCGGAAGTAACAAGATATAACAGGCATCTCCGGCAATTCAATTTCCTAATCTAACGGCGTAAGTTGTCCAAATTAGTCTGAATTATCTCAACAAAAACATGTTGTGTTGATCCAAGCGTCTGTGCATTCTCGTGAGACTCCTGAAGTTTTTCATATGGCGTCGTTTCTACCACCCCCCCCCCCTTCATCTTCGCGAAAGCTGTTACCCAAATTCTAATAATCTCATGTCAAAACAAATCAATATTCCGACACCCTCCCGCTCCTCCTTTCTCTCCGTCTATCTCTCGTGCTCCTTCGCTTTGCCTGAACTAATATCATTTAAATTTCCGAGCTGAGAAATTTCCTCTTTATCTTTGCGTTGCGTTGCCTCCGTCCGCCTTCTCTTTTGATAAAACATTTGTCATTCGAGCAGCAGGTGCACTTTATACGACGAAGTGTTGCTGAAATTAACATTAGCCGCCGAGAGTGAGAGATGTTTTAATCGTTTATGCGCCACGTTCATAATGTCAAAGCTGCCATCTTTACCGACTCCATAGATATCTCCCTTATGAGTTCTTTCGACGCCTAAGGTAGGCCCGGATTTGCACCCATAAATCTACCGAAATGGGAAGCGTTCTCATGGTTTTCCTTACGACTCGTTTAAAGGGGGAGATAGCTTGAAATATTTCTCTGGTAATCTTCCCGCTTTTCATTAGTACTGATCATTTTTGGTGCAAGTAAAATTACACGATTAATTTCACGTAATATGACAGTTCAGGCGTTAAATATTGCAACGTCACCAACTATCAGGCAAAGGCAGGGCAAGTAATCTCTTTCTTTTGTCTACGAAATGAAGTGGAAACCCGTATGACATTAGGATCGCAAAAATATGATCGATTCCGGATGGGCAGAGCGTGGGAATAATGTCACCAATAGGCCAATCGCTGCACTTTTTATAATCGACTTGAACAATTAGATAATATCAAGGCGGCTAAGTTTAGCCCAGTGAAATTAATTGACTTAATTTAATAGATACAGCTCCTCCATTTTCTTAAAGATCCTAAAAGCATACCTTTTTGGCATGCTGAAAGTTAGGAAGTAAGTCTTCGCCACGTTAAAATTTCTTTAACATCTTAAATTACATAGGTAAGGGGGCGTCCATTAATTACGTCAACTCAGGATGGTAGTGAAGGGCTATGACAATAGTTCCCCAAATCTAATACAAAGACGGGGGCGGTGTCAATGAAAATCTCATATTAGCTATTAAATTCAGAGAACATATGTTCTAATGACAATATTTTGTTTTTATAAAATCAGTCCTGGGCAAATACTGTCTAGAGTGAGAAATAACTCTTTATATGGTGAAGAAAATGCTATTACTATTTAATGAAACGGTTAATTAGGTGATGCACAAATAAAAATTCCTTAAATACTAATAAAATTGTATTCAAATTTAATCTAAATTATACACATGTTTATATTCACGTATAATATTGATACAAATTGTCAAGTAATAAACCCATGAGTATTTTTCACATCTTATAATATTAAATACGAAGTCAACGATTTTTTGAATTCATTAGATAATAACTTGTAAATGTTTTGAATAGAATATACTATTAACAGATTAGCAGGTATTAAAAATTAGCTACGTAAATAAATAATCAAATAAAACTAAGTTTGTATTCGATTGTAGTCCACGGTTTGAATATTAAAAGTAGGCCACAATGATGACAGATTTCGCTTTTCTAATAATTTCTCCGTAACAATTAAATCACACTCTATTAAAATAACAGAACTATCACTTTAATATGTACAAAGGTAGTGTCACTAATAAATGTGATAACGTAAGTATGGTAGAAAGTAAAGCGACGCTTGTGATTTTAATGAACCAATATATTAATGAATTCCAAGCAAATTTACTTTTTGGTATCTTATTTTGCTTATTTAAAGTTCGATGCTAAAAACACGCGTTTTAATAAATTTAAAAAATGACCATGTAACATTAACAATCCGAGAAAATAAATATCAACTTTTTAAGCGTTTAAAAAAGTTTTATACGATGTTCTACAATCCTGTTTATTTAAATGAATGATAAAAGTACAGCTTGTAAGCTGGTATTGTTTGAAATACTAATGCTTCGGTTTTTCAGCTCAGACAAATTGCTTTTCAAATTTATACTGACAACAATCTTGAAAGCCAGTGAGGTTGAACTTCCATTTAGGCATTCCCAGTAAAATTTGAAGCATTCCTCTTATTGCTAATACACTTTTAAACACAAGTATCATCAAACATCAACGTCGCCACAGCTGCAGATTACCACTCTACTTGTCGGAGCTGATCTATTATCAGATCACAATTCGCCGTAAATTATATTATATAATTAATTCGTAATAATGGTAGCGGACGTACGTCGAAACCCATGTCTCGTGAATTTGTCAGTATCGTCCAATTTAAGATGACATGCAAATTGCAAGGAACATGATCCAAATGTATTAGTAATAACCACTTGATTGGTGTATTTCCACTTATCATACCGTAAGAAAATTCGTTCTGTACTAACATTTTGGAGGTGCAATGATAAATTCTCCTTCACCATAGACGTAGCTAATTCTATCATAATCGGAAACAGTAAAACGTCGTGCCCTCACCGCCTTAAGTGGTCCGATTGTAATAAGCAATACGCTTCCTTGTTCTTTAGTGTCATGTAAATCGCACAATTCACGTCATCTACAGGAGCCAAAAATACCGCACACCGCACTTAGCGATCACCTTTAAAAATAAATACGTAATGTCCAGTGCATCAAAGAAAAATCTTCAGCAACTTATCGTCCTTGTAGGCTACAGAATGGAGGCTTGATCCTCTATTTTTTCCTTCGTCGATTAAACCTGGACACAAATATATTTTCGACTCTCAGGATTCCGAATCTCTAGATTTCAATGGGCGCAACCCCCGGCATGGGGTCGAAATTGGCAAGAAAACAACAATTTTTATTTTTTTGCGATATTCCCAAAAAATAAAAAAATACATCAAAAAAATAACTTGATCAACGTATTTCTCGTAAAATATGCTTCGATTTCATGATATTGCTGGTATTGCAATTTATGTCAATATACTTATATAAAATGCATTACTCCAAACAATCTTGTTAATCCGAACTGTTAAAAACTATTTTCAAAATTCGAATGAATGTTTATATGTTGGTTTCGATGTGTGGACGTGCAGTAGATGCACGGCAGCTGTGACTTGCGGGTGAACCCCTTACCGCCGAAGTATATCTGGATATACTCTTCACATCCTAGGTTTTATAAAATATTGATACTCATGGATAAGTTGACATAAATTTTTGCATTTTTGCACGAGGAACACGATGGTCGTTATTTTTTTGATATCTCTTTTAACTTTTGAGAAAATCGGAAAAAAACTAAAAAACTATTTTTTTTTTGTAAATTTCAGCCTCTTGTTGTGCGTTCCGCCGACTGGAACCTACAAATTCGGAATCGTAAGGGTCGAAAATATATTTTCGCCCAGG
The DNA here is from genome assembly GCA_963576515.1 of Cryptocephalus primarius. NCBI lineage: Eukaryota > Metazoa > Arthropoda > Insecta > Coleoptera > Chrysomelidae > Cryptocephalus > Cryptocephalus primarius. The sequence goes on from OY754947.1 coordinate 7,597,378, forward strand.
TTTGATCGGCTGAAGAAAAAAATCGAAGATCAAGCCTCCATTCAATGGCCTATTGAATACATTTGCCTTCTCGGCTACGTAATTCTATCTAATTGCGTCATGAACGCATGCACTTTTACGAATGATTTCATATCAACCCCTTTGTTTATACTCGGCATACTTTCCAATTTCGAATGGGTGGCCCACATAGTTGACATGTTGTAATTCTCCATTTTCCGAAGGTAAACAAGCACAACTCCTTCAACTGGATCTGTTACGTTTTGCTCCTTCATACACTTAATAAAGTTCTATTCTTTTTTAAAAAGTGTTCCGATTATTGCGGTATTAACGGCGGTTTTGCTTTACTACTTAAGTAATCAATGTTAGAACTCACGTTAAACTGTATACAACAGCAACAACTGTGTTGACAAATATGTTAGATATTTGTTCCACTCATTTTCATGACAACCAAATATATACTGGTGTCACATCACGAATTTAACCATTTTAAATTATTAATTGGCATATCCATTTTCCTATAGTATTTATACTGGTATTTATGATGTAAAAGTCTACCAATAAAAAAAGTCGCGTCAAACATTCATAGATAACTCCATTTGGAGAACTCTGGCTGCGCCGACGATCTCGAAAAATCGCACGTTTTAAGGACCTTAATATCCATTTATATTTTAATATACTATATTCATTCTTAGGGAATGAATTTGTTTCTGCGTGCCCAGGATTCTACGATTTGAAATATGCGCCGTACAAGTGTCAGATTTCATTCGAAAAGTTCCATGTTTTCTCGGTTGGAATCACTGCCGTATTCCATCAATCATTTGAAGACAAAAGCAATGACGTCATATGTCCAATCATTACAATGTAGGAAGCACATGAATGCCCATGAAGTGAATATACAATTAGGCCTTGTGATGTTGCAGAATATTTTCAACTTTTAGTAAATTAAATTCGTTATAGATATATTACATCTATATGTATCTAATACTTTCTGTTAATTAAAGTGTTGTCCTATATGTAATCCATATGCATGTTTCATTAATGTTTTATTCATTTTCTCGATTCGTCCAAACTGGCATCTTAATGTTGGTAGGTTGTCCTTCTTAATTAGAACTATGGGGGCGATTCTTCATAGTTGATGATGCTTTACTTTCAATTTTGTTCTGGTTGGAAATTCTGCCTCCCAGCATGCCCAAATGACTGTTTCTTTGAAATCTTGAAAGCGTCGACTCTTTTATATCGAAAAGTCTATGACTGTTCAATTAAAATGTGAGATTACTGGAATTTAAAATTGCCTCAATTTGTATAGGAAAAGTATAAAACTTCTTGTAAATTACATGAGTGTTACATGAAATTACACTTAAAAATGGCTTAACTGACTTAATTCTGGCTTCCCGGAGATCTCCTAAGTATGATGATTTTGGAAGAATAAAATGTCAAGACCTTTTAACCATCTGTAGATTAATTAAAAAAGTTCATTTTTAAACATCATTACGTATAGGCTAAATTGTAGTCTAAGTATCAGTTTTGAGGTACAGAGATGCCGTTTAGATTAACTATAAAATATTTCAGGGTAGCCCCAAAAGTATTAACTGTTTAATTTTTTTTTTGAATTATTGAGCGACGTTTCGGAAATATTCGTTGGGCAAACAGACGTGGAACACCCTATATATGCTATATACTATCTGATATCCTAAACACTTTCTTTGCCTACTCTATTTGTATTTTAAAACCAGTTACTAATTTGCTTCCAAACTAACACGTCATTCAAAATATAAATGAAATGTGCTGAATTAAATAACAGGGTAGCAAGTAAGATGAAACTATCTTCTCGCCTGTCACAATTCTACTAGAGGGAAGACCTTATTTCCAAAGTTAAACACCTGCAACGTTAATGACGCCGTATTAATACGTAACAGTTGAGACAACTTGCAGAGAATGATATTCTCTCTAATTAAATACAGGAACATCCCCAAAGGAAATCACAAGTAGCCAAAGCTTAGATAAACTTACACAAAAACCAAGTACAGATGGTAGTAGTGTTTAACTATAAGTGGAAGAGAAATGTAAGCAGACGACAGAGATTCTTGTACTATATAGCCTGATTAAAGCAGTATTTACCTACCGAAACAAATAGCACACCGATTCTCACATTCACGATTGTAAGGCTAGACGACCAAGCAAGAACTCAGACGTATCTGGAGATTATCAAAACGGAAATATTAAAGACAACTGAGTTATACTGGAAGATGATCATTATTCTGAAATAGTACTGAAAAACATTGGGAAATGTACCAAAAACAGCAAACAAATAACTGGAAGAGAAACAAATAAATCGAATGGGAGGCCACATCAACACAATGAGTGAAAACCGTACACCATTCACCTATTGGACGACGCGACGTAATGTGGGATGGAGTGCAGAAACTAAAAGCAGGCATATAGTTAAGTCTACACAAAGGAAATAAGTAATAACAATGGCAAAACTTTCATCTCCATAACGAATAATTTTCATGACCTATTACCCTGAAAATAGCCGAAGTATCAAATAACAGCAATAGCTAAGTGATAGTGCGTTCATTTCCTGCGGAATACATATATAATTATTATCATCGTTAGGGAACCGACCGATTGTCCTGCCCCCTCCCTCGCTCCTTATGAACTTTGGCTCAATAACCCAAGATTATCCTCGCAGCGGATTTTGAATGACAACTCCTTTTCCGGGCCAGCACCTTAGGGATTCTCAATTATTCCCGAAAGTGAAAAGATCCCCAGAATTATCTGCTGCTAACGCAATCACTTCGAAGCGTAAGGGTAAAGCAGACACGTTATCTGGAGAGGTCGATGGATAATGGAGTCGCTCTATTCCAATTTATTAGTGGGAACGTTGGATAAATACACTCCGAGGATTATGTCGATAAAATCGATTAATAATAAATTCATACTGATGAGGAGCTAATTAAGTCCAACGCAGCATGTGTCCATTCTATGAAATTGAAACAGATAATCGTGGTTGAATGATGTGATATGAAAATCGGCGATAAGTGATTAAAATCTAAAATGAGTGTTATCAAAAATGCTTCGTAGAAAACGAACTAGTTGGTTATATGGTTACTGCAATAGAAATTGGTAATTTGATGTTTAACGATTTTAGTTGTAATTATTTTCCTTGGGAGTATATAAAATTGTGCGTTTTGCAGCTTGACCATTGCATCAATCATACAACGGACAATATTTACATAGTGTGAATAATATTTGTTTTCATTTTAAGTAACTTTAAAACATGACATTTACAAATTTATCAATCCCGTAATTTGCTGGAGTAAGCCTGCGCCTCAGATTTCGAGCTCAAAGTTTTTGAAATTTTGTACTTCATATTTGAGATCCATTAACAACCAGGGAACTTTTCTCCGGAATTATTTCCGGCAGAACTGCTTTCGGGCAGCACTTTTTCCGGCAGAACTTTTCCCGCGGAACGTTTAGCTGGAATCCACCTAGATAGAGTTTCCACCTATTAACTGCCTGTGTATTTAACTATGGAACAAATTAACTCTATGCAAAATTAACCGATTTCTTATAAGACAAAATTTAATTTGTGATTTTTATTTTATATAAGTGCTACTAGCAGCAAGAAGTGCTCTAAATAATTTTTGAATTGAATAATTTCTGAACAAACGTTGCTCAAATGGGCCTCACTTATCATCGCATCACATGCTCACTCAGATCACTATATCATATCATGCATAATTTTTATAATAATGCATTCAGCTTTAATATTTTTATTTTATTTATTTTTAAATTTACTATTTTGTTTTCATTTTGAAATATGAATTTGATAACCATTCTGCATTACGTTGAAAAGAATTTAATGAAAAGCTAACCTATCAAAAAATTTCTGAATTAAAATAATGACAGCTATTTTTGAACAAGCTATACAGAACACTTTGTAGTTAGCATCCATATACGCTCGGAATGTGCTATACTTCCACATTTTAGATGCAATAATTTGCAGTTAACAAAATATTTTTTGTAAAATAACAGGGTGCAATTAGTTGAATTTGTGCTCTTGGTAACAGTTACGTTAGAAATAACTTTATAACGCACACCACTTAAAGTATTCAAGTAGAAAATGACCAGGTAAACAGGTAGGGTGTTGCTTCTGGGAATCTATCTGAACGACCAGGGAATCACAATTTTACATAGAAATCTAATGTGGGATAACCAAAGTAAGTATATTCGTTAAACGAATCTTCTACTATAAGAGCCTTAAGATTTCACTGAATTTGTAACAAATATACGGAATATTCTTAAATGTCATATTGTAAGTCAAAATATGCTTATGCTTACCCACTGCATGCCAAATGTGTACATGCGCATATGCATTGATGCCACCCCTTTGTTATAAGTGTAATCTCTATAATATATTCCCTACTTTCCTAGAAGTGCTCCGTTTCTAGAACTGAACCTTTTCCCTCCACATAACTCTCCTGGTTGCAAATTGACGTTTTTAACTAACATTGAAAAAAGAACTTCTGAACTTTTAATTGAAATATTAATTGAGGGTTTAATATCGTTGTGAATTTTTTCCCTCAAATGTAATCATGTCATGTAAACATGACAATAAATTCTAATGGTCTTATTCATAAACGCATATTAACGTTAATGTGGGTTTTAGCTTAAAATGCGTTTAGAATGCGTTTCAACAAGGTAACTATAGTTACCTCCATATTAAAAATACATGGAACAACACACTGTAGTGACATCAGTGACATTCTAAACGCATTTTAAGCTAAAACCCACATTAACGTTAATATGCGTTTATGAATAAGACCATAAACCTTTATGGATTTAACCAATAATTGTCTTTAAATTTCAGTTGCGTTCTTCGTTATAATACGATCAGTTTTTTCACAAAAGGTGAACTAAGATTTCCCAAATTATTCTCGCGCTGCCTTTAATATCTGTCGGTATGGCGCATCTACATAACTAGGTACGATTACGAAAAGAACAAAAACACGAGAAACTGCATACACGCCAAAACCGAACCGAACACGTTGCTGAAATAAATCCCCTTTTTCGTTTCTCCATCTTTGCCGTAATAACTACTGATTTATTGCATCGAATCCGGTAACTTTGTCTGGATGAGGAAAAACTTCATTTACGATTTAGTGAGTGAGTGCTTTTTGCCCTTATTCTGCGTCTCTTTCTCCCGGCGAAGATCGTCATTACGTTTCGGTGAGAATTATAGGTAGTATCCGACGTAGCCCCGACAGGCGGTTAATATTAATTCTACTCTCAGATGAAAAATTAAAATGCTGAAAAATGGGACAGAGTCCATTAGGCGTCGTTAAAATTCAGTAGTAGCCGAATTAAAAAGTTATAGTTTCTCTTTAAGTCGCCACTTGGGGTCCTTCTGGTATTCGGAGTCGCCCCTAGGGTTTCTTCGACTTTATTTCCTTTTGGTAGGTTCCTTCGGTCGATCGATAAGAGATTTATGAGTTAGACAGAATCAACTTTACTTTATAATCGCCGATTTATTACAGATCTCTCTGCGGGTATTAACACAACTAAAACCGCAACCAAAAATATAATTTCAATTTGTTTTATGAGTTTTATCTAACATTTTCTGAGATTGTAAGACTATTCGTTCCTTCTATAAAACCTTATTATTTGTAAAATAAATAGAACATGTTCGTCCAGCTAGGAGTGTAGGACACTTGACCTTAGAAGGTATAAGGATGGTTCACATTTTGAGAGATAATTATACATAATCAGTTTTGTACGTTATGGAGTATGACTCTTCCTAGAAAAGGGACATATTATTTATATTTCCGATAGCCCGAATTGTCTCTTTTAAAATTTCCACTTAACAAAAGAATGAGTTGGATAAATGTTTACAAAGGTTAGAGATAAATTGATATCCCTGAGGCTTTCCGTTGTATGTTGCAGTTGTGCTGATGTTGACAAAGTATGGTATCTTGTGTTGGGAAGATGACCTTTGGGAAATGGTAAGAGTCGTGTGGCCGCATTCTATCCCTGATACTGAACAACAAAAGGGATCGAGAATTTTAGTTTTCTAAAGAAAAATATATGTATATGCAATTAATTAGTCAATCTATGTTCGTCTATAAGAAAAACGTCTTGTGTTTGTGTTTTTATGCTTGGCTTATCTTACATACATTCTTGAGTATATGTTTTAAATGGAATTCCAGCGAGTTATCTAACGGTGTCTTATAAGCAGTTAATCTAATAGTTCTCAAGGAGAAGAAAACCCTGTATCAATTGAGTAAAAATAGAAATTGTTGAAATGATGGAAGATATTTAAAAAGCATACGGTAATGTTAAACATAAAACACATAGAGCATGTACTAATGTAGGAAGGTCAGAAACAGGAACCAAAAAGAAGAGAAAATGATCGTGATTGAAACTTATTGTTATTTTTAAAAATCCTAAGAGGAAATACTACTAGGAATACCACTAAAAGACCACAAAACAAATCAGTGGATAAGAGGAAAAACAGAGGTGATAGATATTATACAAAAAATTGGTTCCTTAAAATGGCAATGAGCAGGACATGTTGCCAGACACAAAGAAAACTGGAGCGGACACATCACCAGATGGAGACCATTGGGAGAGCGAAGAAGTGCTGGTAGACCACAACAGAGATGGTACGACGAACTGAAAAGATTTGCTGGGCTAAACTGGTACCAGATAGCACAAAATAGAATTACATGGTCAAAAATGAGAGAGGCCTATATCCAATGGATAGAAAACGGCTGAGATGAGATGAGATGAGAAAAGGAAAGAAATAGCGGGTCGGAAAAGAATATTTTATTGATTATTAACGAAGCCTGGAAGATCAGAGTGAATTGAAATAACAACACTTTTTAGTAAATTCAGATAATGAAGCCGTTATTTAAAACGTACAGAAATAAAATCATCACCATATCCAAATCATGTTTCTCTACAAGAATATGGACGGAGATGCAACTCTGTCTGTGTCTTTGAATTGCCGTCTGGTTTGTTTCATGTAGAACGCGTTTCAAGCTGCTATGCGAGTTTGGTGTTGGTTTGTGCCCATGCTTCATTAAATGCTCTTGTGGCAGCGTCACATCTTGTTTTGATGCTTAATAAATTCCTATACTATCATATTCATCATCACATAGCCAACTACGTACAGTACTGTATATAAGCCTCCCGTAAAGTCATCCATTTTCCACGGATTTGAGCTGCGTTTATCCCGTTTGATCGCTCCTCTTAATCCTCTTAATATCATGGAACGATCTTGTTGCGTCGTGCATTCTTTCGTCGTCTCCACTCGAGGATTACATTCGTCCATCGATCCTCGGAGAAACGTGCTACATATCCAGCCCACTTCTATTTTAAAGTTGTTATACGTTCAATTGCGTCCGTTACACCCGATATAATCCTTGATCTGTAGTTTCGAATTCCGTCCTGGAATGATGAACCCAACATCGACGCTTCAATTTGTCTCTGAGTGATGCGTACTAGGTCGATTTTGTTTTTTGTTAGGGTGAGTGTTTCTATCTCATAAATGTGAATAGGCGGCACACATTGACTGACAGTCAATTCATAATTCATCAATCACATGGGAACTGAACACGTTTCGCAAACTCCCAAATGCAGATGAAGTGAGACCAATTCTTCTCTTAATTTCATGGGTCAAAATTGCAGATCATTTCATGATTCCTGTGACAAATAAAATTAAGTATTAAAAAAAAACATTCAAATATAAGTAGTTCAAAATCAAAAGTATGTGCGCATCATAAATGAATCACAAAATGCTTTTAGATATATAACATGTGCAGAATTGACATTAATTAATACCTGATAGAATCTCTTTTTGAACTTCTTTGCAAATATGTGTAAATATTTAAAAAAGAATTAAGAATTTTTTACATCATGACAAATTTGTACATAGACTAATTTGTTGCCTCAAATATCAGATTGGAAAAAATTTCAAACATCAAAATGTATATCTGCTCGACGGCATTACACTACTAGATTTCTCTATGTAATCTCAGTCTGAGAAACTTCTCACTTAACGAAAAATAACAATTGAACCTACAAAATGAATTATAGTGGCAAGAAATGTTAGTGTATAATCAGATTAACGGAAAGAAAAATTTTTAAACCCTAAAGCATGTTCTGTCTTAAACAATAGGTTAATTACTATTATTGAAATTAATTCAGTTTTGTAGAAAATTGCTGAAGCCCTTAGTGAGGTGTTCAAAAAGAAAGGAGCGTTGGTTGCCCTGTACAAAATTCCAACGAACCCATCTGTTTCACACGATTCAAAGTGATTTTTCGTAATATCTGTGTAACAGTTAACTATGACTATAATAAATAAGTGCTAAACAATGTTAGACTAATGGTCTACGAAGGCTTTAATTGGGTTTACCGGTCAAATTCCCCAAAATTGAAACCCTAAACCAACTGAAATGTATTTGTTATGATGTGTACCTGTACCATCTCCCCAATAATGTTTTGAAAAGTTCCCCAATTAATATCAAATTTTCGAAGGGTTTGCTTTCGTCTGAATTGTTTTTCAAAATGATTACCGAACCGACAATCGAATTTAATTACGAAATAAACACACTGTCACTATACTGTGAAGCGTTAACTTTTATACTGCTGAATACTTCGCTTCAGTATGTGACAATACCAATATATTTAATAATGTTTTCTGTGTACATAAATTCAGTATTTGATTTCGTCTCACTTTATCCCACCTTCAATATTTCATTAGTAGGTTTCCTGAGAGCTTTGTATCTCTGTCGATTTTTCCTAGTTTATACCTCTCGGGCACACTTACCAACAATATCTTTCAATCTTAATTCAGAATTCCCCTTCGACCTCCCTCCCTTATAAAAGGGATCGGAGATGAAAAGGCTAAGAGATGGTATCCGGAAAGGGCGTTTTACAACCGCAACTATACCCCATGCGGACCATATTAGAATAAATCACTGCCGTAAAATCTTGCATGAGATTTTAAGTAAGTAACGGAAAATTTCCGTAAAACTGTGAAAGAGTCAAAGTTCGTTATTGAAAATCTCGACGGGAGCCTCGTAAATCCCCTAGCCTGAAACTCTAAATGTTCCGGCGAAAGCTCGTATAGCTGCAGCCTCGATCGGCACAAAGGAATATTTAAAAATATGAAAAGGTTCGACGTATTTCATAAATTCGCTCTCACATTCGCGGATTATATGCAACGGCTAAGAGCCATAAATTTTGAAACGGGCTTGTACCTTTACCGCAGAATATGTTCGTATGCATCATGAATTTATAGATTATTCAGAGTTTGGGAACATAGTTTTCCTGGGACGGCCGTGTAACGATGGCGTTTCGGCCGACCGAAAAAGACGGCAAACGGGTTACGGTAAATTAATAAATAACTCGGATCGAGTATTAATGCTTTATGGAGCAGTCGCTACGTGAATTTAGTGTCTACACCGTAATTATAATAGAAAATAAAAATACTTAGATTCATGATGGAAATATTAAAATGAATTTTAACAAAATGTTTCATCAACACCATCAATAGACACAAGAAATTTTTACCTTAAGAAGTTTGTGTCAATGAAAAAGTCTGACTTGCTAATATATCCGACTGTTTGAGGTTTTTCGTTCTCCAGTCCCTACATTCCGTTCGCTGTTCTCTTTTACCACAGGCTATTTGTTAGACCCGTGTCTAATCAAGGAATAGTTTACCTAGTCTCTACAAGTCATACAGCGAGGTTACCATTTTCATCACAAATATTCATTAACTCATTGTAATACATCCGCCGTTACAGAAAGTCATTATTGATTATAAGGAGGATAGACAGTACCATCGTTCTGTGTAACCAGTGTATTTCGGTCAGTTCATATCTATCGAGAGATTTTCAAAAAGTAGAAGGTGAAAACACATTAAATTGCGTAACTTTATTATTAATTAATATATGCGTAAAATAAAGGGTGTATTATCTACATGGCAGATTCTTGAACACTAACAAAAAATCAGATATGAAAGTCTTTATGTTTAGATAGTTATGAAAACTATAACGTGTACTAGATGTGCATTGTAGTGTAATCTGTAATGTAAAGCTTTCCACAATAAAATATCTTCATACTTTAACGCCCTTCCCAAAACCTCTACATCCTTCCCAATTTATAAACCTTAAAAGTTTACAGTTCGGTTCACATATTCTTACATCGCATATCGAACATCAAATACATTGAATATTTATTATACTGTAACGAATTCTCCACTACTTATCGGCCGTCGAAGGTACTGGAATAATCTTGATGCTTCTACCGGCAATCCGGCGTCGGCCGGTTCCGAGAATGGTTTGATCGTTCTAGAAAAATCTGAAGCAACACCGTTAGAATATAAATAGGCGACCGAGAAATAAGCCAGTCAAACGCACAGCTGATTATATGAAGAGCCGACATTCGTCAAAAAACATGCTCGAATATAAATCTACGTTTAAATAAATTAGACTATGTCCATAGTGTCAGTATTAATTAAATAAACTACGATTAACTAGTCATAGGTAGCGTTATTAGTTATTAATAACCCACGAACGTAACAATACAAATTGTAATATTCCTAAAGTGATTTTACTTTTTTCTCGTGTTGTCCATAAATATCCAAATCTAGGCTTAGGTAGCAGCATTGTAAAAATATCAACCGTCTACTCTTCAATTTTAAAGTAATTTCCATTGATTTCTCCTCTTTTGTATGAATCGCTTACAAAATCTCAAGAGGCTATTTCAGGGGCAGTCATCTTGGCGAACTTGCTTTCGACGTTATTTTTGAAATCTGTAAAAAAATCCAAAATAGATTAGTAGTATCCGTCAAATTGTTCATTTTTCTGTGGGATTTTTTTCTCGGTAGGTATTCTTTTTATTTGCTTAGCGTAATTTGTGCAAAATTATTAACTTTACGGGAAAGAGATTTTTTTAAGAATTTACAGAGTGATGAGAGTTTTTTTGGTTGTCCATGTTTGAGAAATTGGACATATTAGAGAATTCCATTCAGCCGTTTCTCCATAACAATCGCTTCACTTACAAATTGTACTGGTACTTAGTCCAGAGATGTCCACTAACCGTGTTTCCCGAACTCCCGGGAGCAAACGCTGTATCATTGGCACCGGTAATTTATGGCACCTATAAAGCTATTACCGCCTGTGTTTTGGGGTGTTTTCGTGATTTTTGCGTCAGGAAATCCAGGGTTGATTTAATATGATTTTAGTTAGACGTGTTTCAGATTCTAGAATTTTATTATTTCATATATGAAACATATACGAGCCTACCAAAAATGTTATACCTGTTTCTAAGTACTTAAGTACACAAAATCGTGTACAAGTAGTTAAGTAATTGTTCCCAGTAAGTGGTAAATGTAAGGATGATTGAGAATTGACGTGTTATCCTTTATCCTTTCAAGAAAAATGTACCCGACGCGTCGTTGTGATCAGATAAAAATAGAGCAAGTAAGTATGTGATTACCACAAAATCTTGACGTAACTTTAGAAAAATCCATAAACTTCCACCTTAAGGTTAATAATATGTAGTCTGTGAGTGAGTGTGCTTTGTATGGGTCAAAGATTTTACAGAGTATTTGTTTTATTCCAGTTCTGTTTGTCAGTTTTGACTTGAAACGATTTTCATTTCCGCATATTTTTAATAACCTGTGCTTAATGGAATCAGAAGGGGGGCAAGATTACGATACTAAATGGGGGGATTTATTTGGGGTTTTGATTTTATAATAGTTTATAACACCATTTTATGCGTCACATGTGGGCAAAGTTTTGTATAATTCAAAAAATATAACATTCAGCGGCATTATCAAAAACAGCATCGGGATTTTTATAGAGATTTTCTATTAGATAGTGCGTCACGATCCAGAGAAGCCTGGATACCAGAAAACCTGAAAAAGTGTGAAGGGAAAATGACATAAATGGATCCAACCCAGTGCTTTTTTTTTAAATTTAACGGAAAAAATTTATTTTGAATCGTAACGTTACGTATACTTTTCATTAATCATTCATATATAAAAGACATTAGAATAACTAGCTAATATAGTAATCATTTTATTATTTACAAAATCTGTAAATTGGTACCTATTTACAATTATACAAGTATTAGGTAATTGCTCATAGCTTCTCCTCGGCAAGAGTTCAACTCGCTTTCTGAGTCCGACCCTTTGCGTGATGTACGAAAACGGCATGCGTATTAATATTCCGACTATCAGCTTATTAGGTCTCGTTTTTGATGGGTTGTATCTGTCACTTCGCAAAATCTCTTAATCCTAGTGGACACCTTTGACTTTGTCTACGCGTATTATGAGTGCAGTAATATTATTAAAACTAAATGAGGTGATATATTCTTCTCAGAAAGGCTTCGGTGTTTATCGCAACGCACTTTAACTGAGTAAATCTCTTTAATTGAGGGAATCATGGGGTGCCTACTGAGAATGGTGATAAGAAATGTTCACCTAGGTATCGAATATTTTCTGTGTCCGTGAAATCTCTGTCGTGACTTTTCTCCCTCTAAATTTGATTTTGAAAAAATGTTACTTTCCTCTTTTTCCTTTTCAATATAAAATAGGAACTGCTCTTCATACTTAACAATAGCCGAAAAATATATTGAATCCGTATTCAAAGTAGGACCCGGTTTCCATTTCGCGGCTCCCTATTTTCACATGGATGTACAATATATGACGTATTCAGGTTTTCGTTGAAGTGTTATCCGCAAAGTAACGCTTGTAACAGTTTATTGTGGGAATTTAATATTTTATTACATTTCTCAATAATTGTACACAAATTTCATAATTAATTTAAAACTTTATCGGACAGATTTTGATTAAAATTACTAATAACCTGATGTATAATTTAAACCGTAATTGTGATTAATAATTAATAATTTCCATAAGCATTATGCATAACATCGAGGTGATGGTAGTTTTCGCGCCTCTGTGGAAGTTAGTTTTTGCCGCATGTTCATTTCTCAAGTTTGTACAACGGTAGGCAAACAGTTGGTTAGTTACGGTTAGCTATCAGGCTCTCCAGCTAAATTAGCCTGGTTAATAAATGATGAATAGTAATCACGTACAATTAGTACCCTGCGGTGGATCACATAACATTCTCCAATAATGGTTGTTTGATTAAGACAGAAGGCTATACGGTTCAGAATTCATGAAATATTACTGCTCAGGATGTTTAAAAATATCCTCCGAGTAAACTAGTTATCGTCGATGCTCCTACATCAATATTTCCCGGGCGTTTTATATATATATATATATATATATATATATATATATATATATATATATATATATATATATATATTCCATCAAAACGATAAATATCAATTTCCCATTTTCGGATATATCCAGGAGGAAGAGACGTTGCGACGAAAGCGGACCATAAATCTTTCCTTATGTGCAACTAAATCTACTGTCTAGGACGATCTAACATTTAAATTTAATGAACGATTATCATTCATCTTAATTTGAGTTTGGAAGTTTCCTGGGTAAGGAGACACAACTGTAACGTCGATAGGAATCGAGAGCTATCGCTCAGCGGTAATTAATGATGACGTTTTTATGTCGAGGAGGAAACGGATTTATGCCACCAACGGTTGAAGCCCTTAAAGAGTTGAAGACGTGCTAGTTGGAAGTTCAAACTCTGTCTGTTAAGGGAAAGTTTCTTTGTAACAAATATTTTGTATGTTCCCGAAGGATTTTGACGTGCTCAAAATGAATCTACTTTCAAAGTTTCTCATCCTATGAAGTCTTAGAAATATTATACTTCGAAAGTAATTACAAACAGTAATTAGGACGTTTTACGGTTTTCTGGAGGTAAGCACAATCGATATAGTAAGAACGAAATTTACTCTAACAGATCCTTGAAAAAATTGATCTGTATAGTGGATAGAACAGCAGACGTTTATTAAAATTTCTTGACGCCTGGGTGCCCGCGAAATCCGGACCTAATTATCGACAAAGTCATCAGGTGAGAAAATCCAATTTTCAACTTCTAGATTACACAAATCGAAATACCTTGTCGGATCCATCTTGAGGGAATAACCAATGAATAACAATGAAGGTTCTTGATGGGATTTCCGGAGAAATTATTCCTCGGAATTGACTTGAACAAAAAATGCTCACTTTTGGAGGTAAATTAAGGAATGGAGATGGAACAAAAGGGAAGATTTAAAAACCGTTGATTGATAATTTGATTCTCAACCAGGGCGAAGGAGAGAATGGCGAACGATTCGTAGTCGCTGTGGGGGCATTCAGATTTATGAGATTTTCAAATAATTAAGAAATAATTTAAGGGTAAAAGAATAATATCCTCTCTGATTTGTCGTGTCGACATCAAATCACAGTTATTGAACAGTTAGTTACTAGCTTACTGGCAAAAATTGAATGGTGCTATTCTCGAGATATGTTCCCACTTCGGGACTTCCCATTTAGGGACCGGAGGCAAATAATTTCCAGTTCGGAACTGCAAATGCAGATATATAATTAAAAAGTAAACTTAAATGTCACTTCGGGACAGAAAAAATGGAATAAATATATGTCTATTACTGGTAAACTACAATGTTCATATATTTTAATCCAACTTGACGTGTCAAATAATTTCCTTGAACCCTCTTCTACCGTAATTTTATCATTTTCAAATTCTTGTAGCGTTCGAAAACGCTGTTCATCACGTTCTACATATACTTTTCTTCGTTTTACAGAAGTCATATTTAAATCATGTCTATTTTTAATGTAAGTATAAAGTATTGCATTTGCTTATAGAGCATTTATTAATTCACACACATTAGGTTTAGAATATATAATTTTTTTTATTATACTTGTTTCTGTTTATAACAAATCCACATCTTCAACAATGTTGTTTGTCAACCACTGCTCTACAGAATAATCATTAAATCGTTTTACGCTATGGTGATTAGGGCAAGATTCCATTATTTTCAGCCATCCTTCATCGATACAACTCAAAAGTAAATGTGATAACGCAGCACACATTTTATAAGTCACCGGACTTCAGAATCAAACTTTTATGGTCCTGTTAAGCCAAATTGTTGTACTTTTCTCCACAGGCACTGGTTGAAGTGGAAGTTGCATCCCCTTAAGGTAGATCTGGGGAAATTCTTCTTTGTGGATTGTATCATGACCACTTCGTAATCAATCTGAAAACTTTTCGGGTAAAATTGGATAACAACATTTTTAATTTCCAGAAATAGCCCGTCATATGTTTCTCGTCGTTGGTTTGGTAGCAGAATATATAAGACCGGGATTATATTTTTAATAGACAAAGTACTTCCCAAATCAAAAAATTAATGAATTAGATAATTTGAATTAATTAATAAATCATCTAATTACGTTCATTAACACTTAAATTAAAAAATATTCAATTATCTATGTACAGTCGAACAATTTTTTTACAGATTTTCTAAAAATGTAACGAACATAACCAAACATTACACGAAACAAATCCAACTTAATACATATCTCTACACGTAGTTCATTTTTTGCTTCTCTCTCTCTCTCTTTCTCTCTTCCTTACTTTCATTCCCTAACACTCGTTTCTTCCTTCGTTTTCTTTCTCTTCTCTTTCTCTATCTTCATTCCTTCATTTCCTTCCGCTCTCCGTCTCTCTTTTCCTCTCATTTTCCTTTTTCTCGCTTTTCTTCCCTATCCGTCGCTCCTATTATTTCTCCTTTTGTTTGCTATACCCCTTTCTTCCTCTCCTTGCACACTCACTCTTTCTTCCCACCGCCTTTCCCACTGCTCTCCTGGCATACTTGTCCTATGGTCCTGTAATCATCTATTTGTCCTTACCGTCCTATGATGTCGTCGTTTTTGACTTGTTTGTGATTTCGCCTTGTTCTCTAGTCAGGGGGCAGAGTTCATTATCGAATTGAATCGCACTGAATCGCCATATCTCCAATTACATATGACAATTATTGATACAGTATTTATTTAAAATATCTAAGAATACACAGGGGATTTTATCTTCCTTGTAATTAAAATTGTCAGATACCTATGCTTACTATAACACTTGTCTACAATTGTGATTTTAGTTGCAGTTATAAATACTTAGGAACAAACTTTTGATTGTTTATCTTTCCCCTATTGTGAGACAGCAGTAGGTTTCATACTTAGCATGATAACAAATTAATTGTTTTGTTACACTATGTAACAAACTGATTATGTTTGCTGAATTTTTCAGTGTATGAAATTGAGATAACTTATGAACTCGGATGAAATAATATTTCTTACCGTGTAATCTGGTTTCCTGTAAGCTGAAGAAAGCTTTAACACAAAATTTAGCTAATACAAAAATGCGGTAATAAAGCGGTAAATATGCGAAACAAACTCACACTATGACTGCTTATTACCGAGTGGTTATATCGCGTATGCACTAAGACATGTGTGCGCCGTAGGTTTTGAAATATCGAGCAGATGACTTCAAAATGTTCAAAATTAAAAAATTAAAGTTAAACACATGTAGGCCAACACAAAGTGAGCAGACGCGACACACAAGAGTAAACGTTTCTCTCCCTTGTTGCGAGACAAAAATTGATTCAATACTTAGCATAATAACAAATTAATTCCAATGTTAATTTTAGATTCAATTAATTGATTGCTTTTTCTATTATAGAACCCTCTCACGAGAGGATACTGTAAATGAGTTTTAGGACAAATCAGATATTTTAAGGCAACGAAGTCTAAGCTTAAATAATAAATATGATAGATAAGAGACGAGTTGCCCTAAAGTAACATTAGTGTGAATTGTCACAAGCTCACTCATTGCCATCCAAATGAAATGTTTATAGGTATTAGCAAATAGAAGCACGGCATCTCAACTCGTCAAATTACTCTAACACTCTCATTTTTGAAGAGAAAGAACTATTATTAAATTATAAAATATGAAGAATCAGAATAATCTAGGACCTTTCGCTTTCATTCGCTTTCAGCTCTTACGGAGTCATTATTAAACATTCATTTCTGTGTAGTTTTCTTCAATCCATAAATTGTTTGTAAATGTGTCTACTAAAAAGTAAAGATAGTCAAATCAAATTAAGGGATCTAATCAATAACTCTACATGCGGCCGTTCTTTTTTTTAATATATTATTTCGACCTTTTCCACTTATCTTCAAATTTTGGACATGCATTGCGGAGACACCTTGTATATTTTAGGCGTGTACTATAAGCATTTCCATTCAGCCCATAAGAATATTGGTTTAGTATCGTAAATAACAAATATCACAGGAAAACATTTTGAAGCTTTGCTGTCACTGGGTTGATTTACGATACATTCCGCACAACCGTAATGTATCTCGTCCTATATTTCAACGCTTAAAGAACAACTCAGAAATTTCGAGATTTATTAGGTTTATCGCGTCCCATATTTCTCCCGCTCGAGTATAGGACGTTCCACTTTCGTTACCGTATTTTTTTACGACGCGCGGATCTCCCGGACGAAAGATATAATTTGCTGACGCGTTTTCTCCAGCACCACCTCCCCGCGGTGAACCCGCTATGAGAATGTGCAATTCCCAGATTTATACGTGACCCTGACTGTGGTGTGATATGAATTTTTAGCGTACACATCGAAGGCATTTCCATAAATTTTTTGGTCGGCGTGACTGGCGATAAAATATCTTTGATAAAAGCTCCCCGGAATTTACGATCGTCTGATTACGAAAGATCGCGATGGATGGCTTTATTGCGCGCGACCGATAACTCATCCTGTGTAGTGTATATATACAATATATTTACGACGCCACCCTCTCTTTTTTGGATATCTGCGCAACGCAAAAACTACACTTATTTATCCCTTAAACATTAACTGATTTACAACAGCAGTCAGAGCGAACGGCATTTAAAAAAATCCAATTTGCATTTTTCTGACAAAAAGCACGCGCGGAACATTCATCCTGGCGTCTATAAATTCTTCTAATACCAACCGCTCGAATTCTTGTTCTAAATACGTCGAGATTGACGTGGATATGGGTAGAGGGTAGCGAAACAGATCCGGAATTAAAAATATCCTACATTTCCCAAATAAATAAATCACGAGAATTGAATACGTTACTATCTCTTCTATGTAAACTAGAAGAAGAAAAAACCGAAACCCTAAAACACTAGATAAAAGAGTTGAAATCATCATTTTAATTTTAGAAACAGATTCCCCCTTTCCTTTCACTTATCTTTCTGAGCACCAAGTCCTCCATCTTCCTCCTGAAATACTTTTAAGTTTAAAGTGAAGTCGGTTTATCAAACGTAGTTTAACACGAATAGTTTCCAGGTGAAAATCAATCAAGGCGATTCATTCAAAGAGGATTACAGTCCGTCCTTTTGTTGCTTTTGCGCAATTTGCGAAAAAACCTAATAGCTTCGCTCTTCTCTCAATAAACATAATAGGAGGTTCCTCATAAAATGAAAGTCAGCCATCTTTTGTAACCACCAAGTCGTCTCTAGTACACCGATTAGTCGACATTGCAAATACTGAGTGAGTAATTAAAATCGAATAATTTTCTATTCCCCTTTTACCCGGCAAAATTTCCAGAATGATTCAGAATGATAAATAATATTTAATATATTAATAACTTGATAACCATCTCTGATAACTGAGTTCTCACATTACTGAGATAATAATTAGGGAACGCTCCGAATTCAACCACTATAAAATGACGAGGCGTTCAGATAATAAAAAATTACCATGGCATTGGAAATAATCCAAATTAAGTCGCGACTGGATGATGTAAATAATATTCAGGTGGGATTTCCAGTGAGACTCGCTTTCAGTCGTCAAAACTCTGTTTGTGTACATTTTCCACCATTGAAAAATACATCCGATGTCGGTACACGCGTCAATTATTCCCTATTTCAATGTCGAAACCTGTAAATATTGCAGGAAAATCGAGTATTCCATCCTTACAGATCGACGCTTTCGTCACATAGGTTTATATCGATTTGCACCCTCGTCGTCTATTGATATGTAACAATGAAAAAGATATAGGAAAGATTCATGGACGATCATATAGTTATTATACATATAAATTATCGTCAAAAATCGGAGAATCACAATTGTTGGTCCGTTGTAGTAAGGTTTGTCCACTTTTTGGAGTAAGCTCTTAGATTAACTCTGTTCAGTGAAGTGACTAAAACTTATGGGAAATGTAACACGTAACACAAATAATAATTTGTTAGAATTAAATGTTAGGCTGGAATACAACCACAAAGAACATTTAGTGATTAGAAATAATGGTGAAATATATATGGGAATTTCCATATTCGATATGTATCACATTGTTAAGGTACGTCGGCACGACAACTTATTACCAACTCTTATTGCTCTTATTGGGAACATTTTAAAACGGATTAGGGCTGGCGTGAATGTTATTGAAAAACATATGTCGATTTCCACGAAAAATCGTCCGAAAAGCGGCCACGAAATGCACAAAATTTAGATCCCTTGGCACGACTACTGGAGTCGGTTTTTTTTTCAAGTTTTGGGTCCTAGGAAATCATTGAAAATGGTGAACACGCGAAAGAATGCCCCCATGGGGGGTTTTCGGGCGCAAGTTGACCTGAATTTTACCTGAAATTTCGCCAACTTTCCGATTTTTGAGCTCATGTTCATACTGATTCAGGAGTTTCTCCAGAAGGTCACAGATTCCATTTTTGAAGTCTGATTGCTCACCATGACCCTGGCGGGGGGTGAGATGTCGGGGAGGGCTGTGAAAATTACGGAAGTGAACTATCAGCTTTCGAGGTCTCTGGAAGTGATTCAGAGGGCAGAGACATAAAATGACCACCACCCCCCCACCCCTCTCCCCTTCAATTTCAGCCTGAAGGAGGTACGGGTGATCCACTAAACCCAAAAAATGAGATGACCGGCCTTCTAAATCCACAGACAGATACTTTGAAGCCCCGGGAGCTCAAAATCTACTCACTGGACACCCCCCTCCTCCCAGATTCCACCCCCTCAAGGGCCAGGATAAGTCCAAAAACGGACTCAGCGGCTGTCGAAGCGGCCCAGATGATCATTTTCTGAACCCTCAGAGGCTCACAAACCACCCACGTAATTCTCACCGCTAATTCTCCGCCCCCAACCCTTGCCCTTGCCCTCCACCCCCGGGTTCCCTCCTACGAGGCTTGACATGATCTCATTCAACCGAAAAATGTAGTCACGGCCCAAAAACCCCCATAAAGAAACTCCGGGGCCGGTATACTCATGATCCCAGGAACCTGGAATTCGGCAAAATTTGAATTAAAATACAAGTGCATTTTCGCCTGAAAACCCCCCATGGGGGCATTCTTTCGCGTGTTCACCATTTTCAATGTTTTCCTAGGACCCAAAACTTGAAAAAAAAACCGACTCCAGAAGTTGTGCCGAGGGATCTAAATTTTGTGCATTTCGTGGCCAGTTTTCGGACGATTTTTCGTGGAAATCGACATATCTATTCGAGATGGGACATGTACTTATTTCTTTTATTAAGAGAGCTGTAACGCGAGATATATATATATATATATATATATATATATATATATATATATATATATACATATCAGGCAAATGAGGGGCAAAACTGCATTGGGTGTGAAAAAAGCAACCAGAGACACGTGCCTATGACATTTGGTCCCCATCAGTATTGTACCGCTTGTTATGCTGTACCAAAATCAACACCAAACCCATAAAACACTTAATTACCAAATCCCTAAGACACGCTGCAGTCAGCTATAAACATCGCCGTGGCGCGTTTGCAAACCGATCATCCTCGGTTGTTTTGCTAAAGTAGCAAATGTGCGGCTGAGCCCTTGCGTGGTATCGTTTATGGCGTTTTCCTTCTGGCTTGTTCCAAACCGTTCCGACAGGCTGCACTGTACTATTGATGATCAGCAGTCGAAAACGCTTGCATACGGTTGCCTTTTCTTCATTAGTTACGATTTTTCTCATCATTTCCTCAATTTTATAGTCTAGCACCGCATTACTTTACACCTTGATATATAGGTATTTAAACACATGTATTAATAAAACATTTAATGAAATTGTAAATATTAAATATTATGTGTTTAATCGTTGCATATTAACAATTTGCAATATCTGAAACAAATACCGTTGTAGCAAATAATATTTGTGTAACCAGTATTATTATTGTCTTCGAGTGTTAGTCATTTAATCAAAATCCAACTAATCGATCTGCAAAATATATGCATTGCTTTAACAGTTGTATCACGATGGATCCAGGACTAAATATATTTATGAACTGAATGCTATTTACAAATTACCATGGAATGAAAAACGCATTATTTTGGTAATTAATGATACACAATCGGATGAGCAAAAGGCACGTAATACGTCATTGTGGTACTTAACAAAAAATACAATAAGTTTGTTACAATTGAGCTAACAAATGCATGACTATGATTCACTGTCATTACTTTGATACAAAAGTGTGTGCAAGTTTAGCCCCCCACAAATATGAATGACGTCTATAGTGACGTACAGAAGAAATATATGGCACAAAAGCGCAATTTGGAATGGTTTGGAACAATTTATACCCTTACATTAAAACAAGATTGAATACAAGTTTCTTAAACAGAACGAAATGCAATTGTTTACTCTTGTTTACTCTAATTACATCACCATAAATGTAAAAGTAACAACTAGGTATTGGTTAACAAAACAATGCAAACAATTGTTAGCACAGTTAGCATTGAAGTAAGTGAAGTCTATACTTGTGTATGCACTTGTCTTACCTGAACCTTTTTCAGGGGTATTGTTATTGTGTCTATACCAATACATCTTAATATTTTCGAGATCAGGGACCGTTTGACTGAATTTTTGTCGTGTCATAAACCACCAATACTTTGATGATAATATAATTTGTTATACGAGTGTTTTAAACGTGAAATTTTGTGACTGCACACTATTTACCTACTGCTAAATTCATACTTCAATGCTAGCCAAAGCCAAACGCATGTTAGAACTGACGCTGTTCGATGTCGCTGTTTACTGTTATTGTATATGGCAAGTGAAGAAAATAACTAGTTAAAATAATGTGTGGTAACATAATGCATATTCTGGAATTTTAGGGATAGAAATTTCGTTTCCTAAATATCCTCTCTAGAATAATGCTTGCAATTACTGTCAAGTTGGATTGCAATTAAGTTTCCTTGAATTTCATCAGGCACTTCAGAATTGTTACAAAGTGAAAGATTGCGAATCAGCTTCCAAATCCCTTACTCACGAAGTCAAACAAATATCGGTTGAAATCTCTTTTATTTCTTCTTTAATCTCATCGAAGTGGCCGTCAGTATTTAAATTCAATACACCAAACGCAAAAAAGTTCTCTCTTTGGACATTGCTGATCCATAACTCAATTTTAGCGATAAACGCATGGATTTAATTTTAAAATGTTAATATGTTGCTCATGCCGTCCTACTTCACATACCTTAACACTTTGAGCTGAGAGTGCAATTTTAATGATGACAAAAATTCACTAAAGAAGCAAAGTATATTTGATATTTGAACTTATAGAACTTATCCACCATCTCCTTGAATACCTTATGAATTAAAAATAATTTTACTTTAACCTAACCTCTCATTTCGTTCAACTCGTAAGTATGATAACTTCAAAAAGCCAACGCACATCGATGTAAAAAATAGCATTTCGCATTCAGAGTTTATATCTCACCGTACCGTTTTTGAACTTTCTCAGGTTTTCTGAATCACATAAGTGTACAAATCATACAGTTTTAGTTTCTAACTATTTATTAACTATTCCATAAATTTCACACCCTTTTCCAATCTCTCGGTAAGTGAAACTCTAGTAGTTATAAATTTCTCTAGCCACTCAGAAGTACTGAACAACTTCTCGTGGAACGTAGAGTTTTTAATTATTCAAGAATTCCTTCAAAATAATACTAACCAAAATTCTTCTCACCCCTAAATTTCACCCCACTATGAACAGATGTTCAGAATTTTTCTCAACTACCTTGGAGCTCCGAAGTTACGAATTTGAATGCGTAAAATTTATATCTATTCAGGCTTTATTTGACCGGCTTTTCTACCCTCTGGATAAGGGAAATTGGAAAGTATTGAATAATCCTCAAATCAAAAATAAAGGTTACAAATAGATAAAAGCTACTCGAATATACTTTATTAAAATATTAAACCACTCTCAAATCATTAATTAATCGTAAGGAACGAATTTACCACTGTTTATTACCTTCGACTTTTTTTAAGCGTCTCCCCTCATTATTTATTTACGCATTCAGAAACGATCCTAAAATGCTAATTTTAGCATTAGGATCTCATTAGGGAATGAGAGGAGAATATATACATACCTTTTTAATTAAGTAAATTAATGAAAATTCAGTGTGAATTTAGTTAGTGTTCAGGTTTTCAAAAGATGAAATATTAATGTAACGAAATTCCGCATGTTAAATGTTTTAATGGAGACTTAATAATTGCTTTCAGCAATCTTTATTCGATATTATTTTTCGATGTATTCGTACACACTTTCATTTTTATTGCACCTATATTTGACAACGTAATCCCGAAAATCTACCTGTACCTATTCACGTCGTACTTTTATTGCCCTGACTTAGTGAAAGTCCAGAACTACTGCGATACTCCTGCTGCGAACTGGCTTCTAATCCACAAATTAACAATTAATTTTCCCGTATCAAACGAAACAGATAATAGAACCGAAGTAGAAGTTAGAAGCTTGGGCTAGGAGAGCGCGTGGCGGCTAAGCCGATTAGAGCTTTGAGTATCCGAGCGAAACGTCAGAGTAATAAATTGGTTGTTGATGAGTGCGTCGTTACTCGATGGAATACATTATTCAGTCATTATGTCAATAATGGATGCGTGAAAATTGCTCTGCCGCGATCTCCCGGAGGACCAGGAAAAGTGCCTGTCTCTATCGAGAAAGGGAGGTTCTTCGGTGGTTTAGGTGAGTGTTATTCTTTTGTAATATCATATCCATAAAAAATTGAAGAAGGGCGGGGAATTCGGTTAATATCGAATATCCGATGTCGGGTGAGGCGGTGTCTCAAAATTTTGTATGTTTTTTTTAGCACACGCTCACACAAAGAGGCCATAGAAATAATACACAAGAAAAAGCAGTATCGGCTCATATTCCATATTCATCGTATAATCAAAATAGCCTCAAGCAAAATGCAAAAGTATATACGATAAACGGCCTAGCAATTTAAAATTATAAACCATACGTTCTAAGAAATAAATAAATGAAATTCGAAAATTAGAGTTTAATAAATGTTAGTTAGATTTTGTGTTTTTCAAAAACAGAGATACACAAGAGAAAAAAGGTGACTAGTCAAAGCACCAGACCAATGAATACCTATCTATGCATTTAAACACGATGAAAATTTTAAGTCGGCATTAGTCCTCAACCTCTTAGTTCTCGTGTTGCTTAATGTATGCATTGCATACAAAGCAAAATAGTTTCGAAAACATTTTGAGTATGTTTCGATACGTTGAGTTCAAATATAAAGTCAGAATAATTTTCAGGCAATGAGTCCACGTAAATTTCATTTGCATGCGACCTAAGGAAAACGGATCCAAATGTTACAAATCCTTATTTTTCTTTAATCCTTTCAGAAACACGTTTTGTTTTAACCAAAGCAAAGCTAACAAATCACATAATCAATTGCTGTAAGCACCAGTGATATTCATATAAAAAAATTTACCCTCTCGTGGTCGATAATTTACTATAACGACAACAATAAAAAAAGTCTACCACAACATACACGCCGGGTTCTTTTGAGTCTTCGTTCTGTCTTGAAATTTTCATTTAAAACTTATTAATTAACAGAGCACTAGCTCAAATTTGATATTTGATAAGAATAAATAAGTAGTCCTTGTCTAATTCGTTCTTTCCCCATTTCACCTGAAAACCTGTTAAGTGAAAAATGAAGAAGAGAACACCTACAAATATTGAAAAGTAATTACATGGCACAAACTTTATTTTGTGCACCATTTGAACATTTTCACCTGTTCAATTTTTCTTTGACCATCTGGTCAATGCGAGATACCACAGAATAGATTCTACTATTTCAAATTAGGATCAGTAGTTTAAGAGAAGTAACGCCACAAATTTCGAAATAGCTCAATTAGTTATCAATGATTTTAGTACATTATTTGTGGAAAATGATCCATCCTGATCTCCAGGATATGCTGGCTACAACTTGTTAAACGAGGTCGAAGAATTCTTTACGACAGTTTTTGTTTTATCCTAAAAATCAATTGTAGAAACCTACAAAAAACATTTTGTCCACCGATATACAGAATTCAATCAGTCAAATATGATGTGTGATTTTTTAAACAACTGTCTGGTTTTGATTGTTAAAAATTCCGTTGCACCATTGCACAGCGAATTGCAATTGTGTATCATCCCTTCAAAAATAATGATGTACACGAGCTGCAACTCCATTATACAATGATGGAGGTCTAGATAAGCACGTATCTCTCAATTAATGTGTACCAGATCTAAAGGCGAAATTTACTGAAACTATCAGAAACGAAGCAATGAAAGTGGCTGTTTTGAGTCATGTTACAATAGATTCTACTCCCAGTACTAGGAAATTGTCTAATGCTTTATATTTTCACGTA
Organism: Cryptocephalus primarius; assembly: GCA_963576515.1. Lineage (NCBI taxonomy): Eukaryota > Metazoa > Arthropoda > Insecta > Coleoptera > Chrysomelidae > Cryptocephalus > Cryptocephalus primarius. Next base: position 7,623,043 of record OY754947.1, read on the forward strand.
CCAGCATCCAAAGAATACATGAAAAATATAAATTTCTAATTTATATAATGAGAATCACCTCATTATAACATATCTCTTAACATAACTCTCTTAACATATCATCATAACATCTCATCATAACAATCATTTATAACCCATGGTTGAGGAGTTAAATGGAGACGATAATGATCGGTTGCAATTTTTTGATTATATGTGTAGGCGAAGCAAATCGACCCGAATTTTCTTTGAAAAATATATCCTATATAAATAATTATACATATACACACATATATACATATATAGTATCTTCTGATTGACTAACTGACTAACTGACACAACTAACGCACATCAACTACTACGTTGAATGTGTACAAATTTTGATAGCGATTGGGTTTCGCAAAGCAAGCACCTACTGAGAAAAGATTTTGAGAAAAATTGCATCGCTTGCAGAAAAACGCACAATGGCTGAGTTCCATTGGTTTTCGCAGAACTCTATAACAGAATCGGATACTGAGATCCTTTTTGTTGCAAAATATTCATCTACTTAATGACTGTCAGATCAAAATCTCTATTTTGTAAATTCGATTTAAAGCTATGCAAACTGTAAAATTATGCGCGAACAGTGTTTTCTTCATTTTTTAGATTTTTCGAGCATTAAAAACTATATGGCGATCGTTTTGCTTTAAAAAGTTTCTCATTACATTAAAAACCGATCTTAAATCGGTTCTTATCGGAATCGGAATCTTAAAAAGACAGAAACGGTCTTAAAACCGATTTCTGTTATTTTAGAAATTCGCATTTTAAATCGAGAAACGGTAATAAAAAATTGATACAAAATTTCAGTTTTTCGCACATATCTCTGCACCGGATGAGGTACCAACTATTCTTATTTAAAAAAGAAATCTAACTGTAAAAGGTCTAAACAATAATTTCACTAAGCCTCACAGCTTCGCTCGTACACTTATTTAAATACACCACAGCCATTCGTCTCTCTCTTCAAACATTCCACCTAAGGATTATTTATAAGACATATGGTCGTATTTAGGATATATTTTAACCACCTTTCCCGATGGAAATGTATATAATATACTGATTAATGTGGTTTTCCACTTTAAGTCTATTCTCATCTCCATGGTGCCTTAAATGTCTAAAAACAAATTTCTGCATATTAATAAATTCAAATTCCTAGGGGTGCAAGGGGTTGAACAATCATTTTCTCTAATAGTTCAAATGAATTACCAGTGTCATTCTTTTTTAGAAATATTTCTGTCGACAAACAAAGTAAGGGACAGTTGAAAAATGAAATAATTATTCATAATAATATTTAGTACTTGCAATAGAGGCAAACAATCTTGAACAGACAACATTGCAAGACGGTGCATGGATGCCATCTAATGATATATGTACACAGGATTACATGAAAACATTTTTAACTAAATTTTAACAATTTTTAACAGTCTAAAAGTTTGTAACCCGTTATCAAAATTACGGTTCAAATTTCCAAAGAAATGTGTTTAGCAGTTAAAAAGAATCACTATAGAGACCATGTATCTGTCATTTTTCGGGCCTCCAGAGTACACTATATTTTACGCGTAATTTTGTAGTTTGCTATACAGATCTGTAAATCTTTTTTACAATTATTGGATAACTGACAGTTAAGTTAAAGAATGGGCGAATTTGAAAACCAAAAATGTATATTAGACAAATTCTAATCACCAAATAATTTCCTTAATAATTAATGTTGCATTATTAATTGTTAGCCGGCTCCTACATATAATGTTCCACATATCACGGACGTTTTAATGAGGATTTTCTCATTAACGAAATAGGTTTGATAAATTTTACCGTTTGTAATATTATTCTAAGCCAGCGTCAATTTTCAAAATTAGTATAAAAACCGTGCTCAAAATTAACCCAAAGTTTATCTACGAATCAATGCTAAGCTGCCTAGTGTGGTAAAACGTTCCAAGTGTCGTTTTTTTGCCTTGACTCTAATTAAAAACTTAACATATTGTAGCCGTGCTTGTTGAATTTTGTGTCCAATTCAGGATACAATTTTGTCTTATTAACGAAAAGTACGGGATCCTAATAATTTATCATGTACAGAAATTAATAACCACTCAACGTCCATGCAGAGACTTTTAGATGTCCTACCGTCCGCCATCTAATAAACACAAATACTTTGTTGATGGATCGGACATTAAGAATTCCCGAGAGCCTCATCTAGGCCTCGGACAAATTAAAATTCGGATTAGATTAATGATTTTTTCGATGATTGATAGACGTCGCCTTTTTTCCGAAAACGCGTGTATCGGAGGCGACGGCGCCAGCTTCGATAAAACCGGGAAAGGGCCCCCTCCCCTCTCTCCCGAAAATAATAATTGATGAGTTTTTGCCTTGCGAGGAGAATAATTGAAGTTGGAGAATCGGTGGGCCTAAAATAACCCGATCGGCTCAATATTACTACGAAAACTCTAGAGATATTCTCGGATGGGTAGAATTGCTCGGAAAATTAAAAAAAAGAAATGCAAATATAAATATTCGAACAAATCATACTAGTTATAAGTTACTATTTAGACAGATAAAACCTTGATGCACACTGCAAGAAAACGATTTGGAATATATCAGATCTTTCAATTACCGTTTCATTCCCAAAATAATAAGACTCTCCCTATAACGGCTCAGATCATTACATCTAAAATTTGAATCGATTATTCGCAGCGATTTTCTTGTAACAGTTTGGAATTAATTTCTTAATAACCTGTTACACCTTCTCGTCTCACCTCATAAAGGTTACTTTAATAAAACGGAAATGAATCAGAGTTGTTGCTGAGCTTTCTTCGTTTCTACCATAAACGCATTATTGACGCATATGATTTATAAGTCAATTGAATTGTTTTCTACCTACCGTTTTCCAGCATAAAACACTTTAAAAGTGTACTGTGGCAATAGCACATTTTAATAAATATTTATGCTTAAGTAAAATATTGCGGAATGTTTACTTTTCTAAATACTTGATTAAAATATTCCGAGGAGAAAAGATAACCATATACACATCTTCCCCAATAACAATCAGAGAGAGCTCGTGACTGTCAAGAGCAGATATCTATTTATACTCATAACCCTTAGGTTTTGATACTGAAATTATTCTCGTGAATCAAACGGCAGAATGATTTTGACAATCACAAACTTCTCCTGATTGTTTCCGGGGACTACATATGTACATTACGTAAGTGTACATGTTGCTATGAAAGCCAGCAATACGTTGAACGTCTGAAATATTCCGAAAATATTATTTCGGACTTACATCGTTTAACGTGAATATTCAACATCCATAGGTGGTGTTTACGATTTATACATTTAACCTTTAACATATTATTTCGTCACATTTTGCGAACCACAATTTTAATGAGAGGTACCGAAATGATTCTACCGAAATGATTCCAATACCAATAATTAATGATTTCGGTTTAGTTTTATATTTCACCCTTACATTTTTTTTAACAAATCGTTTTGATAACTTAAGTCTGCGAAAGTACAAAAACTCTTAACCATTCTAATGTAGACTGCTCACTAAATGATCGACATAATCTATACGAGAGACCCATAACATCATTTGTTTTCTCGTTATTAAAAAATCTAAGTTGTTTGATTGGAATCTTTTTCAAAAATTTAAAATGCAAAATTTTGGCCAGTCTCGATTATCCCTCACCATTTTTAGCAATATTTAATCAATTTAGGAAGGACCGAGTTTGGCTGCTTTGTTATGACAAATTGAACACTCCCCTTGGATCGAATTATAATTTCATGATATTAACTATTCTTTCTTTATATATGCTCGTCACTTCCGTGTGCGTCGTTAAGGCTAACACACTATTACTATATGTAGGAATATTAATTAACAACAAACTGGAAGTGATTTTGTGTTTTAATTTAAGATGATGGTGTTAAATGTTCTGCACCACCGTTGTAAACGGTATCATTACTGGTGCATTTTAGAATTTTTTCCACTTTGACATGAGAAATAATGAACTCCTATATTTTATGGTAATAAGTTTTGGAGTGTAAATTTGTAATTATTTTTAAGTTTCTAATATATTGTTATCCATTGGATCTTATGATGGCTGTATAACCGAAACTGGTAACCTGGGATTAAATATGTGCATTACATGTGGTGTGAGTACGTTTTTCACCTTAGACTATAGTTACTGTTAGAAATCCAACCTATAAAACACTAATATCTACAACAATTATATTGTGCACTTTTGAATGTCGCCACAACACTCGCTAATTGCGTTGTTTTATTCGGGAGAAAAATAGTTTGCCCATTTCTAATGTCCACTATGCTACATTGTGTGTGGAGTTAGTGACTCGATTGATACGCTTCATAATAAGAAAAAAGTACAGGTTAGCAAATTATGCGAGAAATACGAGTAGTCGAAGACTATAGAGAAACACATATCATGCAACGTAACCTTCGTAAATACCAAAATATGCTGTTATTTTTAAACCCTTGTGCGCAACTCTACATGTCTATTTAACGGCAAGGTAATATCGGATGACGTTCTCGAGTTGGCACTTTATGTAATATTAAAGTATGCTAGTATTATTTTTCCTGACAACTTAGAATAAGTTAAAACTAGATATAAAAACTCTATCACATGTATGAAGAAACAGTATTGTACGACAACGACGGTACCTAAACAAATCCTGAACGCCTGGGCGCCAGATTTATTCAGGGTTACTCATTGAGGTGTTCGTGCAGTTTAAACTTAGGAGAACGCTTGGGTGTGCGTGAGAAACAACGCAAAATTCGGAAATATTCGATTTAATTTACTCCGACCTGAGAAGTTTTTACGAAAGTCTTTGTAAGTTAGTGTTGAATGATTGTTGAACTATTAAAAATTGAATTCTTATGTATGAACAAAGCTACAAAATCAGAAAACTTCAGGCTTGCAATGCTGTTGCATTACGCTGAAGTACGAATTCACAGAAAGCATTAACAACTATACTCACAATTCACAAGTTAGAAATAATAATATTTTTAATAGGAAAATTTGTCTCACTCTAAGGTTTTTCTCAAAGTTAATATTAGAAAATATATAATGAATGCGTATTATTTATAATAATAATTTTGTTATATTATTTTGGCCATTCCTATTTTGGCACATTTTGCCTGCATGGTAGCTATAAAAATTCACAGCAAATTACGAAGTTTGCCAAAATATTCTAACTCAAAATTAAACTAAATATTCACAACCACCATCCAAATACTATAAGTTTCACTAAAGTATTACTAGACACCAGACATATACATATGGATTTTGTCTATTATTCCTGAAATATGAAATTTCATTTGTACCAAAAAGAAATATAATAAGGTCAAAATAAGTATATCTCTAAGGATGGTTTTCATCATAGTGTGGAGTTAATTTGTAGGCTATATAAGGGGTGGTCAACTGATGAACTCCAATGAATTGGTAGACATATTTAAATATTTCTCAATGCGTTTGGCATAACAGTTCAAAAACAATCAACAGATATGTTGTACTGCTTTAAGAATATATTATATGGTATTATTTTGTTCTTAAAACTTTAATCCGTAACGATATATGCCTCAGCCAAGTGATTGGAAATTTTTTTTTTATTATTATAAAAATGAAATAGAATATGTACCATACCTAGATGAAATTTGTGAAAACAATATATAGAACACAGCAGGTGCGCGCTGATAAGTAATTTGCAGTCATCTACGCAAATGCGTATTACCCATCATAAATCTGAATAAATTAGTTAGATATGTACATCCAGCAAAGCTTCACACGGGTCAATTGATTCACATTAATATATCAACTCCCTATTGATATAATACCAATCTTCAAAATAATTTATACAGATATTTTTTCAATACCCTCGGATTAAGCGAAATTATTCTTTGCTTTACTAACTACCAAGAACTCGAATATGGATCGGAAATTATATTTCATACAACTCTATATAATTCCCGAAGTTTCCTGTATTTGCCATGTTTTCCAGTGAAGCGTGTCCTAGCATTTTCATAATGGCTTAACAGTTCTAGGAATTAGCCTATAGAAAACTTTACAGTACGCTATCAACGAATTCATAAGTTTCTTTCTGCTATAAAGTTCTTAGTACATCCTTATCACAGTGGCCAATTTGGAGATGACTGATCGAATAACTTACATATATTTTACAATTCATGACTACTGCTGAAAAATATAACAACATGAAGGAAGAAAAACTAAGTTTAATTACTGCTGCTTATCAACTGCTGGTTATAAATTTAAAATTAATATATTAAACATTTTGAAACCATTATAATACAGATCGGTCGTTACACTATCCCTCCCTTTTTAGTGTCGTCCTCGACACTCGGATCATCTTCCTCAACAGCACATCTTGTCAGCGAAGGACGCGTCTTCCGAAGTGGCCTTTCGAAGTCTTCCGTTGGAGAAAGGGCATTGTAAAGTATGTGTCACAATGATAACGTATATGGAGCATTGTGCACCTGCCTCAGCATTCAAAGCCAAAGGAAACCATGGTATAACTTGTAGAAGACAGTATTGTATCTTCTTTTTCCGGACGATGTTTCTCTTGGAATCCGCTTAGAATCAGTTGTCCCCTCCTTTTCGGACGATGTTCATCTTTGAAAATCCCGCCAGAACTGGTCCGCCGAGAGCCAGTTGTCGTTTCCTTTTCGGACGATGTTTACCCTCTATATAACTATAACTTTCTATAACACCTCCTATGACTTATCTAGAAATAAAACCAAACACCCTAGTATGCTTGCCAATTCCATTTGCCTAAGAAAATATGAACATCTGTGTATTAGTATGTATGTGATTAACTCCACCGGGCGGCCTGGACTGCAAATCATGTACAAAAATTACAGACAAACTAAAAAAACAACTTCCAACACGTAATGTCGCCTTATGTGGCTATATGCGCAGTTTGAACATAACCTGGCTTAAGTTATAAGCTTGCATAAAATTAAAATTTCATATGCGACGTTAATACCATGACATTTAAACACCGCTTAACTTAAGCCATCACTGTCGGGAGCTCAATGTAATAAGTCAAGTATTTTGGTAAACATAACTTTATTTTTGTATTGTACAATTTTATATCGTTACATTTTGCTTTGTTAATTTTCTCATTCATTTATTTTGATTTCAAAGGTTTTTGGAATTCGAAAGCCCATGTTAATTCTCCCAATGTAGTAAGACTTATATGAAAGTTGATTTTTTTATTAAATATTTCGAAAAAGAGATTAAATAGGTTTTCAAGAAATAAAAGGTTCTATTGAATATTCAGGGACATTCCAACTCAAAATACAGTAAGCGCTCAGATCAACCTAAAATAAAACAAAATTAAATAAAGAAATAATTAAATAAGTTTTATAGTAAGTATAGTAACCATAAGATTACAATTGTAGATTCCAAGTGAAACAAGAGCCCAATAAACTTAAAATTTTGAAGAAATCTACAGATTCATTTCGATGCTTCAAATGCAATGCTAGTCGAGCGTCGATTTGTGATTACAAAATAAAAAAGAGGAATAGTACTTTATTCATAAGCAGGGTTTGGATATTAAATATGTTATCTGAAACTAGATTTTTATCACCTGGTAATCGATAATTTGTTTCGAAGGTAGGTCCTATCTCCAAATTTGCCTTAAATATATACTTAAAACACATATGTTATCTGAAACACTTGACATGCAAATTATAAACTTATATCGATCAACCAGTATTGCGGGATCGTTTTTCTCATTTTTCTAGAATCTAGGGAAATCTAGATTAGATACACAATAACAATTAGACACCAATAAAGAGAGAATCACTCTTATCTTATTTATTTTCATCTTAAGTATAGGTATTTCGTCAATTTAAATCAGTATCTTTCAATGAGACAAATTTTCCCAGACATTACTTTTATTCCTAAAAAAACCTTTACCAAAGTACAATGAACGTTAAATTATGCCTTTTAGTCTTATTGTATTCAAGTTTAAGTTACTGCAAACTATGGCTTCCTGATCGTCGTGCTGCTAAATCCATAGTTATGGACGGCGATGCAGGTGAACCGTTAATTTTAACACGATTATTAGAAGAAAATAAGATCGCGGAAGCTCAGAAAGCGGCAGAAGTTAATAACAGTATATTTGGAGATATCAAGAGTTATTCCGGATATTTCACCGTGGACGTCAAGTACGACTCAAATTTATTCTTTTGGTTCTTCCCAGCCTTCGAAGACTACGAAAATGCCCCCGTAGTGTTATGGCTTGAAGGGGGACCTGGAGCTTCGTCGTTGTATGGACTATTTCAACAGAACGGTCCATTTGTCTTGAAAAGTGCCTCGGAAATAAGTTTTCGTGAAACTATGTGGGCAACGACTCACTCTCTCCTTTATATAGATAATCCTGCTGGTACTGGATTTAGCTTCACCAATGGAGGATACGCAAGTAATCAAACTAAAGTTGGAGAAGATCTTTACTCTGCTATTCAACAGTTTTTCGCCATGTTTCCACAATTACGACAAAACGATTTTTTTGTGACTGGTGAGTCGTATGCTGGGAAGTATGTACCAGCTCTGGGTTATCAAATTTTTAAAAGGAATAGTAAGGTAGATGACGAACACATAATTAACTTGCAAGGATTATTTATAGGAAATGGCTTAAGTGATCCCGAGCGCCAACTTATGTATGGTGATTACCTATACCAACTAGGCCTCATAGATTATAATGCAAAAGTTGAGTTTAACAAACGTGAAGATTTGTTGGTAAAATGTATTCAGGAGGAAAACTACACTGCAGCTTCAGGTGTAGTTGACACTATTGATACATTGTTTGTGACTGAAACTGGTTTTAAAAATTATTACAATCTGCTCATAGAAAATGACACTCACGCCGCTATTCAAGATGAATATATGTATGAGTTTCTTAATACTGAGGATATAAGGAGGAGCATCCATGTAGGTAACGTAACATTTGAGGACATTCATGTTTATAGTACTCTAAAAATTGATATTCCGAAGTCTGTCACTCCTTGGATATCGGAACTTCTCAGCAATTATCGTATTTTAATCTATAATGGCCAACTTGACCTGAGAGTACCTTACACTCCAACAATTAGATATTTGGAAAATCTGGATTTCAGCAGTACAACAGATTATAAACATGCTTCGAGGTATAAATGGTTCGTCGGAGATGATCTTGCCGGATATGTCAAGGTTGCGGGAAATCTAACTGAAGCCCTTGTAAGAAATGCTGGTCATATGGTGCCAATCGAACAACCGAAATGGACGTTAGATTTGTTAACTAAATTTGTCAGAAATCAGAAAATTTATACTGACGAATAAATTGCAGTTACGTTCTTGCTTGTTTTAATATTTTTACTTGTCCTGCGTGTTTCCTTTGAAGAAGGTTCTTAGGATAGCTCATGAATGAGTGTGCGAAGCGGCCATTTTCTGCCATATATATATATATATATATATATATATATATATATATATATATATATATATATATATATATATATATATATATATATATATATATATATATATATATATATATATATATTAATAATTAATATCCTATTTATGCTTGAAAGGACTGTTTCCTTAAACACTTTCCAAAGATTACTACACCACTAATACAATTTTTCAGAAGAAACATCGAGTTTTACGAAAAATGCAGTTTAAACTTTAAAAATAATAATGAGCCATGTGAAATATTCATTTCGAAGGATCAAAAATAGCGAAAAATCGTGAATATGTAATAAATTTTATAAAAATGTATAGTCTGAAAAGTTAACGACAACCGATGGTTAATTAATGTATCAAGTCAAGTGCCTGTATACCTGTCCAAATAATAATTCTTATACATTATGTTTCAATTAACAAGTAAGCCTAATATGCTGATTTCTATGAACTGATTACTATATTCTAAAAGTCCAACTCTATACTCCTAATATAGATTTGGGTGCTGTAACAATTTACCAATGAAAGAAGAATTACGCGCAATAAAACTGATACAAAATAATTATGTAAATAAGGTAAAATCAAAAATTACTCAAGAACAATTAAAATATTTCGGTAATATCTAAAATAAAATGATAAATTAACCATTTCATACAGTACACTCAGTACTTATATCATATTTTTTTCTAATTTTTATGTTAATGATCACTATACTTTTAATATACGTTACGAAGATATACACATATGTTATGCTATTTTTGTTTAAATTGTAGAAATGATATTGATGATAGAGACGATTAAACTGCACAAAAATAAAAAGTTGTTGTTCCCAAATATTTAATTATGGCAATGTAAATTCAAAAAAATAGGCGACTTTCAAAAAATCCCACATCTATTATTCAAGCAATTGCTATAATTTCCACAGAATTATAAAAACAAATTCTGACTCCATGTCAATTGCAAATCGGGCAGAACTATAAATATGGCATACGAAATACGAACTTTTGTATTTTTGATTACCATGGATAGCTAACTATCATTATATTTTTAATTTTAAGTTGTATTTTATTAAGTGCCCACGATTACTTCCTTAATAATTTGCTATAATTTGATTTAAACCTATTTAACGGAGTTACTAATCGTAGTTTTATAATTTTATAGGGAGTTATTATTTGTAGTTATTTGGTTTAACATTCTGTCGGCGATATTTTAATCTATACACTTTATAATATTTTATACTTTATTTTAGGAAAATTTAATATATATCTTTTAAAATAATAACCGCTTTTTTCTCGAAAGGACGAGTTTTAAAAATGTTGATATTAAATTTGTTATTTGTTATTTGACATTTCGCGCTATTTATGAAAGGGGTATGCGGAGGTATATCCTGTCTTAGGATAATTCTATTATTTGGTGCACAAAATACTCTTAATTTAGGTTTTGACCAGGAGGGGTCGAATAGCGACATGGTTCAAATTTGAAATAGAAGTAGCTTTGTAACAGAGTTCCATGCGTTTCCCCCGATGTAAAATGATTGAAGCGATAGAAATATTTTAGTCTTCTCCCACAAGTAATAACTTTCCTGTGAAAACTTTTATTTGATCATTTCGTATAAGTTGGCGAGAAATCCACTACACAAGTACGGGAGCACTAGCGCGGAAAGTTTTCGCTCGTTTAGCAACTCCTCTTCGGTAATTGGCAAACACCGTGTCGAACAACGGACTCTCCCGCTTCCATCTCTTTCTTTCCCATGTGAGACCCGTCGAGATTTGTTATATCACAGGGAAGGAATATTTATTTGTTGGTTTTCCTGGTGAGCAACGGGGGCAAGTCCAAGTTGCGGCTAACGTTTAAATTTTTACTGAGATGTCATCATTTTATGATATTAAAATTGTAAGAGAACGTGCGACGTAAAAATTGTAAGGAAAATACCTTTTTCGTTACTTCGGTTCCTGTTATTTTGTCGTATGAGAAAATGTTTTTAAAAATAATCTGTTGGATACGTTTTTACGTAATTGCGTAAATTAGAAGAGGGTTTAAAGGAAATTCAAGTCATTAGACTACCTTTCTCCATTGTATTATTGACACGTTGTTATCTTTTGGGTAGCACATTTCCTGAGCTGGACAATGGTCCCTACTAATGCAAAAAGCGGATTTTAAAATATATCTTTCCCAGCCCTTGAGTAAATTCGCGATTTGCTGGTTTTTCTGTGTCTATTCGGGACCGAAATAATCAACTTCCAAATTTCACTTTTCCAAGTAATTGTTAGTGGATAAATAAACATTAATGGGCACACATACGTTCATACACATATTTAAGAACGTTTTGCTTTGCATATTAAATATTGAATGATGCCTCTATAAGGTAAAATATATGAGTACTATGCAATATTGTTCAATGTACAGAAAGTATGGAGCTTTTACCAAATATATAGGCAAAGTTTTGCAAATATGGGAAAGAATGCAAAAATTCTTTGTTATTTAAAAAAAAAAAGAATAAAAAATTTTAGTCTTTTTTTTCTCCATAACCAAGCACTTACTATATACTTCTTGTACTCCAAGATAACAAAAGAAAACGTAAAGTTATATCAAATATTTCCATTTTCCAATTAGGTTTTCAGCTGAGAGGTTCAGTATTCCCTTCCATATAGTCCCGCCAGCTGGATCATGTTTTTGGTGAACCTAACATAACATAATTGCAAAAAATCAGGACTATTGAAAAGCATAACTTATAAACTATACTGTCGCTTTTTCAAATGTTCATAAAAGAAGGCTCAGTGATTCAAAAGAAAAACTTAACTCGGCTTCTACTGGATGAAACAATGTTTTTTCTTTTTGTGAATTTATCGAAATACTTTCTACGGTTGAAAAACCATATTCTGTCAAATTTATAAGACAATTGTTCATAAATTTGGAGCGCATGTTAACAACAGTCATTGCCAAATTTGTATATACAATGGTTCTTACGTAATTTTCTATTACGTTAGATTTACTGAAAATATTTATACTGATTGGTCGATTACCATCTACATGTTTAGATCTGTCGAGATATTATTCGTGGACAGTTAGCCAGACCGTCTTCTACTGGTCATGGATGAGTCAACGTTGCCAAGCGCATTCGCCACTTTAATGAAAAGTTGATCTCCGTTTTAATATAACAACTAAGAAGCAATGTGACGGGCGACTTAATTTATATTTCAGAATTTTCTTGATTTAAGTAAATGTGGACGAGTAATATAAATGCAAGCTCCTAAAAGCCGTTGTAGTACGTATAGGGAAAGTTTTTTTTAAAGAAACTCTACCTATTAAACGTATAACGCATTTAAATGTGACACGTTGTAAAGTGTCTTTTAAACAGTTTGTCCTTAAAATATTCAAAGAGTTGAAAATGTCGAGATTCGAGAAAAAAGTTTAAACGCTGGAAATTCTTAGAATTTAAATCAAACCAAATCCACTTTATAAACTTCCAACTGTTCTTTAAATTTCCCGCTAGTCGTCGTCGTCGTCGAAATTCCAACTTTCCACCATATCTCTACTCGACACACTCTCACGTCACTGCATAGTTTTCGAATACCATAAAAATTCAGGGTCGCGACTCCACTCCACCACTGCGGAAGCCTTAAATCGCACTCGAGCGAAACTTTTAGGGAAATTTTACTATCTTGGACCCGTTAGTTCCTCGGGACTCGAATGAAATATTCAACTACCTAGGCTGACGGTACATAATTTTCGAAATTGTTCTGGACTAAAATATCAAGTGCGGTTAGCGACGCTAGGATGGCCACGATTAAGGCGATATCAACGTGATATGTTCGGGAAATTTAATTTCGCAGGGGTGGGTGTGTGTGTGCCCGGGCTTTCGCCGGGTAAAGAATGACGTGAGACGGTGCTGAGTAATGGCGACCGAGCGCGACCGAGATTACTGTAACGCGACGCTGATTCCTTGGTTTTTGTGAGATTTTCAACGGACAGTCTAATTAGACAAGTCATTTCTCATTTGGACAATTCCTCCTTGCTCAGAAATATCTCACGACCCCTTCACGCTTAAACGTCTCTTTAATTAATGAAAAGGATGAGAAATGGTAGGTATATATATTACGTATTATTACAGGAAAACTAGATATTTGCATCAGTATTGAGGTGTACTGTGAGGATACTTTGGTTTAACTGAGAGTACTTTATGCATATACTACAATACTATTTACGACAGAATAAAATAGTCACATATGGCAGCAAACCTTTAACTTCTATTTTAATACCGATGTCTATCTCCTAAAAAAAATTACTTGCCATATTTTCAGTTATGAATATAGTCCCATATCCTTCACCATTCGGATCACATTTTCGATTTTGTTTGATTTCGTAAGATGGACGTAAGGGTATAGGCCAGATCGGTTTTCTATTCAATGTATAATTAATTATAATAAAAATTCTGCTTACAATTGGATACAAACTAAACCCTATAATGTCCCTAGAACCCTATTGATTATATTTTGAAAAATATTTAAACCCAGAAACATACAAATGTTTGGAGGGTAAAGCTAATGAAATGCATCTCTCTGTACATTGTTATAACGCGGACTACCTCACTTACAAATGCATGGTTGTCGATATGGCGCAAAAAACTATATGTTAAAGAAATTAAACAATTTAAATTAATATCTCCTGATCTACACTGTTGAGTGATCTTATAGCCCAAGTTCCAAAACGTAAACTACATACCTTCTTCCAGCTCTTTAACCTATTCCTTACGTGGTTCGTCACCTCAACATCAGTCCTAATCCGAGACTTGATATGGTTCTATAAGGGTTTGTCGTGTTTTAACCTATGTATGGTGCTACCCCATATATGGAAGACCTTATGTCCTACGCTTTGAATTCGCTAAAGATGCAGGGCGGACTCTAATGATATAGATTCTTGTAGAAGACTAAGTAGAGGCCTGAATTTTCCCGAAGACATCTAGGATATCACGCAGAACAACCTGGAACGATCGAGAACACACTAAACTCCTGAAATGGCATAAAGGAGTTTGGAAGATCCCGAATGGACCGGAATATTTGGGTACATCTTTGTTTCTCGCATATTTTATAATTACGGAATTTATTTAAGATTTTTCACAAACTCTACTTAAGTATTAAAATCTACTCATTCAATAATATTCCATAATATCCCAATAAAATTTTTATTGAAGTTATAGGTAAAACTATTAAGATTTAAAAAAATGTGAAACGGACCCTTGATACTTCCAGAGAAGAACGCTGTCAATTGAAAACCCATGAAACTTATGCTTAATAGCTCCGTCCAATGTTTCAAATATTTTACTTAAAAATTGTGAATTGTTTCTGTATTAAACATTTCTTTTTATATGATTATTTAACGTATTTATATTGATAGCATATTATAAAAGGTTTTGAATAAAAAAAAATCATTAATAAACGAGAAAATTCCTGGTGCCTACAAGGTACGCCTCAACGACTGGATAAAATATTAAAGTGATAAAATACTAAAAAACAGTACAAATACAAAAAATCGCCAAAGAACTTAAAACACAACAAAAACCAATTTTTTTATGAGCCAATTCCAATCTTTTGGATTTTTTAATGTAGCTTTACCTGTTTGCTTTTACCCAGTGGGGACCTCGAAATATCAGAGACTTCTGTAAATTGAGAAATAATTAATTTCTAACAAATAGTCACGTCTTAGTAAATGAATTATCTCATCACAGTCGTAGAAAAACAGTGCACTACCTACACTTTACAAGAGTTGAACAAAAAATGGTTGGAATAGTAGATTACGAATGAAGGGTCGCTTTTACGTGAAGTGTTAATCCGGAAACAATAACAATCGTTATGCTAATCATGAATGCCAGTATTGTCGAATTAGTAATACTGGGGAATTTTGTTGTCAACAGCTGTGTAAGTACAATATTAAAGATAGAAACAATTTTACAATTTCTTCCTCCTTTGATGTTACGTCAACTGCTTTTTCGGCACTATTTAAGTCACTATCGCGGTAATCGTCCTTCAAACAATTTATTCCACTAATGCTGAAATCTGTAGTTATGCCAAATTCGGATGGGGAGTAGACTTGGACTTGATTCTTATATATGGACGATATAATTTAACTATAAAATTCAAAGTTACTCCCGAATAAATCGTGTCTTAGAATGCCGCAATGCTATACAGAAAGAAAACATTATCAACATGTACAAGTTCTACCATGTTTCACACACTAACCAGAGCGAATCAGTTAAATTTGCTGCTGCAATAAACACCTATAATCGTGCATTTAAATAAAATATCCGTAACCTACTATACATACTACTATGTAATAATCTCCCAGCTAAAGTTTACGCTATTTCACCAAAATCTTAATTTATATAATTTATTTTATACCCACAAGCATGTTATAGGATGTACTGAGACTTTTTGAACTTTCATACTTTCTTTCTTTAATTAACATGTAATACCAATCCTAATATTATAGTATAATTGAAATACTTAAGCAGTGGAACGGTTTGCACGTAGCGTCATGAGTAGCGGACACTAAATCTTCGCATAAAGACGATAGGACTGGCGGCTTTGTTGTTGCCGGCCCAACAAGTTTCATTTCCAACAGGACATCATCTGATAATGAAGTTTTGCATCTTTTTTACAAGTAATTTAAATTTAATGACAATTTTCTTGGGTCTTCGGTATACAATATTTTCTGGAAAATTTTATTTAAATTTTACACATAAGAAAATTTACCTACTTTTCCGTCACATTTAAGATTTATGATTGATTTCTAAAATTTTATTTACAAAAATACTTCGAACATAATATGAAAATTGTAAAATCTTCGCATATATGGGCATAATTTAATTATTTTCTTTGCAACCATGTTCGTATGCAACTCCAAAAACCTCATATACTAATTTTCAGCACGATTTGATAAACTATTCTCCCATGTCCCATTTTTCAATTGGCAAGAAACACTCACCGTACCCGAAAACTAGCCTCTGCCTGACCATGTTCATTTTCATGTTTACGGGATAGCTCATTTTAGCTACATTAACCCACTACCGACCAGATAGTATTTAAATTCAATTCTATTACAGAAAACCAGCGAAATAGTCCGAATAACACGGGACGCTCCTTTAAATAATATGAGAGTGTGCAGTAGGAGTAGAAACTGTTAGAAATCAAGATAATTAAATATTTATCGGTTAACAAAGCGTGCATACTAATATCTCCAAACCAATCAAGTTCCAAACTGTAAATCAGCTCTAAATGAAGTTAGGCAGTAAAGCTAAATACTCGACTATGAATAAAATGGATAGTTTCAGTAGTTCCTGTGAGATTAGCCGAAGTTGTAAAATTAAATGAATTTAAGTCGCGCCGTTAAACATGAGATATGACATTTAATTCGGCGCGATGTCAGCGTATGTGGTACTACCATTCGTAAAACCAGACACGTTGCGTTCCGTTATTTCGTTAATTACAAAAGAGCTAATTATTCTTGTTGATGCAATTAAAGTATAGTCTGATGAAGGTAATGGCTAGAGCGATAAAACACGTTGTTTCGCATTCGGATTAAGAGCTGAACCCTACTCGGAAATTGAACGTGCACGGTAATACAGTTCCCGGACAAATATATATGCGTTTAATTTATTTTGAGTTGAGCATCTTCGCTAATTAAATGCGAGGCACTGGCCAAGAAAAATATTTAATATGAGCTAATGAAGTAGAGGAGGGAACTGCCGCATGAAATTTTCCAGGTGATTAATTAAAACGGTGAAAAAATGAGAAAAATGAGAAATGTAGGAAAGTTTTGTATTGTAAGAGGTATCATATTTGCATAGAGAAAAACGTTGAATTTTAGAACAGTATCATAAATGTCTATACATTCGTAAGATTACTCAGTAATTTAACTTGATATGATGCCCGATAACCTAGTGGATTATGATTTCCAAAGTCACTTTTCTGTGATCAGTACCATTTTCAGCTAATCTTTTAAAGTTTTTCCTGCTTACTTATTCTCTTTTAAAAGTAGAAGATTGATAATGCTATAATTTTTATGCTGAATTCCAGCTAACGTATATAGTGAAAAGCTTTTGAAATATTCCAGAAAATGTATCATGTTGAAATGTAATTACCACATAAAATACAAACCTGATAGTTTTGTCTGTTTGCCAATAAACTAAAAAATGTATAGACATATAATTAATTCTTACGAAATTATATTGGAACTGAACGAACTAACGCTGTAAAAATCCTTAAAGGGCTCTTAACTACAAGGTTTTAAAATCAATCTTGTCAAGCATTAAGTACTTTAGATAGAGAAAATACATAACTTTAGCTTATTTATAAATGTTCCATAATACTACAAAAAATCTTAACATCACATCAAAACACAAGAGTTCCTAACAAATATATAATGTAAGCTTCCCGTGCATCTTTCCAATACCGAGATAACGACAATATAATCGTGCTCGCGATGAAATTTTCATTGAAACACGTTACGTTAAACCATAATATACCCATACCACAATCGGCATGTTGGTCGTAAACTGAATAAAATTCAATATAAATGCAGAATATTGCAAACAGCTTTAGAAAAGCGCATAACAGGATAATGGAAATTGAAATTTCACAAAACAATAGCTGCTTCCATACGTTGAAATAACACTATTGAGAAATTTTTAAAAGTGTCCCATGGTAGGGAATGAATGGCAAGATAAGATGGAAATGTGGGGTAACAATTAAATAAAACATTCGTCGTAGATAATAAATATATGGAGATGGTGGTGGTAAGCCTATTAAAATGATATTAAATAATTGTATTAAATTAAGAAGAGCCGACAAAATTTTCTTTAAAACTGGACCATTCAGAATTTAATTTTTTAAATTAGTTTCAAGCTTTAGACAGTTATTGGAAGAATACACGTCTCAGTTACGCTCAAAACGGAAACTATGTTATATTTGTTTGCCTTGTGTAATTACACTCTTATATATTAGAGTTATGTGTTTTGTATGTACGAGGATAAATGTTTTAAAACTGAAATTCACATGAAAATGCAGGTATGATTGGTTTTGATTTTGAAATGTGCTTTTCTCAATAAAATACAAATGTTCATCAAAAAAAATTTGTACCGAGCAAGAAACCTTTTGATAACAATAATACCAATACATATAGATGCCACCCCAAAAATGTTAGTTAATTTTGTTGTTTGCATAGTAGGTAAAGGAGTGTAGCATCACATTAATGATCTTAACAGATTCAAATTAAACTGAAACTTATTTGACTTTAAAAATCCTCGTTGAGTAAAAGAGGCAAGAGGCTCTTAAACTAAATCAGATCCCACTGAAAAAAATACAAAAAGAATTAAAATGCGCATTAAATAACACTGTGTTGACTAACAACTGTTTCCAAATGGGCGAATAAGAATTACCTATAAACGGTAAAAACTTTAAATATATTGCTTAGAGAAATAAACCCTACACATGAAAATGACCTGTTTATTGACAAAATTAAAACGATTTTTCACATCAATTTCGTTAAATCTGTTTACGACTGGAAAGAAGACTCTGTATCATCTAAAAGCTACTGGAAGAGTATAGACGAATACTTCAAAGCCCAAAATGCGTTCAAAACTCTTGGATGATGATGCCAGATTTTTCCAGAAATTTTGACCACATTTTGGTCATTTTGAATTTCACTATTTTTTTGAATGCGCAGAGAACACTTCGAAAATAACAAAAACGTTTTACTAGTGCCCGTAATGGCATTCAAGGAGATCCAAATCCGAAATACATCTATTCTGTAATATTATCCATTAATCACTAATTAATCACTATTAATAATAGTTAATCAAAGTGAATCACCAATAGTTATCAGCCTTGACCCATTGTTCATCATTGATATGTTTAAATAAACCATATAACAGAATTCGGATGAAAAACCTTTCTCCCGAAATCACAAAAAAGTACACAAAATTTGAAATCGCAAAATTTCAGATTTTACCTTATAATGACCAAAAAAACGGTGCGCCGGCTAATTTTTCCGTGTTCTTCAATTTTGGCCTATTCCTGGTGACCAAAAATTGGAATAAAACCGGTTTTCGAAGACCTGCAACCTAATTTGTTTTCCCTCCATTTTGGACCCGTTTTACGGCAGATCATATTACGGTTAGAGATGGAAGAGATCTGAAATTGAACATGACATGATTTGATCAGATCATATTGAAATATTACAATTACAACTACCAGTAAATTTACAATATTTCACTAAAAGATTCAATTGTCCACCAATTTTAAGACAAAAACTGTAGTAGAACGCTTCAAAATGTCAAGTCGATCGAAACCAATTTGAAGTTTCTCAAAACTTAAAGATCGTGGCAAGTTTCCCTCGAAACTATGTATCACCATGTTCCATGGAAAATATAAATCGGGGGGTATCGGAGTCGATTCTTGTACGGTTCATCGCGACCATCGAATTTTTCGGAAAGGTGAAAAATCAGATGGAGCAAAAAGTGATAAAAGTTCCAGGGATCGACGTCCGCCGTTCCCATCCCCTCCCTATTTCACTCACGGGTAAGACGGGAGACGTTCCGGGAGACAGAGCGAGGGCGAACGGGCGAGATAACTTCCCGGCTTTTCCCGGCAGTCGCGCAGGGAAGTTGTTAAACTCAATGGTTCTGCATAAGTTGTTTATGTCGGATGATTGTATTTATAAACTTTTTCGATAGGTAACTTTCCGGCGCGTTCGGAAATTCGATTGGAATTTGCTCGCTTCAGGAGGAGAATTTTTCGGTTGAGAATGTCGTGACGTATTGGATGCACGCCATCTGAGAGGACTTAGTTAAAAAGATAATTAGGTTTTAGGGTCTCGACCAACTCGCTAATAATTATCTCGAAAAATGCAGTACTCGAATGTCGTCAGAAATTCTGAAATATTCATAACTTCCATAAGACAATTTATTTGAGCATAAAAACAGTAGACAAAGACAAGTGGTAGCAAAGGATATTCAGAACCGTTGGGGAATTTTAGCTACAGATACAAAGCAACAAAGGTGTTCAAACGCATTTAATAGGACATTTGAACATGGGTAAATTTCATTATAGGTACTCTCATACCAAAACTAGATGAACTCAAGAATTTACATATTTATGTTTATTAGGCCCAGTTGGGCCCTCTTAGGGATAAAACACTTTTAACGTAACTCTTGCACCTACACCCTTTTGAAAGTTAACATTTGTGGAATTTGTGTAGTATTATGTTTCCACATCATTAACTAAACGACTTCTAAACATTTTACTCTCTTGAGCATCTGGCAACATTGAACTTATCTATTGCTTGTTTTACGGCTAAAATCGCCCTTTCTGTATACGGATCTTTTGTATTCTGTTATATTAGCGAGCCCTATTGTTTTATTTACTTTTTACATGCATGGTTCTCCCTTTTCCAGTTACACGTGCTTTATCCTATTGTTTCTGTTTGGCGTGGAACGGTCTTTTAAAAATAGTTTTTGTTAATCAAAACTGAAAAGTACTTTTTTACCATTTTGTTATTGAAATAAGTCAGTACAGTAGATTTTATATTATATTCTATATAAAGTTGAATAAAATCAAACAATATCCATATGACTTCTTTTACAGTTGCATCGTGGTTTTGGATGATCAAAGTCGAGAGATTACAGACGACGACGACTCACGATTCTACGATATTATCACAACTGATGCAACGCATTTGTAAAGCTCTTAACATACCTAAAGCTACTGCCTTTGAAAAGCAAACCTTGAAAGAAAGGGAAGACATAGAAAAATTTATCTATACCTATTATTTGTATGTACATAGAAATTATTATTAATTGATATCTTTGTAGACGGACGAAATCAAAGAACAGAAGAAAAATGCTGATAGAAATACTATAATTAGAGCAGCTTAAATATAATATATATATGGGACATCAGAAAATTTTTCAGGAAAATAAACCCATTGCATATATAGATAAAATTTATACTAGTGGCAAGCACACGAAATCACACAGATTAACAGATAATTCATTTGCAAATACATGAAGTTCTACTCAAGCGCTCCACGCACCAATTAGGAAACAAAAATAAACGGTGAAAATTGTTAAAGGTAATTAATGAATAGTTAATAATAAGGTTAACAGAGCAAAGCTAATTTCAAATCGTCCAGCAATATCTGTAGTCGATAACGCAGCATTTCACAATATATCTGTAGAAAAAATACTACTTAATCAAATAACAAAGAGTCCGATAGATCTGAGAGAAACATTTGTTTAAATTTGTTTTGAATTGCTTGCTGAATTGCTGAAAGCTTAAATTTACAAAGTAGCAGGCAAAGTGTTGCCATCATATATGGATCCAACTTTACGGCTACCCCCGTAAGAAATCCCACTGAATGTGTGGAATTGTTAAATATTGGGTAACCTCGTACATTGTAAATTTTAAATTAACTGATGTATAGCATTTAACTGAAAATAAAATTTCTAAACACTTCATAAACACAGCCAAATCCATGCATATTTGAAAGTAATAAATGATAGGAGACAAATTACAGGAAATATAATTACCTATTATATGATTTTGGTTTCTAGGTGCTCCCACCGCTTAACTAAGAAGGTTTTAGGAAGGTCAACAACAAATAGGTGAGTGGTTTCATTTTTTGCCATATTTTGTTAATAACTTAATTGAATATTGATTATGTAGAAGCGTATTGATATAAATACTACGTTCATCTATTTGGGCTATTTGCTTTTAGTTCCATTTCGGTTACTTACTATAAAGATTTCCAGCTAAGTTGAATCCCGCGATAATTGCGTAGTTTTAGCCCATTGTCCTTTTGTAAACTAGGATTGATAGCCCAAAATTTTAATCTTCATTGGCACAATTTTTTGTTTGCAGACTTTCTACAAGCATTCCACTATAAGATCGTATACCTATTTCAATCGATATGTACCTGGAGAAGAAGTCATATCGTATTAATATTTCTTTAGTGACCACTGTTACAATTAATCAGTTTAGTTGGCGGAACTCAAATGACAATTATCAGGATAAGTAGCGTTTGGCTTTCCACCGATGAAGCCGAACGATGCGATACTTATAAATCTGTCTGGAAGCATTACGCCTATCATTAAAAATCCATTATATGAAATAAATCCCCTAAGAGCTAATTGCTGCCCCTCGTGCTAGATTACTTCATTAATTTGAAAAGGTTAATTCCGCAGGCGACCCGAATATGTGTTGCGAAGAAAATTAAATCCGGAATTGTGAATGTGCACATAGAGACGTTGTTGCTCTTGTCTCTTCCTCTCTTGATTACATATATTAATGTTAAATTGTCTTATGAATTATTGGGGTCTTGCCCTCGTAGCCCTGATGCGGCATTTCGACAATAATGTCACACTAAAACATCAGTGATCGTAACGGCGATATTTCCGTATTATTAACGCGAACGAGGTTTGCGGTAAAAATCTGCAAAAATTCGTCCTACCATTAGTTTTTACTGCGTCACGGAATGCTATAATACGGTATTTCACCTGAATGTAAATGCCGCGTAATGTACATTTCTGGTATATTCGTAGAGCCATTAAGAGAGATTTATCGATCAGATCTGGAGGAAAAGACACTATTTGTCACATTACCATTCGAGTCCTTTTATTTGTGTGCTACATCAGTGAAACATTCATCAAAAGTTGCTCCAAGAATACTAGCTCGAATACATAAAAATCACTCACGAGACTCACTAAAGGTAGAAATAGTTTATGTATTGCTGAAAAAGGCTAGCAATATACAGTGTGGTTCATTTTATTAGAGCATAATTGGAAAATTTTCTGAATCCAACAGTTTTTCATACCATTTAGATACATCTATTTGAATAAAAACATTTTCTATATTAAAGCTTTCTTACAGTTTTCCTGAAGGAGTTAGTCCAGTTAAAAAAAAATTACCTACTTTATACTAAGCGCATTTCAAAAATACGTTTTTACCCTATATAAAAGCAGGATATCCATGTAACGTACCGTTTAACACTCCCCTGTATACTTGGTGCGGAGAAATGTTGTTAGTCGCTACAATACATGCTTATATATGAAGCGCCTATTAGTATCGAGTATTAGAACAGATCCACTACAGCCATTAAATTTGAGCGCCGAGCACGTGTTCATTTTTAGTCGTCATTACAGTTCAGTGTTGTGTGTACGTATCAAACAACCTAATTTGGAGTGGGTTCCAATTTTCGTTAACCACTCCATGTGGGTTACTCCAGGGACATTTAACACAACGCAACCAAAAATAAATTCCTGAACCTCTGGTCGCCTCCTCACTGCTCAATCGTGAGATTGGACACTATCGTAGCGTTGTATTATTATTTTTCCGGCGACGTTCGTAAATTTGAATCTGACGGTTTCCCCGGTTGTCTCATATTATCTTGAATCGCTGGTATCGAAGCGTGAAGTGACTTCGACAAAATCTTTAAGCTATGCATTTATTTTAGTATTGAATAAAATTTCTGATATCTAAAATATCTGGCATCTGTATTCTGTAACCCCTATTATATCATTTGAACTAAAATGTGCTAACAAATACTATTCCATTCGAGTCCGTAAGTATCCGTTCATTAGAATCGTTAAGGATACTGACAACTTAAGATATCTGTATTGATGTACCCAAAAAATATTTTGTAAGTGAGTTGTTACACTTGTAATGAATGATACAAAACAACTACTAATGACTTTCACTCGTACCTCATGACTCTTGAAGAGGTCCCTCATTGGCATACCGCATTCAGAGCAAGGGTATAAACATTCATTACACTGAATTTACACATGGTATCAAAGAATTTGGTGTAAGATAATTTACTTACAGTTCCCAAGACATGGATTCATTTAAATATAATTAGAATTTCAGAAATTACATATGCAGTATGAAAATTAAATATCCAAAATCATTTAGAGGTGATGAATGTTTTGGTTGTTTACTAAATCTGCCTACTCACAGTGTAAGTACATAACCTGTTTCGTAGTAAACTGAAAATATTACCAATGTATTTTTATTAATTGTATGCTATTGCATAGAACATTTTACATATCCTCATTATCGAGACCCATAATCATTATCAGTTGAATGTGAATCACAAATTTCAATTCTGGAGGTTTCATCCAGATGTAATACCACACTTTAATTACAAATGGGAACGTTTATTATTATTTTGATACACGTTATTGGGAATATGCATGAAATTCATGTTCTAAATAGATTTCGCTTTATATTTGACTGATTAATCATTTCATTATCAGTATTACTAATTTTGAATCATTTTATGATGCATCATAATTTGTTGGTGAATATTGGAATTCCCCCAGGAGTACGTACAAATAAAGAAGATTAAATTGGAACAGTTGCATTAGCAAGTATAATTAGAACATGTATGAATGATTTATTATTTGCAATATTTCCTTTAGATTGAATGATAGTCGGTAGTCGATTTTGAAATTTATTCAAAAAACAATTTCCTGTATTTCTTTGTTATTAAACATGTATTTAAACAAGCATTTAAAAGTAAATTATTTTTGAGGATTAAATCCTCGGACCGGAACCTGAAAAAAAATTCATGCAAGACAGAGTGGCATGGATCCAACCTCATAAAACGGCGCTCTGGATAAGCAATAATTTCAGTGTAATAAAGCTCACCTTCTACACAGGATATGTATGCATGTATCTTTCACGATTTATGTGTATATTTCGAAATTAAAAATTTTACAGGAGGCTCTTTTTCAGCGCTAAACTTTTTTATTGATTCCGTCGTGCGTGCCTTAATATGAATAATAGAAGAGCGATATTACAAAACGTAATATCAAAGCGCCGCCTGGTAATTCAATTTTAAATTTTAAAAAGGAGCTCATCAATGAGTACATGAATTTTCAAAAGGATCGGTTCGATGATATAATTGCTCGACCGTTAGCGGTTTCTACATAAAAACTATTGGTCCTATTCATAAACGCATATTAACGTTAAAATGGGTTTTAGCTTAAAATGCGTTTAGAATGTGTTTCACAGATGTCACTACAGTGTTTTGTTCCATGTATTCTTAATATGGAGGTAACTATAGTTACCTTGTTGAAACACATTCTAAACGCATTTTAAGCTAAAACCCACATTAACGTTAATATGCGTTTATGAATAAGAACCTAAGTTGTTAGTTATTAGTTGTTATTAGACTAACTCAAATGGTTCCATGGGCAGATCATTTCAGATTTGATTTGGATTTAGGTCAACATTTCCAGAAATACAAAGTATACTTTGAAATATATATATCTGAGATATATATATATATATATATATATATATATATATATATATATATATATATATATATATATAATATGACTGGTTTTATGTCACATAATTTAAAGACGGTAAAGACATATATTACACAAATACATTTTCTCATTTTAAATGACACACTTATATGGAACCAAACCGTGTGAATTCAATAGGACGTGTTTTTGAAGATGCGCGGAATATAATATGTTACATGTGACGGGCTTGGATTTCTCGTCGTCCGGAATTCATAAAGTCCAGTCTCAGTCCGAACTTCGTAGGCTTAAGTATTACTAATTATAGAATGTCCTTAATATCTCTGGTTCCACTGATATGATTCCAGTCAAACTTGTACAGCTGCTAGATACTAAATCAGTAAATAATTCAGGAAAGTTTGAACTAGAAGGGATTATATGGTTATATGATGAGGGATTTTCGGCAAGACATGATCACATTCTAATGCCTTAATCGTGGTCAATACGACGATAAATACGGGGGAAAACCGTTCGCATGGCGGAAAAGATGAATAGGTGATTGGCAAGAGGGGGTGAGGGAGGGCGAAATGTCCTCGGGGAATGTCGCGCTGTTGCCTTTCGAGGCGCGGTATGCCTTTAGAGTGAGAGGCGACTTAAGGCAAATAGTTAGATGGTAAGTTGATATAATTTTGAAAGGGGAATCCGCTAAGGGGTGTAAAAATCGAAAGCAAGAATGGTAATGAGGTAGCCTAAAATTCGAGAGAGGTACCTTTGGAGAACTTGTGCTGCGTACACATTCCCTGGAGGATCGGTGAGCTGCGTTCCGGACAGCTTCATTTAACGAACCTCTTCTCATGGAGGTGAAGTACGTCGCCTAGCGAAAATGCGAACACCCTGTGAGATACGTGACTTAGTGGGGGTTTTCGTGAAACCTCACGGTACGTTTTTAATTATCTTGTCGACAAGTATAAACAATGCTTAACCGTTAACTGTCTAATTATACGGTGACTTTAGTAGGTAGATTTAATATCTGCTTTGTTTCATTTCAATAATATCTATTTAAGATTTTGTTCTGTCAGTAGGTATAATTAATATCTGTTCTTTCGTATTAGTACGATATGGAGATGAGATTTTGTTCCTTCTGTCGGTATTACCATAATCTGTTGGGTAGTTTTTTTTAAGATGCCTCATTAAAATTATTCACTGTTGGTAATGAGTAATAAATAAGTAATAAATCATCACGCGAAAAATCTATTTTGTATACTTTCTTCTACCACGGTCAATTAGAGAAGGAGTTAGTTACTCATGATCATTAGCCCAGCCGGGACAAATTAATTCTGGGGGAATTAAGTGGTATCACATGCGCAGAAGCGTACTAACATTGTAAGTAAATTATTATCAATATCTATCACTCTTCCTAAATTGATAGAATAATATATCGATGAAGACATTAATAATTTTATTACATCCCTTTCACAAAGACGTTTTGAAAATAGTAGGAATAATATAATTCAGAAATGGTTCGTTTTTTAAAAAATATTTCACTGCAATGTACCAGAAAATAAAATATATTTTTCATAAATTTTAACCAAAACCTGATTTCCTAATGGGAGATATTTTTCATGAAACAAAAGTAACTCAATTAAGCATACCTTTCACCTGATTTCATTATGGAACCCATTAACGATTTGTTTATTTATACATAACTTTTTCATAATTGCCCTTATATGTTTCTCAGTAAATAAAACGCCCATCAATAGTACAACATTTTAGTAAGAAGTAAAATTTAGGTTGTCTGCCCACTATTACCGGATTGCCAGGTTGGTGGTGATATTCCATACTCATATGTATTCTTGTTGAATTATACATTAGAATAGAGATAATTTTATTGTGAACACGATGCTATAAAGTTCGCTGAGTAAAATCGATCAAATCTCGTGGTCGTCGCACATTATGTTAGAATATTTGTGTAATTACAATAAGGCCAACGAGTACATGCCATGATAATATTTATTTGATTTGAAACCCAGCAAAATTTTCGAAAACGTGATGGTCTTCGAGGAATTCAATAAAATTTCACAAAACTTCTGAGTCGATTCTGAGGCATTTTCAGTCATTTGAGGCCTCAGTAGGACCTATGATATTGATATTGGGTTTTGGACATATCTGATGTTCAGAATTAAAATTGATCCGATTGGAATTTTTTTAACCTTTTATGATGAATTTTGTATTTATTCTGGCGTTCTAAATTTCTTTAGAAACTTCTATAGTTTTACTTCAGAATGGATTTCTAATGGTTGAAACGGTAACGAGATCTATCTAACACCACTAAGGATATTATTACGTCCTGATTTTTGTGAATTTCGTAGATTACCATACCAATTTAATTTCAATACGACAATAGTTATTTTTTTCCACCAAATTATAAATTAATTAATAACATTGAAATCCCTTAATCAATTTTATTGAAATTTTGACTGTCATATTATCTGTGGACTTAGTAAAAATCAACAATCTACCTCAAATAATCTTAGAGTTACCAACTTGTATTTTTTAGTTGCATTTTTAGGAGAAGAGTATTTGTCGGCTACCGCGTAAAGAAAATTTAGGAAGGTAGAGGAGAGTATTCGAGTCTGAATCTTTGAGAGGGAAGATGGTGTATCTTGAGCACGAAGGGTGGGTAGCATACTTTGAGCTGGCCCCTCAGACTGTGAATTTAGCATAGAGTGTGTGTGTTTTGTGACACCGGACCGAGCGAGGTCCTGCGAACGATCAACGTGAAGCTGCGAAGCAGAGGTCTTTCCTGGGCGAGAAGTTTACGTTGGAGCGAGACGAGAGACTTTCGTGACGTCGGAAGAGGCAAGGGGCCATGTTTTCCCTCCTGCTTGAATGGCAATCGAACGGCAAAAAGGAACCTTTTCGTAAGGAGTCTGATGTGCTTCGTGTGTGACGAATTAGTTCGGCAATAAGGTAGGACCCAACTTAATAACTCGACTTATTGAAACGTAAAGACAGGCCTCTATTCTTTGTTATTGAGCAAAATAGATCTGTATTGGGGGAATAAATATTTAGTATGCGCGTTGCATTTGTCGGGTATTTGTATGCGTCTGTTGCCAAAGATTATTTTGTGTTCACTTATAAAATTCTGTAATATAATCACGTGGACTTAAATTTTTGTTATTTACTTTTTCCACCACGACCCTTAAAACAGATAGGTCTCTGCTGGCCAGGCGTTCGTTTAAAGACCGAAATTTAAGGTCGTATCAATATATAGACTTCTTCTAGATCTAGAGACGAAAAACTAGAAACTTTTATAACCTAGATTCGTTTCTAAGGTGATGTCGAAAACTTAAAGGTATGGAAATGGGTCTAGTCTTTTTTTAGATATATTCTAACGTTTAAAATTAAAGTGAAATTTATGACGTATGTGAAGTTTAGAAAATATTTTTGTTTTTTTATGCGAAATTTTTTAGAACTTATATTAACTATATAGATTTAATTTGGTGGCAATTTTGGTTGTTTTATGTGGTTCCTTCAATATTTGTGTGTTTTCGGAAGTCTAAATTTAAAATTGACATATTTTAAATTCCCACAAACCTAAAAGTTATGAATATTAAACCCATTCTGCTCCTCCAAAATTATTAAAGCGACTCTAAAGATTTTCTCTAGCATAACTCAGTCTTTCTACTGTTTGACACTGTAACGAGAAAACTTCTACAATATACCATTTAGGAAAAAAATGTAGATTTAGTTCGTGTTCCTCTGAAAGTGAAACAATTTTAAAGTTGCAGATTTAAAGTGCAGAAATCTCCTTGAATCAATTTCAAAACACTTTCAATAAATTAAAGTTTCGAAAGTTCGACTTAAAGTTTAAAGTTAAGAAACCGAGTGAACTCGATTACATTTTAGATTGTTTCTCCAGTTGAAAATTAAAATCTGTGGAACCTAGATTAACTTTCAAAGCCATTCTAGGCTACCAAAATTCTAAAATATTTCTAGGGTCTTTTTCGGCGTGATTAAAACTTTCTGGTATTCGAAATCAAAATGAAAACCCCCCTATATTTCACTTAAGATCTTCTATCACAATCTAAATATTTTTTGTTGGCCTCGGAGAACGAGGCATTTGAAGTTGCCTTAGGCTTTTCAGATTATGAGATAACTTTTGGCGATTTAAGATTTAGAAGGCCTTTGAAAACTCTTAAGAAACCAGTGGCGTATTCACTAATATATTTGCACCTAAAAAATCGCTAGAGTGCACGCAAATGAATATTTCATTTGATTTGAAACCCGGAAAGGTTTTCGTATATAGGCCCGTTGCTGCGTCGTTACAACATTGAGCATTCTATTAGCACTACAGAAAGCTAGAGTACTGAAATTTCAATTTTTCATTCCTCTTTGTTGACTCAGTCCTTAAAAATGCCAAACATTAAACATATGTATATTCAGATGAACACTCAAGTCCATTCCGATTAAATAAAACTATAAAACTAAATTGTTGGTTAAGTTGGTTAACATTTATTGGTTGCTAGGAAGATGTAATATAGGTACTTATCAATTTCGCGTTCCTTATACTCAGTTAATTTTCATATAAAGCAACACGCTTGTTCCTTAGATCGGTTTTAATCACCTAATGAATGATGACAACAATCTATTCAAAAATGAAAAGAAAGCAAAGGGACTATTGTGGTCCTTTCCAAAGATAACGGCCGAACCCTTTGGGAGCCGATCCGTGATGCTCCACTAGAAAGAGAAAGAGAAAGAGAGAAAGGGGACGAACTTAAAATGAAGCGAACAAAGGGTGAAGGCGGATTCCGTCCGGTTACAAACAAACTTTACTTTTCCAAATAGAATTAGAGCCGTTGCGGATAGTTGGTATCAGTGTTGGGGCGGTTTTACTCCTCCGGGGTGTACATCGCTCCAACTTTACCCTCCAATACGCCTTTTACCACGAAATGACATTAGATCAACACGTCCTCTCTTTAGGCGGAGACCTCCGCTGCTTTCTTGATGTGCTGATGTTGGCTGAGCCTGGCTATTGTGGTTTGATGGCGTATCCCTCGAACGTATTCACATCCGTGGTATACCGGGTTTAAAGATGCACCTAAGTTGAATTACATATTTTAGGTAAGGTACCTTTATACCGTAGCGACTCATGGCTTCACAGGTTAATCTAAACAAGTTCGATTTACCCTATCTCCTTAATACCCCCAATCAAACTACGGGAGAATTGATGATTGTTTCTGGAGGAATCCAGATCCTTAAATTTATCACTTTTATGTTTTATTCTAAAACGAACCCAAAATTGAACTTTTACAAGGAAATAATTTGGCAATAAAATC
The DNA here is from genome assembly GCA_963576515.1 of Cryptocephalus primarius. Lineage (NCBI taxonomy): Eukaryota > Metazoa > Arthropoda > Insecta > Coleoptera > Chrysomelidae > Cryptocephalus > Cryptocephalus primarius. The sequence goes on from OY754947.1 coordinate 7,654,167, forward strand.
TTCATTTTTTATTTTATTTTTAAATAGTAATTTTTATTTACTTAGTTCTTACACTTCAAAAGAGAAATTAGATTTTCTTACATCCCTTAAATGGCGCTGCAGTTATTCAATTATAATGTAGTATTGATATATCCCTATTCAATAATGATGTTAAACACCACGGCTCTTTACTCCAGTTATTAGAAATAAGTTATAAATCGTTATACATTTACATCAAATTTAAGAACGAGAATGACCCAAACTGTAAAGAAGTCACTGGTTTTCTTATGATATCAGAAAACATGCGGTTAATTGATCATTAAAATCTATTTGGTTAGAAGCTTAAAAGGTTCTCAATCCTTACGTATGTTACCGCTCTATAGAGGTCATTTTTGGGAGACATAATCTTTCTTCAATGTTACATAAAATGACCCTTTAATATTGCTATTCTGACAAAACTCTCAGAAGCTTATTCTTAAAATTTTTCAATTCTACATTTATAAGCATTTGCGTTCGACAATAAACCAACTGCCATTTATTACTTCATTATTCGAACATATTAGCGAAATCCTTATAGGGATAATTCAGATAGTCATACATCGCTAGATTATAAATGTGAATGAAAAATAAGTAAGTATAGTTCCCCGATAGATCAATGGTTTGCCTCTATAAGTAGGTTCGAAGGGTTATTCGCCGTTTCGCCTTATTCCATTCAGGCGACACAAATAATAGAGTTGCATTTAATTGATTTTTATGCTAGTAGAATGTATATAAATATGGGGAGTAATGCGGAATTTTCAAATAAAATGTGAATTGTACAGGTTTAGAACAGTCAAAATATTAAACTGGCATGGTTATAATTCTGCCAAACAAAACAAATATAATAGATATATACAGTACATCCGAAACAAATCTGGTATCACGTGAGTCAGTGACGTCATATATGTAGATTTAAATTCGCGCTCGTATTTTCTGTTGGCAAGAGTGAACGATCGTAGAATCGTAAAACTATGGAGTTTACCAACTATCCCTTTAAAAACTTATTTGTAAATGGATTATATGAATTACCTGTGTAATTAATGTGCCAAAAATAAAGTGGAGGTTATTGACTTAAAGCACATTCCATATCATTACCTTGTTACCAGTGTTAACCTCTCCATGAATGACATAATATCAGATATATTATGCAGGAACTGTACATTGCGATAAGTTGGGATAATTTAAGTAAGGAAGAAAAATAAATTTCAAATGAAATTTAGCATATGTGCTCTATATAGGTATCTTAGTTATTACTTTAGTAAATATTTACAAATACTATAAATTATTACTGCTCTTGGTACTGAAGACACATGTGTTATTTGCCATTAGAAATGAATCGATGCCATGCCACATTCCCCAATACGTATTTCTACTTTTAATGCATTGGGTGGAACAATTTTCTAATTTTTCTAACTTTTTGTTTTAGTCGACCCCATATTAGTTCAAATGAATCAAATGTATCATCTTACTATCTACCTATTCCGACTTTCACAACCCTGGATGGGTTTTGGCCACGACAACAATCCGTTTCTACGCATCTCAGAAGTGGGCGTCTAGGATCCAGTTCTGGTCCCCCATATTTTGCAGGTCCCTCTCGATGTTATTTTGCTACTTAGTGCGGGGCCTCCCCCACGGTCTGGATCCAGTAAGTCTGTCGAAGAATGCTCGACGAATTAGTCTATCTTCTGCTGCCCGAACATCTGGGCCTTCACCAATCGTACTAGATTCTCTGGGTAGCACAGCTCCTTCAACACTGCATTTTTTCTCACTAGACATCGACCAGTCGCAGAGTTCACTGTTAGGCCGCTTCCATAGGCCTTCCTTTTTAAAACCTTTCATTCAAAAATCAGGAGAATGCTCTCTTTTCCGCCTTGGTTACGGTCCACATCTCACAGGCATACGTACATAGAGGTGGGATCACCACGAGGCAACGCCTTACTTTCGAACCCCTTGTGAAGTCGTCCTGCAAAAAAATCCAAAAATTTATTCACGTGAGTTAGAGCATGTTGAAAAAAAAATGGTTTTTTGGAATTTATCGCAAATGGAAGAAATTTAGGACAATTCTGAGGGAGGGAGTGGATTCCTTGGAAAATTTAAGATCGACTACATGTACTGTCAAATTTTTTCAGCGTGCATGGCTCTGATAACGTCTTGGAGAAAATTTGGCGTTAAAAGCAGAGAGAACGCAATAAAAGCAAAGAAAACGTCAAAAAACCGAAAATTAGCTGTAAAAACGCTAGGTCTACTATTTCGGGCTGAAAATTTGGTTAAATACTTGTAATTAAACCTTGAATACAATGAAATAGTTTTGGTTGGGAAAAAATATCTGACCCGCCAACCTCACGACAGTTGACATGGATTCGCCCATATACGTTTTGATACATATGTAGGCGTCCATCTCTACTCACTACCATATATTTGGTTTTATCCTCATTGACTCGCACCCCATGAAACGCACGTCAAGGGTAGTTCTTCCATCTGCGTCAATATCGTCTTCGTAGGTTATAAGCCCCCATTTGCAGCAAGGTCTGGTTGAAGCAATGGTTGGCACCGGCGGACTAGAATCTAAATTATAGTTGTTTGGAGCTTTCTAACATTCGGTATTAAACTTAAAACAGTTTTCTAACATTGAGAATTAAACTTAAAACAGATTTAATTATAGAATTTTGAATTTAGTTTTAAATATTATACCCATTCTAGCCATTCAAAATTTATATGGTAAATTTATTTTTGTAACATGTAGATAAACACACATTTATTTTAGCCATTTTTCTGCCAGAGCCACCTCCCAGCCCACCCCTCGGGGATATTTCATACCACATGGCGAAACTTCTTACTTGAACGAAAATGACACATTTCCAGAAGAGCGGTCTCAAGAAACGAATGTTGTTATGACCTCACCTACTGAAATTCACACGCCATTGGTATATAACAAAATAGAGCGAAAGCGGTGACCCAGCTCCTATCATTTTCAGATCGGGCTATTGTCGTCCATTGGCTACAACCCAAAATGTCTAATTATATGTTACATGTGGAATGAAAATTTCTATACATGTTTTCAGCAGAATTTCGTTGAAGTACATCACAAATATCGCATCAGTTAATGAATAAATTTTATGGGAGCTCATCTTTCGAGGAATTTAATTTATTCCGAAGTAACAAATTCGAGATAGAAATCCCGAAAACTTCCGAAAAATTCAGTGGGATATCCGGATATTGGAATTTGGCCCCACTCCAAAATAAAACACCCTACACCCCCACCTACCATTGCACCCTCTCACCGCCTGACATTGAATCCCTCTTTTCAGCTTTTTTCCGACTGTCCTGTAAGCCGTTCGACCGTAAGATATTAAAGAGGGTGGTGTTTTTTCAGCAGACATGCTGGCACGCAGATTGAAGCCGGCAGGAGGAAAAAAGGGCGAGAGGTTAAAAATTGATGTCGAATCAGATAAGGGCTTCTCTTAACGACGTCAGATAGGCATTTGAATGGATTTCAGTCAATCGAGGCATTTCATCAACGGAACGGATCCGCCCTATAAGAATCTCATCGATATAAATCAGCATTCATATCGTGTCGTTGAAATTTATACCTTTTGCGGATATTGCTCAATCGAAAGAAAGTACTGGGTTTTAAATCCCTAATTAAGTTTAATGGGAAAAATTATGTTCTTTATGAAATATCAAATCATTTAGAACCTGAATACAATGTCATTGTTGATGAAAAAACTACTAACAATTGCGCTCTATATAGGTGGTACTTTATACTACCAGAGGTTGTTGCTAGATTCAGATTTAACCTATTATAATATCGGGTAATTTATTCTCGGGAAAATACCAGGGTGCCCATTGGATATATATGCAGAATTCAGATAATACTTAAATTACACCATTGCGGCAAATTTCCGTAACTATTTACAGTTAATAATTTAGAATATGTACAACAAACAAATGTTTCACAAAATGAAAATCGTCGGTCGGAGAGAAGATGAGAGTGAAAATTAAGCTCTATACGGGGAGAGTTACCTACCTATTTCCCAATAGGAAAACGGTTTGGCCAAAACTATATAAATTCATTTAACTACTGTGAAAATTAACCTAACTAAAACCAGTGCTATTTGTATTGAAACGAGGCGCTGAGAATCCGCGATATTACTTACGTGGGAGTTTATAAAGTCTATGTTATAAGGAGCTATCAGCTGATCTGGTCGGTAACTGTTCATTAGTGGAAGAAAATCGAAGAAATCCGCGATTTTAATAGACAGAGGCCGGTTAAATTCAATGCAAAATCTTTGGTTAGCATTTGTGAACAATAATGGAATTTTTAGTACTTACGTAAGGACCATTTTAGGGATGTTTATATCGTATCCACCCTCGAAGATGGCAATTCTTTTAATATTGTGGGAAGAAAAATTTTAAAACTGGTAATAATTTCTCGAGAAATAACTTTTTCTATACATTTTAAGAAATAGTTGGAACAAAAATAATTAATAAAAATATATCACAGTCATTTGTAAATAATTTAAACGTAGTACAAAATGAAAATAAAGCATATGAGCGCCGTTTTCTATTGGACCATGCCCTACATGCTGACAACTATCTCGTTTGTACAGGTATTTTTGGAACAAAAAGGCTTCTTGGTGTCATTTCACATCTGAGGAACTTAACTGGGTCAGAAAAATCTTTCTGGGTATAAAAGGCTGACGTGGTCAGGATTCTAATGTAGATCTTCGCTTATAGAGCAGAAAATTACGTACACACTGTAAGCAGACTAAAAGTACATGGATTTTTCACAATATCTCAATTTCGATATTCAATTTCGATTGTCCCTTAAACATTAGTCTCATGTAAAAATGACTACAAAAGTGTTATTCAATATCAGAAGTGGTTTTACTTGTAATCCTTGGGGTGGGTGTCTCAGACTCTCCCTTCATTATCTGAAAATCAAATCCCTTCAATTACTCGTTTAATTGACCTGAACATACCTAACGGTTGCACCCCTAACAATATTGTCACGACCACGAGACTTCGTCAACCATCAACAAAAACAATAAATCGGATCACAGCTCAGGCCAAGGTGAAGCGTTATAAACTTTTAAACACACCAACAATGAAGGTAAGAGTTGTTTATACAAACCACATGCCTTATAACAACAAGTGCAAAGAACGCCAAACAATGCATAAATATAAATAGAAAGAGAAAAGGCTTGGATAGCACAGTTGGGTCCGGAGAGTGGAGTCCAGATAGTGTGTTCTAGGACAGTGCTTCAGATAGCATGTGCGCTTAACAGTTTCAGAGACATTCAGACCAAAAAGTATACAAGCCAAAAAGTTGTATTTCTCGTATGTCAGAGCAAAACTTAAATATGCCAGCATAATATGGTTTTCATTTTATATAGGGCATATTCAAGCTCTTGGAAAAATTCAGTGCAAATTGAAATATTTATTACTTACATCTGAAGGTATTTTTCTCCATAGAGGAATCAGTAAAAATGAACTTTATTATCGCTCACATATTACATCATTGGAGTCCAGAGGTAGCTGTGCTTCACTCGAATTTCTATATAAATTTCTACATAATCCGATAGACGGTAGTGATACATTGAAACAGCCAAACTTTAATGTACCTGCTTATCCAACTCGCAGTTCCTAACACTCCAGTCTAACATAGGTATCAGGCTGAAATCGCCAATTTATGTTAGGTGCAATTGCTACAACGGCATTAGTAGGAAGTTTACTAGGAGCTACGACATGGTCAATTGCAGCATAAATTATTCGATCGACATTATTCAGACTGTAATCAAGTTAAGATTTGTTTTCTTCCCTAATGCCATCAAAAATAGCGTATTGTTTCTTAACTGTATGTGCTTACATTTAATAATTTACCAGTATCTGGTTTTGAGACAGGTTCGATAATATTGTCCTATAAATGGGAGACCGTTAAACTATAGACGTTATTATTATTAATATTACTATTAATACAGATGGTGTCTACATGGATGAAAGTGAACAATTCCAATGCCATTGTTTTCTTACTTTTGGGGCAATTTTTTTGTGATTCATCATGATTTAAATATTCATGTATCATGATTGTTGGTACGTTGTTCTCTGCTTGACCTTAAGCAAATTATATTGTACCTCTGCCATTATTTATCCCGTTTGTTCCATTAATAAATACATCAGGAATAAAAAAAAATTTTTCATTCTAAGTAACTAAAAGCAAAAGAATAAAAGAAAACCCAAATACATCTACATCAGCAAGAAGTTGTAAAACGTTTCAATATAATTGATAAACGTAACTTATTGGAAATTTTTACATTGAAACCGATAAATTTCTTCGTGTTTGCTTCGACGATTTTTATCGAACACTGTACAAACATTTGTTATTAGGATGGAAGGGTAAATAAAACGTATAACCATTATTGCCAAAGTTGTAATTCAAATTCGTTAGGTTTCATCAACGGAAGGTTTTGTTAGCTCAGTGAAGTACTTCTGTAAGGAGTAAAGTGAAAACATTAATCAATATCACCGGGGGCTGAGGTTTCCCGAATGAGGAAAAAAGAGCCATCGTCACGTAGCAAATTCCATTTTTCTTTTATTTATCGCCGAAAGTTAAATGAAGATTCCCGAGATATAAAGTTGGTGGGAAGCTCTCTCGCAAGTTGGAGCACTCAGTCGTGATTTCACACGAGCATGGGGGGAGAGGGTGAGTGAGTGAGTGGCGCACAATAGATTGATGATCATTTGAAGTGAAGGTTCCCGAAGAGGTCGCCATCCTCTTAGGAGCTTAAAGACAGTTTAACGACACTTCGCCGTTGTTTAGTTTCTTTTCGTCTCCTTCAACAACGGTCAAAGAAGGAACTCCGCAGCTCCGAAAGCGTAGAGTGGGGAACAAAAAATTGTATTTATATACGGGGAAGCAGATGGCATCGATCCGGAAAAAGTTTCATTCAACAAGCTGTTGAAGTTCAAAGTTTTATTGGTATTTCTTGCCGGCGTGGGACACCTTTGATCGCCGCTTCGGTTCTCCCAACTTTTTTGATGCTTTTATCTCGTGAGGAACTCGACGGGAAGTTATGAAATTAAAAGAAAATACTGGGAAAAATAACAGGTGTATTACGAGTTCGGGGCCAGAATTACATTATCTATTTAAAAACTTCTCTCCCCTACCGATATCTGTTCCAAAAACTTTCGGCAATATATCAGATTGTAATCTAATTTTTCTCTAAACCATTAAATAATCCCAATCCAGACATTCAACCCTATTCAAATTGCGCGACGTGGAATTGCCAGCCGTGCAATTAAAGTTGAGATTTATAGTTCCAGTTAGAGAAAATCCTAAAATCCCCATGTCATAATTTGTAACGATTTGTAATCCGCAGTGTAATGCCCTAACACTTTTATTCTTTGGTAAATACAATAATGCGGTTTTAGAGTTAAACGATTCAAAATTTATAGAGCACGTGCAATTCGTTTCGAGCTTTTCACGGTGGTTTGAAGAGGGCAAGGATTGCGAAATTATTAAGTCCCTGTGGGAGTCTTCCTGATTGTAGCGCTAGCCATTAAATGAAAGCATAACCAAAAAATTGAAATATCTGGAAAACGCATTTTTCCGACGATCACTCCTGATACATTCTGAGACAATACGTAATGGTGGCAAAATGAGCCTTGTATATTTGCTGTCATCATCTGTCATTCAATATTTCACTTAATATTTCGTCACGACAATCTTGTCGATAATCTTAATATTCAGAACATACATCTGGGTATTACGTTCTTAAAGATACTCTCGTACTGGTTCCAGTTAGTGTTACAGGGATTGCCAATCCACTGTTCCCTCTCGGGGTTCTTTTTGTCACATGTTACCTGCATGTGACTGCAGGAAGAATATTCGTCCGATTCCCTTCAGTTCTTTACCCAGTATTAAAGGTTGCCACTACAGAATATGATATTCATTACATTCTCCCTGAAGGCGTTCGTGGTAGTAATTATTGATCTTTCGAGGCTGGATTTTGAGTATTTGATCCATCATCGGTGTATATGTGCATAATGCATATGCGCATAACTGCTATAATATGTGCAGTGGGTTTGGTGTTGAAGCTCATGATGAGTGGAATGCTCTTACTGTTATAATACTGTATTTGCTTCGACATCCCAGTTGTTGATATCCCATTGCTGTCGTGGGTGCCATCTCTCAGTTAACTCAGTTCTACTGCTATCTTAATCTGTTCTCCTGCGCATATTCCTAACGTGTAAGTTCCTTCCCTTGGTGAAGAATTTTCGTGTGACACATATTCTATGTCCAGTCGCCCCTGCGACCCGGAAATATTAATACCTTCCTCTCCTTAATGGCACCATAAATAATTCTGAATATTGAATTAGATATGAAGAGATTAAGGAAGTAATTTTAAAAAATAATGAAGCCACACATATATCTCGTTTCTTATTAATTTTTAAATTGTGTAAATTCACAATCCCAAAATTGCTTAAGAACTTTAAATTAGAAAGAAAATATCTATCACGCATAAATATGTATTTAAAGCCAAGCAAAGCAAAGCTTTTTAATGGCAAAATTCTGTAGTATATAAATTATCATCATATTTGAATCATGATAGAAGTATTAAGTAATCTTACTGACCAATATCCCATTAAAAATGCAATTTTCTTATCTTAGAAGTCATTAAATTTTCGTACTCCAGATAATTCTTCAAAGTCTTTTGTGGACACTTTCAATCTGTTTCCAAATATTCCAAAAAATTTAATTCATTTGATGTATACATGTGCTACTGGTAGTAAATAACGTTTCTACATGGGTTAAAATCTACTTGAAATTTTTGATCTAGTAATGCACAAAAATCAATACAATATTTTGCTTTACAATACTCTAGTACAATACTCTCTTCGAATTGCCGAGCTTGATAGGTGCCTTAGTTTATAAATTTTTCACACTAACTTATTTAGAATAAAAACTAGCTGTAACGAACACGCCGTGATCTAGTTATAATACCATCGAAAACCAAGAATATTTAGTCACCATTTGAGTGGCACATTCAGGTATCTCAAATAATCCTGACGTTCGTATCATTTAAATTAAAACAAAAAGAGGCATGGTGACACTGAATTTCCAGTGTAAGAACTCATCAAAATATATCCATCTTTTATTTCGCTTCAATCCACACACCCACTAAGCTACAACTCCTCTTAATCTTAATCCTCTTAATAGCTCCCCTAAGCTTCTCCTCTAGGCCGCTAGGCATGACATTATATTTCTGCAAAAAATGTATAATGCTAATATTTAAGTGAAGAGAATTTTCTTGAAAATTACTTTAAATTTACCTTTTCGCCTGGCTCCACCATCGAGCGTTTTACTGCATATGAACGGTTTTCGATAGAATCCCTAAAATATATTGCAATACTTTCTTCCTATGTAGCATTATAAAATTTTAGACGATAATTGATAAAGTGGATTATCGAACAGGAACCTACCTCACATTTCAACCAATTTACCAGTGAAAACGAGAACAAAATCAATACATGTGCGCAACTAAACATTTTCATCCGATTCCTAAAAACAATGGAGGCATTGTTCTCTCCATCATTTTTTGTTTACCGATGTTGGAGTATGTTTGCCGAACTCGTTTGATATCTATTATTCGCACTGACAAATCCCCAAAAAACCGAGCGCGAACCCTCGAACTTACATAAAGGAAAAAAACGATCACGGTTACGGACCAAGCATCGGGGTTTGGAAGGGGGCAGATAAAAATTCAATTAGAAATACTTCGCATTCCCATCGAATGCCTCTGCAAATTTTTTCGTCGCTTATTTAATATCGGACTGTTTTCATGAATCGCCCAATTTCGCAATTTCAGTCAAATCGAATATTGTAGAATTGAGATACTTCCTTTAGTGGTATCGGAAACTGTTGGGTTATTGACTTACACGGACGCTACAAAAAATCATCCCTGGAAACTAGGAATACCTGTAAAAGGTGCTCGAACGAGAATTTACAAGTGAATGCAATATCATGTTTGAGTATTGGCTCCCGAAGAAGCACAAGCGATTACCTTAAAGGGAAGTAAGGAAAGAGATTTTATTCAACTTAAGCTTTTAAATGGGGAATTTATTATTCCTGGTGAAACCGTTAAATATGTAGGTGTACACATAGATGATATTGTACATTCAAACTTTGACATCGCCAAAGTGATTGTTTTCGACAGAAGCACAAGAATTACGAAAGAGCAGAAGAATAGAGAGAGAGGAGGGAGAAGATAGAGAGAGACAGAGAAAGATAGAGATAGACAGACAGAGAGAGAGGGGAAAGAGAGAGGGAGAGAGAGAGAGGGTAGAGAGAGGGAGTGAGCCAGAGGAGAGGTAGAGAGAGATAAAGGGTAAGGGGTGTGAGGGTGGGGGTGGGAGGTAGAAGGGGGAGGAAGAGAGAGAGAGAAGTCCGATGGCACGTAGATTCACTTACCCAATACGATCTCGGGATACTGGCCAATTGTGGTTCATTGATTAATTACTCTTTATAGTACTTATTTCAGTGTTATTAGCAAGTGGCGTAGCTTGTTTAAAGAGTGTGATAAAATGCTTACTTTTCTGTGCAAAATAAGTAAGGTGTATTCGGCCCCAATTGATCCAGTTGAAAAAAAAAAAGCAATAAAATTTAATAGTCATGTTTTCCGACATACAAAGCCAAACCGCCGCTCCATAGGCATGCCATATTTAACGAAATATAAAAGACTGTTACTCACTTCATCAACGAAATTGTATGACGAATTCCGAAATTTGTGCCTCATTTGTTTCTATAGCGTTATTTGTATTGTGTATAATGTCTATATGATTGTCATTATTAATTTCCTCCATGTCGAAAGGTCTCGAAAAGCCACTATAAATAATAATAATTGCAATGCATACACACAACAATGAACGACGTAACGGTTGAAAATGAACACGTGCTCGGCGCTCAAATATAGTGGCTGTAGTGGACCTGCTCTAATTGTCGATACTAACAAGCTTTTCATATATAAGCATGTAATGTAGCGACTAACAACATTTCTCCGGTACGTTAAATGAATATTCTGCGTTGTATAGGGTAAAAATGTATTTTTTTTAATGCGCTCGGTATAAAGTCGCTAGTTTTTTTTTGTTTTTTAACTGGACCAACTCTTACTGGATAGATCTTAATATTAATTCCTAAACAAAGCTCGTAATACCTGTTAAGCAAAAGACTATAATAACAAAAATTAATTCGAGCAATTCTAGTTTCTTTAGATTTCCGAAATTCCCCTATGTGGTAAGGGCAACTAATTTTAGATGTACTTTTCCCTTGTTATTGAGGCAAAAACCCAAGTACAATGTCCAATTCTTATGTTTATATCAGAGTGAAAACTTTACAGAGTGTACAAAAAAGTGGGGCGTAAATCTACAATTAATCACAATATCAGATATCTTAATTATTGGTGGACGCGAGATCAAGATTGGTCTCGATTTGGTTTTGAAATTCGAGACAAGACTAGACGAGACCAAATTTTGAAATTTCCAGACAAGTCAAGATCTAATTTTGGTCTCATAACAAATACGTCGAAATCTCGAAAAACATATCTGCGTTTTTTCATGTTACTTTCAGAGCTAGCACAGTGGTATAGGTAAAGATAATTATCATCCGGAACGCCCATTTCTCATCGTTGAAGATGGCAGAAGTTTTCAACCCTTATCAGTACAACTATGAATAACTTAAAGACATTCACTTCACTTTCTTAGAATTGTAGAAGGAATGTAATATGTAATATGAAGTTTTGTAATACTTCGAGTCACCTATAGATGAACATCTTGAAGGAAAATAGGACTTCGATTGTTTTTATATTTTGTATCTGTTCTCTATAATCCAACCCATTTAACCTAATATTCTCAAAACATTAAATATTCTGGATGAGAGTATAAAATCGTCAGAAAACTAATTCGATACACTTTACCATGTATGTAGGTACCTACTCAAGAAAAAGTTAGTATATAGATGCCACCAATCGTGATATATGTTAACTGAATAGAAAAAACACGATTAAATTGTTACAGCATGTCAAAATTCAAATAACAACGCCCGTGATACGCCATACGCAATTATACAATCACTGGAATAGTATTAATTTTTTAATTTTTCAGAAATAACGTTTCTAAATATTTCTCAAAAATATATTTTCGACAAAAGTTGTTAGCCTCTTTAGAGGAAGAAGGAAATTAAAGAAGAGTTTCAAGTCAGACGAAAAACAAAATTATGAATTTTTTTTGTATTCAAGTAGCCATTTAATTTTGCACTGATTTGGACCATTAATTCACTTGAATGAGATCTTGGACAGAATGAAGTTTCATTTCGATCGGTTAAAAAATGCGACCTGTAATGTGTCCACAAATTGTGTTGTGTTGTAGTGTATATATGTATATATATACTACAACACAACACAATTTGTATATATATATATATATATATATAATGTATAATATAATATATATATATATAATAAATAACCAAATAAATGCTTCCTACAAGTAATAATGTAGAGGCATCCAATTAAGATAAAATTTGAGACATAATAATGAAACCGAAATAATGAAAGTTGGTTAATTTGATAAGTTTTTAAAGAATTGCTTGAGCTTTAAATGACACTGTGTAGTCTGACAGTCTGCCAGTAATTTGACAATTCTGAAATGAAATATCTTCTCGAACAAAATTTTACGCATCTCAAGTGGCAGGTTCTCAACAAGTCCATTATTATTTATTATTATTGCATTTAAAGTAGCATTATAAGGCCAGCCTTTTTCAACCAACAAAATGTGTGTATGTTACTGAGAGTAGACTCAAATGGATTAGTTTCTTATAGTTAAGACACAATTTAAACACGCCAACCTCAATTATTCTTTTGGTTTGCCGCTAGTCCTAAGCCTGGAGAAGTATAATGGGAAAATGACACGATGAGACGCAACCCAGTACTATTCTTTTCAATTTAACAACAAAAATATATTTTGAGGCATATGGATTATGTACTTCTTAGTAATCATTTATATAGGGAAGACGTTAAAATTACAAATTAATATGATAATTAGTATAGTATTTAAAAAGTCTATACAATTATCACCTATTTACCTATCACCTATTCAATCCGCCTGCGGAGTCCGGACCTGATCGGACTAAGGGTTTGACATAGAGGATACTGTCGTTAATACTAACCTTAATCACTTTAATCCTTGTCATAATCGAAAACTTTCTTATAGTAATTAAGGAATTCTATTTCATTTAAAATTAAATTTACGGGTATTTCTCTCAACATTTTTGAAAGTAAAAATGAAAGAGATTTGATTTAGATGCGAAAACTATTATTTCAAAGCGTTTTGGTGAAGTAGTATTTGAAAAACAAAATATAACCTCGGTAAATAAATTTGACATTAATTGATCACAGAAAATTTTTCCTATATTGTGAATATCTTTTCATTTTACTTACTTATTAGCATCCCTTGAAAATCTGAGGAAGCCTATATACATTATATAAGTTTCATTTTTACAACCACTTGCCGAGCATACATTATAGCTGTAAACATAAGTATTTTAAAAATATTCAAATCGCAAGAATCACAATTTTGATAAACCGAAAACTCATTGCCATAAAATTAGCACTAATTAACTATGAAACAAAATATAATTGGCCACACTGCATTCGCTAATAAATTCACCCAAAATTCTGAGAGAAATCTACACCACAGTAGTACGTGACACATTTTCTGCCGAGCATGACGTGTAAGAGGGACCTGCGCGACCATCGATCCATCGGACTTTCTCAGATTTTCTTCTGACTATTTTTCTATTCCTGCGCCCACACTATCGGACGCAATAAACAATTCATCCAAAGGTAAATTCACATTTTTTTTCAGATGTATTTTAGTCATCTGGTGTCCATAAATATTTCCTTTCCTTAAAGAAATTGTTAGACAGTTAATATAGATGAGACCATTTGTCACCCTCATTTAATGCTTGTTCCATAGGAAATTTTCTTTTTTTAAATTAATTGTCAGTTTGACGTTATTAGATTAAAAACTTAAATTAGAGAAAATAATTTTTCATCGGTAGGAAAGTTTTCGCGAAAGCCACTATCAGCGATGCAAATGTATACCTGTCTCGAAACATAATTAAGGCCGCTTGCATATTCAACGGGGCATTTATATAACCTTTTAAAATTGAGGACATTTTAAATATCATAATCTGTTTTTAAAATGGGTCGTAATTTGCTTATCTCTTTTTTTGTTCTTTGCGACTTCCCGTTATGGAAATGAGACGCAAGAAGCGACATCTTCTTTTGTGTTTGCAATGAGGCCGTGTACTAATTAGAAAAATCCGCCGGAAGGCCTTATAAAACCCGTGAGACGGAATGATCGTCGTTAAAGACGCGTAACCTTTTAAATGTTCAAAACCGCACCGGTGTTGTTGTCCAACATGATAGTAGTAAAGGTAATCTTAGCGCAGATCTTAATTACTTGCTTTGTCGCCCCAATCAACACTTACCTACACAAATTATCTTTTCGGCCCCTGTCGGGGATAATCTGTTTAAATTCGCATCCCTTTTTGTAGATCGTAAATGTTTAACTTCTCGCCTCACTTCACCTGTTCGGAATTTCCTCCTCGGCCACCGTCAAAGCGAGGATCTTGTAAACGTCGGACGGGAGGCGTAAAAGGCTATCCTCCTCCTCCGTCTACTAATTTAATTTGGCGAATCAGCGCGAATAAATTCCGACGGAACCGCCACCGGCGTCGGGAATTTATTTTTCGGAAGCCGAGACAGATATGTGCACATAAATCAGAGACCCTTTTGCCTGAGAAAAACTCCACGACTAATTTGTATAGTACACGAGTAATGAACGTGTTGCACGGAGATAAAAAAACCAGGAAAAGAGGGATGAAAGTCTAATTGGGGCGGAACTGGTCGGTTCCCTTGGATACGAAAAAATTTAATTCGAAGGTTCGCCTATGTGAACCTTATTGCTGCCTTGTACGTTCGATTAGGGGGAGACTCAGTTCGGATTATTTAACGGCGAAGTAGAAGAGGTCCACAATACATTTACATTTAGACAAAAACTCTTTGTTTCTTTTTTTCCCATGTAATTCAGCAAAACAAGTACATATCCGTGAAGCAAGTTCTTTTATTTTTCAATATTGCATTGTGAGTATGTCATACAATAACTCATATAGATTCATAGACTCATAGAAATAATCCCAAAATCTGGGACAAAAATAGATTTGTTAGAAGCGTGAAAACGCAACGGCAAAGCCTTTGACAAACTTTAAAGCATTGTTTATCTGAAATGTTAGTTTAATACTAATTTACTTTGCACATTTTCATTAATGACATTAATCAGATAATTTAGTTAAACTTAACCAATATAATAGAATATGGTGAAACTTTGTCAAAAAGAATATTCTGAAGAATTTTAATTTTGGGTTCAGATTTAGGGCAAACATACTTGAAACATGGCAAAGTGGAAACCACCGCAGACACCAATTCCGATATTTACGGAGTTGACTGAATTCTTCACCTTTCCATGAATGGAAATAGAATAAGGATCACTTATAGGGTTAACTTCTTTCTCGAAGTAAAAAGGATAGCGTTTGTTTCACACCTGCTTTCATTAGGACGCGGTCGTGATCTTTCACTTAACCTTCTTTTTACTTATTTAGTTGATTGCAATAACTGTCACCTACTAACTGTTTGTAATGTGCATGTAGCAAAAGAAATAAGTAGTATGTCTCGGTAATTTGAGTGGGCGAAGCACCTCAACCGCTATGGTACTTTCAACGAAACATGTAGAAAATTTTAGTTATATTGTTGCTGTCTTCACATGGTCATATAAATTAGGTATCCAATTTAAAAATATTGTGAAAAAATTATCATTCCTCTGCAGTCCCTCTATGTCACTGTAATACCAGCAGACTTATCCCATCGATTCTAAAAATACTTTTTCCCTCTTCTTCTCTTAGTGTGATGTGATAAAAGGCGATATATAGGGTAATATCGCTGCCAAGAATACAAAATGCAGGTGTACGATATATGCCCCATGAATCTTTGTAACACTACTTACGTAGGCCAGAGTGGTAGACGTTTGTCTACTAGAATTTTGCTATATCCTATCCAACAACTATCCAACAACCATGCACCTCAGTTTGCCACATATGTAACGTTAAAAAATTGTATCTCTTTTGTTATCCCAAAATTTTTAGGATTCAAAATTTTGCATTTGCATAACAAAGGAGTAAAACTAAATATTTTAGAAATTATGGAGATAGTCTGATTGAAGAAAAATTCTTTTCTTATCTTTCTCAATGAACAACTTATTTTTGATTGTGCTGAATTTTTCAGTTCGTTGAAATGCCTCGAGGAGTATTATATAAAAAAGTTATCTGTACTGAGAAAGGTCATTTGTTCGTTCCTACACCTCTCCCGGTTACATCTCTACCTTTAATCTTCTTATTTTTTACTCCATAACATATAACTTTGACATAATTTTGACACAGAGATTTGTTTTTTAAATTTATTCAAGACTCAAAAAATTGTACGTGTATTTTTTTATTATGTACATCACCACCAACTACCTTCTTTTCTTTTTACACAGATTATGTATTGCTGATGATGAGCGCGTCACTTTAAACATGTTCAAGTTTAATTGTCGGAAACCACCCATTTTTTGAAGAACTATCTTGTGGTATGACTTTGAGCTCTCCGTCAATAATTGAAACCTACATCTAGGAGAAGGAACTTGTATTGAAAAATCACGATTCTGCCACAAAAGTACTAAACTACAGAAAATTATTAAACCTGGCGGAAAGATGCCTCAAACATTATCAAACATTCCACCAATTTTACCACGTCCTGATATTTTACTACACTACTAATTTTATTATATTAGCTTTACTGTCCGGAAGAAAACATGTAGGGATATCATCGAATCATACAAAATTATGAAATGCTTTCAACAGTATTATAAATTTTAGAAACTCCCTAGTGAATTTAACTATTTTAGCCACAATTGTGTTTATATACGCCACTGGAAAGAGGAAGGGAAATCGCGATAACCTAGGATTGAATCGGAGCTGGCTCACACCGCAGATGCGAACCTCAACATCTGAATTTGGATTACGGAAAAATGCTCGCGTTTTGGACAACGAACTCATGCATAAAAGAAAGGGGAATGGGATTGCTCCGGATCGTATTCGTCCTGAAAAAAGGACGAGTGCCTCCTGGTGGAAGGAAAGCCGATAGAGTATTTTGCTATATTTGGAGTATCAGGAAACTTCTATTTAGCATAAAAAATGACATTAGCAACATAATTTATTGAGAAGTTCGCTGTGTTGCAAGGGTAAGTTAAGCTATATGAAAACTGCTGCTGTCATTATTTTCCGCATTTGATAACTTTTGTCCTTTACACTTCCTGAGAAATATTAAAATTTTAACTGTAAGATTAACGAACGAAAATTAATGCGGATACCTTCATTCTGTCGTTAGTGCCGATTAAAATCCGTTAAACGCATCTTAAATGACTTATCGACCCCGCTAAAACACTTTCTTCTTTAAGTCACTTATCTCTTTTTTCCGACGTCGTCATTTAGGTGCGATTCAAAAATGAAAATAATCGTTCCCGTCCTGATTAAATATTCATAATAACGAACGAAAATATTCAGATTTGCAACCCTTAAGACACCCCCATCGTCGCCGTTGTCTTTCGCAATTACAAAGATTCCGCGGCGAAATTATTCATGGCCTGAAGCGAAAACCTCTCCCCGCGGAATAACCCAACAAATTCGTCTAACCCCAGTGATGATATCAAATCGTAATTTTAATAAGGAATACGCGGTCTCCTATGAAATTACAGGGGATTTAGGGGCGGGAAAAAATTTAACCCTCACGAATTATCCGCTCGTATTAATCAAAAAACGTTTTACGCTAAATAGACCCAAAAACGATGGATTAAAGTAATATGGTCCAGTTATATTAAATTCTTTGGATAACGTTTTTCATCAGATTTAGAAGTATGTTCACTTTAAATTCCGTACTAGATTGATTCAGATTGATCCCTCAATGTTCAATGATACGCAGTCTAGGCTTTCCCACCGCCCTCTTTCCATCAGCCCTCTCCATTATGCTTCTGGTGTGTAATCATTGCCTGTCCAATTAATTCTTCCTGATTTCATTATCTTGACGAAAATAAAATCAGGAAGTGATTATTAAAGAGCGGACAAAATAATCTATTTTTATTAGCAAAACCACGCAGACCAGTGGACCACCTACTCTGAATATAGAACAGCGTTAAATTAAAAGTTACAATCAACTGGCTGACCACAATCGGTGAAGTACTCCATTTTTAGCGCCTGGACGTAACATTGGGGGCTTATTATTTCATTTACACTGCAATTATTTTAAATGTAAGTATTTAGTTTAAATTCGGTTGGATATTATTATATTATTGCAAATGGTGTTATTTGTTTTTTATTATATTGTGGGTTGATGTTGTTGGTTATTGCTGTTAATATATTATTCATTAATATATTAGTGAGGATAGGGCATCATTAGTTATATGAATATATAAATTATATGAATAATTTATCTATTTTTTACAAATATTAGTCTTCTCTATTTGAAAATTACGTTTGGGTTTGGGTTTCTTTTAATAACAGAATCTATTTTATAGTTAAATTGATTTTGTAAGGGCCAGTTTATACTTTGTAAATGTAACAATGTTGATTCAAATTTTTCCAAAGCAATCGATAATTGTAAGTTGGATTTCAAGGAAATTTATAGTTTCTGGGAGACATGAAAAATTAGTCAGGAGGAAATTAAATTCTGCATTTTAACGTTAACGCAAAGCATTTTAACGTTAAAACGAATTTTAGCTTAAAATGTATTTAGAATGTGCTTCGATAAGTTACCTATAGGTACTTCCATGTTAAGAGAACACAGAACAAAACCGTAGACACTTCTATCAAACACAATCTTAACGTATTTTAAGCTAAAATCCATTTTAACTTTAAAATGTATTTATGAATAAGACCAATACTTTCCAATTTAAATTTATATTTGGTAAACAAATATCGTAAAAGTTCTGAAATATGATATAAATATTTTGTTTGTTTACGAGATAATTTTCATTGTGTATATTTATATTTCTTAAAGAATCTAAAACCATGTATAGATGTAATTTATGAGACATAACTTTGTTACATAACATTTAATAGATAGTTTAATAGTTTAATAGTTTTAATAGAAAACAATATAATATATTATGTTATTGTAAAATATTATAGGTACATTTGGTTCTCAAAAAATTTTACAATTGCTTGATAATTTTAATACATAAACAGCTATAGAATAGCTGTTTTTTATACATAATATAATAAAACTCAATTATTTATATAAATAATTTACTAACTCTAGTTTATATGACTCAACTCTATGACTGCCAATATTAATAGCATAAAAAAATTTAATTTTACAAATTAAAAAAATATTAAAATCTTTTAACTAGTTCAGGAGAAAAAGTTAGTTATAGAAGTTTGAAGATGATTTTTCAATTTACAAATGAATGATGCTTTATTCAAAGCGCATGTTTAAACCTTCGTCGATGATCCCGTTAAAGAGAATTTTTTTCAAAATTCTTATACGAATGTTTTGGATGTTTAACTTTAAAATGCTCTCCTCTGATATTTGTTATTAACCAATAATGTATATTCACCAGTTTTTGTATACTTACTTTCCGATAAGCTCGATAGTATGATTGATATCATATTACTATACTTATAATTATTAACAACCTGATGACGTTACCCCATAAATGATTTCAAATTCATATGTCGATTTCCAGGAAAAATCGTCCGAAAAATGGCCACGAAATGCACAAAATTTAGATCCCTCGGCACAACTTCTGGAGTCGTTTTTTTTTTCAAGTTTTGGGTCCTAGGAAATCATTGAAAATGGTGAAAACGCGAAAGAATGCCCCCATTGGGGGTTTTCAGGCGAAAATGCACTTGTATTTTAATTCAAATTTTGCCGAATGTGTCTATTTTTATTTTTATGGTTTCCAGGAAAATAATTTTGAGATATTACTTCGAAACCCTGGAATCGTTGAGACAAGGATGGAGATCACGAAAACTCAGTCTTGTAATACTTGATTTTCGCGGTGCGCGGGGGTTGCCATGATCCGTTGAATACCAAACATGGAATCGGCGCCCCTTATGAAAATCAATCCTGGGAGCATCGGAGACATAAAATGACCACCCCCCCACCCCTCTCCCCTTCAATTTCAGCCTGAAGGAGGTACGGGTGATCCACTAAACCCAAAAAATGAGATGACCGGCCTTCTAAATCCACAGACAGATACTTTGAAGCCCCGGGAGCTCAAAATCTACTCGCCGGACACCCCCCTCCCCCCAGATTCCACCCCCTCAAGTGCCAGGATAAGTCCAAAAACGGACTCAGCGGCTGTCGAAGCGGCCCAGATGATCATTTTCTGAACCCTCAGAGGCTCACAACCCACCCACGTAATTGTCACCGCTAATTCTCCGCCCCCAACCCTTGCCCTTGCCCTCCACCCCCGGGTTCCCTCCTACGAGGCTTGACATGATCTCATTCAACCGAAAAATGTAGTCACGGCCCAAAAACCCCCATAAAGAAACTCCGGGGCCGGTATACACATGATCCCAGGAACCGGGAATTCGGCAAAATTTGAATTAAAATACAAGTGCATTTTCGCTTGAAAACCCCCCATGGGGGCATTCTTTTGCGTGTTCACCATTTTCAATGATTTCCTAGGACCCAAAACTTGAAAAAAAACCGACTCCAGAAGTTGTGCCGAGGGATCTAAATTTTGTGCATTTCGTGGCCACTTTTCGGACGATTTTTCGTGGAAATCGACATATATATCCATGCATGCACATCGTAATTACCTTGGACAAGACATCCCATAAAATAAAATAAAATTTCCGTAAAACATCCAATTGGATGTCATTGCACAAATTTATAACCTTAATAGTTCTCTTGTATTCAATGGTCATTAATTTTAATGGCATTTTGGTCACTCTACCATATCTACTTGAACCTCAAAATGACGAGCACGAACACACGTTAACATTTGTTTCACTACTAATTTCCTATGGTAGCTGCATAGAAAATATATTCAATGTAGGATTTAACTCTTTAGTATCGTTTCCGTTCATCTTTGCTACAAAAATATCTCATAAATCGGTTCCAGTAGTCACATAAATTTAAAATCAATTTCGAATAAAATCTAATATTTTCCTAGACTGCACCAATTGAATTTGTCTCCGATCTCTGCTGAATTGAAGACACCTACATCGAATAAACAGTTTCGTTTTATAAAAATAGGGAAAATGTAAAGAGTAGAGTTAGACATCCCAAAAAGAGTATCCGCTTAAACCAACTCCCCTTCTTTTCATGGCTTTCAGCAGTCTTCCCGGTTGGAGATTATATAGGAAGTCACAACCGACTTTACATGAACGGCTTAAAATTCAATAAAAATTTCATTTCGCCGACGACCCGTCAACTCGATAATCTACGGGCGTTCGAAGATTCGCCCGTCCTCGGAAGCGCTTTGTATGCGCGACACCGGCTTGGATTTTTTCTCATTTTGTACCGGAAATGGAAAATTTGTCGATCTGTGAAATTTTTTTTATGTAGACGGTCGCTCCAAACCTCGTCGACGGACGTATGTCAAGAAATCGATTCACCCCCCTCCCATCACCAGTGGAAGTTCGTCCTAAATAGGGCGAAATAAAAATACGCGGCCCAATCATAGGAACTTCGTTGTTGCGGTTAAGGCGGAAGAGAAGTGAAGTGTCATTAAAATATTACAGTGTCTTATTTCAGTGTACTTATTTTGCTTGAATAAACTGTACCTCTCCAGTACAGATCCTCTAATCCGATTTACCGAATTTACCAGAATATTTTGATTAAGAGGAGGAAAAGAGGGGGTAGTAGAAGAAGCAAGACCGTCTCAAAGCAGACCTGCGTAAATTTTACAGACATCAAACGAACTCATTCTAAACTATGCTATCCGATCTTAAATTGGAATAAGTTGGTTTTTCCATCCGAAGCTAATTCCGGTTGACGTCTTGTCAAGTCTGAAGAGTATTAGATTAGCGCTGCCTTTGTTTCCCTCAAGAAATTAGACGAAAGACAAGTTTGGTACATGGGCGAATATTAATGTTGAAAATTTAAATTGCGTAAGGATTAACGGAATGCGTATTAGAGAAATTAGATCAAGGTGATGATAGATATTATTTAATCCATTACTATATCACTTAGTGATGTCAGTGATCTCAATATATCACTTAAAATGTCTCAGTGCTTTCATGAGATGGTTAAACCAAGGGGATTTTAATTTCAATATAATTATGTAAAATCCATAATGAACAGGTGGTAGTGTTTACCGTTCAAATTTTATGATATTTTACATAAAACATAAGAACTAATTAGTCTTAACACGTATTAAACAATCATTATTTATTAACATAGGAGAACATGTGTTCTATTATTGTTATTAATATTATTAATGAGGATTGAAGTCCATGGAAAAAAATCTTAACATTAATTGGGGTTTCCTTATGGTACCCCCGTAATAAAAACCATTGTTTAACCATAAAAATTATTATAGATGGTAATACTCAACGACGTTTTGTCTACGAGCATAGACATAATCATGATATATTTGGGGCGTGTGCGGTATTACTGTTAGAGAAAGGTTGTTGTCTCTCCTTTTATATTTTCTTTCTTCATAAACAACAATTCCCCTCCTTCCTTTTCGATGGTTATTTAAAATGTTAGGGATTTGATTTTGATCTATTTTTAAAATTATTATGTGTTACTTGATTTATTTTTACTACACTAACGATAGAATAACAGTGAAAAGTGTGAAGACTCGCTTAAGAGTGCCTAAAAAGATCAAAATGCTGGATTCAAGCCTACAACAAAGCCTGAACAAAAATCTTCTTGGACAAAAGGATTAGGACTTTTATTTTTGTGAAAACGATATCATAGTTAACGAAAGCTGGTGTCATTCTTAATTGTTTGATATGGTTTTTAATATTGAACTCAATTGATTTGTATTTTTTTTTTCACTTGAATTGAAATTTCCGAAATGGAATTGTAATTTTGTAATCTTCCTTTGTTTGCAGCACGCGGTGAAGGTAATTATATATCGAATAATTTATAATCTAGACAATTAGGCAATAACCACAGAGCAATAACTGTATAAACTGTCTCTTCTGCATGCAAGATTAGGTTTGAGCAGAAGTAGCATGTATATATGTGCTACAATTGGACCTCGTCTTGTGGTTACATTGTTTACATTTTTTCTTCTTTTACTTTTATACAATTTTTTGGTGGAATGTAATAAAGGCATTTATTATTATTATTATTATTATTATTATTATTATTATTATTATTATTATTATTATTATTTAACATATATTAAGTCCTCATTTGAAAATGTGAAATATTGTGTAAAAAGATTAGATGTTGTTAGTCGTGAAACTAGATTGTAGTTGACGTGTTTTGAGTTGTATGTTGAAAAAATTGTCGGAGTCGATTTAATAAAATATTTTATGATTTCGGTGTTTTTATTCCGATATGATGTGGTATTCAATAGAATAGTTCGATGTACATGGCTGGCAATTGATAATTTTTTATATTTGATTGGAAATAAGAGAAACAGTTAATGTCAGAAAAAGTGTTTCGCGGTTAAAACGCAGTCTGGTTTGAAATTCAATAAACGAATCAAGAATGTTGTTTATTTTGTCTGTATGTGCCACTAATTACGTATCATCCGTACATTTGCAATAGAATATTATGTGACACTAGAGGTGAACAAGAGCTTTCTCAAGTGCAAGCCAAGCTAAATTAGTAAGAAGTGGAGACAAGTTGGCACCCACAGATCCACAAATATTTGTTTATAAAATCCGCATTGGTTAGAAAATAACAGATACACCCATAATAAATTGGATTTTTTCAATAAGTTTTGAAAAGTCAATCCTTGTTATAAGGTTGTTGAAATATTTTTCTATATATTGTATTTCTCTATTAATGCGGTGTCTGTGTACAGAGAGACAACATCAAGTGAGATGAAGTTTTTAAATAGTTCAAATTTGAATTTGCTGAGTATGTCCAAAAATTCAATAGAATCCAAGATGTTATTTATACTTTTAATTAGAGGTATTAGGATTGTAATAATACTGTGGATACTAATAAGGATGATAATTTTATTCACTTCGTTCTACGCCTGTAAGCTAAGACCTTAGGTTAATTTTGGTGTACGTGTTTTTAACAATTATCATTGACATTATCTTCTCATTATAATTTGATCTATTTATTAGAGTTGCAACACTGCTTTTATCAGCATTAACTAATATGACCTGACGATTGTGTTTCAAAAACTTAGTATGTATTACGTCAACACATATTTTGTTGCAAAAGGTGATTAATGTATGTGAAGAATTTTTTGTTTTGATCACGTGTGATGAGAATATAAATTTGTTTCTGGCAACAACAAACTTTCGTCCATTTTTTGAATTCTGAATATCATTCAAGCTATGAAGTATAAAATGGTGGATATAATTAAAAATGGCGCGGCCGCCAAATCATCGGAATATGCTGCTGCTTTGCTGGTTTATTGATAGGTTCTTGATAGGAGCTGATTGGGTCTCCTGATTATTTTGTGGTTTATTTTCATTTATATATCATATACTAGAACCATCCGAGCCAAGGATACATGAAAGCACCTGATCAAAATGGCAATTCAATGATAGAAACCCTTATTATACCATGTTTATCGATAATCAAAAACTTGTAAGTACAAATCTGATGTATACAATAACATTAGCATATCCATAAAGCCATTCAACCAATCATTGGCTCCCAAAAATGAACCGTCTTCAAACTTGTCATAAATTTACTTTATAAACTTTCATAAATATAAAATAATGAGATCTGAGATGAGTCTTGCTAATTTTTATGTGGTGGTCATTTTGATTAATTTTTAAGGAATTTTTTCTCCGTTAGCTTTTGGGTACTTGTTAATGAACTTTAAACAATTTGCAGTTCAGAGTTATATCAATGCATGTTATAGAGTATAACTGCAATACATTTTGATTTTGATATGAACGAAATATCGAAAACCATACCGTTTGAAGAACAAAATAAAAACGAAGGTATTCCATGCATCGCCCGGTACGGCAAATTTTATTACCAGCATGAAATGTTTGGACACCCTATTCGCGTTTTTGCAGGAAATTCAAAGTTAATGATCCATTTCGTTAGGATTTACGTATACAATACAGTCGGGGAAAACCTGTACGTATAATCCGTCATCAAAAAATTTAAAACAAACAGGTGCCCAACACTGCAACATAACCGAATGTATAAATTTAGAACTTTAGCGGATTGTTGAGAATTACACCACTTTATTACTCCATACTATTACTCCATATTACTCCTCACTTTTGTGAATTTAAGATATAATTGTGAAAACTAGAATTAAGATAATAAAAATACAAGTATTTTATAAACGACTGAAAAATATTGTAGTAAATGGCATTCTATTCTTTTATATATTTTGCAGTATGAAGAGATTTTTGTGTAATATTCTTAACAGAATTATTTTTAAGAGGTAAATCTGATTCATTTCCTAAATATACTGTTTAAGAAAATCATGAAACTAATTTCCCCATCACCTAGCTGCGCTTTTATTCCACAGATCAATAGAATAAAAGGCAAAACTGATTACTCTTGGTATAACTACCTATAGCGTATTATATAGCCACAAACAAGCCACTGCAGTATTCACCATCCATTATATATCACTACGAGTTAATCACAAC
This sequence comes from Cryptocephalus primarius, assembly GCA_963576515.1. Classification (NCBI taxonomy): domain Eukaryota; kingdom Metazoa; phylum Arthropoda; class Insecta; order Coleoptera; family Chrysomelidae; genus Cryptocephalus; species Cryptocephalus primarius. Next base: position 7,680,106 of record OY754947.1, read on the forward strand.
GTATCCATATGTATTATATTCTTGCGTACACATAGACCGCATATCGCATTTAATAAATAATACTAGTACAGCTATCGGCCTCATAGATAATAACCGTTTGACATTAACGATCTACGTAATGTAGACGTTTAATATCCATTTAGTTTATTATCGGGTCTATATGCCGCGCAAGCTTGAAAGATTTAAAACGATGCCTTACGGTCGTATCGGTTTTTATGAATCTTTGAGGTGGGTATTTCGGGTTATAATTAACTGTCTCAGAAACTCGTTCATTTTCGTCATCCATCAATTCCATTAAATTCGTTTTTCAAGTATTGAACCTTAGAAATTCTGATAGAGGTTTAAATGGAGGAAGCCTTTTCGGATCTCTTGCAAAATGATGTGCCGATAGGAATAGAATTAAATACTTAGAAACATAATTAAAGCTGAAGCGGCCTGGAATTAAGGAACCCCTAAACATTAGATTAGTAATTTGGTAACTTACTTACGAAATTTCACAGTTAGGTCTAACAGAATAAATTACGAAGATACATACGGAAGCGTCGGTGATTTTTAGTAGAACAAGAAAATACAGAAATTGTAAATAAATGAATCTTTTTATATTCTACAAATCTTTAAATTTAAGACCATGAAAATGTGAATGCTGGTAGTGTATTGTACCATTTTTTTATTAATTGTATAGAGGTTAGTCATTTTATAGATTTTCCGGATGAGTGGAACAAAACGTAACATGTTAAAAAAGTATAATTTCAATAAAGTACATAGAATAAAAAGAAGTTGACTAACAAGTTTTAATACTTTCTATATAAACAAGAAACCATACAACGAAGTAACAATTCTGCCTTCTGGTTATTTGCAGTTGCCTCGTACTTGACTTAGCTTATTGTAGCTTGTCCTAATATATACCTCTCCATCTTCGGAAATTGTGACAAATTTTACTTTTGTATTGTAACGTTCTCGGGTTCTTAATAATGTAATAACTAACACTAACAATAACTAATTGATCTTAATTTATTTTACACTATCACTAACACTGTGCGGACTTAATCTAATTCATTTATGTGGATTTATTTTCAAAGGATAGTTCGAGATCCTTCTCGAGCTCGTAAAACTGAGTTCTCGGAATCCTGGTGCCTGAGAGTCTGTGGAACATTCGATGAACATTCGATTGGCTTCGATGGCCGTACGGAAGAGGAGAATTCGTTACAATATTTTTTCTCCTTCGGAGTGAAAACTAAAACCTATTTTTGAGCATTTTACCTTATCATTTATTGTCAAATCGTGACTATCACCTAAACAAAAGTACATTTCGGCAATAAAAAGACACATTTCTATATCTAAAAACATTGCTCTATTATAAAACAGAATGCGATTTTTCATAACTAATTCCTACTTTTATTTAAACTCCCGTTTAAATTGGCGAAACCGACTGACTTCTTTTAATGTCCATACGTTATATTATAATTACCTAAAAAGTTACTTTACAATATGTATTTTATTTAATTTTGTCGTGATATGATGTCATTTTATAGATTTTCCGAATCTTTAGCAGGCAACCTTTATTTCGAGTACCAATATTTCATGAGAAGTTTTCTACGTAGAATTCATGATATCATTGCAAGTAGGTCATAATCGTTATCTCCAGAAGTCAGTTTGAGTGGATTTTTGAGATATCTTTTTTTATTGAATTTTCTTCTAGTAATTACTTTGTTCGCGTATTTCTATGGCTGATTAGCTTGTGCCAAGTTTATAAAACGATAGGTGAGTATTAATTTCACTCACAAAATTTTTGGCATAAGGATTGTAAGTGCCCTAAAGATTTTCATTATTATATGAACATGTAAAGCAAACCTAATGTTTAGTATTATGTATTAATTAAAATATTTGATGTAAGAAAATTAAGTAATAATCGCAAAAATATTAATACATGATTTAAAATATTTCACTGTCATTTTCAGTTTCTTCTTGTTCCTCATTTTCATCATTTTTATCATCATTATTGAAAGAATTCGAAGACAAATTTTCGGTAATTTGCCTCGTGTTTGTTTTGTGAGTTAAGAAAACTCGATGTCCAACTATAAACACTATATTTACACTTATACACAACTATTTACAAAATAAGAAAAAAACGATGTTGTTTCCATCGAATGCAGAAATCGAATTGAATATACTAGACGGAATTTTTCTCGTCCTCAACATGAAAAAGGGAACGAGAAGAGGGGGATCTCGTCTTGATGTACAAATTTCTGCCCTCTCATTGGTCACGATTCTCATAATGTTTAAGGCTCGACCAATGAGTGACATGCACGACGATGCCCCCTGGAAATTCCCGGCTTACACTTGCGAGGAATCGTCCTTATGATATTGTGAGAAGGATAATGCAATTATACATACAATACATTTTAACTAACACACAATAGGGAAAAATATACAAACGTCGATACTTAGTATTTCATGATTCTATTCTTTAGGGGAAGTTTGCCGTCCGTCATAACAATTAATATTTACATTACAAAGAAAGCTTGCAATTTGCAACAATTATCTTAATCCTTATTCATTTTTATTATCGACATCCATTTCAGTATCGTTATTTTCCTAATTACTCTTATTTTTCCACGTATCCTCACCATCTTCAGTGTTTTCGGTGCTGTTTCGTACATTAGCTACGTATTTTGAGTAAAAACGAGAAAAATGAAATGAAAATTCGAAAAGCAAAAGAAAAACTGCATTTAAAATTAGAAATACCTTCAATGGTATTTCTGCAGTATAATAATCTCCTTTTCGCAGAAACATAACTGAAATTCAACTAATCAATAAAGGTATTGTGGCATTTTTTAGTGATAAAATCGTCAGTGTCACTTATTGTCATATTATCTGTGTACATATTTTTACAACAAGGCAGAATATTTTTCTTCAGTGATCACTATTTGATGACCAAGTTTTCATTTAAACTGTTCAAATTAATTTTCCAATTTTAATTTGATTGAGGTGTTTACTTCCATGTTTATTTATTTGACTTATTGGGTTATGGATTCCTCAGGGACGAAGGATATTTAATTTGTATGAAAATACAATTTTTTTTATGTGATTAAAAATGGAATATTTGCGAAATCGAATATTAGGAATGTAATACTGTTTAACTTTTGTGCACTATTCGCCAAAATCGTTATTTTCTACTATAACCCTGAGTAATTTGTAAAATTGTAAACCAAGGTTAAATCCTTTCATCAAAATCTCCCCCATCTCATTGGCTTCCGACAAACGACCGCCTCCAATCGCTTTAATGAAATGCCTATCCCGCAATCTCGAAATTCACTTTCCCAATGAAATATCGCCTGCATCCCTCGAATTCACGACACAATTTTGAAAATTAATAAATTCCCCACGAAATTAAACCGTCTTATCTCGATCTCCATCTATACGGACAATATCCGTTATCGGTCTCGGTGCAATTTCCATTCTATATTTATCTTGTCGGCTGTAAAATGAAAGTAGAGGGAAACGATAAAAACGAAGAGAGAAGAAAGGAGAGCGAGTTGAGAGCGAAAAAGAAGACATCCAAGAGCGCGGGAGAAGAGCCGATGTTTCTGATAAGAGTCTCGTGTTTTCTCGATGCAACGATCCCTTGTAGGAAACAAAGTTTTTAAATCTTTAATATTGTTTAAATCCCCGTGTTCCTTCCTAGCAAGAATACGAAGTATCCAAAGCGATAAGTTTAACAGGAGCTCTTTATAATAATTCTTCGAACAAAGCTGAAGTAAGCCTTGTTTCCGAAAGTGGGTGGTAATATGAATATTTTTTTAATTTGATTAATGACATTAGTGACGTAACCTACCTAAGATTGAACACATTAGAATAAGAAAAAGGGCTCAAATTCTACCACGCCCTTTTCTTACTTGCAATCGTACTTTGTGTTCCCGCCTATTTGTCCCATTATACGACTTGTTGCATTGAATTACCCTGAGAGTAATACCACTGTGCAAATAATAGTTTTCTTTGACGGTATACGTTATGTGCATTGGTGTGCAGAGAATTGAGCAAACTGCAGTTGCAAATAAGTAAGAAAGCAGAAAAAATGCACTTGAAATCTCGAAATATGTGCACCAAATTGCAAAGAAAACTCTAAAAATGTGCACCGTTTTGGACAAAAAATCCAAAAAAAATCCTTTAAGAATCTCAAATTTTACTTGGATAATATATATTGTCTATGTAGTGTTTATGAGAAGAGTAAAGAAAATGTTTAACCCGGGAACGGTCGCGTCTATTTTGTAACGTTAAAGGTCGCGTGTTAGATTTTTTCTAACAATAGCGGATTTTACTAAAAACAGCAAAAATTAAGTCTTAAAAATTTTATTGCAAAAAAAACAGTTTGAGTATTTGTAAAGGATAAATCAAATGATGTTTACTCATCGGACTCTTCATTGTGGGTTCCACAAGACGTACATGTAACCACGATACTTACGGTATGCTCCTTGCATATCGGATTGGCACATGTCCCACATCGTTGCTTTGTAAAACGATTTTTTCTGATGGGACAAAATTTACATCTTATTTTCGTTTGCTCAGTTTCTGTTGCTGTCCTTACTGATGCTACTGGAATTCCACTGACATTAGCAATTTTTTGTCGAAGAAGTATAGACAGTGTTGGAAGAGAAACTCGTTTTTTCAGATGAGCGAGTGTTAGTTGCTTGGAAAGATTTCTGATAAAAGATCTTCTGTCGGTAATTTTAGTGGTGTTGGACTTGTATATTATTTGAAAGTTTATTGTAGCGATGTTCAATAAAGATGAAAACACAGTTAATGGCCAACGATTACTTTTTCTGGTTACAGAATACTCGGATTTCATTCGATCAACAACATCAACACCTCCTTTTGTTGAATTGTAAAAGGTGATTACTTCAGGTTTTTTCTGTTCGTTGGTAACTGGGTCAATTGAATCATCTTCATGAAATGTGGAAAGCATCAACACGTTTTTATTACGTTTTGGAATGTATGAAACAAGAAGGCAGTTGTTTCCATTTTTTCCATAGGCAAACATACTACTTTGTACAGGGCGTTGTTTTACTGAAATAAACTGAGGTGGTATTTCGGCCTTATTTTTACGTAGGGTACCAACTATTGTAAGTTGATGGTTGATAAGTAAGTCGTTAGCCAAAGGTATTGAAGTAAAATAATTATCTAGAGTGACGTTCCTTCCCGATTTGTCTATTGTTTTGATTAATCTTTTTACAACACTAGCAGCATCGTTTGGTAAATTATATGGTCCGTTCGGTTGCTTTCCAGGATATATTTCCATATTATGAGTATAAAATGTACGTGCATCAGCTAAGCAGTAAATCTTTATACCGTATTTCGCCGGCTTGTTAGCAATGTATTGCCTGAAGCGACACTTTCCTCTGAAAGCTTCTAACATCTCGTCAATGGTTACGTATTCTCCAACACTGTAATTAGCAGAGCATTTGTCTACAAAACTTTCCGAATTGGAGCTAAGTTGTCATATTTGGACCTATTTATTCTAGTATTTGCATCGTCAAATCTTAAAGCCCTCAAAAGTGTGTGAAACCTGCGTTGAGACATCACTGCAGCAAAATATGGAGGTGATATTCCGTCGGTTCTCCATAAATCATCTGTATTGAGGTGTTGGCTTCTATTTACTCCCGCCATGTACAAAAGTCCGAAGAAGGCATGTATTTCTTCGAAGTCCGTAGGGGGACAATCTCTTTCACGCCCGAAATTTTTCCGCATTTCTGATAGTTTCTGGTTAGTACAGTTTACAATTTCACTGACTACCTGATCAGAAAAAAAAAGCTTCCAACATTCTATTTCAGTGTTTGCTCCTTTAGCAACATTTTTGACACCAGGTAATTGAGTAATCAAATTATGAGCACGGGTTTTTCTCCTAGGGGCAACTGGTTTATGTTTGAGCCACTCTGTTTTATTTTTTCCAACAAAAACAGGATCTCGCAACTCTTGAATTGGGGTAATTTTTCTCACTGGAATAATAGGAGCTCGGCGAAAATCATAAGGTTCTTCAATGTCACTCTCCGCCGACTGTTCTGTATCAGTTTGATGAAAAGTGTGCTCAGAGGCGCCGTCACTAATATCATCATCAGAAAACTGCTGTACTTCATCTCCCGAAGGAACTTCCTCAAACCATTTTAGAAATTGTTCGTTTTCTTTTATGTCCATTCTTAGAAAACACTAATAAAAAATAAAACAACTAAAATGATGATAATACAGAAATAATGTTAAACTTACCTTAGAAATTTAATTTGTACAAAGTTTGCTAAACGGAAAATAATACACTCGTAAATGGTCGCGCCGTTAGATTTTACCTAACTTCTTGGAGTACGTTATCGGTCGCGTGTTAGACTTGAACTAACAATGGCGGCTATCCCGAGCCAGCATGAATATAACCCCTTCCACTTACGCTGGTGCACGTATAATACATCACTTAAAGCATTCATGGGCGGAGGTGCACTAAAGGTTACTTAGAAAGTTTTTACAAACAAAAAACTAAAAATGTTAGGCAAAATCTAACAACGCGACCGATCCCGGGTTAAAGAATGTACAAAAATATTAAAAAAAAACTATACACATACTATTAATACAAACATTGAGAAATGAAGTGTGTTTGCATATGAATCAAATAATCCATTAGAATAATACTCATTCGTTATTTGAATATTTTTGGTAAAATAATGAGATCTATGAACTTTCATAATTTAATATATTTAAAGTTATAAATGACTTATAAGGTGCTAATGAGTTTTTTAAAAAAAGTCAATAAAATTTTTCCAGGAAAGAATTTTATTTGTGGTGGTTGCTATCGATATGAATATCATATAAATTTTGTTGACACATTTTTCGACAGAAGCATAATTTATTTATTCTTCACGTGTAAGATTTTCGGAAATGTCGAAAAAAGTTTGGCAGAGAAGAGGAAAGAAACAGGTTGGAAATATCACAGTACTGATTTTTAGATTGATCTGTGGACTCAAGTGCATTTCCATCAGTTGAGGATCTGACGTGTTTTCAAAGTAAAGCGTTAGTGAATCTCATTTTGGTATGAGCAGTCGAAATGGTTTTCTTCACTAAATACATTAGTTTGGTTTCCAAGTTCGGGTTGGAACTCCTGATCTAGTTAACACTTTTTCAAACGTTGCTTTCTTATTTTTACCAGGCAATTCATCCACTTCATCTCTACAACCCCTATTGCAGTGACGGAAAAAATATTGCTAATATAATCAGTCAACGAAAAAATGTCTGTGCCTACTAAAGAGAATTAGAAGTCAATTACGGCAGGTTTCATGAAAGATGGGGATCCTACTTTGTACAGGTGCAACTCATGGGAAGCAATACCAGCTGAAAGCACCAAAACATTTTACTTCTAAATGCTTCAATTCCTTGGAAATCTTTTACTATATTTGTCGACAGTTTAGTCGACAATCGGGTTGTTTGCGTCATCGGAATAGAATTGTTCAATGTACCTGAACCAACTGGTACCTTGGTCAGACAGCACATTAATATATTTTGATTAGGAGGAAGCTAACCCTTTGAAGCAGTACTCGTTGTAACTTTTTGTTAATCAGTAAATAACTCACGTCCACGAAAATTTTAACAAACACCTTCTAACCGTCAGAAAATCAGTTGAATGTGCTTTTGGAATTATTAGAGCGAAATGGAGAATATTGGGTAAGGAAACTTACTAAGGTACTTAGATAAAGGGATAAGACAAAATGAGATAAAAGGACAGGCATAAAAATCTACCTTATAAACAAGTTATAAATGATATCTACAACAGTCATTACCTAAATGACTGGGTGTCAGGAAATAGCAAGAACTCGCTGCACTAATAAAGTTATTAGAATTACGAATCAATTTGCTGATTTCTCTATCGGTAAAGTAGGGTAGCATTTATGTCAAAAAATATGTTCTTTATTAGTTATATAACCAATTCCATTACATTCTACCAACAGAAAGCGAAAATAAAATTATTTCTAAAGCAGTTCATTGGAGATCAGTCTGTAAAATTTGACCACATCTGAAGAATCATTTGCTTTATTTCTTGCAAAAGCAGTACGTGATACAGTTTTAGCTTACATTACATATAATCAATTTACAATAATCATATAGATCATAGAATTACTATTGCAATATATCTCTTACAGTCATATTACAGTAAGGTGAAAAACCAGTTAACAGAAAGAAGATTAAACGTGCTCACGTAATTGCGTATACGATTTTATTAAATAAATTGAATGTAAGAAGTTTAAGACATGCCATAATTTGAGGAACGGTGACACTTAATCATTTTTAAAAGTTGGTTTACTTGTATACATTTTCAAAACTGAAGAGGTAGATAGAAAAACATTAGGAGAGAGGAATTATTGAGTATCACTATTTCTGTCACTATCACTATCACTGTCCCGTCTATTTTTGGGCAGTGAGTTTTAAAGGTTTACTTCCTAGAACCTGAAATATCTGCTACCAGTCTCAATTCATGCAGGTGGAATTTTGAACTTGTGGTTAGAATTGTCTCTACCAGGATTTCTAACTGGAATATGGCTCTACCTGGTTCAAGCAATGATCAAGATGCGAGAAAGAGAGAGAGAGAGAAAAACAGAGAGAGAGACAAAGAAGACATCAATCCTGCTTACGCTGCTCACAAGTGGTGCAGTGGAGAATCATAATATTAAGTATCATTATAGTATATTACAATATATATTATATTCGAAAAGGAGAGGACTTAGAACTAGAATCTGGAACAACAAAATAAAGAGAGCATTGGAAGATAAACAGAAAGTACCTACACAAAATTTCTATGAAACAGTAAAATCTACATAAGAATATGTGCAAGAAAGAAATGAAGCTAGTCAAATAGAAATAAATTCATCCAAATTCATGAGAAAGATTTATAATTTCGAATAAAAATGATATCCACGACCACCTGTTCTTCGCTAATAAGGTTACAAAACAATTCAAAAAAATGAAAAAACTTCAGCAGGTTTAAATCAGAATAGGTAGAGCGCTACAAACGACTATAGTGATCGGACGAGGCAAAAGAGATTGAAAAGAGACAGAACACATAAGGAAACGATATAGATTTCACAGACTTCCACGAAGTCTGTAAAACTCTCGAGAAGACACAAAATATAAAAGCTCCGGTGTAGACGAGATTAAAATGAATCATTTGAAGTACGGTTTACCACTTCGAGAATTATTACTGATGTAGTTACTTACCAAATGTTAAAATGTACCAAGAATACCAGAAAGTTGTAACATTTGAGACACTGAGATCAAGTCAATTTTTCAAGAAGAGAAAACGATCAATTCCAGACAACCATGGAGGCATAAGTATTCTCAATGCATCTTATAAACACTACGCAAAAGTCCTTAAAGCACGCTTGAAAACAAATCTAGAAACCATACTTCCTATTTTGTTCCTTTGAACAATTTGGGTTTAGAAAGGGAAGACCTACAATAGACTGTATATAAAGCTGTTGAGTGCAATGCACTCGCTTTATATCAAATTGATTTTGAGGAAACTTGCGGCAAAGTATTGGGAAAATATGTTTCGTTATAAGCTCATATACAATGTTTTATTGAAATAATAAAATCAACTTGATTTATGACAGAGTCGGTATTTTAATAAGAGCTGGCTTTAATATGGCAGACTGAAAAGGAAAATTAAATTGTGTGACTAAATACGAAAGCTCCATTTGATTTCTATGGATCTGGATTCCATTTCCCCGGATATTTGGTCCGAAAATAAACAAGTTTAATTGGAAATGAGAAATGTATCTTTGTCTTCTGCAGTGTTTTTCTTGTTGCGGTAAGAGTAACAGAGAGAAACGCAGGAGCAGCTTTTATTAAAATTTATTTGTATAAAGTATGAAATAAAAAAAGTCATTATCTTTTTAAAAATTTTCTGAACTTACCAAATAATGTCCAAGCAAAATTTTTACAATTTACCTATTTTATTGAAGTATTTAGGTGCGTAATACATAAATATATTAACACAGAGACCTAACATGTAACATTTACAAGTGATCAAGTTATTCCCAGTTTTTCTTTTAGTTATTATTACCGTATTACGTAGACAGAATGTATCATATTTTGAAACAGTTGGATGAACTAACTTGATCCCTTTGAAAGTTGCACTGCAAATTACTAAAATAACAGTCGTTTGCTTTTGGAAATGATTAAACTGGACGCAAAATTGTGGTACCTACTTTTTCTCGGAATCCGCCATGCAGGGTTCGTTATGTTAATCCGATGCTAGCATGACCCGGACCTGTTGTCTTATGGATTAGGTAAGAAGTGCTCCTCAATTATAATCTCTGTTGATGTTTGTGTAGCCAAATACCGTAAGCCCTGTTAAAATATTTGTCCGTAGTTTAATGCCGTGTTCAACTATTCTGGTGATTGCTAAGCAAACTTTATTGCTGACACCTTCCATTATCGATGAACCGACGGGATCCTAAGTTGATTTCCGATCTTCGCGGCGAGAGAGAAAACACACGCAGAGAAAGGAAGCGAGAGAGAGAGAGAGAGAGAGAGAGAGAGAAAGGGAGCGAGAGAGGAAGAAGGAGAGAGAGAGAGATGCGAGAATAGAAATGGGATGGGTGTCCGTGACCAAAATTAATTTTTCGTCAGGGGTAAGTCACAAAAATCTAAGAGTCCACTTCGCTCCGGAGCACAAAACCAAATTTAACGGATGAATTATTAAAACCGCGGCCCTTCTCTGGACGCATACGCCTTGATCCCTCGGCGGGTCCCACGAGTCCCTATCACGTTCCATGCAGTGTACATTCGCCCTCTCGCCCTACCTCTCTCGTACATCCATCCACAACTACTGCCTTCTGTACGCTAACACGTCCTACCTCCATAGGGCACTTAAATAATAGACAAAATGATAAATGTGACTCGAGGCTTTGTTTCTGGAATAATTAGTTTTCTTTGTTGAGGTACGAGGAACCGAGACTTTACAATCGCGATTGTGAGTCGCACTAAAGCTCTAAAAATGCCAAGGTAGTGTAAGTCGAGATATTCGACCAGAATAATAGGAAAGTTAATGAAATTTTTTAGTGGTGGTTTAGTGAGGGTCCCATTTTTAGGGGCATATTTGGGGATGCAGTTATAAGAAATAATTTTGTTAGTGGTATCGGAGAACGGCAGGATTACAAAAAATACTGAAAACAATTAACAAATGATGTACTTTATCTACTGTTTCCTATTTGTTAATAAATCGTACTATAATATTGGAAGATCGATTTGTCGGTAATAAAAGGTTTGCAGTTCCTGTCAAACTTGTCATGTGCACACTATAATTAGATTGTTTAATCGAACTTCGATATTTAATATGTTCTGTTCAGATGTTTGACGTTGATATTTTCATTTGTAGAACACAATATCGATTTTAACTCGCTTTCAGGACAATACAAACATACCGTGTGCGCTCCTTCACACCGTGTCGTTTGCCATTTATTATTATGGATGCATCGAACAATATCCTCAGTTTTTTTAATCGTTTTAATAAAAATAAGTGAAATTGATACATTATCATGAATATTTTTATTTGATATGAGAACTATTATTAAACTATTTTTTATAGCCAATTCCTTTGTATGATTTTACATTTACAGTTACATTTCGATCAGCATTCTCTTCGACACAATCTGAATTATCCTCATGATCATCCTGCAAGTCTATATTATTTGAACTTGGCAGTTTGTATTAAAAATTTTAGCGAAATGTTTTTTTTTTAATTATGTTATCATTTGGTCCTCAACCTACATTCCTAATTTATTGGTCTAGTCACGTTACATCTATTGTAGTCCGTTAGGTTATCCTTATGCATCAGTTACTTGTAAACTAGCATATTAACTTACAGTTATCCTCACATAACCGTTACTCTACCTTATTACACAACGATTGGACAAACGTAGTGACCAAATAGACAACATAGTAGACAAATGTTGTGATTATGGAATAAAACACATTAGAAATATTCCCGCTGTATATCCTTTATGTATCATAAGTTATTGAAAATTTATTTGTTCATAAAGTTTCCCTTATACGATGTCGATAAGTCGGTAAGTTAGATGACATTTTTTCTGAAAAAATATAACTAAAGAAAATTTCGGTAACTTAAATACAATTTTGTGGGTCACCCTGTACTTCGTTAGTACGTATAGTATCGATTACATGAGCATATAATGAGCGATCCGCGACTCGAGTCGCATTACGTGAAATTCATCAATTCTGTACAACTATGTTATCTAATATCCAATTTAAATATAGTAATAAACATAGAACACAAATAGAACCATTTTTGGATGTTGAAGATTCTAGAAGAAACTAGGAATCTTCCTTTCAGGTTCTCCAAGTTTTGAATTAATTTCGGGATTACAATTGAAATGTTTAAAATTTCCACAAAGTACCAAGTACAAAGTTTTTCCATACACAGTTCTAAAGAAACCTAATGTAGATTTTTTATAGGATGATTCAGACCTTATCTTGTTTTAAATTATAACGAGAGAGCCTTTACTAAGACCATATAGGAAAACCACATTTTGTTTCTATGATCTGCGGAAAATGATACAATTCAATACTTGCAAAAACTGTCTAGATTTGATTTCAGTGCATTTTGTTTGGAACTTCCACAGAAGAATCGCTGAAATATTCTCTTTAGTGTCGAACCTTTAAAATTTCCATTAACCTATTGGGAATCCATTTTAAATTCATGCAGGTCTTCCAAACTTCTAAAAGGGCCAGGGTGTTTCTTTGGTATGATTCAGACTTCCTCATGATTGAAATTATAATTTGAAACTTGCGTAAACCTCTTAGATTTGACAACTTACAGTTGTAGAAAACTTCGAAAATATTAATTTTTCAGTTTTTTCAAGATTTAATGCTAAAATGAAATGCCTTGAAACTTGGTTAAGCTTTCTAGATATAATTTTCAAGCTATTCTAGCTTTCCAATGCTAAACAAAACTTTACAGTTTCATCAACATTTCAAATTTTCAATTATTTAAAATGAAAACAAAACGCTACTATGTCCTACTTGAGACCATTAAGGAGAATGCTTGCTGATTGTGGAGAGTAGATCTGTAGTGCTCGATCAGTTAAAATATTTCAGATGTCTTTAAACATAGATTAAATGCACTTTTATGGGTTTAACGGTCAAGAATTCAGAATGTTTTATCTAGGTTCCTTGTAGCGCTTAAATTTAAAACGAATGGACTTGAAACGTCTGCAAACTTTTAATTGAATTTCATAGTTATTTCTATGGTTTAGTCCTTAGGAGGGCAAGTGGTTACCAATAGTACCCACAAGTGTAATGGTTTTTCCTTCAGTGTCTACTGAGTTTTAATGAAAATCATGGTGAATTAGGTGTTACCAATATGTAACAGTAAGTGGAAAGAGTAGTGGTGGTGAAATATCGAGTTGACATTTGGTAGATTCGATATTTAGAAGTTTGCAGCTTTTTAGGTTAGCTTGTATAAATTTGCGATTATTGCTCATTTTACTCATATTTAGTTAGAATTGGCTCTTATTCCTTGTTGTTTTGACTCCTAAGTTTATAGTTAAGTTTATGTTCTCTTTTTTACTAAAAATATTTTTTGAATACCTATATTTTTGACCTTTTTATTATTGGCATTCTAGCTAACCATTAAGAACATCACACTATATTTTTTCTACATGAGTAGTATAAAGCAATTTTGAATTTTAGGATTATAAAGTGTGTTACGATGGACTCCTGAATATGATTAAAGGAATCCCAAGTGACTGTGGTTCGGAAACATCTGTTGTGCGCATGGCAAGTTAAATTTTATTTGAGTTGAGGCCTGGTAAAATGTTGGAATATAGGTTCGTTGCGGCAGGGAATTCACCTAGAATATCTGTATTTTCGAAGAATGTGCCGACAAAAAAGAAAGACACAAAACTACACATAGGACATTATTTAAATTTATAACATCATATGTATAATATTTTGCACATCAACCTACTGATTTTCAAGGAAACTATTGCAATAGCGTGAAAATTTGTTAGTCACCATCCACTCCAGGAAAATTACTATACGTAGATGCACATTAGAACCCCACCCGTAAAGTAGTATGTAAAGTAGATATTTTCTGACTGGATGGTTTTCAAATTTCTCAAGATGACAACGCAGATTTCCATTTCCCCTTCATATCCACAGAAATTTTAAGCTAGTCATTGTTGCCGTATGGCGGCGCCCCGCTTTAGCATAAACAAAAAGATGTTTGTAGACTAAATATTTAATTCCGGGTCTCGGCCGACCTCTAATTTATAATACCGTTGGCTCTTTGCATAGTAAAAATCCCACAAAGTAATCGTGATGCTGGTCGGGGACGGCACGTTAAATTAAAACTGGAAAGAAGACGTTATTCTCGAAAATTTCCTCTTTGAGGAGCCACAATGGAAAGTGTAAACAATCGAGAGGGGGGACGCGAATTCTTCCTCCCCTTTTCAATTTGGATCCACGACTCGGGTTGTTAACCGTGAATAATTAAACGTATCGTTTAATGTTTTCGGTTGGGACGATTCGCGGTTTTCAATTACTCATCGCTTAGTTATAAACAGTGGTCCGTTATACCCCGATTAATAGGAATTTCCCGAGTTCCTTTTTATCAAGACGTCGCCAGCTACGTACATATTTAAAATTTTCAAGGGTAAATTAACTGGGCATCCATATACCAGCTCTAAACTTACTAATCCTACGTAAACATATGCTTACTTCTGTGTTGTGAATCGATAAATTCAACTCAAACGTCGAAAATATTCGTTGAATATTTGAAATGACTCCTTTTCAGAGAAGTGCGAAGAGTTTTTACGTGAGCGTGCACGTAGGACCTGAAGTCTTCCCAGTGAAGTGTACGTACGATAAAAATTGCATTTCGTATTTCCGATGCCGTTCGAGCTTTCTCAAGATGGCTCCGGGAAGTCGCGGAAAAACTCGCGCCATAACACGAGAAATCACGAAATAAGATTTACGATTGCTTTTCTGGTAATTCAATTTTACCGTCAAAAAAATTCAACTTTTAACGTGGTTTGGTTATATAACAGCAGCTCTAAAATTATAAAAAGACCTCGTTAAATTCTCATTTTTGGTGGATCTTATCAGACTTTTATTAGTGACAAGTTGTCAAACAACTTTAATAATGAACTCAAATCCAATTTATCCCTCAGCTTAAATATACATTGTAAAAAATTATTTTCCAAAAGAAATTAATGATAGACGCTTTTATTGTCATCAGTGGGCCGATGAATACTCTTTTTAAGAAAAAAATGCCTTTTAACTTTTAACCGTCTAAGGTTCTCTTAATGAGTTAATTACAACTTTTTTGTCCTTTACAACTTTCAGTTCTATTGATATATTGATTGGAGTCACTTTGATGTTATCATCATTTTACTGGAGACCAGTAATTATTAATCTTATTGCTGCTATTAACAGAATATTGACATTAATGGAAGATGTTATGATTTTATCAGCAGGAAACAAGTGGGTAATAAACAGGACCACAGTTTGATTCACAACTTAAATATTCTACTGTATAGAAATAAAATATTGCTGTTATCAATTGAAACCCGATCAATATTCTGTTTGAGAAAAAGTTCTGTTAAAATACATTTCCTTCTTAGTACACAAGTTTTTCCGACAAATTAATTAAAAGGTGTGTCTCCTCTTCGCGAATTTATATACTGGGGTTCAAGAACATATGGAGCAATAAAGTGTCGAAATATGTGTCAATTCGCCAACAACATAAAAGTTATATTTATGTCATTTATTTAAATTATTTTGAATTTTTAATGACGTATATTTTATAGTCATGTTGAGATATTAAATAGTATCAAAAGGACACATGCCAGTCCCATATGTATTACTATGAATATCATTATGTATTTGTACTTCCTCTTAAATTTCCTTACACCTTAGTACGTTAATCACTATCTCATCACAAGAGAACTTGCTATGGTCGCATGACGAGGCTATTTGTTGTTGTTAACACCAATAATTTCTTACAGTTCTACTCCTCTCTTTTCTTGGAGAATCAGCTGTGGACTATTTATTTTTGTCCTCCTAAAATGTGGTCAATGTACTTGATATTTCGCTTCTTAATTATATTGAATAGTTCTCTCACAAAGTTTGCTCTCCTAAGGATATACTGTATTCTCAACCTGTGTATTAACCATATCTTCTGAGTCCATATTTCTATTCCATATAACAGAATGGACCATTCATAACATTTCACATGTGGCTTTAAAGACAAACTACGGTTGCAAAGGAACGGTCCAGGTTTATACATGCTCCCCTCGCTTATTGTATGCGGTAACGAATTTCCTATTGGGGATTCCATTGGTCATTTATACTAGTTCAGAGTTATATAAAAATTTGGACGCGTTCAATAGATTGGACCTCTGAGTTAACCACCATATATTATGGAAAGTTTCTATTCACGATGATATACTTTTTTTGTTTGTTTATTTTGATGCCATTATTTTTTCCAATTAATTAATTAGTTGTATATAAAATTATAAAAGTTGTAAAATTTTATTTATATTTCATTTAAAGAATGGTATTCTTATAACAATTTTAGGAGTTATTAGGAATACTCGCCAAATTTTTTTGAATCAGTTTTGTGGCAGGTGCAAAACAATTTCAACAAAGTTTAATTCCACAAGTTTTCGTTGATATTTACCTAACAATTTAAAAAAAAAATAAACTTGAGAATGCAAATAATTAAATATGAAGCGTCGTTTGATTTTTCGTTTGAAAAATCAAATTCAGACGATAACACGTTATATCATTTGTAAGCGTATAAATTCGAATAAATTTTTGGATATGCTATTATCGTTCTAACCTCTCGCAAGATATTGCCTGTTATCATTTGAGAAGTATTAAATCTATGGATCACAACATTGCTACATAGAGTATGAAAAATGGAACCATTAGTATATCTTTTTCTCTACTCAAATGAGAAAAATTAAAGAATAATATATTTCCTACGTTTTACGTACTTCAGTACGCATAATTATCCAGTAATATAAATTGCCATTTCTCTAATGAGAAGCCAGTGCATAGTGTTGGATATCGTAAAGTCATTCGAAAATAGATTGCATCTCTACACTACACGTCCCCTTATTATTTCCGGCAGGTAATTTCCATTCTGGAACACTCTCACATGGAGAGTTTTTAAAGAACAGCCCAGGATGAAACGCCCATAGAAAATTCATTCTAACTTCTCGCTGCTTAAAAAATTCATGACAATTTATTTTACACAGAGGAACTTTTCGTTTCAACCTTAAACAAACAACATCTGGGTAACTGAGTTAGCTTTTATTGTACACATGCTTTTTACCTGAAACATGTTGTTCATTATTATACTCCGTTTATTGTTTGAAATGCAATAACGTTTGTTTATTTCGTGTATTAACTTAGTATCACCATATGAGCACATACATAGGAAATAATAGTTATGTTTTAAAAGCATGCTTGTATCGATAATCAAAATTAAGTTAATACGTGGTGTGAGAAAAGTTTTAAATTTTATTTCTCGTTGTAAGCGCCAGCAAATTCATTAAAAAATGTAGTTGAAAGAAGCCATTGATTAAGGATAGAATGGTAGTTTAGGAATCCATTGTTGAAATTAAAGGGTGCCATTTAAGTAATTAAAGTTAATGATGAAATTCACGATGCGGTTTAAGCCAAATATGTGTACCAGACGTATATTTGCCTATATGACTCTATTCAGCGTTCTATGTTAATCGATGGTTAAAACCTTCGATTAGTTCGTCTTGAGTGGTTTCCCTTATATCTCAACCATATTTTGCCAATATTTGGTCATTTAACATTTCGCCACATGCTGAGTCTACTAGTTTTCACACGCTGGTCAGCACATGGGATTTAAATATTATATATCGTATTGTCCAATTGTTGCTATTTAAGTAGCTTTTTTCTGTGTTCCGAAACCAGTCAGATTAAGATTGATAATGGTCACTTCTTAATTGTTAAAGACTTTTATTCCTACACGTCATTTTTTCTCTAAAACAAACTCTCTACCTAAAGAGAAAATTCACATTAGGAGCAAATTAATTATTTCACTTGAGAAATAATAGGAGTCTGTTAGTAAAAATTTAGTCTTCAATAAATTACTTAAATTTCTTAACTGATAACAATTTAAGGTTTCACCTAAAATGAATGATTTGTAGTAGATGCTAGTAGTAGCTGATTTTTTTTCCAAAAATAACTCGAAAATATTTTATAATTTTTGTATATAAATAGTTATTTGCTGTACTGTATTTGACATTATGTTTAAATACAATGCAAGGAACAGCAAACCCAATGCAAATCTCTGCGGAATGCCCATACCAAAGTATATACTTTATTTAGATTTATTTTCTTATTACCTTATCCCACCTATGAGCGGAGACTGGATTTGTAGTCAGAAAAACTTGACAGAAAAGGCGCATATTGAGGCTTGTATTTTGGGTAAAAAAGTGTAAATGGGTAACTATCTATTTGATAGGTTTCTTCTGTAGGTTTGGTGCATTTGGTGTGGATATGTACATAAAGTAAGTGGTTTTAGTTGGTTTGCGCATCAGTGTATTTTCTGGTTTCTTGTATGGTGTCGTTTTATCTGTGATGATATCACCGTCCCAATAGATCATGGCTCTATTGTTTTCTAGTACGTTAACTGGTTGATATTGTTAGTAACGTGTGTGGTTAACGATGAGTAAATGTTTGTTTGCTATTACTTGACTGATGATTCTACAGATATTGTTGTGTCTTCCAGTGTACTTTCGAGGGGCTAGTACGGTACATCCCCCTGTAAGGTGCTATATCGTTTTGGTTTGTGTATGGCATGGTCTAGTTAACTATTTCTGGTAGTTGCAAGTAGTAATGATCTGGTCCTGAATTAGTGCTATGAATCTCTCGGTATCTCCAAATAAATTACCTCGGGTGAGCCATGCCTGGGATGCTGTTATGTCGTCGAGTGATATGTTAGTTGATATGAGAGTGGTATGTTAGGACTTCGATTCCCATTTTGCTATTTTTGTGTCCGCTGTTATGATTGCGTCAGTCAAATAACAAACCAAGCACGCATTAGGAACAGATTTTGTAATTAGAGAAAATCTGGCCCTAATATCGTCAACGGATATTAACCCAGTGAGTGAACAACCGTGCTGCATAATACTCAAGAGCAAACCCTACAACTGA
This sequence comes from Cryptocephalus primarius, assembly GCA_963576515.1. Classification (NCBI taxonomy): domain Eukaryota; kingdom Metazoa; phylum Arthropoda; class Insecta; order Coleoptera; family Chrysomelidae; genus Cryptocephalus; species Cryptocephalus primarius. The sequence continues at coordinate 7,699,357 of OY754947.1, forward strand.
TCGATAATATCTGAGCATGTTCCAGCACAGAATAGAGAAGGTATCACTAAAGAAAGCATTCCACCAAGAAAATGAATGAAAATATGAAAATGAAAATTATAAAATTCTCCCGGACGTGTAAATTATGGAAAAACAACCTTGTGAGCCTATCCAGCGCAAAATCCTGACCGTCGATTTCTCTCCGAGAAGAATATGATTTATGGTTTTCCCGGAGGGTTTTCGGCTAGTGGATTCCCCACGGTGTACTTTTTATGTTAATAACCCCAACCCATATACATTTAATGATGGTCCTGGAGGGCGCGGGATGTACGCAACCTGCTATTATAAATCATGAGTCGGCAATTGGGCGGCAGATTTGAATTGGAATTAATTTTGATGTAAGGGTATTTGATCTCCTCCTTCACCTTTTTTTCTTCTCGTCACCATCGATCGTCCCGTCCCGACTTGTACGTTTGTCGAGACGCAACATTGTGATAGGAACGGCAAAAAGCAGGGATCGGGTCGGATCGCAACTGTAACGAGCAAAAACTAATTTTACACTTGATTACAACAAAATCTTGTTTAGACATAATTAAGTTAACCGCGTAAACCAATGATTATATACGGTGAATACCATTTAATGAATGTGAAGGGGGAGCACAAAGCGCATCAAAATAAAAGTTCAGACTCTGTTGACAAACTCTTAAATCCGATTATGAACAAATTTTCGTTCATCTACAAATACAACTGTCTCGCAGAGAAACACATTAAATGAATGGATACTGCTGGGCAGGTTTGAAACCCTTTTTGTTCGCTAAGAGGAACTAATAAGGTATTAGAAGTTGTGTTAAAAAAACGTTTTCTGTTTACGGCGAAACCCTCGTCGATCGCTGATTGGGCAAATGAAAAGATTACGTCGAATCCGGAAACATCTGAGCCCCACAATAAATGTTCGAAATTTATTCTCGAACGTCTCTGCGAAGACTTTTCCAAATCACCAATATCACTTTCGCCATTAAAGAAATAAGGCGCAATAATGAAGCTCAGGCTCAATAATCGGAATTTCCCAAAAGGTTTCTCTTTCCGCTGTACCGCTAATAACTTCCCTTAACCCCGGAATAATAATCAATGCATTGGCGAAATTTGGGCCCTATAATATTCCGGGAAAGATTTTGGCAAGTCGGAGCCCCAGTTAGTACAGATTACAGGAGTTATGAATCGACTCGTTCTAGAATTAACCGTTCGGCTGTCAGGAGATTCTGCCGCCGCTGTTGTCAAGAAGTTATTTAACGCTTGCGGATTTCGGAATTTCCCGTCCGGCGGCGCTCCATTGAGAGCTTTTTAATTCGAAACGGCTGTTGAGCCAAAAGTTGGCATCGATTCCTAATTTCAACGGGAAACTGCCATCGGGACAAATCCTTTATGGCGCTTTAAATACAAATCCAAAACTTTATTAACAGCCGCGCTGTGAATGATTCAATTACCAAATGCAATTGAAACAAAACTGATACCGCCAAATAACCTACTGTGGTTTATCTAATAAGGCAAAAACGTTCAAATTATAACTACTAATGATTATATTTTTCCACTTCTTTGATACGGTAAGAGTTTGTATATTTCTACAATTTTTGTTAAGTATAATATTGGCCATATTTTTTGATACAAATTCATAACATATCAATTGAAGAATGACCTAAAGTTGCTCAACCAAATAAATAAAGGTTTACGAACGATTTTATAATTTGCCTTCACATTATACTATTTCAATTAATCTGTTCCAATTAGAGGAGCCTTTTTGAGGTTTTCTTCCATTAATTGTCATATTATAAATGAATATGCAATTAAAATTAGTTCATTAAATTTTAGTAACAACACCAGGGCTATAAATAATCCTTTTGAATACTTTTGTAACAATGAAATAAAAAAAAGGTTTCGATTTGATGGAAAAAAAAATGTTTTATTTCTTCCCACAATGACATCATTAACTAAACTGAGCACTGCCCTTAGATTTAATGTATCATGTAGTCTTCAGGTATCCGACATAGCAAATACGACGCTTTCTATGTCTGTAAGAGACTGTAGGAAGTTTTTGAAAAGGTAGTAATCAATTTCACTCCTCATATGTTGCTCCACGTTTGACCAATTTTTTTTTTTTTTGTAAAAGTAAGAGTTGTTATGTTATTCCAATAAGAACTTTCTATATAAACGTTAAAGGTAATAGTGATATATTGTTATACCTAAGATCGATTCCGATAAGTGGTAATGATAGCAGTCTTGCGAAAAGTCGCCCAAGCAATGCCAGAAGATGTGGGGAATACTGCACCATAACCATACTTAACCATACATTCAAGACTTTTTTAAAAATAATACACAACTGAATAAACTGAAGTTTAGAAAAACAACCACGCAACTCCCAGTTTGGGTTTAAAAATAGACTCGAGATGGACTTTTTTGTTTTAAAGATTTAAACCAACGACTCCTCGATATAAATAGAGAAATCTCTGCTTGCTTTATAGATCATGAAAAAGTCTTCGACAGGGTACGCCATGTATATCTAATAAAGTTAGTTTAGAGGATGAAAATATACGAGAAGTGGACATCAAACGAGGGGTGAGGCGTCACCGGCACTCTTTAGCATGTACAAATTCTATCATAAGATCATCATCATAATATCATAAGTTATGTCGACGATACGTTTGTATTAGCAGAAAACACTGAGAACCTTCATAGAAACGAATAGAATCGATAGAAAACGAACTCAGTGAGCTATACGAATTGAATATAATTTTTATTGAGCCCAAATATCCGTGTTTCACGAAAACATCAAACAACAACATCCAGTAACAAATCCATAACAATTACATTGAACAAGTAAATAAGTAGAAGTACATGGAAACATGGATCAACATCAGAAATAACATCCCATACATTTTGTAACATGAAAAATTTCTTCTGCTGTAAATGTTGTAACAGGGAACTAAGGATTCTGATGACACATTGTTACATATATTCTGTTCTCCTATACGGAATATGCTTGCACCCTCTCAAATACGAGTTAGACTAGAAGCTTTTGTGATGTGGCTATAGAGGGGAGGTCTAAGAATATCATGGATAGAACGAGTCACTATTGAAGAGATCTTATGCAGAATGTCAATCCAAAGATAACTAACCACAATAATAAAAGTGCACAAATTGGAGTACTCTCCCATGTATTGAGGGGAGATTTACTGAGTGTGATTATGCAGGGAAACATAGATGGTAAAGAAATTGTGGGGTGACGAAGATTGTAAATGATATGATTCAACTGTGCATCATACCAATTATTTAGAACAGCTGTGAATAAAGTACAAATTGTTATGATCTGTCGTGATAGAGTCAGGCTATTCCAATGATACCAGAATTTTTGTTCAAAAAGGAGGGAACTTCAAGGGTTATTATGGAGGATAGCGCTAATACTCAATCTAACTTTGAATATTCCAATTTCTATCCCTATTTCTCGCTCGATGACTTATTAACCACACATAGTTCAAATCCTTAAAGTGGCTACCTTTACCCAAGAAAGTAGTTCAAGCCTCATTTTCCATATCACAAAAATAAATTAATATCCTGTTCCTGTTTCCTGAGTCAATGTGGGTGTCGAAGAAAACCCGGGTTGCGGAGAACGTGTAAAGGTAAAATATGGTCGCTATCGATACCAATTCCATTTTATTTGTTAAAATCAAACAAGTACTAAGTTCTATTCCAAGCTTAGCTCAATATATCTTTGATTATTTCATCCCAATTGATTCAAGCATTGTGGAAATTAGCGAGAACATACAACATATCGACATACAAAAATTTGATTATGATTATATTGTACGTGTAGATATATTTATTTGCGCAAACCTTAATGAGAAGTACCCTCTTCAAGAAATATACATACAGAAAATGGTGATGGACTCACTTCTCAAAAATACCGAATGTAACTTTTGTTATTAGAATGAAGCATCTCTGAATAACCTGTAAATATATCTGACTCAGGTCGAAAGATAAACAAAGTTTAAACGTTCCCAGAAGGCAAATTCCTTCAAAACCATTTCCAACTCTCGTATAATATCCCAACAGAAATCATCACGTATCGTAGATTGTATAATTTTCTAAACGTAATTTCAGTTATACTATTCGCCGACTAAACTCAACAATCCTGGCCTGCTTTTCTCCTGTGGTCCTCTGCATCCATTCCACTCGATAATATAATTCGTAGGAGCCAAATGCATTTTCCTTCGACTCAAAAGTTGGCAGTATCAATTGTCAAGTGGGTCAAAATTTCCATTCGAATATTCAAGAGAGATTTATGCCCCGGAGTCTGGAGCCACAGTCTCAATACTGTCAGGAAAAATAAAATCACCCAGAACGAGAAACGTCAAAAGACCCCACTATATTAATGTCATTTAAGCCGTCCTAATAATATAGATCGGATGGAAACCTTAGGTCCCTTTTTTTTTGTAAATATTAACGAAGTTTATGGATGTCAGAACTGGAGTACGGCTTATTTCGACATGGATATTTTGAAGATTTAGATATATAGGAAGTCTCGTTAGGTTTATGATCATTTCATGTGTCTAAAAGTAAACGCTGAACTTCCAAAAAGTCGAGAACGACAAATGTTGCCATAAAAATTAAATTTCCGTACGGTCGTTTTGACATGTCATCGCAATTTGGGTAACCTTTGATAATTCTAGCTATCGTTGCCATGTTCAATAAATCTTAAAATCAATTATGTGGCCTTAATATCAATTTATTTATCGAAGTTTTAAACACGGCCAACACGTCATTTATCTTTGTTCAGAAGCCAACGTATCGTCCCGCTCGACAAATCTAATTTATAGTTCACGTAATTGCCACGGGCACCAAGCAACACAATCCTAAATTTTATTAAAAATCTATCTTACTGGTCCTTGTAGCGATTGGAAGATAAATGGAAATTAAAAAAAATTATACGTCTATATTGCTGAGCGAGCTTATGGCGAATCCCCGGGGTTTGTTTCCATTATATAAATCACCGGGTCGATGCAGTCACAAAAAATCCAAACGATATTTCTTATCTTTGAAATCCGCTTTCCATGGATAAACCACGTTTATAGTCGCGGGAGGAGCTTTTTGTTCCTACGTGAGGGAAACGTCACGTCGAGTCATTATTATTATGTTACGATTACCGTTTTGACGAGCTACACGGCACAATGCGATAAATAAGGGGGAAAACATTTGCGGGTAATGGGGACTCGACTTAAAGCAAATGAGGGAATTTCGAACCCATGTTGAAACCAAAAGTATTCGTATTGAAGGATTGAATATTCGGACAACAATTGAAATGGAAAAGATTACATTTAAAACAACGAATTCCAAAATTTCACTGGTTAGTTAAAACTGTTCAGAATTCCGATAGTTACAAGTATGACACGACCGGTTTTCTTTAAACTATAAAATACAATTCAAAGTCATCAAGAAGGTAACTTTGTTTGTTCTGTGACACATTTTAAACCAAATTATCTACAACGGTTTGTGTATACATTTTGTACACGACGCACATCTTTAAATGTTTCTTTCTGTTGTTTCTGTTTGTTCCTTTCAATACATTTGGTACTCTTATACTTGAAGATGATTACGAGTTGTTCGAGATCGGTCGCTATGAATATTAATAAACAGTTGTTTAAGACAGAAAGAAAGAAAAATCCTACGTCGACCATGGCCCAACAGCCAGAAAACCCTCCAATCACTGATGATTCCGGCCATGAAAGGCTTGCACTCCAGAATCAAAGAAAAATAATTTCAACGAACCATAGAATTATGTATGAGAAGCGCATACTTTTCACTACTTGCGAAATAACGTAGGAATAATCGTATTCTTTTATAAGGTTGTTTTAAAATTATTGTATTGTTGTAACTAGTGTATTTCTATAGATGAAATAAACTGGGAAACTGGAAAAATTTTGCAGCTTTACGCTGTTTTATCTATTATAAAAATATTTATAGACAGAAAAATAATATTTATTAAGACAGTTGTGGCACTTGATTATCACCAGTTCTGTATTCAACTGTTGAATAGGTAGTGAACCAGATTCATTCATGTCGAGATTGCCTACAAGAACTTGTGAACAAATTTGTTTACCCATGCACAATTTTACATATATACCATATTTATTCACATAAAGTCGTTTTAATGTTGGAAAGTTCCAAATTGGTACGCATACTGTATGCAAAAATTAGGCTAATGATCTAATTGTTTGCACCGATAACATCACTAAGAAGTATTTAGTGTCTACGATAGCTCCACGAATATTTATATTCGCATTTTTCCATGGTATTGAAATTATATTAAATTCTCAGTCTACTACCTTAAAATGGCCATCTAAAATATGCGGTTCCGCAATATTCGCCACCTCGACAGAAAAAATATATTGATCTCACATATCTCCTATAATTAAAACGATGTTATCATCATTGCTAACATAAGTTTATTGGTTACAGCAAGCTTCTGAAGCTATACCCATACAAACTGTCAGTTGTAAATTCTTTTTTGAAATAAAGTGTATAACCTGTTAAACATTTGATTTCATTCGCTCTAAGAAAATATCCTCGTTGGTAAACTGAGATACCATACACCCATCGGTCGCCAAAGTTCATTCAAAGCTAGGTAGATTTCCATTTTGTCAACCACTTAGTAATCAATAATTCATCAGTTATAGCGTTACTTGCAGGGAAACTATTTACCGATGACCTGCTCCCGATTACCTCACTGATTCAGTATTCCCATACCTTCTAACGGTATAGTGGTTTCAATTGCGTCGCCAAGATCCATAAAATGTATTAGAATCTATATATCTATAGAATTAATATATGACACTAGGTCATTTTTACTTTAAACATCTCGATTTCAAAAATCATTTTGATACCAATATATTCTACTAAGTGTACATCGACGAACACCACCATTCTCAATATAAGAGTCCGTTGGCAACATTGCCTCAACCCTAAAAAATATTGTTTAACATTAGCAGTATACATCAGCATTATACTCACTATCAGCACTCAATCGTAGTGATCCTAGCTGAGACCATTACTATGTCCTGAACATGATCCATGATGTTCCTGAACATGTCCACCACAGAAGTGGACAAAACGTCGGATATGAAGAACCTGATTCGACCACGGCCTAACGGAATTCATCGCCTCTAAAACAGTACAATACGTTAGCTAAAAGTTGGGAACAATGAGGCGTACGCCACAGAAACGCAGCCACATGTAAAATTTTGAAACCTTTGGTGAATAAGTATAAATCTGACCATTTCGTTGCTTTGTAGCTTCGCAAATCTTTGTATGAGCTGTATTATTCCATCGGCCCTTTCAATTATCCCGCCAGTTGTGTATCATCTTCCCTGAATATTTTACCTTGTTTCATGTATCATGAGCATTTATGACGTCTTCTTCGGCTATTTCTAGTAATGTTTGTCTAGTTTTGTCTGGATAATATTATGACGTTGCACTTTGAATTAATAAAAATCTGTGTAGGATATTTTAATGTTTTCTAGGATTCGACTCTAGTTAGTAGTTACAGTTACTTTAAGTTAAGGAATAAATTTATTTTTATCCGAGATTCGATGGTAAGATTTTTATAACTCTCTTCTTGTCTACGGTTTCATTTATTTAAGTTCCCTTTGTTTCATTCATTAGCTCTTAGTGGTTTATTGATTAGTTTATTTTGTAGCACATACCTACTACCTCTTGTAATATTCTTTTATTTAGCTGTCATCATTTTTCTGTTAATTTTCATTGATTATCTGGTAGACTCTTGATCTATCCTCATTTGTTTTTCAAAAACTATATTTTCAGTTTTTGGTAATTTTTTATGTTTGTACCATTACTATTAAATAAGTTACTGACTTGGTGAAATTTCAATTTTTATATATATAGTGGCATAAGCAAAAAATTTCTTGGAGTGCATTGTATAGCATCGTATCAATAACAACTTTGTTTTTTCTTCGTACCAGCCGGTGTATTATGAATGAACACAGGATTCCTTCATTAGGAATCCTGCCTTCTCCACGTCAAATAGTACCATGCAAGTCGTCCTCTTCTCGTTGATGTCCTTGATCGTCTCATCCACCATCCTCAGTGCCTGATGTTCCGTAGAGTGTCCTTCCCTGAATCCACATTGTTCGTCCGGTATGATGTGTAGCCTTAGCTCTTCTTCCTTGATCCTCCTCAGTAGTATCCTCTCCAGTAGTTTTCCTATGTTGCTCAATAGACTTATCGGCCTGTAGGTTTGTGGGAATGTCCTGTCCTTTCCTGGCATCGGGAACATGATGACGTCCGCTTTCTTCCATATTCGTGGGTAGTACTTCCTGATCATCGCTGCGTTGTAGAGCTCCTGCATCCTCTTCTTGGCCTCCTCTGGTAGTTCCTTGATCATCCTGTTGGTTATGGTGTCCCGTCTTGGTGCCTTCCTGGTGGGTAGTGTCCTGATGATTTCCTCCATTTCTTCCATCGTCGTGGGTTCCAGATCGTCGTCGCATCTTCTTTTTCCAAGCATCGCTGCCCTCCTGTCGATGTCCTCTTCGAAGTCGATGTCGTCCTCTGGGTCTACGTTCATCCTGAATTGGTCCTCCATGGTATCCGCGAATGCTTCCGCCTTGTCCTCGTCCCTAAAACATAAACCAGATTTACTGTGAATCGCTCTCGTTGTTGTAGAATTTGTGTTCTTCTTTAGCCTCTTCATGATCCTCCAGTGTGCTCCAGTGTCCTCGTCCAGTCCTTCCAGAAATGCGTTACACTTGCTGCTACTATGTTCCGCTAGTTCTTCCTTGATTTCCATGTTCTTCCTGTTGATTGTCCTCTTGATGTCCGGGTCGTAGTTAATCCTGTATCTTCTGTTGAGTCTGTTCCTTTCCCTGATCTTCTCCTTGATGGTCCTTGGTATGTCTCCTCTTCTGGTTGGTTCTTGAATTGTCCTGGTGCTCTTTCTCACGGCTTCCTTGATGTCCATGGTGATCTTCTCCGCTTCCTCCTCAATTTGCCCCTTGGTGTCCAGAGTTTCCAGACGTTGCTTGCAATCGTCGCTCATTTTAAAGCAGACGCTGTATTTCGTCAAGCTTCCAGGATAAGCCCCTCCCTAAAGGGATGAGTAATTACGTAGTAAAGCCTTCTTTAGGATATTTTGCCCAAATTTCTTCCCAATAACTAGTAGTACTGTTTTTTCAAGTTGAAAGGTTATATCTATACACAAAAAAGCACCTTCGGTCATTTGTAACAGTTACATAAAATTAATATTTCAATAAAATTTCATGTCATCTAGTTAAATTTTTAATACCAGGATGGGCACGAAGTTAATAAGATATCACATCTCACTAGCCATTTCCTACAAACGATGTTTATTTGTTTTAAATTACATATTACCCCAGAACGAGTTCATTATTCTTCAGTTTAATATTTGAATTTCCTCGCTTTTATACGAAAGCGATAATTGAGAAAGTAGCTTATATCGTATATAAGAAGAATAAAATATTGGCGCCGTTCACTTCCCCATAAATCCAAACTTAATGTTCCACATAAACACCAAAACTGCCAATTTATCCAATTCACGGAATTTACAACCTAAACTACCAAAAATTTCAGTTGAACAGCAATAATAACGTTAAATATAATGGATATAATTTTCCACGTAACGTTACAATGTTGTTTATACAGTAAAGAATATGGTCGTTATTATTAAGCATGCGCTTTGTTCTGTAAGCTACTTTAATAGTTTAGAAGCTAGCAAGACTTCATGGCGTTACAAATTTATTAAATTATTCATCATGTCTTTGTCGATATGCAGTTCTCGGAGACGCCAGGTGCACATTGATGCACTTTGTAACTCTATATAATAATGGATTCGTTATTTCCCTGCACACTGGCTAATATTAACGTAGACGTGGAGTATATGCAAACCGATCAGCATAACATTACTAATATAAAATCATAGTACTATCACTACATTAGCATTCTCTCCTACGAAATGGCGTACTTAAATTTGTTGTTAGCCTTCTATCGACTCGAATCAATTTTTTTTCTGCTAAAGCAATATCATTATACATAAATTGAAGGATCTTTTTTTCCGAAGCTCTTCCCTTTCCGAAACATTTCCTTCCACTCATTCCTATCAGTTAATTCAATACACTCAGGCACTGAAATCTTTTTTGATATTTAAATCCATCTTTATGATTGGGCTGCTATGGGGGTGGGATCTAATCGAACGAGAAATCAGTGCAGTAGTATGAAGCAATTTAGAAGGAACTCCAATCCAAAGAATGTTGGATTTTCATTAGGGGATTTTATTGTCGGGTGTATTTGGTGAGGGATTTATAAGAACGAATTATCACAGTTACCCTTAATTTTATTGCGGCCTAGTAAAAATGGAGTTAATAGTAAGTTCTGATTAAAACAGCCATACCTACAATATACTATACAAGGATTCATGAAGCTACGGAGTAACGAAATGGCCAAATTTATATCTCTTCGTCAAAGGTTTGAGAATTTGACATGTGGCTGTGTTCCAGTAGCAAACGCCTCATTGTTCTGAATTTTTAGGTAATATATTATATATGTATATTATCTCTGAAAGAACTGTATACCGAGAACCCAATGAAGTAAAGCCATTAAATTTAAACTTTTTGCAGAAAATGCGCACAGCGGCATCCGATGATTTCCCGTTAGTAACAAATTCTGCTGTGCTGGTCACAAAATCTGCCGTCGCTTTTTTATGTCGCTAGCTGCATCCTCTCTATGTGCCGATAGAGTGAGGAACCTGCCACTCGTGTTCATGTTTAAATTGTTCCATTGCATTGAAAAAAAAGGGACGAATGCATCTAGATAGAGATAGAAATAGGTTCATTTCCTTCTGTAGGATGGTTCTGGTATATTCTGGCAAAATCATATGAAAATCTTTGAAAAGTATTGATTTATAATATTTTCGTAATTACAGAGCACTGTTTAAAATCAGGTCTTTGCACTGTAATCTTAATTACCAAATTTGTTATCAAGGCTCAATCATGATACTTATAACACAGTTGATGATAGTATTGCTTTTTTTGACATTATAATTTACTACGGGAATTCCTAATTCCTATAACAGGTGCAAAATAAATAATAACTGCTCTAATAAACAGGTCATATATTAAATTTTTAATAAACTACTTCAAAGTGCTGATATAAATGTTGATATTTGCTGTTAACCCATTACTAATAGACACAAATACCAATTACAGTGTTGGTAATGGAGTTCAATAATTTAGTTCCATTTAGAGTAATCACTTGTATAAGCAGATTAATACCAACGTTGGTTAGTAAGTTGTCAATAGAAACGAAAGTTACAACTTAATTTACTTTCCTTGTTGGCTTGAAGGGTATTTTCTAATGGGATAAATTTAACTCAACTTAAATTACCTTGAGCCTATAGCTTGTAGCTTTCAATGCGAACAAGTTAGAATCTTTAAGTGGATTCGTACGCATCTTCATGCGCACATGAAAGTTTTGTTACGACTGCGCGCGGTTTAAAATTATAAAAAAAATTTCTTCATTTATCTCGTAAATATAACATTCTAAATACACACCATGGGTGGCTCTTTTGCGACAGCGTTTTTATAATAAAATAAGGAAACCGTGCAATAAACGAATGAAGGCCTTTGATATAGTTTCACAATTTATCACTTATTCGTAAATAATTTGTGTAATCAGAACTAATTTTGTAGCGACCAATGGAATCACTTGAGTTATCATGTTGTTTCAAGTGGCAGCATTTATAGATATGTTGTAGCTCTAACGCAGGATATATTGTATACTTTAAAATCCAATTCTATTTCAAGGAATCCAACTCCAAATGCCAAAGCTGTGTTAAAATATATACCTATACTTTATTTATAATAACACGAATATATGTACCTAACATTTTGTTCATTTTCCCTGTCAAAGTTAATGTTATAGTTCTGCTTGTTTCCCACTGCTTCATGCACCAAAAGTCTTAACACGTGGGAGCCACCTTGCAACGCGGGAGATATCGAAATCATTGAGTTAGGAAAATTTGTAGCAATTTTGTATCTGCCAGATGTGTTTCATCGTACTTTTAAAAAACCATACATTTTTCGCAAATGCCACTCCCACCCTTCACCCTAAAATTGATAATTGTACTGTTCGTGTTGCAATCGAAGCAATCGAAAGATTTTGTAGCACTTTTAAAAATTAGCGGGTGGTGTTCGCAGAAAGGGGTTGGTTTTGAAAAATAGAATGTACCCCATTTTAGAGGCTTAAACTAGCTGCATACTCTGTCTCCTCAAAGGATTCGGTATCTCAAACAGTACCAGAAATACGTGGTGAGACTACTGCAGTACTACTGTTATTTTCCGGAAACGAACAGAGCCACAAAATCAATATTGAGGCATCAAATTAACAAAATATTAATAACAACGATTCTATTTTGATCATAAAAAGAAAAGAAAAGAAAATAATTTTAGGCCATTTTTGAATATTTGAGTGGATTTTGCGAAAGAGGGTAAGGGTAATAAGTGAGCGAAAAGAGTGAAAAGTAAAACGTACCTCATATTAGAGCGACACAACAGTTACAAAATCTGCCGTGTCATAGACTTCGATATCTCGAGCGATCCCAGAAATTCGTAGACTGGCTTTTGTATTCTAAGACTCAAGCAGTAGGGGCCATGTTTTTCTCAGAAACGAGCAGAAGTACAAAATTAATTTTAACGGTACGGTATTACCAATAAATTATGAATTGTGGATTAACAGAACTATGGAATTTTTCAGATGGAAGTATGAAATGTCAACTGCAGCTTTATAGACATACACGTAACAAATAGAAGAAGCCATGTAAAAGGCATGTAGTCTTAACTAACTGTTTATGGATCTTAATAGATTATTATATTGTAGCGGTTTCTTATACAAACAGATTCAGCTCTTCCAAAACCACAACAGTCCCTACACACAGAGATTTTGTACTACACTGACGTCAGTATTTACAATTCACAATTACATAAACAACTCTTGTTTTCCCATAACAACGACCTATACGGGGCATTCGCTACACTATCCCTCCCCGTCTTCAGGGTCGCCCTCGACCCTCGGACGATCTACTTCCACAGCAGTCCATATCAGCGAACTGCTACTGCTACGGGTACTGCTACAGCTACTGCTACTGCAACTGCTACTGTTCCTGCTTCGGCTACGGCTACTGCTACGGTTACGGCTACTGCTACTACTACTGCTACTGCTACGGCTACTGCTACAGCTACTGCTACTGCAACTGCTACTGCTACTGCTACTGCTACGGCTACTGCTACAGCTACTGCTACTGCAACTGCTACTGCTCCTGCTACGGCTACGGCTACCGCTACTGTTACGGCTACTGCTACTGCTGCTACTGCTATGGTTACGGCTACTACTACTGCTACTGCTGCTACTGCTACAGCTATGGCTTTTGCCACTGCTACGGCTACTGCTACTGCTAATGCTACGGTTACGGTTACTGCTACTGCTACAGCTACGGCTACTGCTACTGCTGCTACTGCTGCTACTGCTACGGCTTCTCCCCTTCTTCAGAGATTCCGCCTGATCCTTGCCAAATCCATTTGATTAACTCCATTGAGCGGGTTGGACTGCAAATCCTGTACAAAAATTCGTCAGCAGCAAATCGAAATCAAGCAGGCCAATCCTCTTTCTGACCATGAAAGACACCAGGGATGACCAATCCCATCCAATGCTCCAGGTAGAAGAGGGACCTGTCTCTTGAAATCCTCCAAGCAGGCCAATCCTACTTCTGACCATCAGAGACACCAGGAATGACCAATCCCATCCAATGCTCCAGGTAGAAGAGGGACCTGTCTCTTGAAATCCTCCGCTGCTCCTGCAGTTACTGAAATCCCCAGCAACTGCTTCATGGTTCCAGACGCACAACCCAGTGGTCAACCATCACCAATTCTTGTACTAAAGATGAACAGCGCCCGTCTCCCAATATGAGTTACATATGTGAGTGTAGCACTCAAACGGGCCACGCGCGCCAGCCGCACGCAGTCAATCCATTCGAGTGTTTTCCTAAATTTAACTTAGCTGTAAGTCCTGTGGAATCTCGAGTCGCGCCAGCCGCTCAACAACTCCATAACGCCGCACAGACTGCACTCCTCGCCTCTCCGCCGCGTGCCATCGCCATCACTTCTGTACGCCATCCCAGGTCCACCAAAATTTTTCCGCTACTTCGGTTCACCAAATCCCGGACGAGCCCCCAAATTTGTAGCGGTTTCTTATACAAACAGATTCAGCTCTTCCAAAACCACAACAGTCCCTACACACAGAGATTTTGTACTACACTGACGTCAGTATTTACAATTCACAATTACATAAACAACTCTTGTTTTCCCATAACAACGACCTATACGGGGCATTCGCTACAATATATTTATTAACTATTAACTATGTAATTTATTAAATATTTACTTAAATAAACATGTAGAATTTAAATAATGTTATAAATGTAAAGATTGAAGTATACCACTTGGTCATATTCTTTTTAATTGTCTGCTTATTCGTACATAACACTAGAAAGTACGTAACTTGTTACCGTCTTATGTTTTTTGGATTTAAATAAGAACTATTTAACGAGTAATGCTTACGGCGGAATAAGTCTAACTATAACTATTTTCTTGTTTTCTCTAAGTAACGATAACTGTAACATGCTACTTTTTGGTAACCTACCCAATAATGTAGGTATATACCTGTCAGTACTGCAAAAATCTACATTTGAAAAATTTGTTTCTTTAGCCATATTACAATTAGTTTGGAACAATTTCCATTTGTACCATATTTAAAAGTATAAGATATTGTACCAAACAGGAAAAATAAAATATAAACTTCAGGGTGCTCCAAACGTAAATCGAAATCGAAGACGTAAAATTTGTATGACAAACTAGATTTACATCTAATTTCAAATCGAATGATTTTTTTCCCTTATTAAATAACATGCGTACTTCATCAAACCATAGGGAAAATTAAATGTAAATTTCAAGATGATCGAAAATTCGAAACAAATATTGATAAACAAGGGCGTCGCCAGCCGATGGCGCAGGGGGGGGCAAGTTGACTTTACATACTACAATTCATACTTTTCTCATTCTCTATGAATGAGAAAAGTAGGTATGAATTGTAGGTAAAGTAGGTATGAATTGTAGGTATTCTGTGACAGTACAGAGTCCAATGTGTAAAGCTACACGAGCACGAGCTCTTGACTATGCAATAAAAAACTTGTAAATAAGTTATAATAACATTTATTAGAAAAATAGAATAAAAAGGAGTTTGAATTTGAATAAGTGTACAGCGTACAGCGTATTTTTTTTAATTATCAGATTTTAATATTATAATGGTCGTTGTTTGTTTATATTAGGTTAATTAAATTATAATTTTCGGGGATTCATTGTAAACTTCTCGACCACTTTATTATTAAAATCATGTAAGTTTCCATATATAAGTTTTCGGTGCACACTCATCATGGCCAAACAACCATTGAGGCGATTTTCACTCATAGTGCTTCTTAGCCAGGTTTTTAGTCTCCTGAGGCTGCTAAACAATCGCTCTACCGTACACGTCGTGCATGGAAGAGCGATCAAAATTTTCAACGCTTTTTCCGTGTCGGGAAAGAAGGTTTTTGCTTTAATATTAAGAGTGGAATTGGTGACTTCATTCGAGTTTCGACGCACGGGAATGATTGTTCAAGGCTTGAACTTCAAGCAAATCAACTCAAATACTTAGGACTTTGGTTGCATTATATTTGGCAACTTTTTTAGAATCTCTAGGTGGGGGGCAGCTGCCCCTCCCTGCCCCCCCTTGGCGACGCCCTTGTTGATAAAGCAGATCCTCTCTCCCTCCAACTTATCAAACAATGAGTAGTAGTGTAATCCATTCTGAAAGTTGCTAAATGAAATAGCAATATCACACAACATTCATGCAAAATATAAACTGACCACATCTGAGTAGAAAGCATTACACATTTAAAACTCTAAGGCTTGGAATATTTGGCGCAATTTAGGTGTTTGTTTAGGAGCACATTTAGGTGATTTTATATATATGTATGCTGTAGCAGCATACTTCCTGACATTCGTAGTGATGTATTTCGTCTGGTCATATTTTATCTACCGGAGATATTCAGCCACGAAGAATAACAAGAGCACTACATTACGTTGTAGCGAGGGAAAGAGATTCGAAAAAAAAATGGTTGCAATCTCACAAATATCATTTCGGAGGTGTAGCCCTCGGAAATTAATGTGTTGCAATTTATTCTCGATTCTCTGGGCAACAGTGGAGAGTGCGCGCCATAGAATACATCGGGATAAACCGGGGTGAAAATTGAGATTTAGCTCTCTCTCTCACTCCCTTTCTGTCTCTCACTCTCTCTCTCTCTGTCTTACTCTATATATATATTTATTTATTTATTTATTTATTTATTTATTTATTTATTTATTTATTTATTTATTGACGTCACTCCTTTTATAATTCGAATGCACACTTTGGGATCAACTTACCGGTTAAGATTTGCGGTATATAGTAGCTCCATCCCTGTTTTAAGCAAGTATTGTATAAATTCGTATTGTCCAAATTTAGCGCACATTGATTTCTTCACAAGTATATGCACAGTCTTACGTTCTTAGCCTTATTTCTATATGTACACAGTTCATATTTCTATAGAAATATAGGCTATTGCGGAGGTATACATGACACGTCTTGGAAAATTTTCACGGCAGTTAATCGTTTTGGGGTCCCTAAATGCCAAAACCACCCTCCGTTCAAAAATTTATATATATATATTTCACGTATCCCATTCAAACTTGGAGCAAAAATCGAGCAAAAATCGATTGGGTATATACCTTGGACAAGTTCGTTAACGAGCCAAATCCGCCGCAAAATGGCGGTCGGTTGAACTTTCATATCAACTTTCAGAATTCATATCGTTTTTTTCGGTTTTCAGGAACGAAAATGTTATTTAGATTTTTTGTAGGTCTTCAAAAGCTCTGCAGTTTTGTACCCTTTCATTTCTTTCTTAAATCGTAAAATTAAAAGTTATTTATGAAAAAACATAAATTTCCTATATATGATTTAACGATATAGTCGAGGAACCTAAGGCCTAAGGAACCTAAGAGAGGTGGCGAGCCCGTCGGGGGGCCTCATTTCTCAACTGTGATATTAAATATTACATGGGAAATAAAAATAAGGCTATCCGATCGGCGTGCCATCAGGTTATTTTTGTACTATTTTAGTTTCGTATTTAATATTTTTTTTTTATTCATGGCGTGTAAAGTATCTTACGCTATACAGGACCTATGCATCGTTAATCTGTATAATGAACTCAACTCATCCTCTAACTAACCTCTGTCGTTTTTCTTTTTCTCATGAATTAAAAGTTTTATGTCATATCTATATAAACGTTTCCTGCCGTCGTCCAAGCGCAGTATTAAACCAACCGCATTATAAAGAAAATGCAGTATAATCAAATATTCCATGTGAGTTTCCGATTACATTTCTGAAGTTGCACGAAAGGTCCTCGAAGATTTCTATCAAACTTTCATCGAATTTCATTAAACTCTCATAACTTCCGGTGAAGTTCGAAACCCAGATGGAGCTTATTGAAAAATATGAGTGCAAGGGATACCTGGTTAAAACTAGGTTTCCCTACCGTCAACGTGAAGTTATTTCTTAGTAATTGAATTATCTACTTGGAAATGTGTCACAAGCTCTTCGAAAGTTTCGATCAACTTTTAAATGCATATGTGAATAAGTCTACAACTACGACACATCGCGAACTGGATGTAGAGGTGTGGGGTGCTTTCACCATGATTCAAAACTTGAACATAGAAGTAGTTTAAAGCTTAGTTGTTAAGACAATAATATAGTTTGATTGCAATTTGATCGCATGTTTGATTAGATAACAAATTTCAGTATCAAGTACAAGCTAAACATGCGTCTGATATTTTTAAAGATGAACTCCAACAAATTTTGGCCTGTGTTATTTGTTGTCCAAATTTGTGTCCAACAGTTCATAAGTAACCGTTACAATATTTTTGGCACGTTATCAATATATAATTGAAAATAACATCAGTGAGTCATTGATCTGTTTACATTGTATTCCATATCTACACGTGACAAACACTACAATTGAAATATCCGCCATTAAAATTTTGTTCTTATTTTTATAAGAGCCATATTAAATTCTTTTGATATCTTAATTTTTCTATTAAATCCTCAACAGGCGAGATAGAAATGATTAATATTTTTAAGAATATTTTTTCTGCAGGTCATCTTTATTAAATTGAAAGCAGAGGTAAGTTGTAAATATGATCAGAAAATTTCGTATCTACTTCTTATAGCTTGCTGTGTCTATAATTCGATAAATTCAAAAAATTCGAAAAACATGTAATTTTGGCCATATTTATGTTTAGCATATATTTTATTTAGTAATTCGCTGTCAATTTATTTCCACTAGCGACAATTGACAATAAATTCATCTTACAGTGTGACACCCTATATGTGTCACTATAATTAGCAAAAATACAATATACCAGAAATACTTCATATTACATTCGAGCCTAATGAAAATCTTTTCACTTTGTCAGCTTTTGGAATAATTTTATTCCTTTATTATTCGAATATAAAATCGGACAGAAAGTAATTGTTGTTCGATATGACACTAGTTATGTATAGTAACTAGTTGTATTATTATAATTATTATTATAATATAATAATATAATAATAATATAATTATTATAATTATAATTATGTATAGTTGTGTATAGTAAGGGAGGCCATATTATTAAAACTGCACTGAAATCATTCCAGAATGATTATACCTTCCCTTAAACAATTGTAGACAAAAATCTTCATAATTGATCGTAATCCTGTATAAGTCAATAACGATAAATAACATGTCCATTTTTCATGAAACAAATAGTACATATCGCAATGTCTGTCAAACTATTGAAGTAAAAATGACTGTTCATTGGAGGTTTAATTTCACTGGTGGAGAGGGTGCAGTCTCAGTAATTTTCACTGAACGTTCTGTACATTAGCCCATTTCACAAATTTATAAAAACACGCTTTATTACACTTTCCACGTAATTATCCAATCCCACTTTCCTTAAGTAAACCCGGATAATGAACAAAATAACTATAATTGATACCTCACATTATACAATATAAGTTGACTAGCATCCAGCTGAATAAAATTCAGATATTTTTAGGTTTTCTGATGTTGTAATAATTTAATTTGCGTTTTACTGGAATTTCAGTATATATATATATATATATATATATATATATATATATATATATATATATATATATATATATATATAAAACGATCACTACCTAATCCTTAAAACACTACAGTACAATTTCACTGGCAAAATTGTTCTAAATAATCCTTAACAAATCGCGTTAGAATCAAAATACTGGAAAAAAGCAAGAAGATAGGCAAAAGGCATCTTGTCCAACTGTCCTGGCTTTTGTAACTGACTAAATGTAATTTATCTTTTAATCTTTTTTTTATTTTTTTATTCATATCCCCTGCATTTTTCTTTCGAATTCTGACTTATTATGTATATTTATTGTTTCATTTGAGGATATCCCTTCGAAGGAGAGCTCCCTAACGAGACACGATTACGTTTATGTATTGCTATCTATTTACCTGTCTGCTTAGTGATGCCCATCTATACGATATATTTTTCTACGAGGCCAAGTGTCTACATGCCCAAACGATCTCGCCCGAATATCCTAGGCCAAAAATTATTCTAGCATATATGAAACAAGATAGATAGAGAACGGCAAGAGCTACAAACGGAACTTTAAGTAATTCCATAATATATGAATCTGAATCGACATTCATGCAATAGTTCAATTATTGACATTGTTTGGAAATTTTAACTATGGCAGTTTTGTAGGCATTTATGTCTTCTCTCCTACTATAAGAAGTATAGAAGCTTATACTTGTGAAATTACAGCATATAATACTCTCACAATAACTCAACTCTTGATATTTTAGAGAGTCTAGCAGGGTTATTTTGTAAGTCAATATAGTGTTTTACCTCCAGAATTTTATAATATGATAATATTATCATATATAATGATGATATAATATGATGGAACTCCAACTAGAATAGATGCACTTCTGCAGAAATAATAGAATTCCGTTTTCCCTTTCCATTGCAAAAAAGAAATGAATTATTTTATTATCTTAATTAAAACTGATAAAAAATTTTCTAGATAAAATTTATATCCCACGCATATCGAAAGCAGTATGTACATTCAGAAAAGAGCATGTAATAGGTTCAGATGAAATTACAAGTATCAGCTTTTGTCATATTGTCGGATTTTTTATGTCTAGAGTCCAGACTGGCGGCAGAGTCCTCTTTTATTGCGGTCGACTAACAAGTGAGAGGTCAGTATTACCTTTCGAATTCGCAGCCGCTCGGAAATCCCTCTAGAGAAACCGGCATGAAAAAGGGGAGAATAAAAATAAAGCTGCGTTGCAGTCACCTCTACAAATTTAAATTATAAGTGCATTTACACTGTGCTACTTAATTTAAAAGCTCTACTTGATTAATAACCCTTTCAAAGTGCACGTTCCCACTTTGATGAATTGACCATTTGGAGAGTTCGCAATTTGGCAAATACCGACTTGAACGTCTGGACTCTAAAGCGTGCACCCTACTCTTTATGTATCTACGTACGAATGTGCGCCCATATTGACATTTTCGGGGGTTGCAGAGGAACGTTAATTCTCGGAGGTTGCGTTTCATCAAAGGCTTTCGGTGAATAATTTCAATTAGAGCAAGCAGCAGCGGAGCGAATGATGACTACATATTTTGCATGCAGACGTAATAATGTGCGAACACTATTTGAACTGTGGGACAGTCTGCCGTCGATATTCTATATGATATTAATGTTTAATAGTTGCTAAATTAATAATTTCATTTCAGGCGAGCGAGACTTGGGCAGATTGAACTCAACGCAGTACAACTAGTCCAGTAAATGAAGGAGGAAAAAAAGGCAAAGTTCTTCAATATTAGCTGATTTTTTTATACCGCCAGTAATAAGAGATAATTACAAATCATTTAAAATGAGCCAACGTCTACAAGAATAATGTGCCCGGAGGGGCCTGAAAATGACCCCCAAAGCCTGGAAAATGGGGTTTTCGGCCAATATCTCCTAAAATATGACATTTAGAGACTTTTTGTTCAAACAAAAGATGAAGATCAGTTCATTCTCTACAAAAATGGTCCTTATCATTTTTTTCGGAAAATTGATCGTTCCCGAGATAAACAAGTCCAAGCGTACCCAGAATTTTGAGCTCTCGAGCTGGGTATCAGAGAGCACGCTGCGGGAATTTACGCATGCCCGGGCGGACAAATTGTCCAATAACTTGGTTAAAAATGCATATTTTCTCATGATTCAAAGTTCATGTGAAAGATAAAATCTGCCTCTATCATCCCCTGTTACTTGAGCCGCGTGGTCTAGCAGACGATACGAGCGCCACAAGCAGGGAACGCACGGCGGACGACGGCAAGAATTAAAATGATGAAATTCCCTCTTACTTTTAAATAGTACTTTTACTTTACTAATAAATAGTATGACTTTATATACTATAGACAAAAAGAAAACAACCACGAAATGAAAAAGTGTGTTTTTCACTCACCTTTCAAAAGACATGCCTTGAAGGGCCATTTTATTAAAGTATAAATTAGTAATGACTCATTGTAGGCAAATTTTTCAAGACTCAAAAAACAGTCAAAAATTGGAAATTTTTGACCAAACTTTTTTATTGCAACGCAAAAAAATGAGTTCCTGCAATTTTCTGGGATGACTATGGACACATCCAAGATCAATATTCGGGAAAATCCGAAGCAAATCAGCGTACTAGAAAAAAAGTACGAGCAAATTGCGGGCGAGGTCAAAATTGCGCCGGAGCAGAAAGTTTGACCCGTTTTTTCAATATGGTCAAAGAGTCAAATCGTGGCTAAAGTGACAGGGGATGATAGGGGCAGATTTTATCTTTCACATGAACTTTGAGTCATGAGAAAATATGCATTTTTACCCAAGTTATTGGACAATTTGTCCGCCAGGGCATGCGTAAATTCCCGCAGCGTGCTCTCTGATACCCTGCTCGAGAGCTTAAAATTCTGGGTGCGCTTGGACTTGTTTATCTCAGGAACGATCAATTTTCCGAAAAAAATGATAAGGACCATTTTTGTAGAGAATGAACTGATCTTCATCTTTTGTTTGAACAAAAAGTCTCTAAATGTCATATTTTAGGAGATATTGGCCGAAAACCCCATTTTCCAGGCTTTGGGGGTCATTTTCAGGCCCCTCCGGGAACTCTATTCTTGTAGACTTTAGCTCATCTTAAATGATTTGTAATTATCTCTTATTCCTGGCGGTATGAAAAGATCAGCTAATATTGATGAAATTTTCCCCTTTATTTACTGGATTAAACAGGAAATTGACATTGGCGGGGATCAATTTTAACAAATGCAACTTTTCTACTAAACGATATCAATCAAATTTGTATATTTCACAATTTTTTCGTAATGTTAGGAAATTCTAGATACTCGATGCCTAGTTTCCTTTCGAAGCGGGAATCGATTACTTGACTTCTCCTTTTATCTCTCCCATAAAGTGATCCTTTAATAACAAGCGCGGGAGAAGTAGTTTTAAGATAAAAGCCCTATATTCTTAAAGAAGGCTTTTAGCATAACCGAGTCGCATGTATTTCCATTAGCCTTAATATAGTGATTTATAAGTACGTAGGAAGGAATTTTCTGTTGGAAGGGTTCAGTAAAGGGTAAAGTTAAGGAGATAAGGGAAGAACTGAAAAGTTGCCACTTATTAAACGAAAACTCAGTTTCTATCCGTAAATCTTTTCCAGGTCCAATTAAATTCGACCTTCCCAATCATAACCGAGCGCAAAATCGAATAACTAAAATTACTCCTATTATCAACATGAGATTGTGTCCTGTTTTAGCTATACTTGTAAGGGTCCAATTATTAGAAAAGGCCGAGGCCTTCGCGATCCCTCGAAAATAAACCGAAAATCGAGTGTATTGCTCTAGAACAGGGTCGAGAACCATGTCTATATAGTCTGTGTTTGTTCTCGGAACAATAGGTTTATTAATTGAAATGAAGTACATTCGAAACTATCGAACTAATTCGGTATACGTATTTTAATCTTATGCAACAAGGTTAAGGATAGCTTAGGTAAAATATTTTCCATTTCGTGCTGTTAAAATTAAAAACTCAGGAATGTATACGTCTCTATCTCTGATATCTATCAACCAGCGCTCCTGGCTGCAACCTAAGGTACACATTGATCAAAATATGTAACTATCGGTGTTTGTCACTTCGATATATACATTACAAATGGAATTTCTCAACACCTATGGAAATTCGGTGATGTGAGCGAAAACGTGCGATTCCGCCTTACGCTTCTACTGAAAACTATACAAATATACATAAAGTGTAACCATTTTTGAAATGAGTGGGTTTATTACTTTTCAGAGAGATAGATAATAAGGTTTTTAATTCTGACTGAAGTATTATATTTCGAACATTATAGAATGTCCAGTGCATTTCGGTTTAATTCTTCAGTAGTACCCACTTAGTAGAAATATGCTCTTTTGAAGTGTCGAAACCTTGATGGTCTCTTATATTTCTTAAAATAGTGTTCGTGGTTGAATTGGGTTGTTGACTTCTTTTTAAATCCTAATCTCTACTGTATCAATGCATGTACCATTACCAGAAAAAATTATTTTGAAATGAAAGTGAAACATTATTGTACAAATGCAAAAGATGTATTGAATTTTTCAAGTTCATTTGAACTTTAGCGAGACGACGGCTCTGATTTGGCATGTCGGCTGATGTGACGTCACGGCTCAGTATGGACATGGGCAGCTTTTGATAGCTTTTGATACAGTGATAGCTTTTGAAGCTTAGGTCGATTTAATATTGTTTTGAATTTCATCTTGTATTAAAATTTTATTGTTTAAATCACTGAAATGAACCATAAAGTTCATTAGTGCTGTGTAATGCCTCAATGAGGAAAAACATCAATTGAAATACCTAACTAATTGTCTGTATATTGAAAACAACATCATCTTCATATAATGATCGTGAAGAACCAAAATCAGTTTAGGCCGTTAGCATTATTTCTTTCGACGTGCACTTTTTAGTAGACAGTTACACTTTCTAATTTAGTACTATACATACGTTTAAGTTCTGAAGTTTCGGAATTCCGTTGAGCAGAATTCACAAAAGCATAAATGAAGTTACTAAAGTATTCTCAATTTAATAAAAGGATATTCATATTATGGCGAAGTATCACCTTGGTCAACATTTGTATTTCAATTAGATGATCTGTGCACAAATTAAATTATTTCCCTGCATGTAACTGATTCTAACCGATAAGTTTGTTTGTGAAGTCTTTGAATCCCAAATTGAGAGTAGCCAGTGTTCTATTTAATAATTGAGTATAGGGTGAGTGGGATTTATGAACTTGGCCTTAAGTTATTACCTAGATCTAACGCATTATTGAGCACACAAAAGCCCTGTTTGAATAGGTATCAGCAAGTAATAATACTAAATATTTGACACTACGAAGAAAGTAATAGAATGTGGTTCAAAACGTGATCCATACGATCCATAGAAAGATGTAAATCGCCACTGGTTGGGACGTTTTAAATCGAGTTTATCGAATTTCCGTAAAGGGCGAGTAGAGAATATCGGTGTGTTTACTAAGGTATGGTGTCACGCGACCTGACTGGTGTTGAAGATCAAGTGACTTATTGCTGTCAACTCACCTTTTTGTTCTACTAAAAGTGAAGTATTTTAACAATCTTTTATTGAATAATTTGATTTTCGTTATCTTCATACCTCAATCTATCATTGAAAAGTAAAATCTACTTGGTTTTTTGTTATTATCATCTACCCTATTGCTTATGTGTAGACCTGTTGTTTACGTTAGTAAAACAAAACTCTAATTCTGAAAAATATTTTCAACAGATATTATGAATATCAATGGACCCTGTTTGCATCGTTAGTTTGTCAAGTAGCAAAAGAGTGCTGATATTTATTAACAGGGGCTGTTTACTGTTTCAGCATATTGAAAACAGAAGGGTTATATATAACACGATACAAAATCAGAGAAGGGCTATCTAGACAATCTACAGAAGGACCAAAGAGATCGCATACAAATAAGTTTAAAAAAGATATATAACGTGTATAAGCGTTCCAAACTATCAAAGCGTTAAAACATGCCAGTGTAAATAATCATAAAAAACACTACTTGTACCCCTCCTCTCTTGGTAGAGAGAAATAAAACTTCAATATAATTATTATTGGTCTGCTTCGTATGTGTCAAAAATGATTGGCGACACGTTCCTTCTTTGGTTTTTCCTCTAATAAAAATCGTATATGCGTACAGTCTACCAGCTCAATGCCAAGCTTATATATAAAATTTCATGAACAACGCATTTTTTGGGTTGTGGCATTCCCCATTCGTACAGCGCGAAATGTATGCAACCGAAAATTGCAATTAGGTGAGAATGTAGTATGTAGAAATACATAGTAGTACATACCTAGTATATTGACAGTTACATATTATGGTATTTTTTGCTAGATATAAGTCCACATTTCACCCCTTTCCATAACTTCTTACGGGGCTACCTAAAACAAAGGGTACACCAGAAGGTACTT
This sequence comes from Cryptocephalus primarius, assembly GCA_963576515.1. NCBI lineage: Eukaryota > Metazoa > Arthropoda > Insecta > Coleoptera > Chrysomelidae > Cryptocephalus > Cryptocephalus primarius. The sequence goes on from OY754947.1 coordinate 7,725,139, forward strand.
CTTCAGAATATTGATCAACACCATCATCATAGAGGATTCAAGCAAAATACAAATTATTTCATTTCCAATAGTGTTATTAATGTTTATTTTAGTTAAAAAAATTTCTGTTTACCTTTTCATTTGTAAGGCAAATTTTGTGATATTAATGCATTGATTATCCTAATACATTGAGTACTTAGATAATCTACCAGGGAACAAAAAGGTTATGATGTTTTCCATTAAACATGTTTTATGATTTGAAATATTACATTATAATTTATTTATACCCGAAAATGATTAAAGATAATTTTCAATATTGCTGGATAATATTGGATATTTGATGGTAATTTTCCATTAGAATCTACTTTTCACAATAAAGATTGTGGGTGTTCTAAAAGATTTTTCGACAAACTTCGTATATCACTGCAAAAAAAAATCTAATTAGTTTATTTTGGGATCTAGGCCATGCAGAACATTTAATCTTGAATAACCTTTTTTTATAAAAGAAAATAAAAATGTTTTCCACATGGTGCCGATTTAATTGGACCTATTGTAAATATTCGAAGTCCCGTCGTGCTACTCTCTATAATAGTATATACAACATTTGTATAAATAAGCCTAAAAGGAGCAATTTATTTATTATACATCTTAAAAAAATTCTAAATTATACATCAAAACTAATAATGTAAATCTGAATTTACATCATAGTGGTTATGATATCTACGTTAGATTTCAGTGTAGATGTAGCTAAAAGTTCTCTCATCAATTATTATTACTTATGTTAACTTGCTATTTAAATCTAGTAGCCATTAAAAATATTACATTCTCCCCATGTGGCAACTATCAAAGTTTCTCGCCCGAAACCTTATGCTACTTACGCACGCGTTGAATCCCCATACATCGAATTACCTTCTTGTATTCGGTAATTGCTGAGTTCGACTCTGAATTAATAAACGCTCTCGAATCTACCCTGAGCGGCCCCTGCTTTTCCACCCCGTCGTCCCGATCTCTCAGAGCCGCCTTTCCATCCCTCCGCACTTGTAGAATACTAAAGAGCTCTAATACCCTTCGGATCACTTGATTGTTTGCATTGTTTCCGCAGAGGCCATTATCGATTCGAAGATTTTAATCACATATCTAACACTTGGAGGTCTCGGAGAGATTGCAAAAACTATGCGAAAGGGTGAGGAGGGTGGAGGGGTGGGGGTAGGTTTTGCTCGTTGGAATTACTGGGATATTCAGACACAAAAGGGAGCGGGCCGTCGTAAATCAGTTTGGACCCCTCTAGGATGCTTTCAATTATTTAAACAGTTAAACACCAATTATTTTTAATTAATTATACTTTAAATTCTAATGGGAATCTTTAATTTGTTGCAGGTACGTGCCATATATTCATGATGATTACGACTGAAGACACTGTTGTAAGTCCAAGCTTTAATACAAAACGATTAGTAGACACACCAACTACCCTTTAGAGAGTAAGTTATTAGCTTCTAAGGCCGCAAGTGAAAATTAAAAGTCACCAGGCGGAGGATTCGGAACACACCATCCATAACGTCATTAAAAGAAAATAATTAGGAAATACATTAGTGTCACCTATACATCTTACCCTAAAAATGGAAATAAATGTCCCATCAGATTTTTTACGTGTTCATATGTTCGGCATTGCAAAAAATTAAGAGTATTCTGATTTTTACGCAGCACTTTAGGTGCCCTCTAATATAAAATTTCACGATTCGTCAGTAGCAAAACCTTCATTAAATCAGTTCCCGTACATTGTCCATCACGAGGGGCAACCATAAATTCCCCAAACTAATTTAATTTTTCAAAGTGATAGCCGAGATGTATTCCATTACGGTCAGATGGAAACGTTTCGCCTTTCAGAATCGGTAAACACCATTTCTTCAATAAATCACTGCAATAACCGGAGCAAGAATCTGGACCTGATACGTCGAAACAGATCGAACTATCGGAAATCGGGGTAGCGGGCACTGCATGGGGAAGGCAAACGTTTAATAAAAAATGATGTATCGCACAACCCATATGTTGCTGAAGTCGGTCGAGGGCAACGACTGATAGATAAAAAAATACAGAATACGCTCCAGCTACCGCGGTAGAAAATAAAATGACACGATTAGGTTGCCAAGAAAAAGTTAATAAAAGGTATAACACGTACAACACCAGATGCCATCGAGTACTTTTTCAACTTATACTCAGTACAAATAGAGACACTGGAAAATCTAACATCGCACTTCAATTCAATTGTTGTACACACTACTAATTTGATTGATATTCATCTGTAGAGTTCGCTACATGAATAGCACTAAGAAACTCTTTTAATAATGTGATTGCTGGAAAGGCCAGATAAATTTCATTCCTTAAAATAGGAAACTAATAAAAAGGAAAGAAAACAAAATTGCACAGCATGTCTTTTATCTTTATTGTATTCGAATCATTGGTAAGTCTAGTTGCACAAGAGTTGGCGAATTTAATTTTCAGAGTAAGTGTAATGAATTGTATAAATAACACATATTTTAATTGATTTTAATTTGACGCCTCGCTCAGCTTTCTCTCCCATTGTGACAATATATGATAAAATTTTAAGCACATCTTAAAACTTGTTACCTACGAAAATTGTTAAAGGATGCAATTTTTAAATCTATGTCGCGCAGGTGGTTCAGACATGACGAGAGTTTATCATAATTTGTTCTTACGGACAGATATTTTCTAAATAAGTAATACAATATCAACTTATTTTACGTTCTACGTAAAAGGGATATGGGGAAAGCGCATGACAGTTTATGATCTGTGGATGTACTGAAGTAATTAAACATCGTCCATATTTCTACAAAGATACCAAAATTTTGTTTATAAACATTCCATATTCTAAGGTCGGTAGATTGATTAAAGAGCTTTTAGTTACTAATAAAGAACTAGAAGGTAAATTTTAACAGTGTGCATATTGAATTTATCAAGCGTTGCGTTTTCTATACACTTCAAGTATAATTAGTCATGTAATGATAACAAGAGGTAGAGACACTATTAAAATTATGTGCATATCCTTTGACTTCATTAAATATAGGAAAACCAAAATGACGGGTGGCCTATCGAAAACTTACCACTCTCTTTTTTTCGAACAATAAAGTGGAAAACGCTGAGACCCGTCGATTTTACTTGTTTAGGATAGACAGTTTTGAGGTATATTCAACCCTTTAAATACCAACTCTAGTCGATGTATCTTTTAATCTTGAAATTATTACTTACACGTTATCGCAAATCTCCTAATGATTAAGACGGTGTTGTATAGGTTTTTTTCCTTTAAATGTCCCCATAAGAAAAAGTCCAGCGGTGAAAAATCCGGTGAATATATAGGCCTCTGAATATGTGCACTCTTCTCACGATATATCGGTCAGAAGAAAGTTCATGTAACCTTACTGCATTTTGGGCACTGAAACAGATTATCCTGCATTGTTTGGGACTGTGACTAACTCTCGAAAAGATATCACTATTTGAGTACTTTTTGTTGTATCAGATATAAAATGCTGCAATGGGTTGATTACATTTTTATGTTATATCTATTACTATATACAACTAAGAAAACAAAATGTGTTTAACAAAATGATAATGTATAACAGGATAATAAAATGAATGCCCCATGCTCCAAAAAATTTATTCAGTATAAAATTGAACTGGTGCATTATGCATTGATTATTACGATAGATATAGCGACCATTATTTTTTTGAAGGAGAGGTTTTCACCATTTCTTGTGGATCCATTAACATGGCGCAGCATTTATCGGAATTCTCTGTTATAATGTCATCAGAATCATATTTGGAAACAAAGCAATGTTTTTTGATAACAATTTGTGACCTGGTCCATTTTGTTTGACAAAGATAGACAATATTGTCCTGTAGATTAAAGCTTTTATTTTATGGCGGTTTTTGGGACAATTCACTTGACTCGTAAAGAACTGCTTGCTGATGCTATTTTTTCGTTAGTTTTTCAAATTATTTGGAATACAACAACTTCTGAGCTTTTTTAACTCTCTCTCCCTCTTTTAAGGCAACGTTAATTAGTCTCAAACAATAATTTTGTCTGTTAAGAAATTTTAAATTTTCTATTTAAAAAACGTGTTTGTGTTTTCTAATTTCCTCTCTATTAAGGAACGTTGATTAGTCTTAAACAGTAATTAAACAATAATTTTGTCTGTTGAGAAATTTGAAATTTGTTAAAAGGAATAGCGTTTTTGATTTGGTTTTTCTCTTGAAAATCCATTATGGTTAAATGTAGTAGGCTATAATGGTAATACATTGCACCACATGGAATACGAGCTCGACAACAACACTCATGACTGTAAAGGCCACACACTCCAAATACTCTTTGACATCCTTTATTAGGTTGAGAAAAATTCCTTGGTCATTAAAATAAAACAAATTCTAATTATATAAACCTTCTAAATTAAATACCGTGGATGGGAAAAGATTATTTTACCTTTTATTTGCCATGAAATTGGACGAGTTATTTCCAAAACAGACAAAAGTATTTTTCAATGCAGTATTACTTACGGATTGGTCATACCAGGTACTAAATAACGCCATATTCCTTTGAAGAATTGGAAATAGACACTATGGAGACTCTTTGCTTAGTGTTCTTTCTAGAACTGCACAACCGTATCCTTGACACGTAGGTACTCATTGTTACCTAAAATTTAAAAAAAATAAAATAACCGTTAAATCTGAAATTTACCAAGCTACCAACAGCTAACATAACGTTGAGAGTAATAACATGGTAAAAACGGTCAAGTGATAGAAACTGTAGTAACGTCACTAATTTTGTAGAGGTAGGTTACCATGACAGTCTAATTTTTGACTATAGGTATAATCTAGTCTGTAAAAGTTGTTTTACTGTTCTAGTAACGTCTGTTCTGTAGTAACGTCACTAATTTTGTAGAGGTAGGTTGCCATGACAGTCTAATTTTTGGCTATAGTTATAATCTAGTCTGTAAAAGTTGTTTTACTGTTCTATGGTGAGCACCTAGCGGCCCCCCTATTGTTTTCGACAGACGACGCACTAGGACTCATCTAAAGAGAACTCAGGTCCCGTTATAGTGCAATCTGTAATTTGTAGTATAAGAACGTAGTATGCCTGTGTTACTAGGCATTGTAACGTAATTGTAATTTCTTGGTTTGCCTCTCGTCCCGGTATTTTATTTTAATAGATGAAATTACATAGAGTGCTTGCTTATAAAACTAGCCTCAGTCTTGAAAAGTTTTTTTAATAATTTGGAATATTACGGAAAATGTGCTAACTTTGTTTAGATTTATATTTCTATATTTCGCATTAATGGGAAGTACTGTCCTGTACATATAAAAAACCTATTTCCTTCAATTTTTGAAATAATCTGATCGCTCCCGAATTTAATTCATTTCCTACCTCCATATCCCTTTAAGCACACAATCAGTCGAGGCATGCTTACTCAAGCAAGACCTAATTAGAAAAACAACTACCAATCTCGGTAGTAGAATAATTCGGTTTCGTTAGCAATCTACCCACTCCACAACTTTTCTCATATTTTCCCGTTTCCTAATTACTTCCATACTCGGCATCGACTTACTTGTCGAAGTCTAATCAATATTTTTAATCGTGTATTTGTTTTGTGTGAAGAGTCAATTAAGAGACGGAGCGCTTGTGTGTGATATGCTCTTATATGCATATGAAATGTTTGGGTTTCCTGGGGCATACAGAAAATTAAAATCACACCTCGGCAAGCTCCAAAGGCATCGGCGAGAGAATCTGTCTCCAGTCCTTTGAGAATTCCGGGAAATCTCGTGTTTCCCAGACAATTCCTTTAATGTCAGGCTAAAGAGCAGACGATTGTATGTGTAGCTGAATACGTAGCGGAAAGTTTCCCACAATTATTATTCTCTCTAATTATTCTAAATGTCCGAGACGCCGTCGATCCGCTGCTCCCTCGACTTTCAAAACATCAGAGCGCGCCACTAGTTTCCTTTTATTTATTTGCCTCGTTTCGGCGCCAACATAAATGAAATATTTTAAGCGTTTGGTAGAGGGTAAGAGGAATGTTTGTTTTCGTTTTTCTCTGACGGGAACTATTTAATTAAGAAATTAGTTAATTTTAGGAAATAATAAAACCTAACCTAACGAGATATATGACATGAAATTTTATCACTCATATTTAGTTATTGCAGTGCGCTTTCAGAATAATAGAGAGGACTGCTATGGTAAAAATCCATGGGCGATTAGTAGCATTAAGGACCTTTGTGTTTTTACCGGAACATATGAAGCTATGCAGTTTAATATTTATAAACGATTAATTTGCACCAATATATGAATAAATGATTCAATTAAAGCAAACTGTATATAAAATCGCTTTCATACAATAAAAAAGCACCACCATTTTCTACTGCACTAACTTTAACTCCTTTGTTTAATACCTGCCGAGCCGCCTCATCTGTCTTATATTGGGTAATTGTCAATATATTATAACCAACGCCTTTCAATTATAGTGCGCGAAGTTTATCGCAACTTCAAAGCATACACAATTGAAACACAGGTAATCGAATTAAGTTTCGCTGAAGAGAAGTTTTCTTCTTCGGCTCTGCGAAGTACAAACTACATTAGATCAATATTCACTGCAAAGTTACTGTTCTGTGTCGGAATCTATGCGACAGATTTTTATGGGTGAAAACTTTCTCGAGAATCCATTCAACTTTAATAAAGCGGTCGACTTAGAAATTTCAAAGTTAGCCTCACAATCAGTGAAGCTTTGATGGAATTAGCAGAAGTTTCTTGTAAGAGACAAATCTCATATGGTTGGTCGTTAGAAATAGTATCCGTTGTAAATTCCAGAGAATTTTAGAAAACAAGGTTATAACAAATCAGGCCATACGAAGCGATCGGACTCATAACCTACATAACTAAACTAAAATACGATTTCCCATGAATTTATTGACATACGAGTGTGAAAAGATTTTGTTTGTTCAGCTCTTAGAGTATAAAAGGTTAAAAATTCGTTTGGATAACAAGGCTATAAATACTAAGTAAGCGACTAAATTTTATATCTAAAGTACTAGAACACTTTATAGTTGGGATTTAGGAGTATGTTTGTTATTCAGTTCTATGATTCTAATATGTTTTTGGAGAAGTTCTCCGGTAAAACTTATCACTCTACTATTTAGGATGTTGTTTTTAGTATTAAAACATTCAAATATGAGATTCTGAAATCTAGATCAATGAAGTATTGAAAGGCATGGAAGGTTGTGAGTAAACATGAACTTAATACATTATTACGCCTAATGAGTTTAAGGGTTCAAAAGGGGTGAGTTTGAGATTGCTAAGGGCTGAGTGAACGAATGCCGAAACTGAGCACCAAAAAGGGTTTAATTATATGTATTCAACACAAACATATTCATTTATAATACCAATACTATTTGGGGAGAAGAGAGTAATGGAGTAATGAAAAATTATCAAATTCTATAGAAGAAAAAATGGATACCTCACCGGCTGATAAATTTTAATAGTTGCGAACTTGACGCAAATACTTGACTTAAGTAAGTCAACTATATAACAAGGATAACGACTGTCGCCATATCCATGAACCCCCGGTTTTAAACAAAGAAGTGGTTTAAGATTAACCAATTTCTTTATTACAAATGAAGTAATTCATGGTTGTTTGTGTTTTTACGCAAGTTACTGTCCCGTGGAATGTGCTAAATGAGGTGACATATTTTTTACTCGATTGTACGTATAATGTTTGTACGTGACAATAGTAATTGTCACAAGCATCTACTGTTTTCTACAAAGCATCTTGCAAGAATAATTATTTACCTAATGTCAAAATTGTAATGAAGCAAATTTTCCACAAAAGTTCGGGATCGTAGTTAGGCGACCGTAATATCATTTGTAGAGTGGGTCACAACGGATGCTAATTAGGTTGATTAGGAAGTAGGTTAATCATTCACTAAAAGAATTGCTGTTGGTCAAGCAAAAAACATGGAAAACAATGACTTTCTTTTGAATTTCCAACTTGTTTTCGAGAAGGAAATTATTTTTCTTATAAACTCACTTTCCGCAATCCGCCAATTCCTCGATCCGTACTGCTTGCTAGTAGAATAGATCAACACCAATTCCATTTCCTGCGATATGTATAGAGTGTCTCCTACACGTATGTCACTGATTCCACACGAGACCTCGCGGTAACACATATAAATAGCGGTATTTCCATGGGGGCCCCAAATTTACGCCATTTCCCACTAAAAGACATGTTACATTAACAGATTTCCGATTAAATTAACATGCTTCAAAGTTCGAATTACTTTCGAAATCAATTATTTCCTTGCTGGAATACGTTGCACGTATAATTTTAAAACGCGTAGCCGATTATGGAAACCCCCTACACAAGATCAATCAATCATACACTAAAAAGTTATGATAAATAACAATAAAATGCCACCTTCTACTCAATTATACTTATTCGGCTCATAGTGCCAAGGCAAAGATGGGTTAGGTTAGGGCAGGTTGCATAGTTCTGCTTTTGTTTCAGAAATGTTATAAAGCAACGGTCTCCTGCACGGAATCCTTTAGTAAGGGCTATGGGCGTATCGTTTAGCAGATTTACAATAATATCTTAATTTTACTCAAGTAGTGCTAGCTTGATTATAACTTACAGCTATTTAACAATATAAGATTTACTAAAAATTCATCAATTGTCAGAAATTGGGGTGCAAAGTATCACCCCCCACAAGTCCTATGTAATATTTGTGCAGTGAGCCAATTATATCCACAGCACACTTTTCCCACACACTTCTTGCCTTATTTATCACTGCTCTTACATACGTTCGTCGCATTTGTCATTTAATTTCCATACAATCGCTCCTCACACTTCATGAATTGGAAGTAACATTCCTCACGTCGGTCCTTTAGCTACTACCAAAGCCTAGCTATCAATAGAATTTAAATATTGCGAAGGCGGGACAAATATTTGTTTCCTACCGCTTTTCAGTTATTTCCCCAAATCGGTTCAGCGAATGTCTCATATTACCCTTTAGATGAATCATCAAACGTGATTGCTGGCATTAGGCGGCTTAAAAATATTTCACGAAAACACTTAAAAAAAGTTCAATTCGGAAATGGGAAAATTTATCAAATTTCTTTTCTCAAAAAATACAGGTTTCCTCAAGATCGAAATTATTCATTCCAGTAAACAACTACTGACCACTCTTAGTAAAAAGTGTTGTCACATTTTTAGGCGCAATGTTCTATAAGAGAAATATATACCAGAATGGTTTTATTTTTGAAGATTTAATTGATAACATTCAATTGTTTCCTTAAACGTTCTTAAAAATAGACTGGTTGTTACTGTTTAGTCAGCTTTAAGACAGAAACGTCTTTTATTAAAACGGTGTTTAGGCATGTACCACAGAATATTTCTGGGTGGTTTTACTGCGTTTGGCACTCACGTACCATTCCACTATGTTTACTATCCATGTGATTCATCATTATATTACACCTTTGTCCTTTATATATTGTCCTTTATTGCACAATCCAGTTTTTATAGATGGAGGTGTCGTACTTACAAAGCTATGTAAGGTCCATCCAGTCTGAATAGGCTTAGTTGAAATAAATAGCAAAAAATTTAGTAGCAATGTTAACCACACACAAAGACCAAGGAACCGCTCCATAGGCGCGCCTTATTTAAAGAATTATAAAAGATTGTTACTCACTTTGTCCACGAAATTTTATGACGAAATTTCAAATTTGTGCCTCATTTGTTTATATAGCATTATTTGTATTGTGTATAATTTCTATATCATTGCCATTACTAATTTCGTCCACGTCTAAAGGTCTCCAAAAAGCCATTTTAAAATAATAATTGCAATTGCATACTTGCACTACTAAATTCTAGTGACGACTGAAAATGAACACGTGCTTGGCGCTCAAAGTTAATGGCAATAGTGGACCTGTCTAATTCTCGATACTAATAGGCATTTCATATATAGGCATGTATTGTAGCGACTAACAATATATCTCCGAGATAAATATACGGGGGATGGTGAAACGGTGCGTTAAATGAATACCCTGCTTTTGTATAGGATAAACACGATCGGTATAAAGTCGGTTTTTTTTTGTTTTTTAACTGGACCATTTTTGACTGGATGGACCTTACCTACAGTCAGGTAATAAGAAATTTCAGTAATTATTTTAATATTGCCTTGGGCGATAATTCTGCTGAAATCGATGAGAGGTAGTTTAACGAACGGTTCACCAGCCGATCTCTGAACTTAGAAAGACATCTGACGACATGGAACTTCTGAACTCTGACCCATTGAACTTTAGGTAAATTCGGGCGTCTAATTTCGCACGCAGCGACATTTACCATTTCCGCCGTCGTAATTAGCGAAATGCCGTCGAAGGTCGCGCGTCCTGAAAGACAAATATGCGATTTTCTTTGTACGTAATACGGGTCCGTGTTCGGTGACCGGTGGTTAATTTTCAAAAGCAACCGCTGCCCTTTTCGGGCGCTAATTGGGGGAACTTCATCAACATGGCCGGAATCGAGGCAGTAATGGAACTTTCATTATATCCGTTCGCTTCCATTTTCTCCCCCGCTCTAGTTCCTGCTTTCCATTTCTATGAAACTCTTGATTTTTTTTTTAATACACACAATCCCTTTCGAGAGGTTGTCATTCGCAATGGACGCGCGCGCTTTATGCATGGCGAATTCCGCTCATAGTTGGTAAATTTAAGTTGGGAATGTAAAGTTTACAACGTCGGAATTAAGAAGGACGAAAAATTAAAAGGTGTTTGATGCTAATGTTCTGGATTTTTTTATGTTTGAAAGTCAGTGATTAAATTAATACGACTTTGCTAATATCCTTCTGTAATGATAATGTAATATTACCCTACTGTAACATTCACGGAGGTAATTATTTACGTCTAGTAACATCTGATATCAATTTTACCTGAAGCCAATAACTAAAAAGGGGTATGTATCCAAAGGGCATATTTTACCTATTTGGCATATTTTATCTTTTTATAAAGTTATAATTCTGACATCTGTGACATCGGCTGGTTTAAATTATTTGAAAAATTTTAAACATAGTGGTGATTGTTATCCTGAGCAGTTCATATTGATTAATGGTTTTTTAATGAGGATATGAGGAAACGCTTGAGTTTTCTTTGCGCTAAAAATATAAATAACATTGTTTATTAGTAGACATATTTTACTTAACAATCTATTAATCGCCTACTACTCTAAATGGTTGTATTCATTTCAATGTGAGTAAAAATAATTTCAAATAATTTGCAATAAGCAAGATTTAATTTACAATAGTACACACATTTGTATAAAACACAACTTAATAACGATCTCAATTCTTCTTATCGGTTTTTCTTTTTTTAGATACCAGGCCCAAAATCCCAAATTGACAAGCATATGCAATTGTCTCTTCATACAGCCCAACTGGAAATATTGAAATCTGGAAACATAACTGTTTTAACCGCCGAAATTTTTCAAGTGAGCAACACTTATCAGAAAATAAACGATCTACGTTCGTTTAACCTGGATCTATGTCGTGCAATCGTATTGTCAAATATTCCATTATCGAAGTTGTCCAATGAAAATTAAGAATCATTTCTTCACAAGTACTGCAAATGTTCCTAGTGTAAGAAACATGAGAACAGATAATGTGAGCTTCGTATCTTTAATAGTATTACAAGAAATAATAGGAAAAATTGGAAATCATAATTTTTGTATGTGTGCTGATGAAAGAACCCATTCGGTTCTCATCTGGTAACATCTATCGTATCGGTAACACATCTGATGATCGAAGTTCTAAACAAAGAAGTGCTGCCAAAACCCTTTTAACATCCAAAAAGTTAGAGAAGACAAACTGGTGGGATTTTCAAGCGTTTGTTCAACAGAAACATTCACTTTTTTTTTCTTTCTGAACTCGTTTCCAGTGACAGGTTCTTACTTATGTTATTTAATGCCACACCCCACGTGGTAAAGGGGGAAGAAGTTTTAAAATTATTTTACCCAAAATTAAAATCAAGTTTACAAAAATGTACGAGTATTTGTAAGGTCACATAAAAGTACATAATGTTATAAGGACGCTTACCAAACTTCTCCATTTTTACCTCAACCTGTTTCGACAAGATTGGGCAATTGGTTGGAAACTGCAATTTTCGAGGCAGGTAAATTTTATCCGATAATAGATTTAATTTCAGAATGGTGAAATGGAACTTCACAGTCTGTGTTAAAGCCAGGGAATTATTTCGAAGTAATCAAATTAAACAACAACTTCCATTAATAAAATACATTTACAGTTTATTCCTCAAATTCCAATTAAATTGAAGGATTGAACTTTGTCACGTAAAAGATTCTATCGGTGAGAAATTCTGATTTAGGAATCAGTAATATATAAAGTAATATTGGGAAAGAAGGTTTTAAAAAAATAGGTAAAGAAAATTGTTGGAAAGAAGTCTAATAAGGGTGTTGTTAAAAAATATTGGACACAATTATTTTTTGAAGCAGCCGGTATTCTAATTGGCATTTTAATGAATGGAAGTTAGATGCTGAAATATTGTCTAGTTTTTATAACTTCCCCACTGTATCAATTGACGAGGAATGAAGCATTTCTATCTAAAAATTTATGCATACAGGCAGATGACAAAACTTTTTAACTGAATCTTTTGACCAATATGTGGTTATTCATTGTTTTTAAAATTAATTATTTTGTATTTCAATAAATTTTGTAGCAACACTATCCTTCATTTATTGTACTTCTGTTAGTTGTTTCGACAATGTCGTGCAGAATATAACTATAACTTATCATAAATTAACGTATTCTTAAGTCACCTAAACCTTCTCTTAAGCTCAAACATTGAATTTTACAATATGGCAAACATTATTAAACACGTCTGATTATGTCAGATTGCTCCTTTCGGTCCGATTTGTCGTAATAACCTGTTGGTACAGCAATAACTCACTACTAACTACTTCTCAGTTCAAATCCATTAAAAATACGTCACAAAAAATCCCCTTTTAATTTCCAATCGTCGCAAGGCTCCCCACTCCACCCATATCTTTAAAATTCGAAAAAGCTTCGATTCCTCTCGCCACCTCTCCAAGTTCTTTTCATGAAATTCAATTTTCCGCAAACTCGGCGAACCGCCCCATTTATTCTCTGACGACGTATCAACTCTGTTCTTTGTTTCTCTCCTTCACGCCATCATTTACCCATCTAGCGGTTACCGGTCAATTTCAATTTCTGACAAACTTACGATACCTCCTCAGGGAAATGAATTCCGCTCATGGAGAAAAGGTCCTTCTACCTTTTTCACGGCGGTATAGCCCCGGAGAAATTGAGCGAGGATTAAGAGTGACCCGAAAAGATAACGTCCCCTTCACGGAAATGTCTGATATGGAAAAAATGTAACTCGATCCGACGAATCGAAGCTCTCGATTTATTTCGGAGAAGTGACCCTTCATTTGTCACCATTTTAGTGTTTTTTTATCAATTACTGACAACGCTGAAATCTTGCCATGATTAATCAACATTATTATAACGTGAAATACATTGACATAATTGGGGATTAGGAACAGCACATTACAAAAAATGTAACCTATATATATATATAGGTTATGTCCAAAAAAAAATCTAGAACAGATCAAGTTTGTTTGTGGGGGAGACACTTTTTGACGCCAAAATTATAGCCAAAATTATAGCCAAAATTCACCCTCCTAAAAGAGTGCGTCATCCGCAAAATTTTGCAAATGGAAAGGCGGGTCAAGTGACGACTCATTAAAAGGGGTTTCTGATTTCCTATACACTGCTGCGTTGTTTTTGAAATCCGGTTTCAAAAATACTAGAAATTGGACAGACATCAGTTACTCATACTTTTGAAAGTTATTCATTAACGAAAGTTACTTGTATTCGAGATTTAGGCACAATGTTCGACTATAACTCTTTAATCACCACATTGAAGTCGTAATTATTGGTTCCTTGAAAAAATAGTGGCATAAAAGTGCTCTTTATTCTCGCAATTTAAACTACTAATAGTACTTACTAAAGAACGCTTTCATCCTTACGACTAAGCTTTTGTAGTACTATTTGAAACCCTCTATATAAAACTTATATAGTCCATCTAGAAAATGTTCAAAATACGACTTGTGTAGCTTCTCGGTTTTAAGTCGCTTTTGTTGTATTCAGATTATGATATTACGGTGGCTTAGCTTCATTTCATTATAAGTTCATTGGAGAATAGAAGGATGATGCCTGATATACTGTTTATATATAAATTGTATAACAATGTTACATTAAATTTTGAATTAGTTTCACCTTTGCCTTTCGGCGCACCAAAAAAGCAGCTATGCAATTGTGAATCATTTCTAATACTTTTCAGACGAAAAAAATGTTTTATCTCTCTTTTATATAGATGAGCGAGAAGTGGCAATAGGCTGTCTGGAATATTTGATATTATTTCATATTACCACCTTCAGTTCTTGGAGTTCCTCAACCTTAGAATTCAAATTAAAGGAGTATTTTTAGATATCTAATAATATGTTCTCCTTTAAGGTAATAACCAATATATTATATTTTATTTTACATAGATTCTTTTAAATTTACGTATTATTATTAGTATCGTTGTTGTTATGAATAGAAATTTTTGTTTCACACGTTTTGTCACATTTTTATTAGTTTTATAAGTATGTAAACAGGTTCGTAGACACTTCACTGAGTTTCACCGTTCGTGTCTTGTGAGCCGAAATAAATAAATAGATAAATAAATTTCATAGACGTAACCTTAGTTACCAGGAATGATAACCGAAAAATGCGTGTCTCAAAATGGGAGCTCGAAGCAGGAAGAAATATTTATTGCCAAATTTTCAAGTCTGACGGGTTTCCCGTCAATTTTCTCCTATGCCTTCATAAATATCATAACTAGCGAAAATTCTAATGGGACAGAATGTGCTCAGAAAATTTCCTTCGATTGGGCGTCCTCCCGGTTCTATAAATAGGTAAAATTACATTACAAGATGAAGAAATAGGCAAACGACCTTTTTTTTTAAGTGAGCGACAAATAGCTTCAGATCCAACCAATGTTTTTGATTTTTGGTCCCGTAATAATTTACCTCTGAAGAAATAAATCCCATTTGGCCCGAACCGGATAGGTTGAATTGCCTTTGCACAATAATTTGTTAATTTAACTTGGCGTTCGAAAACAAAGTAGCAGTCTATTATTAAAGATATTAAAAATGTTTTCTCGACGGCGTAACTTTTTTCCTAACACTATGAGACCCCAGCTTTCAAACCGTCTTATTCATCTCATACTCTTTTTTTAAAAAAACTTAGCACGCTTTTAACAAATAGCATTTTTTAGCTTACAAATTAAATATTTTAGAAGTGATCGACCAAAACAACATGAAGCTGACGCTGTCTTAAAGCACTCTAAAATGCGCTTCTCTTTTACTCAACGGGGTTTTTATGCGACGAACATTTTTCCAGTTTTAAAACTTCAAATTCCAGCTTTGTTTGTGCATAGACAAAGCAATATGTAGAGACGCTGTTAACTTATTTTATACCTTTTGTTGAATACTTCCCTGTTATGACACTTTTGTTTCTCCCATACACCATTTTCATTGTTAAAAACGGTCCGAGGGTTATTGAGTAGGTAGGAAAAAAACGTGGGAGAGCTATAAGATGGAAGGATAAATCCCGTTATAAAAGATAAAGGAGCATAACCGAAAATTCAGTATAACTCCGTCCTCGTTTGATTGAATATACTAGGTGTATTGGTTTATACACATAATGGCACACATAGGGCCCTTTTATATATACACTTTGCATAGTTTCTTTATCATATCACGTATATAAACATTACAGATCTTTTAACTGTCTTAATTTCCCTACGAAACATCTAACGTCGCGAGGTGTTAATTTGCATCACTGTTTGCCTATTGTAAGTTATCAAGAAAGTTACAATTAATTAAGTTGCAAGTGGATTCCTGTTCTGCATGCATATCCTATTACAGATCCCTTGTGAGTTATCTTAAAGCACACTTTGCAAATAATTATTAAATAATGTAAAAAACTTCCTTGAATTGATTAAGTCGTCGATCACTGGCATTACCCGAAGATTACGTGAGAAAGTGTATTTCAATTGCTTAGTGCATTAATTCAGGTAAAGTTGCCTTCATGGAAACCATAATTTAAATGGAACTAAGGAAATTGCTTAACTTAATGATTATTATTATATTATTATACTATTATATTACTATAATATATATTATTATATTATTATATTATATTATTATTATTATTATTATTATTATATATATATATATATATATATATATATATATATATATTATTATTATTATATATATTATTATAACTTAATGATTATTATTAACATATCAATAATGTTGAAATGAGCTTCGACAGTTCCATTACCTATTTCATACTGTTTCATGGTGAAACAAGTGTCATAAATTATAACAAAATTCTACATGATCAGAAAAGAGAACCTTTTTATGAGACCTCCTGTTTTTCTTAAGATATTGCAAGTGCTTTCCAAATTTAATGCGTTCATTACAACTGCAATAAGTAACTTAGAAATTTCTCAGTCTCGTTACTTTTACTTATTTGAAAATGTCTCGAAACAGCGATATACAACGAAAACTATATTTTAAATAGATAATTGTATTTTTGTTCCCTTAAACATTTCAGCGAAATAGAAATGCTTGAATTTTACTAGAAATTTTTTAACTTCATTCAGTGCCATAGCTTCTTCCAAAAGCCTCAGGGTTAAATATAAAATTTCACCAAAACGTTTTATTTCAAGTCAATTGCAGTTCAATACATTCTGTACAAGTTTCTTAGAAACTTCCTTCGAAATATCAGTTCCTGTTTAAGAAGAATAAAACTTTTCTATAATTTTGAGCAAACTATAAATGCTCTAAGAAACTTAGAAATTCCACAACTTCACAATAACATTTAGGTTTTTTAAATAATTTCACTAAGAGCCATCAGCTTATTACACTTGTCAAAAATTCGTGCAGTAAGTAAACTCGTAAGTGTCGAAGATAATTGAAAAACGCCAGGAAAAAACACATATGTCTTTTTGTTTAAAGTGATTGCAATACTCATTCAAAAATTAATAAAGATATTTTGATTGCAACAAGTGGTTTACAAATATCCCAACTTTTTGTGGGCAGCAAATTCTGAACAGATTATTTATTTCTTCCGTGATGTTTTCCCTAAAACAAAATGAACTTCCACAACTTCTTCAGTTGTGTCAGAACTTGTTTAAAAACACCAAAAGGTATATTTTAAACACACAGTAACAATTCTTTTAATAATGTCATTGGTTGACTAAAATTGTTATATTTGTTTTAGAATCTCCATAACCTTAATCAGTGCCAAAAGTTTTTTAATAACACCTTCTCTAAGTAGACTCAAACAAAATACATTTAAAAATTGAAAAAAGTTATTTCTCAAATTTCATGCTATGTGTTACGTCAACTGTAATTTATTACTATCTGCATAAATTGTTTAGAAACTCCCCAGCGTCTTTTGAAGCATAAAATATAGTTTAAGGTGACTGCAACTTCTTTAAAAATGTATTGAAAAGGATTGATTCCTTCTAGAATTTATTCACATTCAAGTTAAAATCAACGACTAAATTAGAGCAACTCTAAAATGGGTAAATTTCTGTATTGTTTGTTTTTTCCTGAAAACCATAATTGCTTTTACGTTAAGTACGGGAATCTACTTATTAGAACAATAATTTCGTAGACTGATATCTCGATACATGACTAGTAAATTAAAAGCATGTTAGGGTCAAAATTTTAAATACGAAGATAGTTCAACGCATGTGTGGCTTAAATTTGTAAAATAGGCAAATATACATTTCGCATATTTCCTGAACTCCAATAATACGATGGAAGGAAAATAAATTTACAGATGTAATTTAAAGGAACTAACCATTAAAATACAATTCATTTTGCCTACTAGTCCTCCTCTTTAGTTGTTAGTCATTGCCCCATTAAAAGACAACCTTATTTGCCATTTCCCTTTTAACAAACATGTATTAAAAAATGAGTAACAGTAATTTAAAAGAAATGGTCTTTTAGAAAATTATTTTAAGAGGAACTTACCCTAGAAACTGCTATATCTGTCGAACTGTCTTTATATGAAATTCTAGGTCTTAGCCTAGAACATACTCACCTGAAAAATATTTTTATTGTAAAATGTTTATTATTAGTCATATTGTAACATCTTATATATATATATATATATATATATATATATATATATATATATATATATATATATATATATATATATATATATATATAAAATTATTGGTCTCTCAGAATCAACTTTAAAAAAACTAACCCTTTTAAAAAGGCATG
Source organism: Cryptocephalus primarius (assembly GCA_963576515.1). Taxonomy (NCBI): domain Eukaryota; kingdom Metazoa; phylum Arthropoda; class Insecta; order Coleoptera; family Chrysomelidae; genus Cryptocephalus; species Cryptocephalus primarius. The sequence goes on from OY754947.1 coordinate 7,743,561, forward strand.
TAGGCATGAATCCCACTCCAACTACTTCTCTGCCATGGTGTACGCTATTGCTATGAAAATGTTCAAATGTTCACCACATCTGAAACAATGATATCAAGTAAAAGTTGTTAAAAAAATTGTCATTGAAAAATAAATTTAATAAAAATCACCTTCACCGGACGTATTTTCAAGTAGCATAAATACCACATTCGGAAAAAAGTTATTAACGCGAAACTTCATCAAACAACGAATTAAATATTTATTAACAAATTGAAACTAAGAATGCGATTAACTTACTCAAACAGTTATAAATACTACAGTTGAATAAAACGAAAAAATATAATAATTACCAATAACATTGCAGGGAAAGTATCTCCAGGTTCGGCATACTAGGAACCTACTCTTCCTTTTCACTGACGACACTTATTGTTCGATAAAAATCGGTAAATTTTAAACAATTTGCCAATAAACCACCTCCGGTAATTAATACTGAACCGTTTTCTTACTGGTTAACAGCGGAAATAAATCTGGCGAGCAAAACTATTCCGCTGTTGTTTATTAAAATGTCTCACAAAAACTGTATACCGGTATGAGTAATAAGTGATAACATGTGACGGAAGGCGAAAATCGTTGTTTTTAAATTGAATTTGAAGTCAAATAATAATATAATTTCCGTTTCTTTTCGCAATAACTTAAATGAATTTTAAGTGCAAATATGGATAAAGACTAAATTAATACTATAAAATAAAGCGAGGATTAAGGTTAGTATAATAAAATCTAATCGTTTCATGGATTTTAAAGGCGTATTGTTAATGGAAAAACTTAAAAAAACATCATTATTCAAAAAATACAAAACAGCAAACTTCACATGTTTTTGAGAATTTGATAGCGGCCAGGAGAAAGGTGATGTAAATATGTTACAGATATCAAACAAATCGCCTTCAAAATAAAAAGGTTAATAAAAATAAATAATAAAATAAAATAAAATAAAATAAATAATAAAAAGGTTAATAAAAAAGAGAGTAAGAAATTATCTCTATTTAAGTGTAGAAATATCCTCAAAAGCCGAATAAATTATAATATAACGATCAATATGAAATCAATTTTGTCCTTTTTTTTATTTAATAAACCTTAGTGAAGCAAAATCATATACATTCTTGGTAACAGGATTAATAAGGGTTGAAAATATACCATTTATTACACCAGGAGAGTGAAACCATTTCTAGAGGTTGATAAAAAAGAAAAGCATTGAAGAAACTCCAAAAGAAGACATTTAGTTTAAGTTTTAAGTCATGAGTGCTATAAAACAAATATTTCTTGCTAGTTTTGATAAGAAAACAACGTCCCTGAAGGGTGAAGCCACCCTCAGCCAGAAGATGATAATGAAAACTCATAGGAAATAATTTCTCCATTAAATAACTAAAATAACTTCTCCTAATTATTCTAATCCACTTTGGTCAAAACTCACCCCTCTGAGGGGATAAACTCGCCCCGAAAACTTTTTTTTCTGAAACTAGAAAATGGTATATTTTAATGTTTAAACACATAAAAATCATATAACAACTATTCTTACTAGATTTGATGAGAAAACAACCCATACGAAAGGTAGTGCCACCTAATTAATTTAACTCATTTTTATTTGTTAATGATTTTCCGTTACTTTTTAGTCATTTCAAGATATTAGTCGTATACATAATTGAAAACATCATACAACTAATTTGGGCCATGTGAGTTATGTCGGTGCATTCTATTTATAGTTGTTTTATCTACTTTATCCTATATAGGGTACATGGCTTTACCATTCAAACGATGTTTTTCATCATTCGTAACTGTTGCATCCCCATTAAAACTAGCAATAAATAGTTGATCTGTGATTTTCATGCCTCTAAGCATTGAAATATATTTTTTCGGAATATTAAGAAATGTTTACTATTTCTCTTAAGGTTTTGGGGGTGATCTCAACCAATTCGAGGGGTGAGTTTCGATGAAGGTGTATCAGAATGCTGATTATAAATTAGTTTAGTTCTTTGATAAAAATATTTACAACTCTTTACTCTTCATTTCTACAACTTCCTTCTGATTGGTGTGGACTTTATCCTTCACAAGGATTATATTCCCATCAAAACTAGCAAGTAATGGTTGTTTCATATTTCTCTAGACTCGAAGCTACTAAATATTTTTCTGAAAATTTGTTAGTGCATTTATTTTTTTAAACATTATGAAATATTTCACCAGCTCAGGAAGCCTGATAGTGCATTTTCAACCCATATCTATTCCTATCGATCAAGAAAATACATGGTTTTGCTTCGATAAGATTTGTTTATTAAAAATACGATAAAAATTGTTTTCATAATGATCGATGTATTCCAGTTTATTGGGCTTTTGAAGACTTTTCAACTTCTACATAGGGGTAATTTTTGAAAATTTTTGAAATACAAAAAATACCGATTACCTTTATTTTGAATGGCCAGTAATTTCATAGCTGTAAGATGTTTTTATCGTTTTTCCCGTATCATTCAACTTCTCAAAAACAGGCGAACCAACAGCTTTTTGCGTACATTCTTTGAATTCTCACAATTACATTTCGTCACAATACTTGTACATGTTAGGGCACTCATATCGAATATAATAAGCTCCCGCTGGATGCTGTAGGTTAACTCTAAGCTATAGAAATTAATTTTTGCGAGAGCACCCTCTTAGCAAGTGTTAACGTTTTGCAGAACTAAGAGCAATATTCTAGCAGAAATATAAACGCTTTCCTATAAGGATTTATTAGGCTTTATCTTAAAATTATTTCTGAAATCGGTGGTTTTCCTGTTTCACTCCTAAACAATTTAATACTTTATCAATAAACAGGTTTGGATTATGATATTGATGCAATTATTTTAAAGATTTCATTATAAATTTGTGCCAGAAATATATACCTGACGTGATTCACACAATTTGACACGACCGTAATTGGCGGCAGGTGCCATAAAGAGAGCCGCTACTGGCGGACGAGGAAAAACATGGGATATTAACCAACGATCATAAACATTAAAGCGTAAATCTTTATCTTCTATAGTTCAGTCAATTTCATTTTCTACTGGAGAGGGGATGCAAATGTCCCTTTCTCCGTTTACCTCCGTTTACCGACCTGAACTATAAAGACATTCGCCGCCCATACACAGGGCCTTCAATAATCAGGCCATAACAACAGAGTGTAAGCTAAACTCAAGAAAAGTGTCAGAGTGTTCACCAGTTTTGCAGAATAAAATGTTTGCACTGGGACTTGTCAAATATTTGTCCTGTGGGGAGTTTCTATTAGGGATGTGTTCGTTTTTGTGAACAAAAAAGTGGACGAGGGAACGAAGAGGGGGAGTACGGCGAACTGGGAAGATTGCGGTTTTCCCTCTTCCCACAACGATCGAACCCTAACGCGATATTTTCTACCTCCTTTTGGTATAGGGAAGGGAACCAGTTAACCAAAATGCGGGAGGGATAAAGACACGTGAAAATATGGGTAAAATAAAAATAGAAACTGTCCCAAATATTTATCACGAGGACGCTTTACATTATTTAGCATGTGACAGTGTTTAGAAACCTGTCGTGACTTTAATGTGTTCCCTGCTGGGACTGGAACTTAAATATGCGCGACTCGACATGGCATTGTACTTTTTGATCCTGGAATTATTTAAGATGTATTCAGTTATTTTCAGGAAAGGACATGTAATAAAATTCTCATAACACTGCTGAATATTTAATGCTGGAATGTTACCTGACCTGAGCGTTAGTGCACATATACTTCACCAATATTTCTTTCCTGGACATTTCTGAATAATAAAGTGTTTCTACTAATATATTGCCTTTGAGAAGCTGAGAAAAGATTACCTACAAAATAATTATTAAAAATTGCTTTCGTCTCGGTCTCGTAGTACTCTCATCCGTTTATCTTTTTGTCATGATAACTCTAGAAATTCGTAAGAATTATTCTCTTTCCGAATGGAAACTAATTGAATAATTAGTTAACAAATATAAAAATATACTATTTTGAACTGTGATTATCCCAAATATTACTTTGTGATAGAGGGGATACATCGGCTATTCACTAAATATATTGCTTACCCTCTGCCACTTCAATCCTGATACCTGCATTTATCCTTAGGTAAGAGGTTTCCCAGACTTTATTGTGTATAAGATTTGAGAAAAAATGAAACCTTCAAACAATAAGTTTCAAAAGCTATTTCAAAATGTACCGAAATTTAGGTTAAATAAAAATAGTATAAGCAATTTTTAAAACATATTTAAAAGTATTAAAAATTGATTGGAAAAGATCGATTATGATCATAATATGTATCATACTATTTACATCCATTTCACCTATTCCCTGTGTCAAGTCGCCATTGAACCCTATTTTCAGGTAATTGTGAAATTCAATACCATCACCTATAAACGTCTGTCGATTTTAGTAGATAAATTTACCTGTTTTGCAATAACGACCTTTCCAAAGGAAAATACTATTGTAGCAATAATGTGCTTTTAAAGTGTCTTCTGCCATTGTGGCACGATCTGGATTTATTTATTTATTGGTATTGGCAGGCAAATTTATACACAATTAATATTAAATATATCTTGCTGTTTTAATATCAGATTTTGATAATCACCCTTTTGATTCTTGAATAAATTAGTGTATCTATTTATATATTCTAAAGCTAAACTTTCAGCACGGGATTCGCAGACTTTTTTTAAATTTGCATGGCACGTTCTATAATGTCTTTACATTATCTTTTCTTTTTATACTTTTAAAAGATTTCCCGCCATTAACGCAAATCGCTATATTGTGAATAACCGAAATTTTCTATAAATGGTTCCACGCAAAATCGTAATTTAAAAATTATGATGACATGATGATATATTGAAAACAGAGCCAATGCAGAAAGAAGACAAGCTACAATAATAAAAAACGAAATGAAAACCAAATCAAATAAAAAAACCCGGATGAAAAATTAGTATGAAAATGTATGAACCAATTAAAAATGGAAAGAATGACTATGAATAAATACAATAAATAATTGAAAATATATTTTCCTTCTTATTCGCCCCAAATTCACTTTTACTGTATTTCATAAATAAACATTTCTACAACATTTCTCGAATAAAATGATGGTTTTTTGAATATTCGTATTTACATACAAGGAAAATCTATTTTCATTGGAATTACCATAATATTGATAATATTATAACGACTCATTTGTCTAAAACGTGAACATCCTGAAAAATTTACCAAGCTACATGCACCAAGAGATAAGAGATTTGTATATCAATGTTATACCAAGATAATTCAAGAAGCTATATGAAATCCGTATTGTATTCCAGAAGAAAAATATTATTTATTGTAGAAAATAATCTGTATAATAAATGTGTATTTAGTGTATCTCATAGATCGTGTTGCTGAAAGAGAGGTATAATAGCTTTAGTATAGTATATAGTATACAGTATATATAGTATAGTATACAGTATATAGTATAGTATATAGCATAGTATATAGCATAGTATACAGTATAGTATATAGTATAGTATACAGTATATAGTATTTTAATATACATTTTGAGCGGTTTTAGTTAAGACGCCCGTGTCCGATTTCTTTTCGTTAATAAATTTTATTAATACAACAGTAAACTTTGAAAATTAAACTATATTAATAACAACAACAGGTTGCACAGGCACATGCACGAGACGCCTGTGGCACTACATCTTGTGTGTCAGGCCGTGTTTTCCAATGATGTTAATTTGTCGTTGTTGTTGTTAATACGAATATTTTAAAGATAAAGGAAGGAACGCGATAGGTTAAGTCGTTAAGTTCTCTATGCGAAATTAAGAACCCCAGGTTTAATTCTTGGTCGTAGTCGTAAACACCTTTTCCAAGAAATCAGTGTCTTGTAATTAATTTTCTAGTTTCCAAAGATTTTTCTGTAATTTTACTGTGTCAATTCGACGATGAATATTACATTTCAATACCATTTGGGTTTTAACACTTTTCTAAATTAATCAGCAATAAATTGAAAATTTGTTATGAAGAACATGCACACCTTTTATAACGTATTTATCAATTCGGTCTCGTCTCTTATCTGTTTGTTTGTTCGGTATATATTTTTCGGTGTATTTTAAGCTATATTTTTGATACGCTACAGACTTGAAACTGTATATATAGTTGAAAACTGGATAACGGTGCAATGTTAACTTGCTATTTTAGAAGAGGGAGCTAGCGACAAGAGTGACAGCAATTGTTAAATAGAGTCCATACCAACTATGAGAAAATTGTCGTAATGACAAAATGTATTTCCAAACATAAGTGCCTATCTATAAAAATATAATGACTTAATGATTAATCCCCTTAATTATGTGACATGTCTAATAAATAAGACTAAAAAGCAGAAAATAACTTGAATAAAAAAAAATTATATTTTAAAACATACTAAAATGGCGTAAAATAATTTCTCAGCTTGTATGTCACTCCTGCTACTACTTCTAGAGTAAAGCTATCACGAAGACACATTATTGAACAAGAAGCTGTAATTATTGACGCCAAATCGCGTTGCAAGTGTTCTAGAACTTTCTCACGTTCACGGTGTGCCTAAGTATTCCTATGGAGGACGCTGCGAAGGGATGAACTATGTGTGTTCCATAACTAACGCACACAATATCTACACGATGGAGATGAAGAAGGAACGCTTAATTTTGCCAATGACTACTACAACAGATTGAAGAAGCAGGTCGTGATTTTTATCCTCCACCCCATCCTGAATAGGAATTATTAGTTTATGTGTTTTACAAAAAATAAATCACCATTAACTAAAATTGCATAAAGGCAAATCATTCTGTTTGTTTTAAGGTAGTCTCGGTGATTGGTAAATTTGACACTATAATTCAGAACAATTCTGAATTTGAATTTTTATTTATGTATTTCGCACCCATTAAAATTCCCTTTAACAAATTGACACAAGAGTAACAGTTGGTTCGATTTGAGAGTGCGTAAGGGCGCTGGTCGATTTTATCTAACTACACATTTTAATTTTTATACTTCATTAGATAGTATTTGAAATAAATACTTGAAAGTAAGTATAATAATTACAGTGAATGATTGACTGAAGAGATATTTTGACAAATTCGGTATTTCTAAATTCCCAAAAAATTTTTTTTATCGAATTACAAAATTCAATCTACCTAAGGAATAAACGAAAAATTAAAAAAGAACGATAATAAATAATAGGAAATAAATAATAATTCTAACGATTTAACAATGGAAAAACGAATATAACAAAATCAAAAAAACCTAAATAAATAATTCAAGTAATTAAAAAATACTACTGCCAACGCCTAACTAAATAACGTTAAACGCAATCTTCCTAATAGAATTAAAAAAAATTCAGTGTTGAAATATGCCAAATTTAAATTTAATTTTCAGTGCAGGCGATGGTTGCTTCTGAGTACATTTGTTCTTTTAATTAATCAGCCCTATCTGAGCAGTTTTGAAAATTTAAATTTGAAGGTCAAATTGTGCCAATATTTTTTATAACTTTTATCGTCATATACATACATATATATGTATACCTAAAAATATTTCCAATCAAACAGAATGACTGCGATTAAACATTTTTGTTCAATTTAATTGTATGTGAACTCCAATATCTTGATTTCGACTTATTAAACCGACTTAAGTTAAGACTTAAGACTTTTCACAGTAGTTATTGTTATTTATCTCTTGAATACTCGTACAAATTCCTTCATCTTCAATCCTATAGAAGCAATTTGGGTTCCATTGAAAAGAAGGAAGCAGAGCAACACTAATTCAGAATTACGCGATAGTGTAATTAATGTAATTAAGGAACAGTGTGGAGAGGATTCGGATTCCATAATCAAAGAGGATTCGGAAAATTGTGTTGAATATGGAATTCAACCAAACATGGACAAAATGAGTTTTTTGGTGTTTTTAACCATGTTTCACCTTATAAACAATCCGACAAAAATTTATTTAACCACATTTCATAGTCTGACACTATTCTGTATGAATGTGGAGTGGCCATGCAATTCAATATTGCCTAAGAAAAAAAATGGTGGATCGAAAAATGTTACAAGCCTGCCTCTGAAATTTCGCATTACGTGTAGCGGTATCAACCCACTAATGTCGAGTGATTTAAACAGTTGGTGGGTAATTGGTACGCTTTGAATCCTCTTGAAGACAGGTACTTTGTGGAGCCTCTTAAGGTCAGTTGGTGAAAAGTAATGAAGCAATTCGCGCCGCTCGCTTTTTTCTTATCACAAATTATAATTACATTAGTTAAATGTTAGAGAACTAAGTAAATTCAAAAATTAAGTGAATAATTTATAATAACTCATTAAGCCTCAGAATAGAATGATGGTAAATAATGGGATCCTTCGAATTATCGAGTGCCAATTAGGCTATTTCATGGTTCTACTGGGGTAGCACGTGGTGCTCCAACAGGAAAAGTCCTCATATTTTAAATCTGTTTTCGCTGCGCAGTGACGAATGTCGCTCATCCCCTTGGCCGATTTTCGACGAAAATTTATGATAAATTCGATTCCTGTAACTGTAGACTTTTATTGAAATATATTAAATATTATATTTACTCACATTCAAAATATTTCATCTCCGAAATATGAGTTATCATTGTTGAAATTATTTACCAGCTCCTTCGGGGTTTCCTTATTTCAGTATTCTGTATTAAACATTAAACGGTTTACCTATATATTTATATGAAATGTTTCCATTAGCGTAGTATATATATCGTAAGTAAAGTCGTTGTTTTGGTGTTAGCGTTTTGATTATTCATGACACAAAATCTGTTTCGTTGCAAACGAAATCGCCAGGAAACGAGGAGCGACCGAATACCTCCCATTCATTTTCGCGAAAAGCGATCACAGACACCAGTGCGCGAACGAAACGAAGTCAGTAGTCATTCGTCAGCCGTTCGTGGTAGTGCGCATGTGTGTCGTTCCTCCATACGCATAAGTGTCTCAGCGGATCTTCTGAGGATCATTGCGACAACCGAAACTGGGTATATTCGTTCATTTGTATCCATTTCATTTTAGCCACAACAATCTTACTGGTCGGAACCCTCACAATCGACTTCCACCAGCTGAATCTGTTACAACCTACTATCACTAGTAGGAACTATAACAATCGACTTCCACTAGCTGAGATCCTCACAACCGCCCCTCACTGGTTGGAACTCTCATAATTGACTTCCACCAGTTGAGTCTCTCACTATCGACTCTCACCAGTCAGAACTCTCACAATCGACTTCCACTAGCTGAGACTCTCACAACCGCCCCTCGCTGGTCGGAACTCTCACAATCGTCTTTCACTAGCTGAGACGCTCACAACCGCCTCTCACTGATCGGTCGGAACTCTCACAATCGACTTCTACCGGCTGAGTCTATCACAATCTACTCTCACTAGTTGAAACTATCACAATCGACTTCCACTAGCTGGGATTCTCACAACCGCCTCTCTCACTGGTCGGAAACTCGCACGATTGACTTCCACCAGTTGACTTACCCATTATCGACTCTCACCAGTCAGAACTCTCACGATCGACTTCCACTAGCTGAGACTCTCACAATTGCCTCTCACTGGTCGAAACTCTCAGAATCGACTCTCACCAGCTGAGTCTCTGACTATCGACTTTTACTCGTTGAGACTCTCAATCATTGAATCACATACGAATATGAGGTTATATAGGTATATATAGGTATATATGAGGTTTTTTAGGCTGCTTGACTTTTCCCTCCACTTTTTTTTAGGATTGAATGTACTAAGCGATTTTGGTCCGAGATGAGTGTTTAATTTATTTCCTAATTAGACACGGAAACAAAAACATTCTTATCTAATTTCGACATAACAAAATCTATTATCTATCACTAGTAAAGCTTGTAAAAAATTATACATGTCGAAGTAAGAAATAAGTCGATAACGTATTCATTCAGTTTAACTCAAATAGTGCATTATGGTAAATTTAAATAATTCCTACGGCATCACAAAGAAATAAAAACTTTTTGTAAAAAACGACCTATTATTGGAAAATGACAAATAACAGATTTTACAATTATAATGTACTCATTCCATATATAGTACATTACATTATTATCATGAATTGATTAAATGCCAATTAATAATCCGACAATTCAGTCAATTTTAAAAAACTAAATTATATATGTACGATATTCACTGATAAACACAAAAGCATTTTTCAAATATGAAAAGGATCGTTAGTCGTTATCGAATTTTTGTTTTCGGAACCACAATAGTGATGTACCGAAATGAAAGTGGAATACGTTGAAAACTTGAGCACAAATGGTTTGTAAATTACAATAAACCCATCGACCGTCATGTAATAATGAAAACTGATATTCACGGAGCATTAACACTGACAATCGGTGGAGGAATATTAATTTTTGTCATTGAATGTTCGAATTGAAAATCGCGGTTATGGTCCGAAATAAATTTATATGTATGAAAAATGACTATTTGGTGGAAATGAAATAGCGAAACATCAATTCAATTATAGCCGCGAATATAGTTTTTGGGATAAATAATCATTCGGGAATAAATCCCGATTACACCTATTAATAACGACTTTCTACATGTTTTATTTTAATTGCGACGATATTAGAAATGAATTTCGTTTGCAACAAAGTTTGTAATTCTTACAATATTATAAATTAACTTAGTACTCAGACTCCGGTTTTCTTTTTTGTCTTTTATTGCAGCTAACGGACGTAATGCACATAGAAACCCCAATTCTGCAACACTCCGTTGCAGTAGTTCCTATCGGACTTCAATTACACAACTTTATACATCCAGCTACGGGTAATTTAATTTTATGTACCTAATGCAATAAAAGTTGCCGAACACCACCAGGAGGACTGAAAATAAAATTATTCATAAAGCTGGCGTTTAATGTGCGTGTGTGCTCATTTCGAATCGAAATTGATTCCATTCTAAGCGGTAACAGCGTTGCCCGGTTATCACATAAAACAGAGGTGAGCTAAAAACGTTAATTCACGAGGTAATCTCTCTGGAAATTATGACGATGCCGTTTATCACGCGGTAGTTTCAAATCCAAGCAGCATTTACCAATATGGCGACGTCCCCACAGGCGACGTGATCCTTTTCAACATAACACTTTTTTCGGTACGTTTATTTATTTTCCACGTGGAAAATGTAGTGGAAATGGAAGAGTAAATCCCATGTAATCACAAATCTACGCGGTCTCGCTTCTGTAGTAAAAAGTCATGGACTGCGCGTAACGTGGTAATTTGGCATGTAGCGTGTTCGTCTTCTAATTGTGAATAAATCAAAAAAACAAAAGACGCGCAAAATGTTACATGATTTGGAAATATACAGCGGAACTGCACAAATTTTAAGAGCGTGGTATTGGATTATTCCACTTAAGGGGGGGTAGGGTTAATTCGGTCAAAAATAAGTGATTTTTTTCGGAATTTCTTTAGAGCATACCGTTAATTGGAATTTATTTTGGTAATTGGTACATGATAGAGTAACATTTGAAGTATTTTTCCAAAAATTTTCATCAAAAAATATCCATAATTGAGCCACTGGCAGCAAATCTACGGCGACGTTCGAAAAAAAGTTACTTTGCGGTGCCATCTGTATCTCATCGTTAAATCATCTGAAATAAAAAGCTTTTAGCTTTTATTTTTTCTTATTTTTTTTTATTTTTTACAACATTTGGAAATAAAAATTGCGATTTTCGACAAAAAAAATCGATTATTTGTTATTGCAAACTAAATAATAAACATAAATAAAAGAAAAACTCAGCAGGGCTACCTCGGTGATTACATAAAGTGTATGCAAAATTTCAGGAACATCGATCTAGTAGATTTTTAGTTATGCATGGCACCGACTTCAAAAACGTCGTTTTCCAGAAAATCGATTTAAAGTTTTTGATAGCAAAAAGTTATGAATAAAACATTAATTAACTAATAATTTTGGGCTATACTCACACTGAGTCATCAATGTCAGATCCATAAAATATAGAACTTCCATCTAGGTTGTCCAAAGCATCCTTTTGTTCAAATCTGCGACGAATTCTTTCTTTTTTCGTTTGCTCTTGAGCACGCTCATCCGCTCGGTTCATGAGTACCTCGTCCACAATCTGCGCTCATGAGTGAGAACTCGGATCTGTAATGATGCCCATATCCTCAATAAAAGCTAGGTAAGCAGTTGCACCTTGGTTGAACGTACTGGCCCACGTTAGCTGTAATTTCAACGATGTATATTGAGCCACTCTCGGTTTTTAGAGCGATTTTCCAAATGAGCTGGTTGACGCTCTCATTGCTGTTTTGGATAAAGCCACCAAGATAATGCTCCAGAAGAGCATCCTTGCTCACATCTTCATAGATCGGCTTCATGGCTACGAGAACATCATTTGGCAGTGCAGAATACGTGTGCTTAAACAACTTCAATTTGTTTGCAGCCTTAGCTTTCTGCCACTCACACCATGTATCGGCGCCGCTCGTGCATTTTTTGTGCTGTGGATGTTTGTCGTTTGAGGCATAGTGGTAGTTTGTTGCCCAAACTGCTCTTTTCATGCCTTCCACATAATTAGAATTGTAACGAATGGCTCTTCCATAGTATATTGTTAACTTGTCAATGAGATTTATATATATATATATATATATATATATATATATATATAAATCTCATTGACAAGTTAACAATATACTTATTTGCGCATATTTTCAACCCTGTCGCTTCAACCTTTTAGCAGGGTGACTTCCACCCCTAAAATTTAAATAGGGGAAAAGGGTCAAGCCACCGCATTTTCTTAATTCGACCTTTTTTTTCTAAATTTGGTTTATTATGTTTCGAGAAAATGAATAAAATGGTGTTCCTGAGACCAAAAATGAAGTGATGATTTAGAAAATTTCGAAGTTAATTTTTTACTTCGATGTTAATTTGTTCTTATGCTTTGGTTGTTTTTTCCCAAAATTTCCAATGGCACGCCAATCGGATAGCCTTATTTTTATTTCCCATGTATTATTCAATATCACAGTAGAGAAATGGGGATAGTTTGTAAATTGGTGAGCCCCGACGGGCTGGCCACCTCTCCTGGCCCTTTGAGTTCCTCCACTATGTCGTTAAGTCATGCATATATACGAAATTTCTGATTTTTCATAAATAACTTTTTTGCTGTATGTTTTAGAAAAAAATGAAACGGTAAAAATTGTAGAGCTTTTGAAGACCTACAAAAAATCTCAGTAACATTTTCGTTTCCGTAAACTAAAAAAAAAAAATACGATTTTATTTTTAGGTTTGACAGGCAGCCATGTGTTTTCATCCATCGGATTTTGCTCGTTAACGAAATTGTCTAAGATATTTACCCAATCAATTTTTCTTCAAGTTTGCATGCGATATGTGAAAAACTGCGCCCTCTGTCGTGCTAACAAATTCCTTTATATTACATATATATAAACGTTTGAGCGGAGGGTGGTTTTGATATCTAGGGATCCCAAAACGAATAACTGCCATGAAATTTTTCCAAAGTCCTGATATGCTACCTCCGCAAAAGCCTATATTTCTATAGAAATGTGTACTGCATACATATAGAAATAAGGCTAAATGTTATATGAAAGTTTGAAATAAAATAATGATCGATATCGAAGAATTAATTGCTTCATTTGAAAAGAGAGTCTCACAGTAGCTATTCAAAATATTCGGCTTTATTTTCAAGACTTTCATTAAACTATGACTACCCAGATGATACAGGACTACCTAAGAGAGAGGAACTTCAGGATCAAGGACAAAGGGACGACATCGAGCAGCAGGAGGATGGAAGCAGGAGCACCCCAAGGATCGGTATTAGCACCACTTCTGTACAATATCTACACCAGCGACATTCCAATAGGACGAGGGAACAGCAACACCAGGACCTACATCTAAGCGGACGACACGGCGAAGGCAGCGATATCGATGCAACCAGACAAGGCGGCGGAGTACCTACAGCGAGAAGTGGACCAGATGGACGAATGGGCGACGAAGTGGAAAATCAAGATCAACGCGGAGAAGACCGAGGCAATCTACATAGGACCGAAGACGAGACGACCAAAGACAAAAATCTGGATGAGGGACATGGAACTGGACTGGAAGGAAGACGAGAAGTATCTAGGAATCCACATCGACAGAGGACTAACATGGAGGAAACATATCAAGGAGACCGAGAAGAAGGCGAAGGACCGACTGAGCAGACTAGGACCACTCATTGAACGACGGAGTAAGCTGAAACTGGAGACGAAGAGGAGGATCTTCCTGGCAGGAATTCGACCGATCATGACGTACGGGACAGCAGCAGGGGGACAAGCAGCGAGGACACACATGGAGAGACTAGAAAGGATACAAAACCAAGCCATGAGGAGGATGACGGACGCGCCATGGTACATGAGGAACGAACAACTACGACGGGATCTGCGAATTGAACAGCTGAAGAGGACCATCAAGGAGAGGACGAGAAGGACGATCACCAAGGCGATGGAGCACAGGAACCCACTCATTAGGAAGCCGATGGACTACGACGAGGACGCACCATCAAGGCGGAAGAGACCCAAGACGGCGATGACGGAGGACTAGGCACCTAGGAAGGACCAAGGAGGACGATACCACGAAGAGGAAACCAGAAGCAGAGGACAGCAGGACCACCTGGACGAGAGGAATAGAAAAACACAACAAGGATCGCGGAGGAGATTTAAACATAGAGGGAGAAGTAGGGACCTGTAGAGCTCAGCTTTGTGAAAATTCAGGACAATAAACGAACTATGACTATTACGTGTGCCTAGCAGGTAAATTCGGTGGTTAAAATGTTTATGGTCGAAGTAGAATTGCGCACTAATTAAATAACTAGTTATATGTCCGTAATAACAACCCTATAATTATTCTATAAATGAACATTCGTTATTTCAAGCACAAATGATTGAAATATTTTAAAGCATCTAAATCTCTATTAATTTTATCGTGTATTGGAACGATAATGCTACTAATGCATTACAAATTTCTTTCAGTTCCTGGAGGCAAAAAGTTATAAAATTAATATCTCAAATATGTTTTTAACGCTCAATCAAATTAGCATTTTAAAATTCCCCTCGAAATTTCTTTCGATTATCGAATTCGTCGGATGTAAATTTATTTAAAAAGGGATAAGTAAAATTTCAGCTGACCGATTTCCGTTCGTGTGTGTAGTGTTTCAATTCGAGCTGACCGAAGCAATTCGGTCGAGACGCGAATTGGAGAAAAACCATAAATAATTCAAAATCTGTTTTCCAGATATCGGCCCAGGGGGAAAAACCAAGGCTGGGCGTTCCGGAGCCTCGTTTTATAATAGATGAAGAGCGCCATCGGCTGTTATTCCGCCAATTACTATTTATGCATAGGGCCGAGCACGAGAGCTGAGAAAGGGTTGTGTCGAAAAACTAATTCACCTGTTGAAATATATTCTGTCCTTCTTAAAATTCTATAAGTGGATGGACTGAGTGAAAGGGTGAACGAAACTCTTTCTTTTTAAGTAATCAGCTTTGGATTAGATCCGCCGTTGAAGGTTTTAAAATATTCAGAGCCGTTGCCTACTTCGTTTGTAAGTAACAGGCGTTAAGGGGAAAACTGGTTTAATATTGATGATTAAAGGAGATTTTCTCCGTCTGCAGATGAACCGAAATTCGAACTTTCCCTTTGATGTTTTTCGCTGAAGTAGCGTTGTCAATGCGGTGAAAGGTTAATTAAAAATTACAAAATTAAAAGGGGCAAGGAGGAGATTACAATTCAGTTTTCGCTTTTTTGCGTGTTTCTTTATCATTCTCAGGAGACTGCGCTTTAATTGCTCGTATTCCTGGAATATCCGCAGGAATACTCCTCGAGCACTAAATCACCTGGCATTTTCCTAATCTCGAATGACAAATCTCGAAAAACAAGGCCAGGAATAATGACAAACGTGTCCGTTCAACGGGAATAAACAAAGAAACGTAGAGCGAACGAAGCCGAGGGCTAAAAATTCTTCCAAGCGTTAAAATTCGCACGAGTGGAGTAAGGAAATCATAAATTCCATCTAATGGCAGATTTATTTTCTCACCACCGGAACAAATATAATTCCTTAATAGGGTTTTTAGCGAATAATGGGTGTGTTTCTGAAAATTTTGACAGAGCCGCGATTCGATGGTTTTCCTTTGAAATTATTTAAATCGCGCCTCCCGCCTTCGTTTATAACGCACTTAAGTTATTAATAGCCATATTCTTAATCTCTGATAAAATTTCCCTTGTTCTTTCCAAATAATTAACGAAGAGCATTCAACTCCTTCCTGAGTAAACTTCTTCGTGCTATACTATGACTGTATCTATACACATTTCAGATCCAATATTAACTGATAAAGAATTATGTTTCGCTTTCGTTATTATTATGCGAAACCAGTTTTTGATACGTTAATTGTTAAACTTTCACTACGTGGGCTTTAAAACTGTGAATTCAACAAATTATTAACAGTTACTCCTGAAATCCCTCTATCTACCACCCAACATATAGTATCGACTTTTCTAGAAGACGAGGTCTCTTCAGTGTCACATAAATTCTTCTCAGCCTAATATCTATACAAATTTGTAAGTCAAACTATGTTCAAATCTAGATAATTTCTCTCGTGTATACCTTTTTGTTAATCGGTATTCTTAATTCTTGAATTCACAAGTTGTATAGGATTTTAAACCCTAGTCAATTATCCAAAGGGCCAAATTCTAAATGATCATGACTAGAATCTGTAATTATGACTTAAGTACCTAGTTAAATACTTTACAAAAACAGGTGATTTATTTTAGTTACTCTATACAGAATATCAAGTAGCTTTTGCTCTAGTAACTGACAGTCTTATTCATAAAGGCATATTAACGTTAAAATGGATTTTAGCTTAAAATGCGTTTATAATGTGTTTCAATGAGGTAACTATAGTTACATCCATGTTAAGAAAACACGAAAAAAAAAAACACTTTTATTATATCTGTGAAACACATTCTAAACGCATTTTAAGCTAAAACCCATTTCAACGTTAAAATGCGTTTCTGAATAAGAGGGGAACATAATAACAATAATAACACTGGCAAACAATAATTACATGAAGATGATTATATTTCTCAAAAAATTCATACAGAGTTTTTACAATAAAGTCATATTCATGGCAATTGTTAAGAACCTAAGTTTTCAAATAAGCGTACCTTCCGAAAGGCGTGACGAATTAAAGTGTTGAAACTATACCTTTAACCTCAAAACCTGTTGTAACTAATTCAATACCTAGTGCAGGAATTACTTTCTCATTAAAATTATAAATGTACGAAATAACTAATGATTTTCTATTAAAATAATACAAACTGTTTTTTTTTGGCTCATATTATTATTTATTGATGATTTTAATACTTTCTAGGTAGAAAACCTTCTTTCTGAGTTTGCTCTAGTAATAGTTTGTGACGGACTTTTCTCGCCCTTGTATTTTCGTCGGCGCGCACGACGCGAATAAAGGGGCGGATCGATCAGTCAGCTTAGAGATTGGCGCAGGAAGTTAGCAAGTTTCGAAATTACGGAGTTTCCTCGGGCGCCAGTTTTTATAGACTTTGCTGTCTGTAGGTCCGGGTAATTTCAACTCAGGAGAAATATCCAGGAAGTTCATGAAAATAAACACAGAATTCGGAAAAACACCCGGTTACTTTTATTTAATTAAAAGTACGGCAACAGTGTTAAATCCACAACAGGCATTCACAAACAGAAAGAGAGAACTCTTATCTACCTTTGGTTATCGGAGCGAACGTAAAGAAACAAGGTCGACGTGAGAAGGAAAACCGAAAACCATTACTACGCTATTTACAAATCGGGATAACTAAATAATAACAACGGAAAAATTAAATACAGGGTTAATTCGCCGGAATAAGCGGCATACTAAACTAGCGTGCACAAAAGGCAAAAACAAAATAGTTACAAAAGAGCGGGGCGGCAAAATTAGGCGGAGAGAGGGGTGTAAAATAAGCAACAGGGAGAATTACATGCGAGTGGCAAGCGGCAAGCAAAGCATCAGCAATTAACACGGGGCACGGACGGGGAACTAATATGCTAGAAAATTAACTAGGGTGACAACCTAGAGAGTTACCGGGAATTGAACCCCTTATTCGCACTAAATGTAAATGGGTCAATACGGCACGACAGATCGCCAAGTACAGTACCAACCCACAAACATAGAGCACTGTAGGGACACGCGTTCCCCTCTCCTAGGAAGCACGGGCGGAAAACGGGTGCTGACCTAGGGAGTCAACGGGGTCGAGCCTCTTAATCGTACTAAATGTAAATGGGTCAATACGGCACGACAGATCGCCAAGTACAGTACCAACCCACAAACACAGAGCACTGTAGGGACGCGTACCCCTCTCCTAGGAAGCACGGGCGGAGAATAAGTAACGACCTAGGGAGTTACCGGGAGTCGGGCCTCTTTATCGCACTAGATGTCAATGGGTCAATACGGTACGACAGATCGCCAAGTACAGTACCAACCCACCCACACAGAGCACTGTAGGGCCGAGTTCCCCTCTCCTAGGAAGCACGGGCGGAAACTAGGTGACGACCTGGGGAGATACCGGGAGTCGGGACTCTTTACCGCACTAGATGTCAATGGGTCAATACGGCACGACAGATCGCCAAGTACAGTACCAACCCACCAACACAGAGCACTGTAGAACCGAGTTCCCCTCTCCTAGGAAGCACGGGCGGAGATTAGGTGACGACCTAGGGAGATACCGGGAGTCGGGACTCTTGGTCGCACTAAGCGTCAATGAGTCGATACGGCACGACAGATCGCCAAGTACAGTACCAACCCACCAACACAGAGCGCTGCCGAGCCGAGTTCCCCTCACCTAGGAAGCACGGGCGGAGAATGGGTGACGGCCTAGAGAGTTAGCGGGAGTCTAGCCTCTAGTTCGCACCGAGTGTCAATGAGTCAATACGGCACGACAGATCGCCAAGTGCAATACCAACTCACAAACACCAAGTACTGTAGAGACCAGTTCCCCTCTCCTAGGAAGCACTGAAAGAAAGAAAGAACAAATTAGAAAGTGAGATATTACCTTCGAGAAGCTCGATCGGTTCTATCTCCCGTTAGCGGCCAAGGGGCTTTCACTTCGTTCATTTACGTGATGTTCTATAGGTAGGTTATATCATATGCCATCTCACGGTGATTCTTTCATTGAAATGCATATAAAATTGCCTAACCACGGTTCTGAAAAATACGCTTCGTTACAAGTTGTTATTAATTTTTTGCATGCATTACATGTTGAAAAATGTTACAAAACATTGACCACAAATTTTGATTATAAAATACATTCAATAATGAAAGATCCTTTGATAATACAAAATTCTTCTCATGGGAAATGATTAGGGGTACAACCATATCTGATAACCATGATTCGGAGGTCACGTTAAGCTGTAGGTCTCTTCTAGATTTTCCCTTCCTTCCTAGTAGGCGAAAAAGAGATAAAATTATTGATAGGAATATAAATTATATTATTGCTATTCTCATAATGAACGTCAATTGTTAAAATGTATTTCCTTTAAATACCCCTCATTGACAGATCTATATAACGTGAGTGATACTTTTCGAATAAAATAAGTAAATAGATATAAGTATAGCCGCAATACCGGAAACTCAAAAATTTCAAAGGAAAAAGGAATTAGAAAGTTGTATGATACCATATGGTGGAGTAGATCAAAAGAAAAAAGCTTGCTGTGGTATGGCTCTTCTATTCGACAGCAAAGAGCAAAACAAAATTAGAGAATACAACTTTGTCAATAAAGTTTCAGTAAGAGTTAAAATTAGAGTTTGTATAACTGTAATATGTGCCTATGCCCCAGAAGAAGGAAAACATACGGTAATTGAAATATGTTATAAAGAGTTAGAAAGGCATTTAACGATAACTACAAATAATTACATTTTCTTGATGAGCGATTTAAATGCAATGGTTGAAAAAGGCTATCCCGGAATCAATCGTAACATTTGTAGAAAAACACTAAAATCAAACTGGACTAAACCGAAAAGAATTTGTGGCCCCGAATGAATCAAAATTTATATACATGTATTTTAGGAAAAAGATATTAAATAGATTCACGTAGTTCGCTAGAGGCCACCATTGAGGCTACCCTTATTTATTACTTCCCCCAGAACTAGAGTATATAGAGGTAGACATTTTTACGCATATGGACATATGGTATCAATTTCGAATTAACAAAATATGGTAGCACGTTGTGACACTTACGATTCTACATCTATTTAATATGTGCTGACATAGTTTTCATATCCTAGATAATCGCTAAGATTATTTGTTTAAAAAAAGCCAATAAAACAAAACTGAAAATTGCAGGGGTATTCGTCTACTAAATGCAGCATATAAACTCCATAATAAAATTATGAACAAAATGTTTCAAACTTTCTCGGACGCTATACTATTAGAAAAGCAAGCGGGCTTTCATAAAGGAAGGTCGTGTATTGACGTTTTTATTCCGAAACAAATAATCCAGGAACGTAAAGAATTTAATTTAGAGATACGCTTGGCCTTCATAGACTATAAGGAATCCTTCAATCGAATCCACCGAGAAAACTTTAGAATATAATGAGGAAGCGAGGATATCTAATATATCCAATAAGCGTAATAAAAAAAAAACTATATATGAATAATAAACTCATACCTTTACTGACAAAATAATGAAACAGGAAATTAGGACCAATCTAGGACTCACTACGACAAGGATGTATTCTAGCTCCTACACTATTTAATTATTATATATTAATAATATAAATTATCATCATTAATAATATATGACTTTATCATATTATATACGATATATAATATACAATATACAATTATTAATATCATATGACTTTGTGAGTGAATGATAGAAAATTGCAATACGAACAAAATAAACAATTATCACAGAACATAAGGAACCATAAGGGCACTCAAAGGAAAAACTTATGAGAAACACCGATTAAATTTTACAGAGTTAGGGCAATCTCCAAGAATACAAATTTATAGACATTCCAGTCAAAGGGAATAAGATTTTTAAGACCAATAAAGGGTTACAAACGTCTAGACCACATAGGTAAAGGTGATATCAAACGTAATAAACATGATACAACAATAGGTGCAATCAGTGACACAACTGACAATAAGTTACAAGAACAGATGGAGAGAGCATGTATGGCGAATGCTACTTCAAAGAATTCCTAAAAAAATACTACGTTATAATCTCGCAGGACGTAGTATTATCAGCAGACCAAGATAAAGAAAATGTTGAAACAGGCTATTTCCTAATCCTGAAAGGAAAGGTGATGATGATGATGATGATGAATTTTCCTTTTTATAAGGTGCTGCAGAGTCGTAGTACTCAGTCAGCGGCCGACAGAATATTCAGTGAATATTCACATAAATAAATTTACCGTTTAGCGTTTCTGATTTAAAAATCAATGCAGTTTAATCAAACGTGTGAAACAAATATTACAAATAAACCTGATAAGAAACCTGTATTATAGACATAAATCGAACACAGAACAATTCTGCTGCAAGCCTCATTTACACAAATTACCATTCGAGGATAAGAATTAGGGAAATTTAGCAGTAAATTAGGTGCGCTATAAAAGTCGGCAATAGAACCGAAAGCAAGCAAGCCCGACCGAAATGCAAAGTTTTATAGTTACAAAATAAAGTAATTCATTACTATAAACCGTCGTGGATTAACTAGTCTCTACTTACAACTATGTACAAAGACAATGGCGAACCGATAGCTTCCTCAACTGCTCCAGTGGATAAATTGAAGTGGAGTTGAGATCAAAAGTCACTGGTAAAAAACTGTGTCGTTCTTCTAGCAAATCCTGTTAGATAATTCCATAGAACAAATAATATATCTCACACAGGTCGCATTTTATGGTCGAACTCTGGCGATAACTAAGGCGTCTACCGTCTAATTTAAATAAAATTTCATATTCATGGAAAAATTTTGCAAATAATATTTGCCTATACGTAATTTATATGGAAAATAAATGACAATGAAATCGTTTACCCGCCATGAAAATATGAAAGCTTTGATGACTTTTTATACAGCAGAAGCGAAATTTTGCTGTCATGTTACCTACCTAATATAAGAAGCTAAAAAGAGAAAGGGCGAGGATACACGTTTAAGCTACTTTGAAAAATATTCAATGAATATCACAATGTGATTGAAGTTGGCTTTGTTATTTTCACGTTATAGCTTGTGTTGGATGTCTACTTTTATTAGATTTTATAACGCTCAGAGTCGATTCCATTGAACGTCTTTCTGCCTAAGAATTGTCTATCGATTCGCTGCTAGAGATCAAAGGGATAGGTTCCAATTTTTCCATCATTTCAAAAATTTCGTTACACTTTCCGGAAATTTTGTGAAATATGTTTCGTTTTATGCCAGTTGAAAGATCTAAAAAATGACTCTAATATGTCAAAATTGTCTTAATAATCTCTCTCTGTCTCTCTGTCTGTATCTCTGTCAAAATATGTCAAAAAATGTCAAAAAAATATGTCAAAATACACTTACATAGAGAGTAAAAAATTTGCATCATTGATAAATTAGAAAATTTATGTGATATATAAACAACAATTTTTAATCCTTCGTTTAATTCTATCGGTTCGTTTTATGGTGTATACAAAAATTAATTGAATTACAAAGCATGGAATTCAGTTTTGTTTTTAGGAACGAAAATTTTGTTTTTAGAAATTTAAACTTTAATATTCTACTGATATTAAAGTTTTCGTGCGACATCTAAAGCGTTGAATTTAAATCGACTCAGATTCCAAATAGACTATTCAAGCAAATAATCGTCCTCTTTTGTTATTCGAAATGTCACCGGGCGCCATTCAATAAATCCCGCCACGTCGAAAAATCGATGTCCAGAATTATTTGAGGACGTTTCAAACCAGCTTTTAGACAATAGCGAAAGGAATAAAGCATTAAAGTTCTTTTGTCGGGTAATCCTTACAAATATTTTAAGTATTAATAGTAATAGTGATATTGATAACAATATTTAATAAATGTAAACATTTATTGATTGTAATATATCAATATTTGTGATTAAGCTGAGAGGTGAACACTAGCATAAGCTATAACATTTTATGATGAGAAGTTCGAAATTAGTAAGTACATATAAACGTAGTAACTACGCTAATTAATAATTGTTTCGTGTCAATATTCCAATTTTTTTGAGGTTCCAGATCTCAGCTAGTGTAGAATGATATCAATTATTAATTACGTAACACTGTTGTTACACTTTTTTACCTTTCTCTCCCAGAATGGCACTTCTTATAACGTCCCATCAAAAGATTGGTCAGGGTTCCCATATTAATTAGGGTTTCTAATATATACAACTTTCAGTTTTAGGTTAGTTAGTTTCAATTGTAATATTCTTTCGTGTATAAGGAACAATTATTTAACAATGCTTTCTTCTTATTTAGATTTATGCTGAGAAAAAATCCTTTTGGAACAATATGTCAAAACTCAAAATATGTTGCAAGGTGGAACAAATCAAAATAAGACGCTATACAACGCACAAAATAGACGTGTTTGCAGAAGAAATCACTAAATGACACACAGAAGCTATTTAAGAAAGATTGTGAAAAGCTATGTTAGCAGACAGTATTTCGTTGAAAAAATTACGTAACTTCCACTCAAAATCGTTACCAGATACCACACTCAGATACCACAACTTTTATAACACATCAAGTACAAAAATTATTTTTATGTTATTGTTGATGAAACGATCGAGTTAACTGAAGCACATTTATTAGTGGGAGTGATAGAAAAAGATATTCCAAACGAGTTACTTGTAGTTTCTTCAAAACAACATAAAACAAACATTAATTTTTTGCCAAATTCTGGCCCCTTTTGAGTGACTAGTTACTTGGCTTTATCTGATGCTGTCCCATATACCTATAATTATGGCTGGTAAAAATTTGAAAATCTGCAAACTTAATCCAAGTGACTCATTTAGCCCACGCCAGTAACAAAGTTGCACTATTTATAAGCATCCCATTTCCAGTGACTCACGACATGATAAATCATATGGAAAAAGTGTTTATTAAATGTATTTCATAAACGACGATTGAATGTAAATTTTGTACCGGTTGCCAACGTCTGATTTGATGTAAAAAAAGCCGGGGCATGTCCTACACTAATTTATTTACAAAAAAGTATGCAAAGAGGTCACAAGTAATCATTCCACAAATAAAGACATGTCAGAGTTTTCCTCCAAGTCCAAGAGTGTTTCTCTTCTTGATTCTTATGTTTTCAAATATTGGTTTTAAGAATTCTAATGATGTGAGTGTAGGTGGCCAGCAACTTTCTCCAAGATGATTAGGAAATCAATTAACCCCTTTTACCACGTTATCTTTGAAATAATGGAAAACCCACGACTACCAGACGGTAGGATTATTTTCTGGGGGCAAACTACCATTTAACCGAGATTTAGAATTGTACAGCAGAAAGGACATACAGAATTATACGTAAAGTAAACGAAGAACTTGGATTACAAAGTGTAACAAATTGATACAAATACCTGGAAGTACCTTTAATGATAATACAGTTTAATTACAACGACATACAGATAGATATTTGAAATAACTGACTGTACACGTAACAAAACGTCCATCGCTAATTCATCTTTACATAAACAAACCGGATGTTCAGCGGTCACCAAAATCTGTCATAACTAGGTGGGATACATGGCCTGATGCAGCAATTTTTATGCAGAACATTACGATGAACTAAAGGAAATTTTCAACGATTTCAATGATTCTTATTCTGTGGCTGTATTGCAATGTCAAAAGATTTTTAAAAATTCGACTCCAACAATGAGCTGTCATCTATGAAGTCAATTTATTCTTTTGTTTTATAGCAATGCTTTAATTGCAACACACATCTTTGACTGGAGGAGACGGTTCAATTATTAAATTATTTTTAAGTAGAGTGTAGAAAAGTTCTGAAAACAGTAGAGAATAAGTTATATGCAAATTTTCGAATAATTTATACGCTAACGAAAGATTTTCTATTTTAAGAAAATGTTGAATCAATGTTTATGGACGACTTTAATTGAAGACTTAACACAAATCCAAATATTTTACAAAGTATGTAGCACGAATATTTTTATTTTTATACATACTTTTACGAATAGAACGCAAGGTTTCTTTATGGAAAATACTAATAAACATATTTTAAATGATTTCTGTGCCAAACGTTAATGATTGAAAATTTTTATTGTTCAATCATTTTCTCGTTCCATCTTCTATACCTATATACCTTGTATATACCTACATATTATGCCATGCCTACGAAACTATATTACGTTTTCTAATAAATTTAAGAAACTGTATTAAAAAGGATGCAATCAAGTGAAGCTATAAATATATGCAAACCCAAAATAACTACTCCTATGGCTTATACCACTCAAGGCATTGAATTATATGGAACGATTCGTATTAAAGTTCTCGCCTTTAGGCCTGAAGTGAAATGCCTCACTTTAAAAGAACACGGCGGATTCAAAGCCCTGAACGAGAAATCTCCCGTCCGTCTATTATGTCCTTTCGTTTTTGTGTTAAATAACATCATATAGGGAATTTGGTTAGACTCGCTGCAGTTTAATTGAAAATACTCGACGAGAAGTTTCTGTGTCTCTCATTTCAGACTTCTATAATGTGAATCGTTTTCTTTGTAGAGTTTAGACTGTCATTATTTTTCATACAACTCACATCCTTATCCGTACATCTGTACATCCTTGACAAGGTGATTATAAAGTTCATGTCAAATTTTATGAATTGTCACTTTAATAATGTAGTCATAAATTTACTTTGGCTACTTTTTACGTCTCTTTTGAAGTTATTGTCTCCATTTTACAATCATCTCTTACGTCAACATCAGTTGCACTACCTCGACGAAACCAAAAAGCAGAAACCTGTGTAAGTGGTTAGCTTCTCCTGCAATTCGGGCTGCTAATTCATAATTTTTTCTCTTGTACATGTTAAATAATCATTATTTTTCTTACATTATATATATTCCGAAAGTTTCGGTTTCGAATCCTTGTCGGAGTCGTAAACACCTTTTTGCTTATGAATTTCCTTGTGGTATATCAAAAAAGTTTTCTGCAATTTAGAATGTCTCGTAAACATAGTATCAAACATTTTAATTTTGAAATTTTCCTGAATCTCGTTGCGCATTTATTTTGATTTCGTTACGTGTCTTTTCCGCCCTTTGTATACAATATAGATTAATTTAAACTACTACTCAAGTTTCCTCATACAGCCCGAAACGGACCGAACAGAAGCAAATATTACCTACATTTCAAAAACACGAGTTATCGTAATTGGGTTATTTACACTAATGAAAACACCTTGTGACTTCAGACTTACTGCTTTTGTTCCCTGAAAACCACCATTAAACTTCCTGCAAAATATACGCCTCTCATCTGAGATGTAAACGTCGTCCATAAAGCCGAGTAATTTTTATAACGATCGGTATTTACGAAAACTAAAGACATTTAGGATAGCAGACACGTATCCGCAATCTCGCACAAAAAAATCTCGGCGAAAACCCATTGAAACGAAAAGTTCCTCATAAGTTCCAACCCGATATATGGCACGATTCTTTCCAGTTCACAGAATAAATCCCCGCTTCCCGTCTAAGATTAATTTAAGGGAGAAATCTGTCAGAAGAAAAAACTGTTTTTCTTTTTGTTTTTAGTTCGTCTGCGAAGAAGGGTGGAGGAAAGGAGAAGGAAGAAAATGGAGGGTAAGATCGCGCGCCCGGCTTAGTATAATACCTGAGGAATGATAATAAATGTCTGGCACAATCGCGTTTATTCGTAATCATCTATTCCTTTTTCTTTTTTTCTACTTGTAAAAAAGACGGTAGATGACAACGTACGAATCGGGTCGATACGCCCGCCGAATCAGAACTGATGACCGTGCGAGAAAGATGAATTATCTTCGTTTTAATACGAGCTATTTGTTGAAGACGATTAGCGTTTCGGCCCACGGCCATTACCCGTATTCACTCCGCAGCAAAACCCAACTTTCGGACAATGGGGAAGATGAGGCTTTTTCATACGGGAGCTTCCCGACCGGATCTCCATATATTCATTGACCATAAAGTCTTTTTTGCAGTTGTTATTTTTCACAAGTTGGGAAACAGCTATTACAAAGAACATCTCACGAGGAAACCTTTCCGCTGGCTCGGAGCGAAAAAAAAATCATTGGGGTATTTTTTCAGCCCATCGCTCACGCATAATACAATCCTTTCCATACATCACTCAAAATACGAGCGCTGGCCAAGATTAGTCGTCCATCATTCTGTCTGATCGCCCCGATCGTGAACCATTTTTAATGTGTTGTCGATTCGCGGGGCCACGCCATATTCTGGAAAACGTACGGGCAGAGCAAATCCAAAATTATATATATTGGATGCCGTTTATTTTCGCTGAGATTTATTTCTTCTGCAAGTAATCTCTTCCATTGATCTAATCAAAAGTGTCTTTAACAAATTCTTAAAATAATTCGATATGACCCAGGAGTCTAACATCATAATGATGAATTCCTACGCAAAACGTGTCATTATCCCAATGACATTTCGATAACGCAAAGCCTTACTCGTCTAGAACCGCATACCTTCGACTTCTGGGATTTAAGGGTTCTATTTGAAGCTTTACGTCGTAGTTCCAGTACACAAAATCGTTAATTTTTCGAAATCGATAACGAATTCGATGTAGTATTGAACGATGCCGCCGAATTGTCCATGGTGAAACCAGTTGCAACCAGGGAATGATCAAAACTTCTCAGTAACATTTTTGTGAATTTTAATTACATATTAAAAATGACTATCCGTATTACTCAATGTGGGTATGAAATGATGAGAATAACACTGTAAAACATTTTACTTTAAATTTCTACGTTATTGTCTCCTGCAATATATACACACCTCCTTAATTTAGTAACGCTACATCTACTCGAGGCCTCTGAACACCTTCATGATGCGTGACCCTTTTCCTTTAGCAACTTCAGCGTCTGAAATCTTGTCCCCTTTCATGCAGATTTGGCCTTGGAGAACACATAAAAGTCACTTGGTGCCAGGTGCAAACAATAAGGAGTATCTAAGTATTTAATGCTTGTTGTAATGAGGGGAGTTTTTTCGATATTCATGGGATTGTATACCACTGCATATATAAATCACCGACTTTTTTAATAGTTCTAGTAATTAGTACAGTGTTTTCGTCCTGTTAATGAATCTTGTATAGTTTTGGTGTCACGTTCTTATTGAATGATTGAAAACCGTTGATTTTTGTGGAAATAGGCTTGTCTGTAATATTAACACTGGTAATAATAGTGGTAGTAGTGCTTAAATCCCTTCGAATAAGATTGTTTACAAAAGACAAAGAAAAAATCAATTTTAAAAAAATATTTAGGGTAGGAGTTATCTATCAAAACTTGTTAAAGTAGTCATAAATTTTTTGCCCTGTGTGTTGGGTGAACAATTTTAATAACTTTTTTTAGCCCAAGAACCAAGTTAATTTTTGTTGTACCGTTTTGTGCCGACCACAAGTTCATATAACGTCCAGAGTTTTCTATACTAATCTAAAATGATAAAATTACCAAGAATTCTCAGGAGTTTAGTGTCTAGGAAACTAGAAAATTATTGTCAGTTTCTTGTTCAATTGTGAATTCCCGAAACTTATTACAATTTTTAAATGTAATGAAAATTTCATCTATGGAATTGAGAGGAATTGCATAAATGATATCGTCAAAAACTCGGTTAAGAATGGAACATCGAAAGTAAGGGATGGAATATATTCCTCCAGTAGATCATCCATATTGTGCTAAAATAGGGGAAATTTTTGCGCCCATTGGACTTCCAAAAACTTGTTTGTAGTATCTGTTATACTGGTACTGATAATGTACGAGTATTAAAGATGAAGTCAGTCGTTTTTACATAGATTGCAATGATTATGTTTTTTGATGATTATTGATGCTATGATTATTAATGCTATGACTAATTCAAAAGAGTTATTTGTGGAAAGAGACATAATATCCAAAACTGACCAAAACATAGCCTACAGGTATCTGGAAATCGTTGAATGAATTCCGCGAAATCAAAAGAATCGGCCATAAAAAACGCATTATCATAGTCGTTTACTTCTGTGAAGGTATGAGTGATAAAGGTGGTAAGTTTGACATTAGAAGCCTCATATGAAGAACTGTTAGGTCTAAGGGAAAGTGTGGGCTTATGTACTTTAGGAAGCACATAAAATTTAGCTATAACCCCATTATAATTCATCTTTAGCAGCAAATGTCGAAATTAAAACTTTATGCAATTTTCTTTTATGTTCTAGTGTTAATGTTGTTTCATTGATTTCTAATTACATTTTGAGGTTTTTATAAAAAAACTTTTTTTGATAAAATATTCTAAATATATTAAAGTTGCTTAGTGAATAATATGAATATGATATCTTAAAGGTTGTATTGAAAAATAAGTATTCACTTTACATTTTAGAAACAAAAAAAACCCCTGAGTATACAGTATGCATTACGATTTTACTGATTATTTGTAAATAATATTTACATATGAAGCGATTTCCTGAAAATGATTATTTAGTCCTCCATTATATTGAAGGTGTAAAAAGGCATAACGGAACATTAAAACTGTTAGCATATACTGTAATCAATCCAGAAAATATCATTTAAAAAACAGAACTGTATCATTTACATCGTAAGAAAATGTAGATCTCCAGTGATCACTAAATAAACACACAGTAGCACTATTGTACCATTTTGAGTTCCCCCTGGGACCCCTTAGAGTATTTCGTTTTTGATTAATAGTTTCCATAACATTATACTGCAATGTGCAATCTTATTGATAAAATCCATGTAATTTTTCCTTTATACTACTAATTTCCAAGATTCATTCGAAGTTACTTGGGCATTATTTTCCGTTTTAATATTTTAGAAAGGGTATCTTACTTTAAACTCTATTACCATGGCCCATTTTGCCCGATTTGAATTAAATACCCATGGCTTTTGGAAAAAGTATTAAAGTTCTTTCCTTACACAATATTAAGAAACTTTTAGAAGAATATTGTACTGAGACATTTGGTGTTCTCCTTCCTTACTAATACAGATAAACAGTTAAAAAGATTTTTGGTGTAGTTTCATATGGGTAAATGGGCTCGTGCAACGAGTAGTTGGGCAAGTTCACTGTTAGAAAACGGCTTGTTCACAAAATAGCGGTCTATATCTGCAGTCAGCTCCTTGAAACTACAGCAAGGATTGTTTTTAATTGTGTATCTTTTTAGTAAAGGAGGAAAACATCCAAAAAAGTTGAAGTTCAAAATAATTCTTTTCAAGATAAATTTTTCTTATCTAAAAAAGAATATTGGTTCATACAAAATCAATGCCCATTCCATACTCAATAGCTAAAGTAATTAATATGATATGCGATGCAAAAAATTGTACCCAGACACAATGGCCAGGCAGTAAATGAAGTATTTGAAATCTAGAGATCAAAAACTACCAGATTAACATTATTATATAAACAAACTGTGTCACTGACTTGATGTTCGTTTTCAATTTATGTCAAACATTAAAACTGTCGAGAACACTATTTCCCTTAGGTTTACATCGAAAAGAGCTTTTCTGCTGATGATTCCTTTAACCTCGCCATTTTATTCGAAGAACAACAGTTAAGATCTGCAAGCTGTCGTAGCGAATAAATATGCAGATGCTCTTCGACGCCACTTGGCACAATCCGTACCCGAGGAGACATGCAAAACAACTCGAAGAGGAAACGAATAAAAAAAACCAACAAATTACTTCCCGCCTGCCTCAAATCGTAAAAGCTCACCTCCGAGTAGCGGGCGCAAAACGAAATATTGAATAAAACAATAGCTAGAGGTGTATGAAAACTTTTTTATTAGCGTCCCAGTATTTTATTCAGATGGAAACTTTCCCTGCCTCCGAATGTATTTAATAGAACTCCAGAAAAGTTTGTCTTATAAATAAAGATTGACATTTTTATTAGGCCTTTCATTGTTGTTTTATTTTATCGTCAAAGTTTCAAGCCACCGCCTCCTTCCAGAGGAATGGGAACTTTTTGTCGGGACCCAGAAATGCAGCCACGACGGAATTATTGCCTCGAATTTTTTTCTTTTGGATACGTTCCTTTGAATTACAACACTTTGCGACAGTTGAGAAAAGACGAAGACATCGGGAAATACAAAATTTAAAGGTAAAAGTTCTACATGAACGTTAGCGCATTTATTTAAAGAGCAGGTAAAGTACTATAAAATATTATCCTATTTCTTTTAGTCTTTCACCAATTAAAATAGCTGAATGGAATGGAATGATCGTGCAGTATTTTCGTTAGCACGCCATATATTAGCATAGACTTATAGAAGAACCTTCTTGTCGTAGGGCTGACGTCGATTTCCGCGCTGCACTCGGAACGTTCTTCGTTGTTATTCCAAAGAGCGCCATTTCTATTCCGTTTTCGTACATCGAACGAATGTCAATCCCAGTTAGCGAGCTTTTCTGGAATTTTGAAATTAAACACGTCAACGATTTAAAGTTTTCACATTTCTAACCCGACCCGTCCCAGGTATTCTATTTCCTCTTCATATATCGCATATGTGTTTTTGTGTGTGTGTGTGTGTTTTTAAGGAGAAAAGAAATGCAAATAAGAACCATAACACAGTAGTTTAAAAGACATTACTGTGTGTGGACTCGGAGTATCGAAAACTCTCTAAAATTCCTGTTCCATTTTTCCTTACCTCAACATTCTCCCCAAGGACCGCGGATATTACTCCGCAAGATAACGCCCAGACACCTTCAATATTATATAATTCGTAACTGAAGATTGACTCTAAATTTGGTACTGGTTACTAACACCTAATTAGGTGTAGATAAAACCAAAACGTGACTTACACTAATTTATTTACATCTATTTACACACAAAATTGCCAAATATCGAGACGACAAATCCTTATTTCCGCAAAGCAGAAATTAAGAAGAGGTTCTAGAATTAAAGTGCGTCTTCTTCATGTTTTCTTATGTTGGTCTCCAGAATTATGAGGGTGTGAGTGGGGGTGGCCCGAAATTTTTTGCGGTAAGCACCCCTCTCATCATGTAATCTTTGAAATGTAGGAAAACCCACGAGCACGTGACGGTACAGATTTAGATAATCTTGGATTGTAAAATACAAAAGTTGACAAGATTTACCTTTAACGATAGTACAACTTAATTATCACGAAATACAGAAAAATGTTTACAATGTTTGGCTGTACACTTAATCGTATAGATCATCGCCTAACAATGTCCTCTTCTGTCCATCCCTTCGTTTCTTAAGTGTATGTATAGGTGAAAATGTACGTGTTAACACCTCTCCTCAGGGATGTTGGCAGGTGAAACATTGCGAGAAATTCCTCGTCGGTAGAGTGAGAAAGTATTACGAAAACTGATGATGCCTATATTTAACGCCCGTTGAAACATTTTAATACGAATTTGGTAATAAATGTATCAATGTGGAGAGTAATGTCGTAGTAATGAAAAAGGAACAACAAAATTGTTGGGGCAGAAGGACAGCAAAACTCGAGAAGTAGTTTAGAACCATGACATAAACATTCAACTTTTCTGTCAGCTGTTTTCGCGTCAGGAATTAAAGCTCCACCTCTCGCCTTATAGATAGTACATTAAAACGAGTTTTTCTCAGGAACCGCCTATGCTACCAGTTCCAGTGGCTCAATGGAAACTGAAATTTCTTCAAATTGATTCGAGAAAATGTTTCGTAAACGTTTTTTAAAAAGGATAGGATTCGAGATGCCAACTTTCTTATTTTATGATGAACATGATTATTAAAATAGCACTTGGGATTAAAATAGCACAATGAGATAAGAATACTGAAACTTCTCTCGCATATAAGACCCTTGTTGCAGCTTCTCGCTTCAGCTGTATTTAAACCTTTGAAGTATGTTTGGGACCAGAAACTTGTTACCAGGTAAAGAAAATATTAGTGCGTTGAAATCAACACAAACTTTTTAAATGTTTCATGAACAGGAGCTAATAAAATCTATGTCACACTTCCCCGAGTTTACCTTAACTTAGATTTTTTTTAGTTTAGTTGAAAGTTTGCTACTACTACTAGTGCAAGCTACAGCTACGAAGAGTTAATTAATTTAGTTTCGCTAAATTTAGTAAATTCTGCATCTACATAAAATCTGTAAATTCTACAAATGTGATGAATTGATGTTACTTCGAAATTTTCTGGTGAAACAAATAAATGCATAAATATTCTTTCCTTGCAATGCCAGTATTTAAAATAATCCCATACAAATTTATTAACATGACTACTCTTAGTCACTGTCACTACACAAGACACTTTTGCGGTTTCGGTAAACCCAAATCTGAATTCACGCCGGTTCGTGATTCTTTGTCGAAATTAACAACTTCCGCGCTTATCTCATTCGGTAAAAGTGATTTTAATTAACTTCCATGAGAGAGCCGAGTTCCGTAATAAATTTCGTTATTTAACTACCACCTGTTCCAACAGAAATCTTAGTTGCTCTCGTTTAAAAAGATGCAATGAGAGGCGATGATGAATTGATGTAAATTAAAAAGGGGCGCATTTATTAAAAGTCGAGTCGTTTCTGTATACGTAACGCAAGGACAATATTCAAATTAATCTGACATATTTAAACAAAACGAGCATAATTTACGATGCCATTAGTGCAGCTATATAACTGACTCGACTAGCACATTAAACACTAAAGTATGCATTTATTCGGTGGGCACCATAAAGGGCGTGCAGCAAAAGATGCTCGTTGGGATGTTATCTCTTGGAGAAACATTACACACATTATAATAAAGCCAACAGTGAAAGTTGTCTTTATTGTTACCTTGAAAGATTAAAATTAAGAATAGAAGTTGAAACTCTCGAAGTGATAGTTTGGACTGCACTTGGGGGAATTTGCCAGATGTTTTCAAGTATATTACTTATGGTGGAGGGGAGAATCAGACATGTGTTTCTCCTTCTTCTCTTTGCCTCATCCTCTAAGGACGTGGGCGATCGTAACTGCGCAATTAATTCTCTCAGCGGCGGTTTTAAGTGTCTGTATAGATGTTTGTCCTGTCTATTGTCGAATATTTCCGCCCCCTTTTTTTCTTTGAACTCTGCCCTCAATAACCAACTGTAGAACCCGATACTTGTCATTTCTCATAACGTGACCAAGGTAGCTAATTTTTCTTTGTTTCACAGTTGTGAGTACTCCATGTTCTAATTCATGCATTGCAATACTTCATTTGTGACGTGGCATGTCCACTAAATTCGAAGCATTCTCCGATAACGCCATATTGCAAACGCTTCCTGCTTTTTCTGAGATGGTTCCGTCAATGTCCACGTCTCTACGCCATAAAACAAAGTTGAAAATATATAGCATCTCAGAGTTCTTACTCTCAGCTGTAGACTGAGCCTTAGGTTGCAGAGAACTTTTTTAACGTTCATGAAAGAGGATTGAGCTTTCTTGATCTAGTTTCTACAGAGTGATCCCACTCGCCATTGAGGGTACAGCCTAGATATTGTATTCTTTGGACTCGTTCTATTGTATTGTTGCCCACTTTAATCACGACGTCTGTGTTTGTGTTTATTAAGATTGTCACAGTTTTGTTTTTGTTTTATATTGAGTTACATCCGGAACAACCTACATGCGTTTACTATTCTGTCTATAAATCTTTGTAGCCCACGTTCACCATCAGTGAGCACAACCGTGTCATCTGCATACCGTATATTATTAGTGAGTTTACCATTTATTTTAACCCCCTCGCCAACATCATCTGAAGCGATTTTAAATATTTCTTTTGAATACAAGTTGAACGATGTAGGGGACAGTATGCAGCCTTGCCAGACTCCTTATTTAATAGATATATTTTGGTAAAATTTTTCTTGCACTGTCACTTGGCGGATTGTAGTCAGTAGGTGTTTGAGATTATAAGAAATTTCCTTTCAATCGATGTTAGATTTCTTGAGGCACTTTTTTTCAGCAGTCAGTCAGAAAAATGGGATAATAATGATAATGGGATAGAAATACAAAAAATTTCACGTGTTGGCGGTGTTTGTTGTCACTATATATCAATGTATTATTATTATGATTTATACCGACAGAGAAATATTTTAAAAAACAAAAGGCCCGTGATAAAACAATAGCCACCTGCCTGTTCAATTCGAATCATTAATAGAGACATAAAGCGATATGTAAGCCATTTCGCATATGGTACAAATATAAAATACGTGCAGTACGTACACGCATAAGCACATGCATAAAAGGGAAAATAAATATTTTCGAGAAAATATCTTTTTTCGCCCAAAGTATTTCGTTCCCATTTCCAAAAGTATCTGCGATAAATGAACGCGCAAACATCGCGTACGTACTAGAGGAAGGGGTTACCAATTTCGAAGTTCTGTTTTTCACAAGATTGGTTTCAGTTTGGATGTTTCTGATCTGGCGGAAGGAAAAACGACGCACATTCGAAGGGACCGATCGGGGTCGGGCGACCATGAAGAGAGATTGTTTAAAAACCGGAAGTGTTCGGTAAGCCTGCTGGCTTTGATTTCAATTTTTGGTCGACCGATATCTCTGCACAAGGAAAACTGAACGTAGGAGAGTGAAGGAAAAAGTCCAAGAAATTCGAAGTTTCAATGTAAAAGACGTGCTGTGAGTGACGAGATCACTAGATTTTTATTAGAACGTTGCAGATATAAAATTTTGTTACTATTTAAATTTGCGCAATAAATAAAGGGCGTGGGCTATGGGGCTATGGGGTTTAGGTAACAACATAGAGTTGGATATGTACGTAGACTGTGTGCTTCTTACTTTTTTTAAAGTGATAACTTTTAGTACTGACGTGTATTTTAAACAAGTTGAAAATATAAAAGACAAGTTTACGCCAAACGGCATTTGGCCAATACGGTTAGGGTGAATTTATGTGGTACGAATCATGTATCTGCCTCGGTCTGGGATCGGTTTATTCTCATCCCCTTCCTCCACCCCTTCAGAACGTCCTTATACTAATTTGCATGTTAAACTTACGTAGGGATAACTACAATAGCACATCATCTTCTTCCTCTCCTTCTTCTATCAGTATATACATATCAAAATGAATGTGTAGGTACTGCGCCTAGGTTTCGCCGTACTTTGGCGAATCTTAACAGAATTCGTCATACCGTATGCTGCATACATATTCTTCGTGCACACGAATCACATTTCAGCACATTTTCCTGTCAAAAACGGAGCTCGAAGCACATAAGGAAGATGATATTTATAGGTTGCCTTCATATACGTGCATGAAACGATTTAAATGAGACAATCACTACAAATCACCCAATCTTATCTCGATATAATAACATTAAATCCGCCTTAAAGTAAGTGCAGACATTGTGGAAATTAGCGCTTACAAACACACAAACAAAAACTTGTATTGTATGTATAGATTCTGTATTGACATTAATGACAATCCTTTAGAACTGAATACGGTTTTAGCCCATCACGATTTCTTTAATATCTAGGCTATATAATATAGTATCATGAATATATGAATAACAAGAATTACCTATCACACTTTCACAAATGCTGAAATGAAGTTTAGAGTAAAAGATTGATCAACATCAAAAATTTTTCTCTCTAGATTTTTAAATTTTCTAACGTTTAGAACTACAATTTGAATGCCTTCAACTTCCATAAACCTTTTAGATTCATTTAGAAGGACATTTTGACTTTCACAATTTCAAAGGCAATTTTAGAGTTGATCATGATTCAAACTTTTCTTTGTTTGAAATTACAAGAAAAATATTATTGGAACCTAACCACTTAGGAAACATTTTGACTATATTTGTGGTCCTCTGGGAGTAAAACAATTTAGGTATAATAATTAAAACAAAGAGACCATGCATAAATCTTAAATTGAAACGAAATTAATTGGAACCTTGCAGTAAATGTTGCAGATACAACTTTCAAGCCTATTTATCCAAGTGGAAAAGGATAAAGCTTTCAAAATTTGAAAGCAACCTTTAGGACCTTCTACATTCAATG
Organism: Cryptocephalus primarius; assembly: GCA_963576515.1. Taxonomy (NCBI): domain Eukaryota; kingdom Metazoa; phylum Arthropoda; class Insecta; order Coleoptera; family Chrysomelidae; genus Cryptocephalus; species Cryptocephalus primarius. Next base: position 7,780,758 of record OY754947.1, read on the forward strand.
ATAAGGTACTTCTAGCGGCTTAACGTTTTAAAAGAAGCAGGAATTGCAATGCTAGATTATTTGTAGAGTATAAATTAAAAACAAATTTTTGGAACGTACTTAAACCCTCTTGATTTGATTTTGAAGCTATTATTGCCGTTTAAGGTTTCAAAAGAGCCTTTTAAACCTTTTACTGTATGTTTTTTTAATACTTTGAAGTTTAGACTAAAAATGGAAAAGTTTAGACATTTCGAAAACTTCCTAGTCAATTTTAAAATCATTCTTCTTCTCTTCCTCAAAAGGTACCACCTATACGAAAAAAATCCTTAAGAAACCAGTGACGTACCTACTAGTATACCTTTTGGGCGAATCGTACGGGCATTGGTCCCTGAAATGAGCCAAGGGGCGCAAAACAAATTAATATTTTATTTGACTTATGATTGACAAAATTACTGAACATAGGCCTGTTGTACAAAATCCGAAAATTCAGAGAAAGATGAATGAATTATATTTAAAGATCCTTGGGCTATATAATATTTAAGTATATAATTTATCCTTGACTATATCGTTTTTGTTGTTATATATTTTTTATAATAACAATTAGATAGTTATGTCCTATATAATTTTTTATGTTCTTCTCAATACATCTATTTCTTTTACACATTTTATATACCTATATAGTAGGGACATATATTCATTTAAATTTCTTAATATATCCATTATTTGTTTTTATTCAAGTACAATATTCGTAAGTAATAGATTTCCATTTTTTATATAATAATATAAGACAATATATAATAATAAGGTTCAGGTGTATAGCAATGTTCAATACATACATTTTTATTGTTATCAGTATTTAAACAAATAATTGTTAGTTTTGTGGGTATACGTCAATATACTGGAGGGTAAACCGTGTAGCTTTACCGATCAAAATCAGGTACGTTGCATCAATTAATCAACGGACAAATTAATCCACTACAAGGTAATAAATACAGAATTTCAACATTTATTTATGAATTCGAATTAATAACTTTACTCCAATCCATACAAATGTTATCGGTTACTATTAACCAAGCATAAGTGAAAAAAATTGTTAAGTATGTTCTATGAACTCAAGAAGGCACCATGACAGGGACCATTAAAAAAAAATTATTGGTGGAATCATTATTTTGAAACAATAAATGTTTGCTCTCTATCTGGTCCATCAACAACACCTAAACCATTGTTCCAAAAGCGTCCGTGACGAATGAAATTGTAAAACTTCCCTGTTTGGTATCAAAGAATCACTGGACTCCCGCTTTTATTAATTAACTTTTAGTCCGAAACACGAACAATACGTAACCGTTTAGTAGGCCTGGAGGAAGTTAACGGGAAAAAATCTAAAAATTCCTCGGCAGCTCGTACAAAAGGTGACCTGAGCTAAAATTAATTGCGCCCATTCATTTTTAATTCAGAAGGAAAGAGTTTAAGCTTCCTTCGTTGCGGTCCGGAGAGCATTCTAATTTCTCCCGACCCGGACCAGGCGTTTACGGTTTTACACATTTTCGAGGTTTCGAACGAACGCATCGAAAGTTCCCTGCTCAGTGAAGGGCGTTTTTTAAAAATCGGAGGCGATAAATCCGCCCCTCGACCTCCCATATTCGTTATTAAAAAGCGTGTTCACAAATCCGTCCTTTCGTTTACAGATACGAAGCGAACTTTAAAAAAGTGCCGGTGTCGGCCTGTAATTTCATAAAGCTGACAATTTCATTTTAACATGACCCTTTCGACATGTCGCCATAAACCTTGTTTTATTTACCGGATCCTACATTTCCCACATTTTTCATTCTGCACACATAAACACAGACGCACGCGTACACGTACACATTAACACTTCGCTGAAAGTCAACAATTTTAAATTATTATCATCGCCGTACCATTGTTAGTTTTAAAAGTAAGAGGAACCCGGAATGTTTTTCCACCCTCGGGAGTTTTATCGCTTGTTTCCAGTCGAGCCTTTTGGGAGGGCAGGAATCAGTGGCGAAATTAAAATCGCCAATGTTAGGTGTATATCAAGGGGATTGTTAAAAATTCATAGAACCGTAAAAGTCAGTTAAATAATGATACAACGAGTCACGAATGAAGTAAACATAATTGTTATAAGGTATATCATATTTTCTTGGTTATGACGTCTAAAAGATGTTTTCTATTCGGCTTCACCAGGGAATTATTTCATATGCGTTAGACATAGATATCAATATCGACAGCAATATATGGAAAAACTATAGGCATTTTTTTTTGTTATTTTGAAATAAAACATTAGTTTTCAACACAGAAAGGATTAAAGCTCTTTAGAATGGATCTTTCTGTCTGTCTCTTTATGGCATAATTTATAAACATTTCATTTCTTACTAATCAATAATATCTTAACTACTAGTGTAATATTTTTCTGTAGCAGCACCATTAACGATACTTGCAAATAATCAACATATATTGTAGTAGTAACTAGGGTTATACAATTTAGTAGCGCTCCACCCCATTCATGAAGAAGGTTTTGTTTTGGTTCAGAAGCATAGGAAATGAGTGGCAAACATAAATGAATTCTGAAAATTCAAATTTCTCAAGTGTTTGTTTACATAATAATATTCCATAATGGAGTTATTATGTTCCATAATGGAGTTCCATTATTATTAACTATTAATATTATTAATCATAAACATAAAAAGTGAATATGAGTTAATTATACTACTGAAGACTGTATTTAACCTCATTATTGTTTACTTAACGATATTCAAATGAGATCTCATACAAATGTAAATTTCCTAAGATAAGGTCCCATTCTCACATTCAACACGTGTCTCTATTTTCCATTCTTACTTTATAATGTTCGAGATTTTTCTAGAAGGCTGAAGAGGAATGTTCTGCAATTTTCATTCAATAAAACTATAGCTTTCCATTTTCGTTTCTCTATATTCTGATCCTCCTTTTGTAATGTTTTAGAATAGAAAATAATTCTAATAGAATTATCTATTTCTATAGAATTATCTACAGAATTTCTAATAGAATTCTAGAATAGAAAATTTTTGTGATAAAGTGCCTACTGTGGTTTATTGAAAAAAAAACAGTATCAATTATTGTATTAAATAAAAATAAAAGTGGTTTATCTGAGCGCTCCGGTTTCATTCCACACCCCATCACCGCAGCCCATGGGGATTGTATGATATGGGTAGCCCTCTATGCCCTTTAATGAAATAGGTTCAGATTTGGAACTGCAGGTTTTGGATTCGAGAATATGGTTTTAAAAAGAGGGAATAAAAGACAGAAGGTCCTGAATAGTTCAAGAATATTCAAGAGTATTATAACACTCCTTATATAATCGTTCTAAAGTTTCGACAATGATCCAGGATATTCCAGAATGTTTGAGAACGTCAAGCAACTCGAGCATTTTACAGCTTCGAGGGACTCCCTGTTCGGAGAGCATCGAGAATGTTTTAGAATGTTCTTGAACCAGCAAATCACTCACTAGAAATGTAATCTGGATATGATATGGATTAAACTAGCCATAGCCTTAAAACTGCTTCACTGATTGCAGATTACGCCAGCTAAACGTGACGCGTGTATGGCCCTTTTGGAGCAAGAAATCAGATTGTGTCTAGCTCCAAGCGAAGAAAGCACATCGGCCAGTAAGATGTGTAAATTAACGTTAAATACTCGTAACACCGATCTGAAAGGTTTTGTTTTTGGGCAGCAGATAGTCAGCAGAACCTTAGAATGTGTCCATCAAGTAAGCTATTTAAGATATTTGAAATTCTGTATTTGATAATTTACCTTTTTGGCCAGTTTTGGTGTTAGATACAGGTTGCAGGAAATTAATATAATTTTTTCTACCTAGTCCATCATCTATTACTACACTTTCCACAATTCACGTGATTTTTCTGTCCATTTGCCATATTTAATTCGTCATCCATGAGGTTTTGGAAAATAAACCGATTCACAGCAAATTTTGTACACTGGGGTTACAGTTAGATTTCAAAAATTCAAAATGAGGATCCAGTGTAGCAATGAGTACATCTGCAATTCGAATTCTTCATTTTTATATACTCAAATATCAGATAAATATTCCCAATAATCGGGGTAAGTAAGTCTTATTACCTGCTAACCGTAGACAGGTAACCCTTTACCTTCAGTCGAGGTTGGGCGAGAAGCCCGAGAGGATGCAAATTTCATTATCCCCAAACCGCTGACTTATAACTCTAAAGCCGAAAGTCTGAGGGAAAGTAAATTTCATTAGCCCCAAACCGGAGTCAGGTAACTCTAAAACCAAAAGTCAGAGAGGAGGCACGTTCCATCACCTCAAAACCATAAGAAAGTAACCCATAAACCAGAAGTTAAGGAAAGGCAAATTTTAGGCAAACTCTTAGAGTGCAAAGATCGTAGGAGAAAGCGAATTCTGTCGCACCGAAACTGTAGATGCCAGATGTGTAGTTTTAAATCCTTGAAACCGAAGAAAGGGGGTCCTTTAAAGAACATTCCAGAGTTCATTCAGAAAATAAAGAGTAGTACTAAGTGATGGAATAAGTAGAAAAAGTTACAAAAATTTTGTGCAGTCTTTATCGAACCTTAAAAATAGAATTAACAGCAATTGTCGGATACACACACTCAGATAGGTTAGAATCCTAACGTAGTTCGTGAGTTAGAGATTTATTTGTTTTAAAGAAACTGCCTGTTATTCTCACGTCGCACAACAAATTAATGACGAGTGACTCTTTGAAATGGATCAGCAAACTGATAGTAAGTGCTAATCCTTAGTGCTCAGTACGTTTCATAATTTTGTATTTGGGGGAGTTTTCTTCGTTATAGAAACTGCTTTTGATTGGTTTACAAGTGGGGCTGTAGACATTACCAAACTACCTTTCACCAAGTCAGGAACAAGTGTTAAAAGGTAGTCCCGAGTTGAGGAAAAATCCAATAGTTGACTATAGCGTCCTGACAGGACCACGGTCATAAGTAGTGACGTTTATAAACAACTTCCTAGTACAGTTACTGTTTCATTCTCACGTAGTCGAGGCAATAAACTAATTGGCAATGCATCTCGACTTTAGTAAAGTTAAAGATTTAACAATTATGGAAATAAAAAGAAGGGGATACGTCTCCTAATTGGTAAATTTTGTAAATCCTAACAAGATTTTGAAAATGACGTAAAGGCAATATAGTGTAACATTTTTTTACACAAAGGGGTTTAGTCTCCCAAAATTAACAGCTTTACACTCAAAGAGATTTTGCTCTACACTGATGTCAATATTAATATTTACAATCACATTAATAACTATTGTTTTTCACACAAAACAGCAACCCATTAAAGAGTATGTGTCACGATGATAACTTAATGAACATTTCCATGGAGCATTGTGCACCTGCCCCAGCATTCGCTCGAACCCAAAGGAAACTATGGTAAAACTTGTGAGAAGGCAGTACTGTAATGTCTTCCCTTCTCCGGACGATGCTTCTCTTCGCAAATTTCGCCACAGCTTGTCCACTGGGACAAGTTATCTGCTCCTTTTCAAACGAAGTACAGGTCGAAAATCCCGCCAGAGCTTGTCCACTCAGAGCCAGTTTTCCCTTCCTTTTCAGACCATGTTCACCTTCAGAAATTCCACCAGGACTTGTCCACCGAGAGCAGTTGTTTCCTCCTTTTCAGGCGAAGTTCACCTTCTCAAATTCCGCCAAAACTTATCCACCGAGAGCCAGTTGTCCTCTCCAGGCGATGTTCACCTCCAGGAATCTCGCCATAGTTGGTCTAAAAATCAAACAAAACACGCCAGTATCCTTGCCAAATCCATTTACAAGTAAATGTAAAAATGTGTACATGTATAGGTGTGTGATTAACTCCATTGAGCGAGTTTGACTGCAAATCCTGTACAAAAAATCATCAGCAGCAAATCGAAACTAAGCGGGCCAATCTCCTTTCTGACCATCAAAGACACGAATGGTGATTAATCCCAAACTATACTCCAGGAAGAAGGGGGACCTGTTTTTTGAAATCCTCGGCTGCTCCTGCTGTTACTGAAATCCCCAGCAACTGCTTCATGGCTCCAGACGCACGTGGTCAACCATCACCAATCCTTGTACTAAGATGAACAGCGCCCGTCTCCCAATACGAGTTACTAATGTGAGTATGAGTTTTTCTAAATCTAAACCTGTTTAGGTTAGCCTAAACCTTGGTGCTATAGTGGTGTGTATATGTGTAGCGGTACTTAGCTTCGGATTATGCACTTTTTACACACAAATTACACAAAGAGGTTCTACTCTTCTCTAAGGTCAACAATAGCAACATTTTTCAGGAGATGCACTAAGCGACGGCGTGAGTAATCCGTTGGTCTCACTTGCCTCACAACAACCACCATCCCATTACTTGTAGACCTGTGCAATCAATAAATTGCCTAATTATGGAAGCACAAAACTTAATTCGTTACACAAGCAATTGGGATATTCACAAGGCAGCATTTTGATATGTGTTATCAAGTCCATCCAATACTCATGTCGTATTGGCTTCACACGCAAAGAAATGAGCGCTACTTATTCCAGCTCAAATTTGTTTCCCAGGATTCAGGTTCTGGAATTTTGGTTTCCCCTTCCACACAAGATGACCTAACTGCAATAGAGTGGAAGGGAGCGATTTTCATGGAATTGAAAGAAAAACTGTCTTGCTCCTCCTTGAATGGAACTTTTACTTGCAGTGAAATCAAACGTACTATTTCTACTATGTACAGCAAGATGAATGTTAATGTCTTGTACAGTAATGAAAAGTTCCATCCACATTAACTTACCTAAAATGATATATCATTTTTCAAACAACTTTTGCATGGGAATGAAAAAAATAGTAATTATTATAGTATAATTGTAATAATGTGGGGTATGGTAATAATACAGAATCTAAATAATCATGAACTTTTTCGAAACTTCTTTTTACATTTTCAGTTACAAACTTCGTGGTGTTCTTCCAATATTGTTTATAATTAAAATTATCTCCCATAAATTTATTAATCGCTTATCATGTCCTCGTATTTTGCACCATTGTTCTGTTTTTCAACAAGTTTGAGAAATACTGCCACCGTTCCACCCGTAGTGTATAATTTTAAGTAAACTACTTTCAATAAAACTTGTCTCTCGTAATGTTTAACATGCGGTACTTATAAATTTATATTTTCTGTACATTAGAATTCGATTTCTACATTAGCCCAAATTATATTTCGAAAGCCTACGGTCTGTTGTAAAATAAAAATATAGAATATTTTTGTTAAGTGACGAAATTCAAATTTCTTTCTTCTTAGATGTAAGGTACAGAAATGATTGAAGTTAATATGATGAGATACATATAATCTAGTTGGCATCAGTTGATAGCTCTTTAGGGCAGTTAGTTTGACACCTACTAGAAAATTTATGGGAGGTAATATCGATGATAATTTTTAATAACTTACCTTACGAAGCTGCATGTACACCGACATAATTCGTTGTAAAGTAGCCTAACAAATCATTTTTCGTAGGTATTAAAAAGGTTAAAAGCATTTTTTTTGATGAGGCAATTTATACGAGCGCGCCTTGACTTGGAATGGATCATGCTACACTTATCCTTGTTGACTCCAATCTTGGAAAGCTCCCTTTCTCGAAAAATAAACGACTTTGGAAGATCTTTCACCCTAATCGGAACTTCTGAAGTGTACTAACTCCGTTTTATCTAATTGAGCGAAATCACTTATAAAAGAATCACGAAAAGTGAGTGAAATCATTCCCGTTCCTCACCTTTTCGTCTTATCGCTGTGTCAGCACGAAATGCGCCTCATTTAGTCATACTCGAATGGGATTCGACTTTATATTCGCGAAAATCCAATCTCCCGAAGAAAATCCACCAAAGACGAATAAAGTGATGAAAGATCTTATACTCCAGAGAAAATTAGTTTACATACCATTATCATAATGGAATTTTAAATAACTTTTCAGGAAACATATAATAATACTCTAGTAAGGTATATCACAGGGAAACCGAAAGTTGTCGGGCGAAACGAAGCGGAAGCTAATTTAAAAAGCATATATAACCTAATTTAACACCATTCTGCCGACCGTAATGGAATTTCGATAATATTAATTCTGGAGTTTAATTCTTCTGCGAACGCTGATGCGCTTCCAGAATCACGAAATGCCACCGCACAAGCGGTTATTTAAAATTCTAAATTTACCAACATCATTTGCATGGCGATGTACCTATATAAAAATTAATTGAAAGCGGCCACAGAACGCAGTACTGAAATAAACCCGAAAATCGCGTTCGCTATGAATTGGCAATTGGTGCAGCGAGGCTATATGCATTTTTTAATTTTCTTTCTTTGCGTCGCTCCTAATTTGCATATTTTTACATTTTGAACGGTTCATCACTCCTCAATGGCATTCTGTTGAATAGTAACCAAGAAAAACTCGAAACTTGCGACAGGATCGCACGTAATCTTAATTAGATAGTTGCGCGGGACAACTGCGACAAAAGGATTGAAATGATGTTTTCCTTGCTCCTACTTTTCATCGATATCATCAAAAACGAATTTAACCTAATTTCAATCATTCAAGACGAATTTAACCTAATTTCTCTTTGCATGATATTTCGATCATTATTGTCTCATTCAATCTCTTGTAGAGTCCTTTTTATGTCTATTGGGAAACCATTGAATTCTCTAGATTATTCGAGAAATATCTGCAGATACCGTTTCGATACCAATACTAATTTATAAATAGCTTTAGCAGTGCCCAGTGGACTTTTACAAATGTCGTTTGTTCTTCTATAAATACAATTTTGAAATGCATAGTTTTAATCAGAATATATATTTACATAAATATTTAATGTTTCGCATTTTATGGCTGCACATAAAATGCAATTTTAATAGTTAATCGCCAAATAATATAAATACATAAATAAAACGAATTACATTTTGTTATAAAGTGAATACATTTTAAAATTTAATTAACCGGCAGCACTAGTTTTGCGTAATACAACTTCGAATTTTAAATAGAAATAAATAGCCCAAACAGTCTTGTCTGTTTGTTATTGTCAGATCATCAGAATCTAGCAGCAACTATTTTGCACTCTTTATCGCTTTAGGGCATTACTCCCTTTTTGCCGATACAACTATTCCCTTATTGAAGGGTATAAATAAACTATTCCCTCTATTGAAGCTAAAAATTTTTGAAACAGTTAATATTTTGTTGCAATCTGATACAATATGTGTAAACTCTGAAAAAGCAATACATAAGCAGTATTCCATATTTGGCCAAATACGAAAATAGGTGGATGTCGCCTTCATTTACACCTGGCGTGGTACAAAAGAAAAGAAAAAAGGACGTTGGTTAAAATGTAGTCTTGGCCTAACATGTTTAAAACCCTTAAAAGTATAAGATTGTTTTGCGCTTGATTTAATATGTGTGAAACCACGCCGATTATTTAATACAAACATATATCGAAGATTGTGCTACTTTTCCTCCACATATATGGGCAGAAGAAAACCCTTCAGTTAAACACACAACAAATGCGTATGAGTCTTTTTACTACAATCTTTATAAATCGTTATATAACACACTTCGAAATATATAACACACTTAATAATTTTTACAGCTTTTATTAGTTGATGCTAACACACGTTTTATATATCTAGGTGCCAGATTTTATAAAATTATGTAGGCATACCATGTTACTATGTTTCTGGAGAAAGCTGCAACCTATCCAAACTTATTGTTACAAAATCATTTTTGAAATTAAAAAAATATTTGTTTTGATATAGCAAGTTTAACCAAATGTAAGTCTTCGGCGAAAACTCAGGACAAAGAAAAGATACAACAAAATGTACTAGACTGTACGAGTACTGAGGATATACCCAGTAATTAAAAAGATGCCGAAAGATCGAATATTTGTAAATTTTACTTTTTTCTTTTCCATTTTTTTTTTTCTTCATTAAGGTCTTTTCTTTCATCATTATGGTTTTCAAGTTTAAATTATACGTCAATTGTTGAATTAAATTTATGAAGTTTAAATCCTTCTTCAATTGTTATAAGGATTCTCATGGATTGAATGGCGTTGTTATTTATTAGATTTGTAATATTTATTTCAAGTGCTGCAAATCTTTACAGGGATGAATATATGTACGGATATTACAAATTAAATCGATTCATTTTGCTAATTGTATAATTTGTAGGATCTATAGTTTTATTAGTTGTTAGTCCTAATATAATTAGGATTTTATTGGGACTGGATGGACTGGGACTAATTTCCTATTGCTTGGTAATTTATTACCAAAATATTAAATCATTTAATGCTGGCATATTAACTGCTTTGACTAATCGTATTGGGGATGTGGCTTTATTAATAGCTATTGCATGAATAATAAATTTTGGAAGATGCAATTATTATGTTTATTTAGAAGTGTGTTTTTTATATAAAATATATATAATTTTTATATAAAAAGCGTTGGGTGAATAATTATTCTAGGGGCTATAACTAAAATATTAATAATTTCATTAGTTATATTAATTATTGGTTTATATGTTTTTATTTGTTTATTATTTCATTTTTACTTTCACTTAGTAATAATGTTAATAGGTCGTATTACTTACATTCTAGGCTGCGACTCTTTATCATATTTAATAATTATTCTGTCTTTATGAATTTGTGTTTTAATAATTTTAACAAGTGTAAAATTATTAAAGATAAACTTTTTTCCTATTGATTTAGATTTGTTTGTTTTTCGAAATTAGATTAATCCAAACATTATTACTTATTATTGGTTGGGGCTATCAGCCAGAACGGCTAGAAGCTGGCTTATACCTTTTATTTTATGCAATATTGTTTTCTTTGCCTATAATATTAGTAATTTTTTGTTATAAATAATGTAGGTACTCTTGATTATTATAAACTAGATTTTCAATTAAATATTTTTTTTTATTTCTATAAATATAGTTCTTTTGGTTAAAATGCCTATATTTTTTTTACATTTGTGACTTTCCAAAGCCAGTATTGAGGTTGATTTTTATTAATACTACTCAGTTTTTGCTGAAAAACGACGAAAAAATTTAAATCTAAAAATATCTCTTAACAAACTGACCAAGATTATAAATGGCACTGAAAGTTAAAATTCCTTTTATGTTTTGCTTACTTTTTCAACCTAGTTGCATTTATAACTGCATCAAGTTGTAGTTGGTAATTTGTTACACTTCACTCGCGTAAAGTACTGTAATACAAGCCATTATGTATAAATATTGTGTTGAGGTATTTACAATTCCTAAAAATTAAGGATAATTCCTAATTTAATGAAGAAAAGTAGGAGAACCTCTAATCTCTCAACATTTTTCCAACAGTCTATGAAGAGCGCTCAACGATACATTGCAAACATTCGTAGTAAACAAACACGTGTCTTATGTTCAGTGCATGAATTCTCAATATTTCCACATCGAGCAATCGTTACGTCGAAAATATTGTACGTTTTTCCCCGCCTACTTCGATTGTATAATCATCTTCGAAACACTCGACATCCTTATTTAGAGCGCGGGTTCGTGTTTCAATGAGAAAAATCGTCCGTTCGACTTTCGAAACATCCGAAGCCGTCGAGAAATTCGAGACCGACAGATCTCGCTTTCTGCACTTTCAGAGATTCTTTTCTTTCTATCGCTTTTATGTACTAATTCCTTTTCAGGAGATAAAAATTCAGTACAAAGAAGGACGCACAGGGAGAAAAAAGTCTATTCATTTGACCTTCCTCGTGCTTCGCCGATGCTCTGTATCTCAACGAGAAATTTTATTTTATAAAGCGCAGCCTTTGAAATTCATCACTGCATTTCCAACGATATTTCCTTTATTTTTTTTTTTTCAATTTACTGAGTAACCGCCATAAATACCCGATTAGAAGTGCTGTGGAACTTTTATTTTTCACTCCGCTTATATGTTCTTCGCTCCAACACTTTCTGCTTACCGTAAATATTTTTAGATATTGTCCTTGTCCACAAAACGTCATAATTCTCTGTATGTAATGCGATGTCTCAATAATTTGTGTAAGTGCGTTTTCATAACTCGTTTACACGACAAGCCATGACGATATTCGATCAGATATTTTATTCATGGCAGCTTATCAAAGATGACTCATTTTATTATATTTATTGTATGTAAGATGAAAGGCACTGAGTATACAAAGTATTGGAATTTTTTTAATTATTTCCTTATGAGCAGGTGTTCAACCTACTAACTAGGCACTAAAAGGCACTAGGTACACAAAGTATTGGAATTTTTTTAATTATTTTCTTATGAGATGTTCAACCCACTAACTAGGCCCTAAAAATACTAAAAGGCACTAGGTATACAAAGTATTGGAATTTTTTTAATTATTTTCTCATGAGCAGATGTTCAACCTACTAACGAATCTCACAGCAGTTATAAAATATTAAAATACGCCATTTTCATTGTGAAACCGCCTGAACGAATATTAATGTGACACCGTGGTCAAGTTTTAAAAGCAATGAACCAGAAGATCAGAATAATTTTAGTAGTAGCACATATAAATTAGTAACGTCAGAAAAGAACTTGAATTTACTTTGTTATCTCGATTTTGAGTGCCCATCTCAGAAGGATATAACGTGAAAAACTTATGGAGATAATGCAGGTGACATTGTCTGAATTGAATTTATAGATTGTCCACTCGAATAATGAGTATTTGATGAGGTAGCTGAGTATTAGAAAGAGATGAAGAATATCCATATTAAATTTTAGATTTTTAAGTCCTGCTATGTCAAAAATATGAGGAATGATTCACATGAAAATTTATTTGATTCGTGCATATATTTTTAGCTTTACTTGCATTATTTTAGGTCCTATTGTATTCAGTTTGGGCGGAAATAGTCTTTCCAAACTGTTCCTGATTCGAAATTATTGCACAACCGAAATTTGAGATTCTTCCAGTTATAAATCACTTGCGTTATCGCTATCGTAAATATTAGAATCATTATTAGCTTTTCTTGAAAATTTCAGTAAACATTACATGTGTTCATCGTACATGTTTTTTTCGCCCTTTCCCTTATTTGTTTTAGATATTTTGAAACGGTTGCGCTTTGATAGACGTGTACTACACATATCGACTAGTAATCCATAGGCATATTAAAGTAGGTGTTCATCTTGTGTGTTGTGCAATGTGGACTACTTTTCCAGAGAATATTCAGATCAAATGTCAGAACCCAAATAAAAATATAGATCGCAAACACATACAAATTCAAAATTTTCCTCATGGTGACTCAACGTATATCAATTATAAAAGAAATTAAATTATGTTACTAATTGTAGTTGATCCTGAATATTTATTTACATTTGTTGACACAGGAGCAAACTGTAGACATTGTAATTCCTCTATGTTATAAAACGTGCACTTTCGGAACTTAATTAAAAAGAACAAATATAAAATACGGCAATCAAACTGTATTTATACAGAAGGACTTATAGTTTTTTATGTTTTTGTTACTATAATGTATCCCATTGGGTGAAAATATTTTCGGTCATGCGCAGGACACGATATGAGTGTAAAGCAAATTTTTAGGTGCAAGTGCATTTTGCGTTATGAGTAACATCAATCAGTACCTATCAATGGTTATTGATTTATTGCCAAAATTTCTCAAAAGTATTGTGTGACAGTCAATAATATTGTAAGAAAACAAAATGCTTCTCAAGGTGGGTCAAAATCCTACCCTTATACACCGAATAAAATTCGCAAAGCCAAGAGGACGGGGAATTTGCCCATATATTTTCGAGTGTTTCTCGTCTGCTGAAGGCAGCATACCATGGAAACGTATAAAATATATTATCATATAATCTGCTTAATGCGTAGTGTTTCTCTACCCTAAATTTGGACTAAAAATAAATATTCTCGTAAATATTACACGCTCTACGTGTTTTCTTGTTTGAAATCGTCCACAAGAATTATCCTGTAACTGTTTATGTTCGTACTGTACGAGTTTTATCTCATATGCAAGGTTAACACACTAGTTCAATCGAAGCTACAATATCATACTTAAATGCCATACCGTAAGAAACATTTTGTTTTTCACACACTTTACACGCTCACGTGTTTCTCATAACTTCAGGTAGTAAGTATACAGATTTTGTCGTCCAAGACTTGACGGGAAACGATGAAATTCACGACATGTTCTTTATCCTGGATGATACTGTTACCGTCATCAGACAGCGGGAAAGCCTGCCATGTTTCGATATATTTTGCGTGCCCCGATACCATGTCTCCCGACAGCAACAATATCGTAACGTGCAATGTGAAAATGCACTTTCCACCAATGCCAATTCACCGTTCCTGACCCAGGAAAGGAGTAGTAATTTTATCTATCCCGTGTACTTTTCCTATGTGCAACAAACAACATTTCAAAAATGCAACAATAGCTTAACATTATTCAATCACAACTGGGTTTGTAACGATTTACAATAGTAGCAAATAACAAATCAACGTAACACAAAGGAAGAAAGGGACCCTTCGTTCTAATGCTTAAACGTGCGAAGTTCCATTGTAGAAACATACCAATATGAATCAAAAATTGAGAAATGAATTTGTGTTTCCTTCTCCCTAATGATTTTAAATTAGGATAATTTCGGAAAGATGGTATACAAATCTAAATACAGTCGAACCTCTATTCAACGAACCTCTATTTAACAAAATTCTCTATTTAGCGAAATTTTGGTTAGAACCGTGAATGTCCGATGTTATTTATTAATAAATTTCTCTCTATTTAGCGATGACAATCTCTATTTAACAAAGTACAGTTAGGGTTATACACCCATAGCAGGTACACGGTAGTCTGAATTTCAAGAAGGTTCACTCTTATCCTTTCCTAGATTTTTAATGCGGTCATTACGCGGTATTGCTGCCTGCATTTTTTCAGACTGTTTGTTTAAATCTTTAAATTAGTGCGAGGTATTTTTTGAAAACGCAGTATTATTTAAATGCGAAGCGCAATCAAAAATTACAGACTTCTTTAAGAATTCTTAAGTTAAGTCCACATCTGATGTTTTCGTGAGGACCTAATACGGCTTTTGTTTCTTTGTACATTATGTATAATAGCCCTGATAATAGTTTATATGTTTAATCATACATAATGCACGTTCTTGTAAATACATATTAGTTCATATATTACATGTATATATTATTATATATGTATTACGTTCATTAAACTTCACTTAAAACTACAACTTCAATTATTTAATCATTTTTTATGTCGATTAAACATACATCATTTATATATGTATATACGTTTAATACATAATAATTCGGTCCATATATATACCGAATTATTCTATATAACGAATTTTCTATATAACGAAGTTTTTTCAGCGGATTTAGGACTTCGTTAAATAGAGGTTCGACTGTATTTGAATCAAAGTGACCATGATATCGAAAGTGTACATGCGTCCTTCCTTTTTCTTATATAAGTATGATAGGAATTAGTTCTGGATTTAAAGTTTCTCGATCCCTTACCCATTATACCTGTTATTTGAGTTATAACAGCCTACCTTCTAAGTTAATGTGTCTAAAATAGTAGCCTTCTTTTAGTGTAGTGTAGCTGTCTTTATTGGTTTAAGTACAATTACAATATCTCTCTCCCGCTTTAATATTTCAAATAATTTAGGAGTTAAATACTGCTTAAATAGAAGACCTCATATATAGCATTTATATATACGAATAAGTCATTGCCTAAATTTCTGAATTTCCAGCACATCATCGCCAGATCTACTCAGTGACCGAGTACCCAAATGGAATTTTGGGGTTTATCAAATCTCCATACTCCTGTGAATGCTTAACCTAGGGTTATTCGACATCGTCTAATGAGTAATAACGATTATTCGTTAAAATGTTTTATAGGTAATAGATAAGGCAACTATTTAGAACGTTTCCTCCTTTAGCACGGCATTACAGATTTTATAACGTTTCCAGTAAATTCTTCTCAGTGAACAAAGTATTTATTGCGGACTTATTTATACCTCACCCTTAATTTTCGGAGAGATTGAAAATGAAATTTACACAAACCTTCATGGCTTTGTGTTTATTGTTACAGTTAAATGTAATGGATGTCGACTGAATAAAAATTTGGAGAAAAGTTAAACTCTTAAACTTTGTATTCTAACTGTGTATTCCATTCACAAAATTACGTTGCTTAAAAACTCTGTCAGTAAAATTTTGCAATACAAGTAACTACCCTGAGGTTTAAGGCTCCTACCCATATTGAATTGGGGTGTTGATGCCGCAATTTTAGTTGGAAGGTGTTCAAAATAACAATGAGTTTTAATTTAGATATTTAGAGTCTATTCTGAAATAGAGAAAATACTTACATCACTTTCACCATCCTTAATAACACTCACCTTAATTAATAAATATATAGATAATGGAATAACGTATGTTATTATGGTCGATTAAGGACTGAGTAACAGTGCTGGTAGATTTAATCTGTTTAGCTACTAGACAATTGGCAATGGGGGACAGATGGGAGAGAAATGACCAAAGGAAGAGGATTTGGGCCTAGGCTTTGGTTGAGAAGGGACCTAAATAACGAGTTAAATGATAAGTTGGAATTAATTTGAATTTATTTAGAAAAGTGGGGTCATGTCCACGTGAGCACTAGATATAACGATAATTACTTTAATGGTATTTGGTTATTATTTCAGTAGTTTTTAATAATGTGTTATTAACCTTTGATGTTCAGTAATGCTAAATTATTTAAGTAATGATTAGTGAAGATTAAGTTGATATTTGGTTTTGTTTATTCTGATCATTTAACTTGGTAATTTGTTCTAGTTCTACTGGTCATTAATTAATGCTTGTAGTAAATAAAAATGACAATAACAAACAGCAACAAATTTTCTAACTTCCTGGGACGTGTGGTTGGCTGGTAACACCTTAGATAGACTTCAGTTCTTAGCAGGGATAATTTTAGGTGATAGTTGATAGTGATAGTGATAGGTGATTGTCATACATTATATTTCATAATTTTTTTAATTCTCTAAAATAATGAGTTTTGCAACAAAATTGTCAATACCCAAACTGAAATATAAAAGTGCTTTCACGCCATTGTTTATAGATAGATATGTGATGATTACAGGTCATCATCTTCAAAGCCCAGAAATAAAGAAATAAAATGAAATTCCACTAAACCGTTGTCATCTGCCTGCGTTAGAGCAGGCTAACATTTTATTGTACCCAATTTATTACACCATTTCAATTACGAATTTTTGATGATGTATAAAAGAGATGATCCGTTCGGATATGATCATTTCCAGCTTTATAAGATGATGACCATCTCAGAAATAAAAGTACCGTGATTAATTCCAATGCTCTATAAATTTTATTTTTATTTGAGATATTTGACATAAACAAGGTGATAAAAAAGTTAAATAAAATCCTCTTGATGTGTTTGTGTCTTCTTACAACCTTCCAACGACCTCGCTTCGTTCACCCTTTTCCTGCTCCCATATACTTATTTTTTTGGCGATAGCTTAAACGTTTCGAAAAATTTTTTACGTCCATAAATACATTAAACGCGCTTGTCGTTGATTCTTCGTGTAGATCGTAAAAAAACCTGTTTATTGCGGGGAGCTTTTTTTATGGAGCGACTCGTAGGTACACATGGTTTGAAATTCAAGGAGAAAGTTCCCTCGTACGCTTTCACGCCTTAAAGTGGGACACAGAGTCTGGATTTGATTTAAGCTTCTGTTTTCTAAAGCTTATTTAATGTAAATCAAATCCGGCCGAGGGGTGGAATCTTGAATGTTTCCCTTTTTCCTTCTCAGTGAGAAATGCGTTAAAGAGATAAGAGGGAATAAATAACTTCTACGAAATGCAGAACTCCGGGCCGAAACGATTTTTGCCGAAAAGTAATGTTTACGAATCAGAGAAAGTTTAACTACTTCTGGAGTCAGCGGAAACTGAGAATTTTTATGATTAATGATGGATTTGCGAGGTCCCTACATGGATTACAAACTCGGGAAAGATTAAACGAACTCTTAAAATGATACCAGTAGAAGTTTCACGGAATCCGTGCTATCTCTGGAAATATGAAATATATTTAAAATTCAGGGGGAAACCGTAACACGTCTATTCTGCTTTAAAATATTTAGAAAACTAATCTAATTCCTACTTTTATGAAATAAAACACATAAAGAGAGAACAGAATAGATCCTTCTCGATTCCACAAGTCGCATACCACTATTGCTTTACCAGCAAAAGCGATTACTAACAAAGTCGAGTAATATAGCAAACAGTACAATGTTGAAAGTGATTTTTGTGCATATTTATACAGTAAACTAGCGAACTTGGCAGTGGTTGTCCTGCCCCAACATTGTCTTTCCTTTGGGTGGCATAATTGATTTCGACAATAAAACAAATATTTTAAGATCGTCACAATTATATTTCCCCCTCGTCCACTAATACGTGGCATTCTTCTATGTATGTATATATGTAAAACAACACCAAATTATTGAGCTGTACGTCATTGACGAATTATTTTCTTAACAAAGCCGGAATTCTTAACATTTGTTTGACTCACTAATTGGAGATGATTTTTAATTTATTATTATGATTATCTCATATTTTTTATTATCTAAATTAATTATGCCATCCAAACCAAAATCCATTTTTTTTTATTTAAAATTAATTTAGAGTTAATTGTAAAACGGAGCATTAAATTTGTTGAAATGTTTAATTTCCAAAAATTTTAATACAAATAAGATCAAAAGATCAAAACAATTTCTTGGAACCCTCTCGCAGCATCACTTACATGATCCAATTGTGAATCTAAACTATCCAGGAACCTATTCAAACACATACAAAACATTTGATAAGAATGGGTCCAGTTGTTTAAGAGTTCAGTGATATACACATGTACAGGAGAATTACACATTATATATATATATATATATATATATATATATATATATATATATGAACTATACTAGTATACTATATACTAAACTATAAAGGTAGGTCAACACCTTCAGAAAAGCAAACCCAATTGTTGTCTTCTCAAATTACGATGGGTTTTACTTCTATGCCAAAGTTACTAGAGCTTAGTATTACTTTTGAACAATCTCCTTGTGAACGGAGTATCCCGTATTGCTTCCCTGTTTTTCTTGAAATAGTAACAATATTAACAAATTTTACTAAGTAGCCTCATCACCTCCATAATCATTATTCGCATAGCCTAAGAGTATATGAGAATAATCGCATCTCTTGGATGTTAATTTAATCTCAACTGTACCTTTCATGTATCTTAGTAAATGTTTCAGACAATTTTACTTTGAAATAAGCTTAAAATATTTACATTAAGCAACTAATTAGATTTCGATAGGGTGCATTACAATATTAGTCAAAATTCAAAGTGACGTAATTTAATACGGTAGGCAAATGAAATTTGTGAAAGTTTCACTAGTGCGTAGAGAACTTTGATAATATAATTTTCAAGTAAACAATTACTCTAAAGTTGTCTTATCCTTAGTTCTTGTATTACTTTTCCACTAAAACAACAGAGTTTCAGTTAAATCAATCGCCCAAATAATATTATTTCATCAAGCAATATTTAATATTTGAGAGTTAAGCCCGCCGGACACGATACATTTTTTCGGTAGGTGATTGCATGGAAAAGGCATGGGGAGTCGCCTGCTCAGTTCTGTGGGTATTTTTATGCGAGTGCGTAGACACGGTAGCAAATCGCAAGGGTATTTTGTTGGCTATTATATGTATTGGATGGCAAACATACAAATTTTCGCCCCCTTCGAAAGGAAGGATCGCGAAATCATCAAAAACAACGGTTTGTTTATATTTGATCGTACTCATAACCATTCTCTCGTAACAAAATGCTCGTTGTTCATTGACCGGTCTTCAAATTCCCCGTGAAAACTTGCAGCAAAATAAACACACGCGCTACTCACGAAAATTTGCAGCAATTTCGCCCTTGTGAGGTTATTTTCCCCACCATCTTTTCCCATGCCTTTTCCCAGGCAATCACCCACCAAAAACTGCAAAAAACATATCAGATATGTTGATGAGCGTTTTATTTTCAATAATTTCTTCTTTGAATATTCGCATTGAAATTTTTTTTAGTAGTTTGTCTGTCGGTAAAAAATGAGACAAAGAACGTCATCCTTCATTTCTTTCTCCCATCACACCTACCAAGTAACTCCACCCTTTTCATCCACCTCGGTAGGGATGCGGACTCATAACCTTTGTACGTTGTATATTCGGTTCCAGAGGTGTTCATCTATCAATATTCATGAAACCTTAACATAGAAATAGAAAACACTACGAAAAACCAAAAAAATGCATCATTTTACTCAATTCAGCATATGAGTTTCGTAACTAACATTCGGGAAATTACAATTTACTAGTATAATTTATCAACAAAGGCCATTACAAACATATTTGAGTGACACAATTTGCCAACCGTGCCAATGTCGGCCGGCCAACAGTGCCGTATAATGCTTAAATTTTGTGTCTTTAATTATTAAATATGTAATTCCAAGACCAACAAATGCCAAATAGGTAAAACTTAATGCAATTAAAAGTATAATCTAATCGTAAAACGACGCGGAATAACTTAAGTTAAGATTAATGAGGCAACAAATTGAATTGAACCAGGCTGAGTTCATTTAAAGTACGAGACGACTGGAAATGTAAATTAAATATTGCTTAAAATTACGGAATTAAATTTTGACCACTAATTCAACACCAATTTAATACATAAAGCTGCGTGTGCGTGTGCATGCATGCGTGTGTGTGGGTATTAAGAACTTTGAAAATCATAAGTCCTAATATTGTTCAGAATCTAAAATTCAACAATTATATAGTTAAGGCATACACGCGGCTATTATTAAGAATCCTCTGAAAGCATTGTGAGCTAAGATTCTAATGATGCTAATAAAATATTTTTAAACGTTAAATTTCTTGAGAAGCTGTGTATTTCATTGGATGCTTTGATTTTCAGTTACTGTGATATACTTTACTTTCTATGTTTAGATTATCAAACTAAAAACACACTTCAAGTCACAAAAAACTAATCTGGTTGGATGGAGTTTTGCGTTCTTTTTACCCATCATACATTTATGTGATTTAAGCGTTCCCGCCCAATTTCCCGAATAGTAAATATCTCGAATATAATTTCCTCCAATAGACTTTCCCGAATTCTTTTTACGGAATCGGTAGTTCCCCAAGGTAGGGTAAAACAATTATTTTGCAATTCAAGTTTTTCGAAAAAGATATTTTTTTATATCATTGTACCTATTCAAGGAAATTTTAATCTTTTTTTTTCGGGAACATAGATTGTCGGGAAATAAAGCATTCGTGAAAATGACATTCGAAAAAATAGTCATTCGTGAAAATCGCATTCAAGAAAAGGGTCATGCAGGAAAATCGTACTCGATAGGCGCGATTCAAGAAAATCGTCGGTAATCTGATCTAAGTGGGTATGTTTAACTGAGAAACTCATTACTGATATAAATTCACTATATACCGTCACAGATGTAACGATTTTAAAATTGTTTTCCTTATCAATGCGTATATCTATATCATTTTCTTGATGATTGTTTTACAAATGGAAGCTCTTTCAAATACAGACTAAAATAAGAATATATATATATATATATATATATATATATATATATATATATATATATATATATAAGGAAGCAACGGACAAAACCTTCAACAGTTTGAAAAAGGCAATCGTCCAATGTTTCTGAACTGTAGCCTGTTCAAAAGAATTGAAATAAGCCATAATGAAGCTCACAATAACAAATGACACCACACAAGGGTCAAAGGCTGTCAGATTTCCATATTTATTTGAGGACACACATTTTGGGTCTCTATTATACAGGTACTTTGATTAGTATAGCGCTGGAATGTCCAATATTGCAAATCTTTTTGTGAGTGAAGAATTTTTGAGTTGTCAATGTATTCTAGGTTGGCTCATCAAAAAAATACAAGTCACTATATGTGTTCTAGCTATTTGTGTGATGCAGTCCACATTCACGAGTGTAACTAATTTTTTCGGAGAATTTTGAAGAATCGTGAGTGAAATTCAAGAAAAATTATGAGTCGGTGCTAAACTCTCAAACCGCCTCGACCCGGTAATCTCGTCGTTCTTCTTTCGGTTAGTATTCACGCCATTAAGTCGCAGATGGTTTGAAAAACATTTCTAAATAATTATCCTGGGGAACTCAGAATATACAAGTCAAAAGTGTAGATTGAGGGTAATAAGATATACAGCGACGTCGACACGGAGTTTGAATTTAAAACAGCTCAGGAACTGTTTTACTAGTGAGAAATACTTCTCATTCTTTTGTGTCATTCCAAGCAGATTAATTATATAAGTTTAAGCTCTACTCATCCTGATGTTCGTGTAGTTTTTCCCCATTTCCCGCTGTAAGAATTTACGTATAATAATCCTCCCCTTGTTACGCTTTAGCATAAAGTGAACGGAATAAACGATTGTGTACAACATCCATTTTAATTTCCATCCTTCATAAGGTCGGCGATGAATTCATTATCCGTGCTATACATAAGGTTTAATGGCCTATCTGATGGAGGAATCCTCCATAAAGTATCAACAATTGCCATAAAATAGACCTCGCCACTTTAAGGGCCCGACGTTAGGTATTCAGTTGAGGTGTCAAAGAGATCGCGACTTCATTATGCATGCAGTTGATAATGCTCGGTTAGCAAGGGGGGTTTTTTGGTTAATTCACTGAGGAGAGAAGTTCGCCAAGAATTCCAGAAAGCGCGCCAGTGTTTCGTTTCAATTATATCTACTTATGACGTTATGTGTATAAAATTCTATATGATCGGTAAAAACATGTTTAGTGACAAGTTAAAATTTTATAATGCTCAAGGGTTTTGCTGTAATTGGACTTAATATTTTTTACTCAAACGGGTATTTGAACAAAATTTTCGAAGTTTTGAAAATTGTTATTGAAGGTAATCCTGCTCCAAAATTACATCTCATAAAAAGGGGACATCCCATTCAAGAAGAAATCTCAAATCACTTATTGTTCAAAACAGTAGAGAACATGAATACGAAACGTATAGAAGTTATACGTGAACAAAACTGAAAAGTAAACTCACATTTCGTATAACACGTTTTGTTAACAGTTGCCATCTTTTAATGCTGTTACGTTATTGTTTTTAGGTTTGTGTACATTTAAAGTTTTAACGGTGCAAGAGTGGCGCGCTCTCTTAAAGTTGCTATTTAAAAAAATCAATAACAACTTCTAATCCACTCAATAAATCCAAGCCAAATTTGAACCACTAAAATTTCATACAAAGTCTCAGGGAAGTTGGACTTCGTAACAAATTAGTGTGATTTTTACAGTGTTACGTTTCTTTGAGGCAAACAATACTGTTTAAGTTCCCCGAAATGTTTTTTAAGCAAATATAATTTATGAACCCGATAAGTCTAGTTTAAACTTTCCAAGGATTATTTGAAAGAAAGACGAAACCGTGACTCAATTGGTGAGAATAAAAATTTACCAAATATACATTGATACAATGAAAAATGAGGGAAAAGTAAGAGAAGAAAATCTTAGAGAAGAACTTCGGTTTGAACTTTTGATGCGTCAATTTTAATAGAAGATTAATTAGTTTGACTATTTGTGTGTAATTCGAACAATTATTATGTGGCCTAGTTAAATCTCCAGAACTTAGGCATAAATATTAAGAGCACATAAAATAATTTTTGGAAATTATGTCAAAGGAATTGGTTTGACTTAAATTTGAAAGGCAAGGGAAGTAGCCCTAGAGGGATAAATTTGTGAGCGTCCGGAAGTGTGCGTCGCGACTTCGTGTGTGCGGCTTCCTGTCAAGTAAAGCAGGAGGGCAGGCAGCGGCTTTCCTGTTCCCGTGAGAGACCTTTCACTGCTTGAGGACAAAATCCTCCGCCTGACGTGGCGGTATTCCTCAGGCACTTCGACTGAAAGGGGGTTGACCTCCTGAATAAAGTGCAATGACGCGTATTAAAAAACTTGACCAGGTATGAATATTTTTTATGTCGACACGTGGTTTAAAAGGCTTTACTGATCAGTTTACGTTAGTCAGAAATTAGGGAAAGTATTCGCTGGATTTTGTTTTTCATTTAAATTATAGATAGCTTAAGTAGTGTGTCTGAGTGTTTTGTCTAATTTTAATTAATTATTAATTATTTTAATAATGCAGATTGAGATTTAATCAGTATTTAGATCACCAAAAACACAAAATTATTGCCTTACTATTTTCTTCAGCCACGAACTACTGTTTATATTAAAATAAAGGCACTTATAGCTCTATCTAGCTGAGGGAGATACTGTCACGTCGAAATACAATGAAAATGTTTTTGTTTCTGTGTCTAATTAGGAAATAAATAAAACACTCGCCTTGGACCAAAATCGCTTAGTACATTCAGTCGAAAAAAATGGAGGGAAAAGCCAAGCTGCATAAAAATCCTCAGTAATAATTAGTTTTAAGTAAGGGATGGAACACAGTGAACATCATACAAATTGCATCATTAAAAGATTGTACAAATATAAAATTGAATAAATATGTATATGAACATGGAATTATGCAAATGTGAATGTGTGAACGCATAGGATCGAGTATCAGGAGTTTCCTAGTATGAATGCCATTGTTAGTGTACACGATGGATTTTTTTGTGGTAAAAGTACGAAATTTGCTACTATATACATTGGTACAGGCAAAAGGGACTTTGACCTGTCTGCAAGCTTCAGTCCTTTTTCATTCTTCCCGGTGTTTCCATTTAGTTCAGTCTTTTATGGCATTATGGATCGTCATTCGGAAGACACCCAACATCGGTTTCGAGAAAAGATATTTCGGACCCCAGTTTAGTTTGCGTCTCGTTTCCTTGAGGAGAATTGCGACCATATTGCACTCTACAACGAGTTGCAATCTATCTATTGGGCTGTTAGAAGATCTCTGCTGTCGGAGCATATGCACCTTATAATTCGCTGTACATGGATTGCCAAAACATCTTGTATGCACACTGTAGAACGGGTCTAGAGATGTTCTTTGATTTTTCGATGGTACAATTATTCTCACCCAATATTCTTTGACCACAATTCTTTTTCTTGGACAGCACAGATGTTTAGGCTCGGAATCCTTCGACAGAATCTTGCTGGACAGTTTAATGTATAAATTTCCTAACTGATTCTCACATTTTCATGGTTGCACATTCCCGGTTAATGATTGTTCATTTTAATAAACTTCTTCATCTGGCATTGGGCTAAATATTTTGTTTAATTTTCTCTCTAGCTCTAAATAATAATTACACACGAAGCTCCATACCATAATGCTACCATAATGGTGGAAATATGTTTGTACTTTCACCAGAATACGCGTTATATAATAATTTCTTTACGGTTTATAAATAGATACATGTTTAAACCATTTGTGTTCTATACCTCTGAGCAGTGGTCGACTCGTCAAAAAAGAAATGTTGCAGAATTTAGTGCACCACTGAGCAATTAAATTTTGCATTAAACTGGATAAAAATTTGGAATGCGGAGGAATAATTCAGTATTGGTTCTTCCAACATAATTAACTAATATAAACAATAGGATACCATTTTCCTCTTTTACCGTGGTAATCACCCTCACTTAATATCAGTCCTTTTTTGCAGCAATATAAAATCCCACAGTTTATACTAATCGACCTTAATCACTCCCAAAATTGTTCCATTTTGTCTCTAAGCATTATTTTGGAAGAGACATCACCGTATTCTTTTTGAACTGTGAAGTTTACTGTAAGAACAAGAAGTTCTAATATTGTACCTACACAACTAATATAACACGTGACAAATATGACAGCCCCATATGGTTTGTGACCATTTGACCCAGAGATCAACAATTGATTACACCAACTATGGTGGTGAAATGGTAAAACCTCCAGCAATAGGCTCGGTTCACAAAACAGTTTACTCGCCCATTGGAGAGAAAATGTTCTTATCACGCCCCTAAACTTTTTCGCGATTTTTTTTGAGCACCGAAAAGCCCTGAAATCGATTTGTAAATTTAAAATTTGGGAGACATTTGGGATATTTGAGAGATAACTTCATCCGATTGGCGACAACGCCTCCCATTAGAAAATCAGATTCTTTTACCTGTGGCCTTGTTGCCGAACAAAATATCTGTCTTCAAATATATTTATAACTCGGAACGTATAACCTTTTGTGTTACAAATAATTTACATTTTGTTATCCTCGTAACAGACATGAAAACAACGCAATATGACGCCTTCGCCGTGTTTCAAACACATTGGCTTGAGCAATTTCCGCGATTGATCTTTATATCCTAACTTACTCAAAAGTGGCGCGCTTAAATAAGCAACTGATGGTATTTTAGTATATCTTTTGGATCATAATTTATGTTTATTGTAAAATAACATTTAATTTCAACCCCCACTGAATACCCCATCCGCCAAAGGCTCCAAAACCTTAATTGTAAAGGGACGGACGTCTGATTTGATTGAGTGTGTTCCATGCACACGCATCATACACATTCTTAATCTAAATCTGAAATATACAATATTTATTCATTATTTGTAGATTTAAAAAAAAGTGCATACAATAGTGTTCGTTATATGTAGTTCTATGCAGTAACATAACTATTGAAAATATTCACGAATTTTTTCTTTGTAATCAGCATGCTAGTAATGCTGCATAATATATTGATACCTGTACAATCTTAGTGATTTTGAGTGAGTTTCAAAAAGTGCATACAAAAGCGCATCTCATATGCAGACACAAAAATGCATAATGATCGAAAATATTTAAGGATGTTTGTTTGCCATCAGCATATCAGAAAATGCTTGCAACTGAATTTTCAAACGATTTAACCCGATTTTCGAAAAATTCTTAAAAATGTATTAAATGCAGTTTGAGCAAATTTAGAATGTAAGTAATATTATATCATGACGAGGGACTCCGAAAACCATATTATATAAATCTTTAGGGCGAATTTTAAATGTTTCCTGCGATGTTTCTAAGACGTTATGCTTAGCTTTTTGCATTTAGTATTGCAATTCTACCCGAGCACGCTGTAATCACATGTAGACTTTTTTCTCGTGCTTCCCCCAACATAATGCAATAAACCACAAACTGATCCGTGCTGAATTTAAAAATTTAATTATTCCGGGCTTTTTTGGTATAATTTGCCTGATCTAACATAAAGATTTCGAACATTTGGCGGCGGCGCGTTTAGTATTGTCGTTACACCATTTTAAAATCCCATCTGCTCATGAACCCTAATATGATAAATAAACTCCTTATTTAATATTTACTGTTTGTTACCGCCTACCCTACTATTGAAACCGGATCACTCACACTAACTAGGTACAGCAAGAAATTTTCATTACTATTATTTTCTTGAAGTTCTTTAGGTGCGTATTAATATTGTACATCACAAAGTCTTTTATCAAACGACGGTTTGTAAACTTTGAGCAAAGTATTGTCACGAACACGAGACTTCGACGACCACAAATAAAAAACAAAGATTTAGGACACGGCCGGAGGTCACGGTCAGT
This sequence comes from Cryptocephalus primarius, assembly GCA_963576515.1. Classification (NCBI taxonomy): domain Eukaryota; kingdom Metazoa; phylum Arthropoda; class Insecta; order Coleoptera; family Chrysomelidae; genus Cryptocephalus; species Cryptocephalus primarius. Next base: position 7,808,339 of record OY754947.1, read on the forward strand.
TCGTGTGAAGTACGACAAAAGAAAGCGAGAGTGTTTAACAAAACAAAGTATAAGCAAAACAAAAACCGAACATAAATAGAAGGAGGAAGTTAGTAGAGAGGAGCAGTGAGGTCCCGACGTACGAGCTTGGACAAGTGCTGTCCAAGGGACCGCCCGGAAGAGGGCCGTCCCTGAAGGGACCAGCCGGATGGCCGGTCGAAGAGAGCAGAAAGAGCCCCGAGCGGAGACTGTGCTGGTTCGTCGAAGTCTCCAGAACCCCAGCCGGACGCCCGAAGAAGAGCCTTCCAACTACCCTGTCAAGAGGCCCTCCGTTATGGAACCCCGAAAGTCCGAACGACCGGCAGCCCTGTAAGTTACCTTCCTTACCTCTCACGCTCCAGCCTTTTGGGATTCGCTGTGCCCCCCATCTTTCTTATTGTGATTTATTTTCGTTTTTGTGCCGACCTGACCCATTTTTTGATTCACCGGTTTTGGGGAATAAAGCCTTTTTCTCAGTTTTGTTTTAACCTGTTTTCGTCAATAGCAAGCTCTACCCCCTCAGCTACCAACCCCTTACCTCACGCAGCCGTGACCCAGGGAAAGACGTCCCGGCTCGTGACAGTATTTATTGTGACAATGTTAATTATTTTCATGTCGTTTAAGAGGTATCTCAATTAAATGGCATATAATTGATAAAAATTATTTACGGGCTTTGTACCTACAACAATTTCAGTTGTTTCAAAATAAATGAAATGAAAAGCACGAAGGCTGTTATTATCCTTGGGTTAAAATTAGAACATATTTGCACGAGGGGCGTAAGTTAACCCCCATTTCACAGACACGTCTAACCGAGAAATTGCGAAAACGACTCTGCCTAAGACCAAACTAACAAAGTTGTGTGCCCACACGCACAGGAAACATCCCCGCGTATAATCAGAAATGCAAATTACGGAACACATCGTCTCGTTTTGCGTACAGCACCAAAAAAATCTCCTCCGCGGCGGAACTCATTCGTTTGCATTGTTCGGATGTTGCGTGTCGGGCGTTTCGGAAAAATTTAGCCGGTACATTTCGGCTTATACGAGGAATTTAAATGGCGATCGCGCGCCCGAACGCCCGACGGAGACTAATCTTCGGCAGTATATTACCGTGTTGCTTACGCGAGGCGGCCGGTCACAGACAAATGGCCAGCTTCGTCAGAAAATCCAATCCGGAACAATGAAGCTTAAAAGCGAAAAGTTATTTTAAAAAAGTGGAGTTTGTTAGGCGCCATTCACCGACGGACCGCCTCTTCCGAACACGTCCGTCCGGAATTTTCCAGACGGATTTTCACGTGAGTTATAAATTCCAAGTCGTGGAATTTATTTTTAAAAACTAACTACACTTTACTTTAATATGAATTTTACTGGTATAATACTTATGATAATACAAATTGACGATAAGCTGGCTAAGACTGATACGTATAGTATGACAAACTGACCAAGACTGATACGTCTGCTACGATAATCTGACCAAGACTGGCTATGCGCCTCACAATACCTATATTTATATTCTTTTACAATGTTTAGGTAAGCAATTCTTATTTATTACAAGGGTCCATTGTTATATATTATAAGGGTTCATTGTTATGGGCTGACATAACTCCTCCCCCCGAAGTTTCGAGTTCCGGGCTACGAGGGCGGATGTCGAACATCTTCTAGTACTAGGGTTGTGGTGGCTTCTCGTCCTTTTTGGAGTCTTTTCTGAAGTCTTCTTCCTATTACAATCATCAGAGTTATGATGATAAATACGTATACGATGATGGTCCAGGCACTTGGGGTGTAAGTCATCGGTTCCTTGAGCACCGGGTCGTTCTTGATATATTCTTGTTTAATAACTTGGAGCTCATCCAGGTTGCTCCAAGTTAAGGGTGTAATTCGATTGGAGTGGAACGTCGCTGTTTGGATTCAAATTTGGAAGTAGGATGATCTGTCCGGAAGTTATATCTTCTTCGTTGATGATAAGTTTCTTTCTTGTCGAAAGTCGACATCCTAAGGGTATGTTGAAAATATATGTTCCTTTCAGTCGAACGATTTCCATCTGTCCTTGACAATGGAGTTGAATTACTTCTTCCTGGGGTAGAATAGCGATCCTACTGACTGCGCCAGTTATAAATTCCAAGTCGTGGAACTTATTTTTAAAAACTAACTACACTTTACTTTAATATGAATTTTACTGGTATAATACTTATGATAATACAAATTGACGATAAGCTGGCTAAGACTGATACGTATAGTATGACAAACTGACCAAGACTGATACGTCTGCTACGATAATCTGACCAAGACTGATACGTCTGCTACGATAATCTGACCAAGACTGGCTATGCGCCTCACAATACCTATATTTATATTCTTTTACAATGTTTAGGTAAGCAATTCTTATTTATTACAAGGGTCCATTGTTATATATTACTAGCGGACCCGGCGAACTTCGTATCGCCTAACAGTCGATTCTTTAATTTTTTATTTTTTTAAGTTAATAAGTCAACAATTACATTATGTCAAAAATTAAAAATTATAAAACTCACAAAATTCTTTTAATAGTCACTAAAAAATCACAATGAAAATCACAATTTCAGATTTCTTATTATGATACCTACTTATTATATTTGATTTTATTTTAATTATTCTAAATTAAGTTTCATTTTTATTGTAGTACTTTATGGTACACGATATTTTTTGTTTGATTGCCTGGCGCGTAAACAAACAGAGCAGATGGTTTTTCAACACGGGAACAGGCAACATACAATTGACCATGCGAGAAACATGGGTTTTCTAAATTAATACCACAAACACTTAATGACTGCCCCTTGGATTTGTTTATAGTCATAGCGAAAGCAAGCCGTACTGGAAACTGCAGTCGTTTAAACTCGAATGGTACGTCAGTCGGAATCATTAGGATGCGGGGTATCAGAACGTCTTCTCCTTTATACTTTCCTTTCAATATGATTGCTTCTATTACGTTATTCAGTAATTTTTTTATCGCTAATCGTGTGCCGTTACAAAGTCGCCGTTGGTTAATATTTCGCAACATTATAACTACAGATCCAACTTTTAATTGAAGATTGTGAGGCGGCAATCCTGGCAAATCTAGTGAGTTTAAAAATTCCGGTGGATAGTTCACGACATCATCATCATTAGTTGCCGTATCAATTGATTTATATGTCCTCATTTCGCCAGGAATGTCATCTTGAATTTTGAAATTTAATTCATTTACATCGGTGTTTTTGGCAGCCAGTATAGCTCGTTCGCTCAACCAATCATGGAATAAGTAATTTTGAGCAACATTTGGGAACACTTTGTGAATGAGTTCAGCTGTTGATTGCGTTAACTGACAAAAACTCTCAGGAAAGGTGATGCAGCCAGTCAGCACGTCTATAGGAAATTTGCCATTACCAATATCAATGAGTTGTTTAGAGAATATGTCTCCAGATTGATCATTTTGCAACATGACACGCATATTCTTGCTTAAATGTAATACCTTGACATGTTTCCACAAATTGGAGGACTTTAAACATGCATTCAGTTCATCAGCTTGCGTTGAACGTGGAACCACTGGCAATGTTTGGCGAAAATCTCCTGATAATAAAATCATTGCGCCACCAAATTGGTTTTGGTTGTTCCGTAGATCTTTTAAGGTTCTATCTAAAGCTTCTAAATATTTTTTATGCGCCATCGTGCATTCATCCCACACTATTAGTTTACATAACTGCAAAACCTTTGCCATTGCAGAATTCTTGGAAATGTTGATGTGTTTCCTTAATACGTTGTAATTGATTATTTCGACGATGTAAAACAATATCACGTGACTCCAAATTTTCTCCAACTACAACAATGGCAACTTCATCGATAGTAGGTGCATTAAAACGTCCTGCATGTTGGCCCATAGGAGTTTTATCTGCTCTGATAACAATTTTGTGATCATCAGATGGCATCATATCCATTGCACTTTTAAATAATATAATTAATTGATTGTGTTCGTGAAATAAGTTTTGTAATTGTTCAACTATTGACCTTTTTACTGAATTGTTATGTGCACAACGTAGATTGATTTCTTGTGGAGAATTGCCCATAAAATAAATTTGCAAAAACTTGTAGTCGCTATCTGGCACTGGTAACAAAGAACCTGCTCTGTGATATATTTGACCTTTTATCTGTAAAGGGAAAAAATGTATAGTAAAAATGTATATGGGCTACAATAGTTATGATTAATTAACATACAACTGCAAATACTATTACAAACCTTAAAAGTTGGCATAAAATTTTCCCGAACTACTTTTGATGCTCCAAATGAAGTCATTTGAAAGCAGTCGTTATATTGTTGAATATTCTTTAAAAAGTGTATTGAATCTGTTCCTATTCCTAAAACTAATGAGTACAATGGCTCTGGAGGTGGAAGCAATGGTATCAATTTCACCTTTCCATTTGCGCAACACAATCCATTGGCTTCATTTTTGTATTTCAATGCCTTACAATATTGGCAAACTGAGTTCATAGGTCCAATAGCAACACAGTTGTAGGCACTGTAATCAATTGACATATCGTAACAGAAAGCAGCTCGATTCAAACTTGCACCATTTTTAGTCGAATGTCGCGCTTCACGGGTCTGTCTTAAGCGAATTCTTTCACGTTCATTGCGATCTTCACGTTCCTGGGCAGTACGATTAGATTGATAATGCATTTGATTTGTTGCATTTCGGGTTCTCCTGCCTAAATTTGTCCGCCGCCTTATAGGAGGCATATTTAGTAAGTCACAAACACACAACACTTTTAGGTTTAGTAATATTATAGATGCACAGCAAAGAGATATTTACATTTCAATTGACATTTTACCACAGACAATATTGACAAATATTGACATTAATATTTATACGATACTAACGTCACTCAATTGTTTTGCCTTCCCGGAACCTCTCCACTAACACAAACTTTATCGTATGGTATTAAAGTTCAAATTGACTTTTAAGTATTGTCACAAATCTTTTGTATGGAAGTATAGAAAAGTATTATTTTTAAAATTTCTTTTTTTTGAATTTTTCTCTCCGTAAGAACCATCCTCGTACTTCAAGGAATATTTTAAAAAAAGAATTAGCGAAATCGGTCCAACCGTTCTCTAGTTTTGCGCTTAGCAAGACATTCAGCGACTCATTTTTATATTATAGATAAGGGTTCATTGTTATGGGCTGACATAACTCATGAATGACAGTCAGTGCTGTCTATTTTTATGAAAATGCTTAACGTTTCTTGCGAGAGTTTTTCTCTCTTAGTATTAAGGCGACGCGTGGCCGTGACAGGTGAACCTTAAAAGGATTTCTAACGGTTTCAATCAATTGGATCTGGGAGTTGGAGGAATTTGTCTCTGCTAAACAACAGTTGTTTGTGTCACTTTATATATTTTATTGCTTTACCCATATAAATTTCCAAGTATCGTTTAAAGTATCGTTGGAAAAAATTTCGTGATGCAGGATATAAACTGATAATTCTCTTGACGATTAGAGCCAAAAATAATTTTCATGCCAGAAAGTATTTCGCTCTTCAGATATATTTAATAAAACACGTGCTTTGTTTGATTCATGTGATAGGCTCATATATAAGAACGTCGAGGTAGTCCTCTAAAATATATTTCATCACCTGTTAACATATATTTTCCAAAATATTTCCCTCCTACTAATCACTAGCTGATAACGAAAAAGGAAATCTGATTTTAAGTTCTATAGGAAATGCATGATTTTGAAATACAAAATTACTTCTGGCATCTTTACATTGCGCATAATTTTGCCTTTAGTACTTATGCCAAATCAGTGCAAGACTGTTATGAAACACCACGGTTCATAAAGGGTAGAAAGTAACTGTGTAAAGGAAAATAAGAATTTTATTGCTTGTATGCAAACCACTTAAGCAGATCTCGAGACTTTAACCTACATAAATAAATTTTATTCATTTGTACGTAGTATTGGACCAGTTACTTCATCCCATAGTACTTAAAATCTATTGCATAGTTCTCGTCAATTTAATGGTACGAGCAGAAAGAATCAAAAACTAAGACGGAAGAACTTAGAAGAACTATTTCAAAAATTGATCAATCCTCTAACTGATGTTAGATATTTCCAGTTTTCCGACATGTTTCGACTAATATTGTTATCATATTACTTGCTTTATGATGAATTTAGTAAATACAAGTAAATTTAGATTGTTTTATGTTGTCTTGTGGTTTTTGACCGCTTCCAATTTATCATCGGAAAGAATTACAGAATCTTTGTTATTTCAAAAACTTAGTGAATTCTGAATTATAACCCTGTTTATTTAAAAGCATAGAATAATAACGATTCTCTAGATCCACAGATCTAAGAAAGACCTACTATTTTACTCGGCTGGGTACAAAAAATAGTCACTACGTTGCCTTGACCGAAAACTTTGTTTTTATATAGCTAATCAACATTCAAATTTGTATGAGGACCATAATCAGTAAAATACCTATTTCAAGGTGATATGTTTATTTCTCAGTATATCGCTGAATCATGAGTGCTCTACACAGGATTATCATCTCATGTGGTGGGGGTTAGTCTTCACTCGTCCCCATTGCATCCTTGAGCAGCGTCTAAGGCGCAACAAGGAAATGTAGTATTGCGAATTATACTTTCTTACCTGATCCTTTTGTATACATTATTCATGCCCAGATAGCTTTGGTCACAATTTTATTTACTGATTTCAGGACTATAAGGACAATTATGTGAGTATTCGTTCCCATACCACGCATGTGAGAAAGCAGTATGAGTAGGGGTAAGCCCACATGACTATTCCCATCAATATGAAAAAGTTTTTCGTTCAACTGGTCTGCGTGCTTTGCAAAATTACAATTACCAGTTAATTATCGGTTTTAGTTTTATTTCGAACATAAATACAATATATTGAACTTTGAGATTATATACGAAGATTCAAGGATAAAGGCGGGTAGTAATTGAAGATTTCACCACAGTTATTTTACGATATTAATTTAAATAATTTACACTCGTCCCAATTTTGTTTAGATAGGAAAACCTAAAACTAGGTACAGTATACGACTCAACTTTAATTTCAGTTATTTTTGATAAATAAACTATACACTCGTTCACTCGACAGAACCTCGCTATAAATATCCCTTTTAAACGAACAAAGATCCCTCCTCAGACGTTTATCTCATTAGTAAGTGTTTGCAAAACATTCTAACGTTTTCGGAATACGTAGAGAGGAAAAGATAAACAACTAAAAAGAAGGTTAAACCTGTGCCAGTGCTGAAAACAAATGTTCACGAAAGTGGAGGATATCTTCCCATCGATATGTGAATTTCCGCTATAGAAATTTCATATTTTCATAATCATGGAAACTTTTAACTTAAAAAGCAAAGACAATTGAGAAACTTTTGGCCGTTTGACTATGCTGCATATATTAGTTACTATTAAAAAGTTACTTTACTGTGAAAAAGTTATACACTTCACGTTTCTTACTTAGACTACTGCAAATTCTGCTATAACTTGATGTATGTTTAAAATACCGCGTAGTAAATGCTGCATTATAATAATGCCCAATACTAAGGTTTAACAAATTCATTGTGGACCCCAAATACTTTTTTAAGAATTATAAGCTCCCTGAAGAACCCCTTACCAAATCCCAATGAAACACAAGAAGTGAGTACAACTTTTAAAACTAATAACTTTTACGATAAGTCTATATGAGTTTATTTTTAAGAATATATGAAAAAAAATTTGGGGTCTTTAATATCTGTGTTGTAGAAGGTAATCGCAGTTATTATGTCATAAAATAAATCAATTGCTTCAATACCTGCATATGTGACTCGCCTACATTCGCGTGACTCGTTTACAAGTATGCTCGTTGCGAAGGTAAGATAAAGTTTTATCCATATTTTGGTAAAAATGCAGCCTTAAAATTTAATAAAGTATGCAAAGTAGATTTTAGATTTAGATTTAGAGAGAAACAGCAAAGATAGCTGTTTTTTTAACATAATGTCTGAATGGGAGTAAAATATGGATCTAACTGCAACTCTAATGCAATTTTGCACAAACTAGCTTGTATAAAAATGTAATTAGATGCTTCACATAAACGAAACCTGCTAAAATATTAAGTAATGTTAAGGTGGCGTAAACATACCTTAAAATTAATAGTGGAATTTACGTCATATTAGTTAATGAATTTATTTTAGCTAAAATATTTTGCTGTGATTACTAAGCACACATATCTATTTTTGAGTTTTGATGTTAAAGACTTATGAGCATGCTTTATGGAGAATATATTAATCTAAAGACGAGACAGGCATTTCTAGCTTAACACCTAATACTTTATACAAATTTTAGCTTAATGACTTAATTGAGTCTATTCTGATCGATAATCTTGTGTTACTTGTAGGTTTCTATTCATAAGAGGACGTGCTTTTTTATCGAAATAAGCATAAATAACCTGAATATGAACCTGAACCTAAATAAATATGAAACCTGTGTATTTAGACTTCTTACCTTTTGTGCTGTGGCTAAAAAAGCAACTCTGTTTCATAACTCTGCCCAAAACAAACCATGTTAGTTTGCTCTATTCGATAGGGTATATTGCGCTTTAGTTTAGAAGAAACTGAACTGCATGATTTGAAACCTATGGCTATGATCGGTAGCCTCTGTACTTGCACTTTAGAATTAGACCCTTAACAACAGACTGGATGATTTTGCTAATGTGTAGAACATGCAGAGGTGCGACCAGAGATGAGAGATTGTATATAGCAACTATAAATAGGATGTAATGGTTGTTTATTGATTTCCGCCTGTTTGACCTTAATTATAGAATTTTTGTCGATGTGGTGGAATGGTATCGATATCAGTGGTACCAGATCGCAGTCGAGGCGGATCTATAACAAAACCCGTGAGCATGGTGAAGCCAATTCGCTCACCTCCATTTTCTTACTCCGTCCCTTTCCCCTTCCTGTTTTTACTGTTTACCTGCTTTACCTTTAATAAAAGTAAAAGGATTTTGTAACAGCGTTCAGAACTTGTAACGAAAAGTAATAAAGAAAATCTCGCTGTAATAATGCTTCGGTATGTATATATTCAAGAGAGGTTAAAGTTGCTTAAGGATTTCTAATATTCTCAGCTCATCCAAGACTCTACGATCACATTATAACAGAAAACCAATAACATGGTCTACACCTTGCTAAAATAGAATGAAATTGTCTCAGATTCCACACCATCTTTGTTGATATATACTAGTACAGGGACGAAAAAGGAAGAATTACATATCTACGATGTCGTGAACAGAGGGGCGTTACATCCGCTACCATTCACCGGATCCCTTACCTAAAACCCACAACCGATAATAATGGACACTTTATTCAGCAAGAGACATAATCGCACAAAAAAGTTATTACGATCAGATTTTAGCTGTATAGCTTGCAGCGCTTCTGACTACCAAGTCGTAAACAAAGAGAGAAAGATGAGCAAATCGTCCACTTCTGTAAAGATTCAAAAACCCCATAAAGAGTACCCTTTTCCAGACCTCCAGTTATTAATAATTTAAATGCTGTATTCTGAAAAGTTCCCAGAAAACCAGTTCTCGTTAATAGATTCGCTCTTGCTGTTTCGTATGATTAATTTGGTGCCATGGACAAATTGAATAAATAGTTGCTTCCCCGATAGGAGCGATGGGACCTTGTCGTGGGCGAAATGGAAAGGCCAGGTAGGAAAGTATCGAACAGACCTGAACAGACCCTGGTGAGGGGCCCAAGTGGTAAGTTGGTCGCGAGCGAAGCCAGGCGTTCGGGCACGGATTCAGCGTAACAGCCTGATACCTGGGTAACCAGAAGCCGTCAACGAAAAGTATCAAATTACGGAGGATTCATCTTACGTTAAATAATTAGCCAGGAACAGAAGAAGGAAAAGTAGCCGGTCCAAAAACAGAACAGTAAAAGCTCCCTGAAGTGAGCCTGGAGAACTAAATTTTGGTCGTGGCCAGCTATCTTTCCCATTTATTGCTCCCGTCGGGGTCGACGGTGATAACCAGGACGTCTCGGTATCTCGGGAGCAGCGTTAGAGCTTAGGGCGATACGTCGCGGATACCATTATTGGAAGGAGAGGTATTGGTGTTAAGGATGAAAGTATCAAATTTTGTTCTGAACACATTTTTGTGTAAAAAATTACCTAAAATTGTAGTGTTTAAGACCTAATAATGCTATTCTAAATCTTTTCGTGTTATGCTGTGTTTAGTAAAATTAATTCTTAATTTGCTGAAATATATTTCAGTTTCCCACCACTGTTAGTCACGAGTGAAAAATATTTTACTCACAAAATTTATATATGGCTGATTTCATATATGTATAATTATAAAGATTAGATACAAAAGAGGTCGTGAGTCGGGCACACTCCCGTGCGCTTTAAGTCTAACGTCCCAGTTCTCGGGTTTCAAAATCCGAAAACAGATCTCCGACCTCCTTTGATCACCGAATGGGGATAAACAAGCCGCGGCGAAAATATTTACGGAGCGAATTTTTCAGAGATTTTCTCGCGCCGAGCAAACAAACCGCCCCCACCGCATCATAATTACCAGAGCTACATCCACGGTGGCGGATGGGAATTAAGGATCGGCGGAAAGGAGAAGAAGTCTCCCTGCAGCGATTTTATTGAGATACGTGGGATTGAACGTTCTCTGACGTCGAATTCCGACGACGAAGACGCCAGCCTTTGTACGTGAATACCTCCTCGCGGCGGGTAGGAATTACATCGGCGCCAACACCGGAGGATAATTTCGGAGACGTGGAAGTGTAAGCGCAAGATTGCCCCGGAATTGGATCTGCAACCCGTAGGAGCTTCTATTATAACTGCAGTTTCTTATCGCTGCACTTCACGGTGATCTTAGCTCTAAATGGCGATGATAGATTTAAAATTTAACCGTCACGGTTATGCCCCAGATACTCACAGATTTTTATTGATCGTTCCCTTGGAAGTTTAGTACTCTCGAAGAAAAGGCAGGTTACTTAAATTTTAATAGCGTTTAAATAGCGTTTCGATAACATATCGAGCATTTCTAATAGATTAAGCTGCAGAAGGTAATAAAGCTCAAAAAGAACGAGTGAAGAGCAGTCATATTGTTTCCCTGCAGCTCAACTGAACTTCTGCTTAAGGCATGAATTTATCGACCGATTTACGAAAGAAAACCCCGTCTTCCTCTCAACTTACTTAATTTCATCAATTTTTTAAGCTAGTTGCGAGTATCAAAACAATCATGGTATAATAACATAGATAACAACAATTTTAATACACATTGTTTTCATTTTAATCCTGACTTGTATTAGACTGTTCTGAAACTGGAAAGATTTGAGTGGATTTTGCTGTTTATCAGACTCTATACTGTGTATAAAACTCTAAACTCTATATTCCAGAAGTATGAAATCAAATCTATAATGGTTAAAATCTTGGCTAAGTGCCATGCCTTCCAGATTCATTGCAAGAAAATACCGACGAAAAATATTTTCATAAAATATTTCTAGTAATTTCGTGGTAATTGAGCACAAGACTTTCGAAATAATTTTTATGTGCTTCTAATACAATTCGAAGAAACTATTCATCAAAAAATTTCTAAAATGTTTTAGGAAGAATCCTCGATAAATAAAAATTACGGTTTATAAAATATTTCTGATATGCTTCATGTGTCTGTTAGCAAAACTTATAGGAAAAATTTCGAAAATGTTTCTGACAAGTTCTACAACTTGTCAAAATCTAAACTTTTGCAAAGTTTTAGATATGATTCTGCTTACTGCATTTGTGCGACTCTTGTACTTCGATTATATCATCACAACTGTTGAAAGTGTTATGAATTGACTTGTGCAATATTTAACGTCTAAAGAATCTAATCTGATCTTGTAGCAACTAAAACGTTCCCATGAAACCCATGGTTGGATTACCATTCTTTGGATTTATCGCAACCTAAAATTGAAACAGGCTGGATTTTTTTTTAAAAACACAATCATTCTTGGGGTTTCTCCCCTTAACTCAATCTTAGGTACAGGTATTTAGTGCCCATTTTTCCTTTTTTTTTGGAGAATAGTTCAAACAGCAAAACAAGCTCTGAACAAATCACAACAAACCTTATTCAAATTGATTAGTTTTTAAGTTATAGTGGAAGAGCAATTTGCATTGGTTTGGTTAACTAGGATGCGACACATATTTATTATTAATGGCGGTGATTCTTCAAATATATCCAATTAAAAATATGGAGTGCTGTCTAACCACAGTTCGCGAAAAATAGATTCATTACATTTGTTAATGGTTTATCTCGGTTATCTATTTTAAACGTTTGATCGAATATCCCTCAAGCGGCTCATCTAGCATTAGAAATGTTTACGTAATCGATAAGTACATGTCTAAGTGCCTAAGCGTTACATATTTCCCATCAAAATGACTGTTTTTCAATTTGGTACGACTTGATCGATCGTATAAACATTGCCAAAATAGTATACTACTGAATCACGATGAATATTTTCTAACGTCTTTGCTCAAATATTACAATGAAACGTTTGGCAATCAAACATTATTCGGTAAACATACAGGGTATTTGGTAAACATGCGGTATCCATCGAAATCCGGATAAATCGAAATTGAATAATTGCTTGGTGTAAATCAGTTAGAAAGGGATCTGGTGTATTCGGCACTCAATGATGAGAACACTGAATTTGTATCAAAGCTGGAGAAAGTAGTTTTGAACATTTATTGTAAGTTAGGCAACTGAAAATGTACCTTTTAATAATAAAATGTGGTTACTCTCGCAATTTTTGTCACGCTGTATCTTCGAAATGAAGCAGTTTTTCAAAAATCAAAGAACAAAATTTTCTTAGAATAGTCCAAGGAATAACTACTTAAATTTTTGCCGCGTGTTTACCAAACAACCTGTACATCATTTATTCTTAATAAAACCATTGCGAGGTTAAACATTTTAATGTGCATTTATTTTGATATGTAGAGCTTACTATCCTTGGATCGTTATATGTAACACAATTTTGTATTATTCAAAGTAACGGTAGAATAATTGTATTTCTCAATACCTCAATTATTTTAGCCGTTTGGATAATACTCATACGAAATTTTTAAAATTCATTCAGAACGTAATGTTAGGGATTAAATACTGACGACTGGACTTTTTACCAACATAGTTTACATGGCTGCAAATACACAAGGGATGCTTAGTGAAATACATTTTGACACTCAACTTATTGAATAATTATATATAAATAAGTTGAATCATTACAGTGTTCCTTCCTGCTTTAATACATCAAATAAATTATTCATCTCCAATATCAAAACCAAGCATCATATAAATTCCACTGTCTAAGGCTAAACGTAGACCGGGAAATAAAAAAAGGATACAGCTGGCCTGGATAGCCTTGGGCAATTTGAGAAACGATTTCAGGGGCCCATACAAACAAACTCTTAAAACAAAAGTCTTTAACTGATGCATATTACCGATACTCATCTACGCTTCCGAAACTTGGGTTTTCACGAAAACAAATATGGAAGACATAAAAGTTACGCAAAGGAAAAGGAAACAGCTGTAATGGGGATTCGACTACGGGATAGAAAAATAATCGTCTGGGCTCTGCTCAGAATATGAAAAGGGTAAATAATGTGTGGAGCAAAACTACGGAACGGAGGCCACGGGCAGACCAATAAGACAGAGGACCTCCCAGAGCAATATATACGAGGACAACGCCAAATTAGCGGAATTACGTGTATACTACAAAATCGATCGAGATGGAAAAATATTGGATAATATTCGTAGATATTTTGTTTTGCAGCATTGGCTGTACAACAAAGTATATTATCATTCCCTGTTTAAATTAAAAAAAACTTTAATAATCTTGTGAATGACGGTACAAATAGTGTATTACCTCAGAATTCTTCAACAACATGGCTCTTCATGAAAATGTGTAATCAAGCCTATTTCATCCTCTGCTTCTAAACATCCGGATGTGTGCTTTTTATTTTTAGAGGTGGAAACCACCCCTTTTAAATAAATTCTGATAATTATATATGTAAGCGTTTTATAACTTGAAATCCTATTTAAATGTGTAAAACAGACATTTTTTTACTAAGTTTCAACCTTTAGGAACTACCCATACAAAGAAAATGAGAGAAATAAATTAGTTTACAACATCTTTTAATGGTATGGTCTAGTTTTAATGAATTAAAATCTCAACTGATAATACTTCATTTAATGTTTGACATATTAACTAATGTGTTACATCGTTACAACCCTTAGAAGAGCCCCTAATGACGAAACGAAAAGAAAATTGAAACTGAGTTTACATTCATTAATACTTATGTGAATTAACACATATATACATATATCATGAATGAAGACTCATTTATTAGGGGATTGAATATATATATATATATATATATATATATATATATATATATATATATATATATATATATATATATATATATATATATATATGATAAAAGCTGTATATAGCATAAAGTACATAAAATAATTAGTTTGAAAACATTAATTATAATTATAGGGAATCGTCGGTTTAAAAATTATGGCCTTTTGAAAATGCGATTTTCCATAAGAGGTTGACACCGTGAAAATTAAAAACACCAAAAAAATCACCAATGGTCAATAAGAGATCGTAGATAACGATGTACGTATTCAATTTTCGCCTTTTCTTTTACTTTTTGAGAAAAAGATTATTTTTCTTCTAACCTCACTTTTCCGCGAACCGCTATTTCGTCCACTTCTAATCGATAAGGTCGATCGTCTAATCGCCGATCTAATCGATAATCGATCACATCATAAATGCTCCAAAATTGTCGAAATTAAATGTTCCAAAAATTTATATGGTTTTGGAAATGTGGTCCTTGAACTCAAATACAAGGTTTTAACGATAATATCTCGATTAATTCTCATCCTAGAAAAATAAAAGGTACACCAAAATGTTGATTTTTGGTGAAAAGAATCTTCTTGAACACAGTATTGAAACTAAAACAAAATAAATTTTTAGTGCATTGCGTCCAAATAAAATTTTTGCGGTGAAAGTCATAGGTGTCAATGTTAATTTTTCTGCGAAAAAGCGAAATAACCATTTAATTTTCATCATAGCTCCGTTACTTTTTATGCTTTTACTCAAGCCCAATTTGGAAATCTTTCCGGGCAATTCAAAAACGGCTATATAAGCTTACCTCAGAAAGTTGTCAGTTAACATTTACTTTATTAGGCCACGACTCGTTTTATGTACCAGTTGGTAAAATGAGCAGAAAACAATTGCTTCGTCATTTCACCAACGTTATTTCTGTTCATATTCAATTTTTGATGTAAGCTAATGTTTTTTCGTCATTCACAAAAAAGGAGGGAAGACATGCATATTTTGAATAGAAAAGTCATGTTTTTTCAATCCGAAATAACTGAAAAAATATTAGCTACACGAAATATTTTTTAGTACACTTTTTGCTAAGAAATTACTTCTCCGATTCCTACTGTCATCTTTTATATGAAACTTTCATTTCCCCGGAAGGAGTGGCATTTACTTTAAGGTACAAGCCCAATTTTGTTGCCTGAGGAATTCCCCAACGACTGTTCAAATTTCAGGTGAATCCGTTTTGCCCGAAATAATTCTGAGCAAGAAACAAA
The DNA here is from genome assembly GCA_963576515.1 of Cryptocephalus primarius. Taxonomy (NCBI): domain Eukaryota; kingdom Metazoa; phylum Arthropoda; class Insecta; order Coleoptera; family Chrysomelidae; genus Cryptocephalus; species Cryptocephalus primarius. The sequence continues at coordinate 7,824,019 of OY754947.1, forward strand.
GGGAATTCCTTGTTTTTTTCTACCTTGTCGAAAGTAACGATTACGTTCTCACCTTTCGATTCATGTATATAAAGTCATACTATTTATTAGTAAAGTAAAAGTACTATTTAAAAGTAAGAGGGAATTTCATCATTTTAATTCTTGCCGTCGTCCGCCGTGCGTTCCCTGCTTGTGGCGCTCGTATCGTCTGCTAGACCACGCGGCTCAAGTGACAGGGGATGATAGGGGCAGATTTTATCTTTCACATGAACTTTGAATCATGAGAAAATGTGCATTTTTAACCAAGTTATTGGACAATTTGTCCGCCCGGGCATGCGTAAATTCCCGCAGCGTGCTCTCTGATACCCAGCTCGAGAGCTCAAAATTCTGGGTGCGCTTGGACTTGTTTATCTCGGGAACGATCAATTTTCCGAAAAAAATGATAAGGACCATTTTTGTAGAGAATGAACGGATCTTCATCTTTTGTTTGAACAAAAAGTCTCTGGTTGTCATATTTTAGGAGATATTGGCCGAAAACCCCATTTTCCAGGCTTTGGGGGTCATTTTCAGGCCCCTACGGGCACTTTATTGTTGTAGACGTTGGCTCATTTTAAATGATTTGTAATTATCTCTTATTACTGGCGGTATAAAAAAATCAGCTAATATTGAAGAACTTTGCCTTTTTTTCCTCCTTCATTTACTGGACTAACATTCAATTTTGGCTTTTAGATGTCGAATCTATATATAACATTTATGTTTCCTGTTTCATTTCCAATGATCGATAAATAAATAATTTCCATACATTCTTTCATTGAAAGTTTGTCTAATAATATACCACCGTTTTTAAATTGGATAAGGAACGGTTAATTTAAATTTTTTTGTTGGAAACGTCGGGTATAAAAATTCTTTTGATTACTTTTTCCGTCAGCATTTCATTCCGCTGACGCTTTGAAAGCATTCCTTCCCACACGCAACCAAATTAAGATATTAGTCCGATCCGAAACACCTCCAGCTCCAACTACATTTAAAAGTATTTCAGACTACTGCTTAATTAAATTAGTCCTCGCTCTAAGCCCTATTAATCATCCGGGAATCCTCGTTTAAGGTACTGAAATTGATCTGAACTCCTCCATTACCTTCCGGATTCCGCAACTAGAAATGTTATATACCAGCGCGTGACCCTCCGTCGATACCTCCATTACAAATTGTATTGACACAGCGATCAGGTCGCTTTTAGCCCCCTCCCGAAAGATACATGGATGTCGCTTTACGTCGACGCCGATATGAATACTGATAAAGTGGGTGTGATAAGCTTTATGCATTTAGCGTTTGTAGGGAGAGGTCGACACGAGAGATCGCAGATAGAGAGATCGATGTTTTTTGCGACTTTTCACATGCGGAAAAGGTCGGTATACCGAATTAGGATCTCTTATATATGTATTTGGCTTTTGTGGGCGAGGGTGTTTTTTTTCCGACCGTGATATTAATTTGAAGATTTCAAAGGGAAAATTGTTGATTGGAATTCGCCAGAACCATACGGTCTTCTTTTACAATATCCTCAAAAATCTAATCCACGTTTATCCGATATCCTTGTATATTCGATTAACAACCATTCATTAAATTTGATAACAAACTTCTTAACACTTCCACTCAATTAATTATAAATTTTAAATGGACTATATTAGTGGCTCGAAATAAAATTATTACCCCATGTGTGACGATCAATTTTCCTATAAAAAATCACCAACAAATTACCGACAGCAGTAGGACATCTTAAAATATTCTTTAGCATTTATTGTGTTTAGATCTGATAAAGTTGTTTGGAATATTTTTATCTCCAACAAAAATACATTGTCGACGATGCAATACTACTACTGCCTCGAAACCTGCCATATAATTTATGAAGGTATTAAAGCAAAATGCAATTATTTTATGTATGAGTTTTCATGGTTCAAAGCTGAATTCTGAAATATTTGGAAGTCACATCAGTTGGTCGAAATATTCGATGACAAATGAGAGCGACTCCGCTTAACTGGCCATTTTTTACATCAATATTGAAAGTAGCTGGTTTGTAACTTGTCTGCCTATTTTTGGCCTATTTTAATTAATAGTATCGTCTATTCACCATCCACTAAAAATATTTACACTCGATTGGAATACTTCATTAATAAATACCTCATTAGAAGCTAAGAAAAAAAGATAGCTCACGAAGTACACCTCTATCCTCCTGATATCTATACTCAACTGCTGATGGATATAGGTAGTGCAATAAGAGCCCTTTGAAAATTATGACAGTAATATCCACTAAACCTTTTATTAATGACAGAGCGATTTTAAGTATATTTTAATTTTTTAAACATATACATTTCAAACATAAAATAATCCTTGATTAATAGTACTTTCCATAATGGCATCGTATTGTACTGAAAGATGTTACATAATCGTACTGGCTCATTAGATTACTATATAAAATTTGTTTTCAGATGAAGAAACTTTTCAAGCTCTATATCTATTATAACCGCCATTTTTGTGAGAAATTCAAAATGAACAATTGTTTTGTACACTACAATATATGTACACAGTTTATTACTTACAGAAACGGTTGGAAAACTTTATGAGGAAGGGGAAATCAAAATTATCATCTCTTACGAAACATACAAAATAAATTATAATTTCGTACGATGGAGTTCTATTAAGAAGATCACGGTGCGAGGATTAATATTTCCAAATTAAATTAATGTTTCTCGACCTGTCAAAGTAAAGTTGATAAATTTAAGCAAAACATTAATGATCAATACCAATAATCCCGTTAAAGGAGTGCACAAAAAAATCCGGAAAACTTTAATCCATAAACGTTGCAGATTGTGAAAGCTACACTCTAAAACATATTTTGATATATTTTGGACTGTGTAAGAAATAAACCAGTAGGATTACGTACACCAACGGTCGTCAAGGTATTTAAAATATCCATGAATATGCCCTGTACGATAGGACGAAACGTTGGACTAGATTAAAAGATTTCTATTCGTTTCATTCGAGGAACATAAAGGGATTATCCATCCCATTAAACCGAGAACATTTCAGTAACACAGTTATCATCAATTCCTGTGAAATAAAACTGAATTGTGCAGTATAGCGTTGTATCATTATATTTAATAAAGTATTGTTACGTTCGTGGATCCTAAATAATTAATAACCCTAACTATGACTAATTAATCGTAATTTATTTAGCTAACACTAACAGTATACCGACGTATCCTAATACATTTAAACTTAAATTTATATCCGATGGGTTCTTACGACGGATGTCAGCTTGATCACATGAACATCTGTGCGTTTCGACTACCCGCTTATCTCTCGGTCGCCTTTTGATATCAAAGGGTGTTACTTCCAAATTTCTTCTGGAACAATTAAACAATTCTCGGAATCGCCCGGCGTCGCATCGTCGGAAGAAACATCGAGATTGTTCCAGTAACTTCGACTGCCGATAAGGAGTGGAAGATTCGTTACAATACAAAAAACTTAACATTCGTCTCGATTTGATTGTGGGGGGTCACAGTCATGGCTAACTGAACTGGCTCTCTCTCTCTCTCTCTCTCTCTCTCTCTCTCTCTCTCTCTCTCTATATATATATATATATATATATATATATATATATATATATATATATATAATACATTTGCATTAATTATAAAAGAACGTATAAATATAATTTTATTCCTAAAGGGCGCATTCCTTTTTTCTACTGGTATATTAACAATAATATTATACCACACCTAACAATGAAATGGCATTTATTCAGGAAAAATTATTGTCACTAAATATTGCTATAAAGAATATGTCGTATCATTTCAATAATACTCGCTGTTTATAGTAAATATAAAATAAAAGAATACAGCACGCCTATGGAAGCGGTTTCTGGCCTTTGTATTTTGTTAACATGGCTATTAAATTTTATTGCTTTGTTTCAACTGGATCAATTGCGACTGGAAGGACCTTATGTATTTACTTGGTACTTTATTTAAAAATAGCCACTGGTAACTTTCAATTGCCCCATAGCAACCATACGTATTTGCAACATTTAGGAAAATTTTTCCCTAATTTATTACGACTAATTTGCCCCCACAGAATGTTGAGCCGTGTACTATTATGTGCGCGTGAGGAATAAGTATCGTATGCGCATTGGAAAAACTTAATGATCAAAGTGTCGCCTCATGAGTGATCCAACTGTTTCTATAAGCAGTAAACTACATGTATAAGTACCCTTCATAATTAGATTTTACATTAGTTTGCCTGTATCCATGTATAGGATATATATACAAGTACCCATTTGTTTTGTTTCATTGTGGCGTTAGCCTGTAAGAAGTATCTGTCATACCATTCGTCAATAAAACTAATTTTAACTACGATACTTTTCTAACTTCAATTCAAATATTTCAAGTTATTTTTGACAACCTCAAATCACAAAATTTGAAAAAAATAATAAAAAGATAATAAAATATGACAATTATTCATCAGAATATTAAAAATGATTGGTATTATGCTATTTTTTAAATTTAAAAACCACAATACGGCCGTGTGTTACAATTTATTACTAAATAAATTTATAATACTAAAAAAAATTCTTATCATGTTTACAACGAAAACCACTTTGCTAATGTTTGTGGGGGAATCTACAAATGTTTTGGCCGGAATTATAAGTCCGTTAAATTTAAAACACATCAAACATATTTCTATTAATTTATTTCGATTACGTATTTCCTTAGTAACTTGGAATTCTTAAGTAATTATGCAGAATCGAAATCCTAACGAATTGTGGCATAAATCAGTAATTATTTTAAGTTAGATACAACCCGGAGTTTATCTTCAAAACATCTACGCCACGCAGTCATTGCATTAAAATAAAATTGCTCCCATTAAAGGGAAAACACTCGAAGACTTCATGAAAATTTAAGATCTTTTCTTATTAACGTCGAGCTACCATAGAGCCATTCCAATGATTTACATTTATTCTCCAAGAATGTAATTAAACGAAAGAATGTTAATGCATGGCTGGATGTAGCACAATTAGACGTTCGGGGTGCAATTCCATTTTAGATGGTGGCTAAGAAATGCACGTAGTAGGTGTATTAATGATGGCGGCTAGATGTGTACACGAATTCATTTCAAATGGAAGAAAACTATATGAAATCGTGTAAATGAACAAAGCATCGCACGTTCCCAAGTTTTCATAGGTTAGAACTACGATGTTTCGATAAGTTTCCCAGTGCAGGCGCTTCTAACAGAATTTAGGAACGTTCTTGTCTAAACATTTTTCCCACTATTTTATAGTCGTGAATTTTCAATGTATCGAAATATATGTATACGTAGCATTATCTTTTTTCAGTCGAATTTCCACAACATTAAACTGATTCGATGGATCGATCCCGTTTTAAATATTCCACACTAGCATGAACACAGCTTGGTTCCGATTTTATGACATTGTTGTTTCAGTGTGCGAGTTCTACTCTACGTTATTATAAATTGGAATCCCTCTCTAACATGGCGCTGCTACGATGAAGATCTCCGGAGATAAGCTTAAATTGAAATCAATATTTACTGACACTCAGGTCATTCAATAGATAGCAAACGAGCATTCGCTATGTAAAGAGTTTTTCAATTAAACTAGATTAATAAAAGCGCAACCATATGGTCTGATCTTTGAACTAATTATATATCACTTATATTTACGTGGTCACGTTGTACGTTATGACATATTGCATCTATTCGAAGGCGGCAACGCCTTGTCATCAAGGATAATCAGAAGCACACGCGTATAAGCTTTGATATACGTAATTGTCACGCTAATTGTTTATTAACGCGAGACGGTTCCTCCATTTGGCCGCATAAACACGTACGTGCTCGGTACACAACGCAAATGTAAATGTATTGTTGGAAATTGACCGATCTTGTTATGGCGACCGGATTAAAGAGATTACCTGTCAATTGCACCGGAGTTTGATTAAAGGACGCCGTAATTAGTAGAGTCCCCAAAATGTGCGCATGTTGTATGTATATCTTCGATAAACATTGGTACTGACTCGTATTAACTAAGCTTGCTAATGAATCCAGAAATGGACGTTACAGCAGGAGGGTCCGATTGGAACTGGAAATGTTATAAATTTGATGGTAGGGACGTACACAAGACAAGTAGACAGAACAACATATAATTTACACTTTGAAGATGTCTAAACCATGCACCACGGTATATATGTTACCGGCAAAGCCCGTTATGCAGTCAGACCTAGGTATGTCTAGGCAAAGTCCGCATTGCTTGCCACTTTAGGCAAAGTCCCAAATTGTTCGATATTTCGGACATTGCCTACGCTGCGGGACGACAATCTTAGGTTTGCCAAATGTGTCGCAGGCAAACTTCGAAACAAGCTAATATCCCAATTGCAGACGGTCAACGTGTTAGATTAGTTGGGTTATTTGGGATATAATACGCTCCTCCCTCGTTTCTGGGGGCCATGAGTGACGCGAGCGAAATGAAGGCGAAATTTTTGGAGAAATTAGAGATTGGTGGCCGAAGGTCCCCAGGGGTTTTGGGGGCCGGGCCGTAGGCCCCAAGAAACGAGGGAGGAGCGTATTTATATCCCAAATAACCCAACTAATCTAACTGACCCTGAACCCCTGGGGGCCGTGGCGACAAGTGACCGTCTGCAATCGGGATATTAGCTTGTTTTTGAATTTAACGACGAAACGTCGGCCGGTTATTAAATAACGGCATACTATTGAGTTTCAATTCAAGAGTACAAGAACCCAAATCTTCGCATTGTCGTTAATAAGGTCGCTGAATAGTTACTAATACACACTGCATACGTATACAAATAGTAAATACTGTCGAGAACCAATGAATTATTATAAACTAGCTAGGATAGTAAAAAAATAAATGGATTTCCTCAAAACTCTCGTATTAGAAAGATACAAACTCAACCCATAATATTCATGGCAAAAGAAAGATATGAAAGAAGATATATGAGTAACATCACAATGCGTAGTAGCCTCAAACAACTAATAAATTTAGTTGAGAAGTCAATACATTTAAGTAAATGCCAGTAAATAGTTAACACTTGAAAGTAATAAAAGGTAAACCGTTACCGTTGTGTAACCCAGTAACTGAGTTATCTAAATTTATTCAAAGGTTGAAACTACAGAGAACAAATAAATTACATATTATAATTACTAAATACACCGTTACCAAGGCGTTCAGCTGTAAGTTATTCAATTTAAAGGTGGTAAATTGGTAATATTGGTTGCTAAACCTAAAATTTCTCATAGAAAACTGCACTTTTCTTAATAACTTTAACATGCGCCATATATTTCAAATTTCCGCAACTGTTCTCTGAACTGTTTAAACTAGTTCATTGCTTATTAAAGACTTAGTGGCCCATTAAAAATTTTATATCTACTCGTTATTGCTTATATGAAGAGGGCCGTAAAAACAGTCATAAACGTATGTGAAAATAATAAAATTCAATGGGTTTATATTGCCACGTCAAATTTCAACAATGGTTTTATTGAATCGTTTTATCAAGAACATAGGATTGTGATTAAATTGCTTTGAAGAAGCGTCGGTATTATAATGAGTTAAAGTTTCAAATTATTGAATATATCAAAAGAAGAAAAGTTAAGGGAAGGAAAGTTTCATGAAATCCGCAGCAGTTCGTTCCCTTTGACAGGAGAGTTACCGGGCACAAAGGGCCCGTATCCAGAAACATATTCCTCTTGAGGAGTGTTTAATGAAGTCTGGCATTAGGCAAGAAGAGTTGTGTGGCGCCGCGAACAAAAACCCCCTTTATGCCCTGCTTCTTCTGCATCCAGTTCTTCTATTGTATCGCTTATTTCGAAGCTTTCATAAAATTAATTTTCATATCGCATTCTCTTTGTGTCCGACCTCGAAAACTAAACTCTAAAGATTAATTAGGCAAAGCCAGTCGAGACTTATCTTTCCCAAGACGGGCATTCTTGGCGAGGTGCTCGAGACATTTCGTAAAATTCGATAACAAAGGTACGGGATCTTTGTGGAGCGGCCATTGTTCCTATTGGTACGAACTCATTTAGCAAATGTCATCGCCAGATGTGCAATACGAAATAAAAAAAGACGACGACGACAACAACGGAAAGTACAATGCTTTGTAGTTTTCGTTTTCGGCGTCTTTTGGCTTTCTCACTCTACGTGTGCAGATATTATGTTGCGAATACTATGTCAATGCAACACGTGTAGTAATTGCACAATGGCAGAATTCGGATCACTACGACTTACCACTCGAGTCGGCACGTTTCAAAGACTACCGTTTAACTTCAATTAAAAAAATGGAATAGGACTGAACAAACAAGAACAATTTGAATATTAAAAATTTTTTCAATACACCACGTTATTAATCATATTAAAAAGTATAGGGTATCATGCACTTTTAATAAATCGTCGGAACATTTAACAAGCAAAAGTGAACAATTACTATGCTTGAACATATTAAATAAATAAAAACAATGTTCTTCAGCATAGACTCGTGCGGCAACAACGTATTGAACGCTATCGAGACCGCCCCTTTCAAGACACTCTGCCTCGATGTTGTCTTCATTATATTCGTTTGCCATTTTGCATATAGCTTCTTTAATTGTTTAGTTATCGTAATACCCAATATTGAACAATAGGGTTTATCATTTTTTTTTTACCAAACTTAACGCTGCTTTGCAAGTATCTCGCAACCTGTTCTCTTCCAATTAATCGTCTGCCAATAATTTTCCACTTTCCTTAACAACGAACAATTTGCCATTCTATAATTTTTATCAGAGTTTTTTTCTTGTGAAATTTGTCATTTTTTTCGTCTCCGTCGTTCGCCGTCAGTATTGGATACTCTCCAGCTATAAATTTTTAATGGCCCAAATACCTATAGCCAGGCTCAACGTCAAATACCGGTCAAATAAAAAGGTTCCGATTGCTTTGAAATCTTGGTAAATGTGAAAATACTCATAAAAATTGAAAAGAAATACGTGGAGATCATGCAATACATTGTAAGGAGTGTAGGGAGTGAACTATAGCTAGTAGAAATTATTTTATACATTTTACTGTATGCTAAAAATTTGGTATACTGAAAAAATATATATTAAATGATTGTCTGCTATTTAGTATTCTTTATCTTCTACAAATGGATAATCGATCAATAGATTCTCAACACTCGATTATGATGATCTCAATGTGGTTGTGACAGGTTGTTATTATATGTCGTTAATAGGTTATGTCATTGTCATTAAATTATATATCATAGATTATACGTACTCATGTTTGTCAATATATTGTTTGACCCGTTGGTTTATAGGTTAAGTGTACTTATTATTTAGCAAATTCATCCGCTCTTTTCGCTAGCTCCTTCTTCTTACTGGTTAAAATTGGGTTGCTATCCAGTTATAAACTATATTTAAAATTACGAGTCTCTAACTCATTGGGAAGTTAGTTCAGAATCGATTGAAATATTCCCCCAACAAACAGACAGAAATGTCCAACTAGCAGGGTTCTTATTTTGAAAATAATTTACTGAGACTTATCTTGATCTGGAAACCAATACGTTAGTATTTGTTAGTAAAACCAACTGTTTTCAGTTAAAATAATAGGTTGAGGGTAAACAAAATGTATTGATCCATTTAATTCGTCCCAAAGGAACAAGCAGAGAAATGAAAATATGGAAAATGCTATTTGATAACATTCTATAAATTCAGTGCAATGGCAGAGTTATTTTTAGATTAAATAAGTCAAGCATTAAAAGTAGGCCAGATGCCGAGAATCAAGTGTTAACAGGAGATACGTGTGAAACAAGTGAGGTGATGGCACTTCTGGAATAAAGAAATAAAAACTTCTTTGAGTTACTTATCTTTTCTGTAAGCTTAAAATCAATAGAATATTAAATATTTCATGGACATGAAGATTAATTCAATTTCAATATAATTTATTTAATGTTTAAGTATTTTATTTATTTTTTTTATTTTATGTTTTATTTATTTAATGTAATAGTTAAGGGAATGACACGCGAAGTACCATGCCTTGAGGTAGAAGGAGGCACTGCAACAATAGTAGCTAACCTATGGATCTCGCAAACATCTACGGGCGAGTGTGCAATAGTACACGAGAAGTACCTAACTGGACTCCTAGTAAACGTAATACACTAGTACCAAGTGTGCTATGTTATGAAGAAAATAGCGCTGGAAATACAGTTTCACCTGCTGGCGGCAGTTAACCCCAGGGCGTGCTATTCCTAAGGGAATGGCGCGTAAAGTAATTTGTCTTGAGATAAAAGGCGTCACTGCAAACAGTGTCTAACCTATGTTTGAATATATAAAATAGAGAGAAAATTACGATTATTACAATTTTAACATCAATAGTTAATTACCAATTAAATAGACAGTTAGCTATGTAACAGTAGGAAAATGAAAAGCTCAATGATAATCTCACTAATTGGTTATTTATTCCAGTTGTTTCTTCAATGTTGTAGTCTTTAGTACATTACAATAACGCAAGTGATCAAGTCGATCGGTAATCAGAGAACGAGACACAGGCGAACCTCTCCTTTAAGGAGTTGGCCCCTTCGTGCTTATAAAGTTTTTCGAGGCATGTTTATACAAAGCTCTATTTTTAGAACCACGCACGATTTAGTGCCAACGTCATCAAGAAGGTATTGTCATATCGAGATCAAAATTAAGGAATGTGGAAAAATAGAATACGGAATATGTTCAAAAATGACCTCAGTTTAGAAAGGGTAGGGTGACGGAACCATAATGACTTTTTATGTGATAATATTGTGAAAATGTTATATGGAATTAGTATATATAATTTAATTACTAATCCCAAATATTCCTTTCTTTTTAAACCTATAAAATCCTATTCAATCTTATACTCTTTGAATATTAAATCAATCCAGTTACTCTCTGGAATATCTTATACATTCTATTCATCCCAGCTGGCGGTTCATTTAAAATGCAAACGTACATTTATGTGCCAGTTAAAGCATTTCTTTATTTTTCTTTTTGGGGTGATACCTTGTAACGTAGTCGAAATGATTCGTTGGCTCGACTGCGGCCAATTTACATCGTTGAAGTCTTAACTATCCCCGAACTGCATTTTAATTAGCACTAATCTCCTGACCTGCTTTGTGAGTTCAGAGCAATTATCCTGGAAGCAGCCAGCGCTACAACAAGGACACTAAAAGGATGAAATCAGTGCTATATCCGATGGGAAAAACGGAAAACTGAAAATAGCTCCTGCCCATAGAAATAATTGCAAAAGATTTCGTTAGTCAGAAAGTGCTATGTAATGAAAACCCAACGATGGAGAGCGTGAGAAGGAAAATGGGGGAAGAAGAGGAAGTTGACGATTTTATATTTTACTGGGAGAAATTCGAGCTTTAATTTTATCAGCGAAAATTTCTCTAGAGTCGGAATTGCCGAGAATGCGGGTTTGGGCGTGTGACGAATTCCATGTTTTCGATATTTACCGCGGCGACGAAAATAATGTCCGACGAATTGTACTTTCATTATGAATTATTACGAGATCCGATAATTCGCCCCAAGTGTCTTACTGTTATCACGTAATGTTATGTCTAAACTGCGTCTAAACTGCGGGATCATTGCGAACTGATTTAACTGGCGAAAAGTGCATTGAAATTTGACGGAGAGATTGAACTTCAGCTCCACCTTAACAAGCAGTTCATCACATAAAATCTCATGGATGCCAAGACTCGTTACTATCATGTCAAATCAAGTGGAATAAAACAATTAATAGAAGATTGAGTCGTTTCTGGTCTCCTGATGAGCTCAATAAATCTCTAAAATCTCATGGACGCCAAGACTCGTTGCTATCATGTCAAATCAAGTGGAAAAATTCACTTAATAGAAGTTTGAGTCGTTTCTGGTTTCCTGATGAGCTCAATTTTTTCTGCTTTTAAATAATAAATATAGAGAAGCTATGTAGAGGTTGTTTTTATAACTGATTTTACAGGTAGGATTATGTTTGGTGATTGTAGGAATATAGAGCCATAAAATAAAATACTAAACCAAGAGGGCACACATCTATTGTGTTTCAAATTACTTACTGAACTGACTTAATTAATGTTTTTTTAAAATATAATTTGCATAGAAAAGAGGACCGTGAAACGATCATCCTGTGTGCGTCATCTAAGACGCACACTAGCAGCAAAAACAATTTATGATGTATATTAACAACATTTGTATTAACAAAGAAATGTCATCTGTCAACCATGTAGTATTCAGATTAAGGGCAAATGATTATGGCATAATCATCATATATATGATATAATTTATTGAATATATAAATATATAAATATATATATATATATATATATATATATATATATATATATATATTCAATAATGTTTTATTGGATAGTTACATCGGATACTACACACGATGGCCCTGAAATGCTTCGTTTTCTGAATATAATGTAAAACAAATACAGTGCCAATATAATTTTAATGGGTATATGTTAAGATAATCAGTTCAAAGTGATTCTACAAAATTAAAAAATGTTCTTAGATTCTACAAGTTTGTATATTACAGTATTACATTTGGTTGCACCTGTTGAAAAGCTTTTAATGCATTTAGATGCATTATTTCACAACGCACAATTACTGTATAATACATAATACATATGAATAAATACAAATGGACATTGTTATCCTTTAATTCTAATCAAATAGTAGACAAGAAAAATAAGGCGTGCAATTATTAACTAAAACAGCGGAAAGAAAACAATCATCGAAACGTGTGCACTTCACTTACGCAAAAAATCGAGGGTATTTTCCATTGCAAGAGAACAGGTCTGGAGTTTCAACAATTTAAAGACTGAAACCGAATGTACTCATAATTTAAAAAGGAAATTCTATAAAGCTATTTGGAAAATGTAAAGGTAACATATAAATTGTATTATGTAACTTCTTGTATATGAAGAATTATGGATCTTACATGTCTTTATTCTCAAAGTTATTATTAGGTTGTTTTTCAATTCTGACCACATTTGTTATTGAAATTCACTAACCCTACTTACTAAATATATTATTTTATTCCTTATTACAAAAAATTACTCGTAGCAAACCGATGAGGAAAATGATGACTTACCATTCTCGAGTACTTTTGGTGAAATTACTCTCTGAGTAACGGTTCTTTGCATATTCATTCTAGCATAAAGATACGATGGCATATACGAACAGTGACGGCGAAATTTGCAATAAAACTCTTCGTACAGCTCATTTGCAGACTTTTATGAATTAAATTGGGTGTCACTAGGCCGATAAATTAGTTTGTAACAGCTTTAAACTGGGATTGACTAAGAAAATCAGTAACGGGAACTAACTTGTTTGCAATGTATAACTCATAATTCACAAACTATCTCTAACTAAGAAGTACTTACTATTTCGTTACTGTTTATAAACTTTAAACCTATCGAGTGAAGTGCCGTTATAAAGATCATAAAATGCCGTTCTAGTGCATAGTTTATTTAAAAATTACAAGAGTTATTTGATGACTGACACATTTTGATTCCATTATGAATGCAATTATTTGAACTATGTTATTTAAATTATTTTCGAGAAATATTTACCAAACTTTACTCATACAATCCGACCGGACACCATTATAAACTATTGGCGGCACACGCCGCAAAGCAAACCGTGGCGGGGGTCGACACTAAAGGCCAGAATTGTTTCTATGGTCTACTATTTCTATTGACGGAGTATGTTGCAATATGGTAAAACAAAGTATAAATCGTTTTCAAGTTTTAAAGGGGCATAGTGACCTCGTGTATTAAGAATATAAGGCATATTGTAGAATGCGCCAAGTTTTTGTCGGCGTCCGAAAAAGCGACGGCGTCCTTTACCTGGTCACAAAATCTCACTGCAAGGAATGTCCGATAGATGCCGATTTAGTTGTTTAGGATGGTTTTAATTGAAGTTTGTTTTTGCCTACAACATAATTTATTTTACAACATTTCCAATATTTCAATTAAGTGTCCTCTTAGAACATATATGACATGAGATTGAATGAGGAAAATTTAATTGTTACTTTTCATAATAACGGTTAAAGTTTCTGTAATATCTCGAAATTCCGGCGAACCGATCACTTTATCCAAGTGTTACCCGTCATCAGACAAAACCCCTATTGCTACCATTAAAACCGTCACGTCAATTTTGTAGGGTCCGTCACAAATTTCGTAACTTCACATTCGAGTTTCCGATAAAAAAAACATTCGTTGTTTTCAAGTAAACACCGATCGCGCCTCAACCAGGCGCCGTACGTCACACGATCGACATTCATATCTCTGGACCATTGAAAATCCAACAGGGCTCTTATCGCGTACAGATAGGGGAATTAAAAGCGACGTGCCGATGGGAGATACACACGATCGGGAATAATTTGAAACGATAAAAGCGCCGTGTCAGCGATGTATAAATACGAAGCAAATTTAAATTCGTCCGATGAAAATTTTGACGTATTAATACCTTCTATATGAGAAATATTTTCGTGTCAGCTACGAGTGCAGTTGTGTGTTTTGGTCCCCGCGTTCTATTTTCAAAAGATATATTTTAATAAAAAGAAATCCTGCTGGAAAGATTGGAATTTAGAGATGGTGTGATCTGAGGGTCCTTTAGGTAGGTACTGAGGGTTAATTTGGAATTTAAAGAAATATTTCTGGTAAAATATATTTGATCCTGAATATAAAATTGTCGTTAGCACTCTTCCCATGATCTTACGAAACACACACTGAATATTTGGGAACTACTTATAATTGCAAGCAGGACGTAATGCAACTTTCTTTTAAAACTCACACTTTTATTTTCTACCGAAGGATTTTGTCGTTTGAAAGCTTTTTCCTTAAAAAAGAAACAAGTCTACTCTCCAGATTTCTAAAATTTACAGTGTCTATGTCAGAGAACTTCCTTTTCCCGGCAATCCAGTTTCAATTTTCTGCATGGAATCAAACTGTCGAGACACCTTTCCAGATTATTTAGCGAAGTATTTGTCCAGGTTACGTGCTTAATCTCTACAGGCAGGCACTTCCGATCCGATCTCGAGGGATCTCGAATTGAATTGTGTTCTTAAATTTAGTTTACGTCCTTTACCATCAATTCGGAGAAAGGAGAATAATGGGGCCAGGACAGCGAAAAAACTAATTTGATTCGTGGAAGTCGATACTTCACTCACTCCATTAACGATGCATTCTGGATAAAGCCCGATTGTTTTTACCGGACTTTTAGAGAATGAAAATCTTAAATCGAAGCCACGATTAGAATATTTATGCAAAGTTTAGGTACAGTTTCTATACTTTTTATCTACTTTTGTCCTTTAAAATTACCGCTCTCTTATCTGTACGTCCGTTCGAGATAAAGAAATTAGGTTTACGGCCCAACTTAAAATTGAACCATCCTCACCTTCAACCCTCTTATCTCCTTACGAAGTACTGATATTTAAAATTTTAAAAGTTAATTAAATTACCGTCTACTTGATAAATCTCAGTCCAGTATTTTAGAAGATAAACCGAATTTAGGCACGCGAATATTGACGCAAGCTTTACTTATATTAGCGGTATACCCAAATACTCAACAATTATCATTGCTGCGGTCAGTGATTAATAGGAATCGCATACACATGAAATATATCACGGACATTTTGTGGCGTGTGCGTTTCTCATTCGAATATCTCGCTAAAAGTAATCATGTGGGTGCATTCGGTGTGCGAGTGCAGTGAATTAATTTTAATATTGCTGTATGCGTTGCAGCGAATTCGCCAGAAGTTAGAATTTCGGAATGTTTGATTGATTCGTTGAAATGCTAAAAACGGAAAATGTGGATATTAAAAATTTTTCAACCAAATAATCATGAACACGAATGCAAATTGAAAAATGATTTTGATTTGCTTTCACTACCCTTATTGTGTCACGTTTCTCTGTTTATTTGGTTTAGTTTTCAGGTACAAATTAACGTTCGATTCCTTCAAAGCGTTCTACTTGATCTAAAATATCTATCATCTAAAAACAATACAAATTAAGAAAAGCAGTGAATGAAAGTTATTAAGAACCGGAACAGTTCGTAGCCATATCAAGCCTCATTACTTCATCCAATTGTACTAAATGACTCGTTAAAGACTAACAGCTAAACATCCCCGTCATTACACACATCGTGGCGTCTGTTATGGATAGGTGTCATTTTCTCCTACGAGCCATACGGTATTATGACATATATCCGGGAATATTTCACCACAATGTCGAGCGACATATGGAATTTCCTGGCTTTCTCGGTTCGGTTAACGTGATGGCGGCGGCGGCATATCACCGTGAAAAATTGCTTAACATGATAAATACCGTTTTACTGCCATTGTATAGGGATTCTTTCGAATACCTTTTGCGTGTACGCCAAGGGAGAGTAACGAAATAATTGGAACACGACGTGTGTAAACAGAAACAGAGAAAAGCCCTATCAATCAAACAACAAAAAACTTCATCAGTGGGGATACTTATTAATATCAAGACCGCGGTGTGTTGGATGCAAAACTTGTCCCTATGCTAGGCAATGAAATTTTCAGAAACAGTTATCAAGAAATATCTACTCAAAATTCCAAATTCGTTCGTTATTGTATTATGGTTGAAATGTCTACGGTTCCCTAGTTTAATTGTATAAAAGGTGGGAACGTTTTACTTAATTTGAGTTGAAAAATTAAAATTTACGACAATATTAACAATTCTACACGTTTCGCGGTTAGATGAGTGTTTTCTACAATAAAATTGAATGAAATCTATTATATAAAAATGAGTCGCTGAATGTGTTGCTAAGCGCAAAACTCGAGAACGGTTGGACCGATTTCGCTAATTCTTTTTTTAAAATATTCCTTGAAGTACGAGGATGGTTCTTACGGAGAGAAAAATTCTAAAAAAAAAAAAAAAATTTAAATTTCCTGAAAAAGTCTAAAAACAACAATTTTCTATACTCCCATACAAAAGATTTGTGATAATACTTAAAAGTCAATTTGAACTTTGATACCATACGATAAAGTTTGTGTTAGTGGAGAGGTTCCGGGAAGGCGAAACAATTGAGTGACGTTAGTATCGTATAAATATTAATGTCAATATTTGTTAATATTTATTTTTTTGTTGTCTATGGTAAAATGTAAATTGTCTGTGGTAAAATGTCAATTGAAATGTAAATATCTCTTTGCTGTGCATCTATAATATTACTAAACCTAAAAGTGATGTGTGTTTGTGACTTACTAAATATGCCTCCTATAAGGCGGTGGACAAATTTAGGCAGGAGAACCCGAAATGCAACAAATCAAATGCATTATCAATCTAATCGTACTGCCCAGGAACGTGAAGATCACAATGAACGTGAAAGAATTCGCTTAAGACAGACCCGTGAAGCGCGACATTCGACTAATAATGGTGCAAGTTTGAATCGAGCTGCTTTCTGTTACGATATGTCAATTGATTACAGCGCCTACAACTGTGTTGCTATTGGACCTATGAACTAAGTTTGCCAATATTGTAAGGCATTGAAATACAAAAATGAAGCCAATGGATTGTGTTGCGCAAATGGAAAGGTGAAATTGATACCATTGCTTCCACCTCCAGAGCCATTGTACTCATTAGTTTTAGGAATAGGAACAGATTCAAGCAACGAATCTCCAACCTGCAACATTTCCAAGAATTCTACAATGGCAAAGGTTTTGCAGTTATGTAAACTAATAGTGTGGGATGAATGCACGATGGCGCATAAAAAATCTTTAGAAGCTTTAGATAGAACCTTAAAAGATCTACGGAACAACCAAAACCAATTTGGTGGCGCAATGATTTTATTATCAGGAGATTTTCGCCAAACATTGCCAGTGGTTCCACGTTCAACGCAAGCTGATGAACTGAATGCATGTTTAAAGTCCTCCAATTTGTAGAAACATGTCAAGGTATTACATTTAAGCAAGAATATGCGTGTCATGTTGCAAAATGATCAATCTGGAGACATATTCTCTAAACAACTCATTGATATTGGTAATGGCAAATTTCCTATAGACGTGCTGACTGGCTGCATCACCTTTCCTGAGAGTTTTTGTCAGTTAACGCAATCAACAGCTGAACTCATTCACAAAGTGTTCCCAAATGTTGCTCAAAATTACTTATTCCATGATTGGTTGAGCGAACGAGCTATACTGGCTGCCAAAAACACCGATGTAAATGAATTAAATTTCAAAATTCAAGATGACATTCCTGGCGAAATGAGGACATATAAATCAATTGATACGGCAACTAATGAAGATGATGTCGTGAACTATCCACCGGAATTTTTAAACTCACTAGATTTGCCAGGATTGCCGCCTCACAATCTTCAATTAAAAGTTGGATCTGTAGTTATAATGTTGCGAAATATTAACCAACCGCGACTTTGTAACGGCACACGATTAGCGATAAAAAAATTACTGAATAACGTAATAGAAGCAATCATATTGAAAGGAAAGTATAAAGGAGAAGACGTTCTGATACCCCGCATCCCAATGATTCCGACTGACGTACCATTCGAGTTTAAACGACTGCAGTTTCCAGTACGGCTTGCTTTCGCTATGACTATAAACAAATCCCAGGGGCAGTCATTAAGTGTTTGTGGTATTAATTTAGAAAACCCATGTTTCTCGTATGGTCAATTGTATGTTGCCTGTTCCCGTGTTGGAAAACCATCTGCTCTGTTTGTTTACGCGCCAGGCAATCAAACAAAAAATATCGTGTACCATAAAGTACTACGATAAAAATGAAACTTGATTTAGAATAAGTAAAAATAAAATCAAATATAATAAGTAGGTATCATAATAAGAAATCTGAAATTGTGATTTTCATTGTGATTTTTTAGTGACTATTAAAAGAATTTTGTGAGTTTTATAATTTTTAATTTTTGACATAATGTAATTGTTGACTTATTAACTTAAAAAAATAAAAAATTAAAGAATCGACTGTTAGGCGATACGAAGTTCGCCGGGTCAGCTAGTTTTTTATAATTAATTAAGGCGGAAACTGGTCCTAAAATGATATAGACCTGTTATTGAAATAGAATGCAACCAATAAACAAAAAGTACGCCGGGTTGTAAACGCTGGCAAAGCTTTATTGATTCCGTTGAAGTTTCATTGTATTTTGCTTCACTTCTATAAACCCTTGTGACGTTCGTTTGGATAATAAATTTAAAATTGAAAAATGGGCCCTATTTCCACACCGAAGAATAAATTGCAGATAAAAAAATGTTTATGAAATAAACATCTCTAAACCACAATACATCATCTAGGGGATATCTTTTATTTCCCAAAAATTGCCTTTGGGTCCATATGTTAGTGACTTTTTGTTTCAACTTTCTTTTCTGGTAGTGCGATTCATATTGGATTTTTGGTGTAACGAGTTATGCCTGTTCGTTTTTACTTTATTTTAATTAAAACGTATCGCTTAGAAACCCATATATTGTAATTTGATAGTTTTTATTTAATTTATATAATTTAAATTTATTTGTAATTAATGCATTTCATTGAAACAGGGGTTTTTTCCTGGTTGGTCTCTATACTGTCCGGATTATCATCCTGGGGCCAATGAATTCATGTATGAGCCCCAAACCGGTAGTTTTATTAATTCCTTTTTTAGTTTTTCCTTTATAATATTACGATAAACTTTGAAAACACGGGATCTCGGCACATTGACGAAGTTCCGACGAAACATATATTAAATGAAAGAATTTTTTACTGAAATAAAAAAATGTATGGTATATGAATACATGACTGATTTGAATAGATTTAAAGAAACACTGTATAGATGATTGGATTCTTCAACGTGTAATAACTGATATATTTATGCATTACATTTTAAAAACAGTGAAACTTACATGAACAAATTTGCCTTCGTATTTTATCAATATGCTAAACAATGTAATCTCCACAGAAATTGTTATTCGAAAGCGTATAATTAAATTATGGGAATTCGTTGAGTATTGTATTTCTATCTATTGGTAAATATAACCATTTTGTAAATCGCCTACAACTAAAAGTACGAGTAACACTCTTAAATATTGTTAACTAACTCACAGTAACGCCCTATCTTCTTGCGACAACTTTAGAGTCGATTAGTTTTATATAAAGACATGTTTAAAATGGCTAGGGCTAATCATAAATGACAAACAGCCGAAAGAAATTCTTAAATTAAAGTAATAGGTAGTTGAATTCTCATGCACAATTTTTGTAAGCAATCAAGATTGACTAATAAATAAATAATGATAAATAATTTTCTATCTCAGTCATCATTTAAACGCAATAAAGTCTAAGTTTGATTTTAAAAAATTATTACCCAAAACGCCTAAAACTATGTGATGTAGAGGTTAAAGGATTTTGGAGGGGGACGAAAAATATGTCTGTCTTATATAATAGGGAGAAATAGTACTACTAAAAAGTTTTAATGATTAAATTGGACTAACCAATAATACTGATTTTAGAAAAGGTACATTAAAAAACATTAAACATAGAATACCAAGGTAATCTATAGACTATTTTTCAGAAATTAAAAAATAATTAGTGACGCAATGATGCTCAATTGGTAAATAGTTTGTAACTACAACTGATTTTGGTCAATTCCCAAATTTTTGTATTAAACCTTCCTTCAGCTTCCCTACCTTTCCTCTGCATTTAATTTTGTTTCTCAACTTCCCCAAAGTTATTACTGCAATTTGGCGCAAATCAAACGATCGTTTGAAATCTTCTCAAAAATATTTGTCAGCTCGAACACTGTCTCAGTTATTACGTCTCAGTGTCTCAAAGTATTATTATTATCTCATTTGCCTTAAGTGGGCAATTGTGGCGTAATGTTTTCATCATTTTCCCCCACGATTTCATTGTGATTGGTAAGCATTGCAGTAATTTCAAGTTTCCGTTGAATCCCTCTGAATATAAAATCATAAGCTCGGAATGAAATACTTCGAACGAACTTCAAATACAGTTAAACATTTAAGATGAATTATATTTTGTGAGATGGTTTTACCCTAACATCCTTGTTTATATTAGGTCAATTTGTGTTCCATTAACAACAGCCTGCCCCTTTCTTCTCAATTTCTTACACTTCGGAAAAAGTGAAATTCTGTCACCACGTTCTATCTTCTCTTTATAGGAGGCAACACAACAATACTGAATCAATTTGTCTCAATAAACAACAGTGAACAAAGTTGAAATCAAATTAAACATCATCAAAGAATTTGAGAGTGAGCTAATCTAGATTTATAGCACTCACATCGTATCTATACAAAAACCGATGCACAGTTTTGAAAAAGGTATGATCATCCTGATGATAGATGCAAAAAATAGGAGATACCAACGAAATACAATATAAGGCTACAAGGCCAGATTTATATCACATATACATACACGGATATATTTCTGTCATTTATCAGCTAACTGCTACACTATGAATTTTTACTTGCCCAGGAAACTGGCCAAAAATATACCACATAATATAGAAAGAAAATCTTTCTGTACATCTCACAAGCTTCATATCCACTTGTTAATTGCTGTCGCTGTTCCAATATCGCATTGAACTCGAGTGGTTCATAAAATTGGTTTTAGTGGGATCTGAATTCGTTGGTAATTCGCATGATCAAACCGGATCTCCTCAATAACAAAATATGAAGTATATAGTGATTGACTTTTCTCCACAATAATATATCATCGCTTGGGTAATTATCAGGGGTTCTATTATACACTGGGTTTTCCTTAGCAATTTCCAAATTATATTTTTCCCTGTCGTAAGGAAACTAGGTTAAGACAATAAAACTCTGTGCCGGTTTGGTCTTAGTAGGGCTACCTACCGGAAAAAAGAAAAGGGTGCCAGTGGAAGAGTGTTAATCTCTGGAATAGAATCAATTTTGCAATGGTGGCGAAATGTAGAACTACATGAATGCTGTGCACAGAAAATAACGTCGCCTAACTGTATGTATACCTCCAGTTTTAACATATTTTAAATTTAAAACTTCCTCGTGGATGGCACAACAAAACCGTAAATTTCGTCGTAGAGGACAGTCACAAAAACGCGTTTACTAGTCAAAGAGTGCAGCGATTTCGCTCATGCAACCACCACCGTGACAAATATCAAAGTAACCAGGCACAGAGTCCAAAATTTATCTATCTCATTCGCTTTGACACCGTCAGAAGCGAATTTTTTCCAGGGGGAAAGAGTGAAATGTAAGTTATAAACTCGATCTCCGGTTCGTTTCTCGCGACAAAACGACCGAATACAGCGGCTCGATTTGTGTACCTCTGAATTCTGCGCGACACTAATCTGCATGCGGAACCGATCCGGACGTTTAAAATTCATTTCGGCCCCATAGGCACACAGAATAAAGCTGAGGGTCAACTAAATTCCTTGTGAGTACGCTTCTAACCCGTTTATTCGGATGAAATTAAGTCGATGCCGGACTTAACTCGAGGTACATGTGTTAATCTAGGAACATACCGTGAAGAATCTGGGATATCAAATAGGGACATGAATACGGCTTCCGTAAGCTGAGAGTTTAGGATTTTTAAGCTTCGAATTACATATTGGGCAATTTGGTGAAATATAGGTTACACCACGCAGAGTCGTTCATTTCTGTACCAAATGCAGATTAAGCATATTTCGTAGTAATAAAGGGCCAGAATTCTCTGAATTTCTAAGCGCAATCCTTTTGTTATTTATCAGTTTATGGTGAAAAATATCTTAAAAAGTAGATTTAGTATTGAAAAACGATTCTAAAAATTTTTTTAAGTCCTGTAGCGTAGTATACCTGCAATATATGCTAATTTATTCTATAAATCGGGGTTTTCTAGCTGGACTCCTAATAAATTAAAGACTACTAAGACTCCTAATAGTTAAAACTCCTAATAAATTTACAAATAATGGGCGAGGGAAGAAATAAGTGTTTTCCGCTTTGCGTAATCTATTTAAATACGCAAAAATATTACATAAAAATGTAATGTAAAACTTTTATGTATGTTTAATATTTTATGTAAAATATTACATAAAGTTCCGTGCTGCGATTGCACGTTAGAACGGTTTTACTATGCTGAAAAAATTGGATGGCTTATTCGATTTTGAAAGGTTCCCATCTTTGCACGTGAATCCTCTTCATTTTACAGATTGTTCTTAAAGGCATTTCACATTTCAAGAACTGGTAATAACAATGCCAATAGACAACACGAGTTTATTAACATTTCTGTCTTACATTACATTACTCAATAACAACAATTATTTAATGAATGTACCCAGAATCTTCAAAATAAGAAAAAGGAAACTACAGCAACCAATCAACTCATAACATCAACCAAATAGTTTACTGTTCATTTATATTTGGCCCCTCTTTACAGCTTCATATAGATGGCACCTGAAACAACTCTATGTAATCCTTATATTCATTCAAATGAGAAGGAGGGAAATGTTATAGTTACACAAAAAAGATTTTATCACGTTTACCCAAGTGGGAATCAGTAATACGAAATACATCTTACATTTCACGTGATACGACCTAAAATTTCGGTCTTTAAAATATGCCCGGCCAGCAGAGGTACCTATCTCGTCTAAGAATCGCAGTGAAAAAGTAAAAGAATTTCAGGATTAACACAAAATAATCAATGCCAAAAAATACTTATTCCCACAACAGATCAATCGTGCCCAATAGCAAAGTTTAGAGACCTCTTTTAACATTTCAATAAATCGACTTATTACGTTTGTTCATACCTTATTGCCGAACTAGCTAAATTCACAGTCAGCTCAAATTATGCTGCCCACCCTTCTTGCTCAAGATACACCACATCCTCTCCCTTAAGGTTCAGACTTGACTCCTTTTTCCTACCTTCCTAATTTTTCTCCTTCTCTACAAATTTCCTTTTCCGGCAAATCAACAAATGAAAGTTAATCTACTTTATCTTTGGGCGGTTTCCGACAAACACTTTTCTCCATACTCTAGTCACATAAATTTAACTATCAAAGCAGACCGCAGTTCCCTTTACTAATCATTTTGTTACTTTAATACACGTACCGAGGGAAGGTACAAGTTGGTAACTCTAAAGTAATTGAAGTAGATTTGTTGATTTCTACTAAATCCACGGATTATATTACAACTTTAGCACAGTCAAAATATGAATGAATTTGATTCAAGGGTTTCAAAGTTATTAAATAATTTCGGAGTTCATCCAGAAAAAGCTATTTTCGTATTTAAATTAACTCAGTGCTGTAATTTACGAAGTTCAAAAAAATGAGAGCGTAATACACGCCAGATGAAATTTTGATTCTATTATATTGAGTAATTTCTCTCTTTACAAGTAATAATGGCCCTTTTCACCACATAAGCTGAATATAACAACACACGATTGTATCCAATGGAGTAATTGTTTGAAATGCATACTATATTGTACTACGCGGTAATCATTAGTAATCCTGTGTTCATCTAATTTACAGTCAGTACCTAGAAAAATGTATCATATACTGTTTCTTACATATACTTATCCATATTTCTCTTTAGTGAACTCATCCTACCCATGAATATGTCCCAGATCTAAGACGAAATGTCGGCTTATTAAAAAAATTTAATTCACTATTGAAATGTAACGAAATTTGAAACGAAGCAATTGCTAACATTCTTTCAGCGCTGTTACCATTCCTTTCCTTTCATTTTTTCGGGAAATTACACAGTATGATTGATATTTACTGAACTCAACTCTGCGGCATATGAAAACATATTAAAATATTTCGGTCACACCAGGAGGCAATAGAAATAACAGAAAAGGTTGCTGGCGAATGACTGCAATAGTGGACGAGAACAAGGGAGGTCAACCTGTTGTATGCGATTAATATCAAACAATTGGTATAAATATTAATGTTGGTAGATTGGTTTGAATGAAAATTCACAAAATAGAGTAAATTTGAAAAATTCTTGATCTAAATTCACCAAAATTGTTTTTTTCGCTAAATATAGTGCAATGAAACATTTCAAAGAACACAGCTGAAATAAACAACAATACAATTTCAATAAGACATACAGGTGTTCCTGTCATTTTCAAAAGCAGACATCCCCATAACTTATAATTACCCCTCTTTGCCATATAAATTTTTTGGAGGGCGCCACAAACCCGCTCGTCTCGAAATCCCCTTTCAATTTGAAGCGGAGCGCTACGTTCATTAGGGGTGTTTTTCGGTGTTTGGGATGTATTCTCGGCGTAAATTATGGCCGCCAATAAAAAATTCGTATCATTCGGCACGGGAAAAATTTCTGGAGCGCCTCTCGCCCTCTCTCTTCCTTCAAGAGATAAATTCTTTAATTTCTCCTACTAACTAGAAGCGAAGAAAGGGCCATTTCCGAAATTAAATGATATCTTTTCGCGAAAGATGTTAAAGGTAAACAAAAGGAGAGAGGAGAGTTCTCCCAGGCAAAGCCTGGAAACGAAAATAATTAAAAGTGGGTATTTAAGTGGGAGGGTAGAATTAGTTCTCGGTGTCAAAGGTATCGCAGACGACAGAAATTACTTAGATTGGAAATTATTCTGACCTAACATAATTTCATCGGGCCATTGTAATTAAGCTTTTTGATAAAAATGAAACACAACATTAAATTGGGAAGAAAATTTAGAAATAACATTCAAGCTACTACGTTTTATTAAATTTAAATTTTGTCTTATCTAGTTTTGATTATTTTGACGCCATCTTTTCGCTAGTACTGCCAGTACAGGGGGACCTAAAGGTTAAAGTGATTATTGAACCACGGTCCTCTGTCCTGGTTAACCTCCATAAAGTTTTCACGTTCCAAAGTAGTAAGTCTACTACTTTCCATATCAGATCTTTGTAGTTTCCACTTACGTGTTAGTTTGGCTGGCTCAGATATAGGTCTTAAATCTTAAGGGTGTAAATCTTTGAACATTCAGGAATATGTTATGAGTACTATGGATTCCTTGAGAAGGTTCTGACTGCATTATAGTAAAAGGGCTTTTTTGGACTCCGTACTTTTCACGAGCAAGAGAAATGTGATGCCGGAATATACTAGGCACAGCTCTACTTGGTGATGACCTTATTTCTACTAGAGAATTATCAGGCAATCAGAAATAGGTGCACTACAAGTTTAAAACAGGATGAGAGCTCAATTGGCTTCTTCAGGAAATTGGCTTGTAGGGCACACGTTCACCAATTCCTTTTGATGAAAGCATAGGGAGTAGCATCCGTTGCCGATCTTGCTGGTTGATCACTACATGCTTTTGAATATACAGGTTTTGGAAAATCACTAAAAGCATCGCAACCCTTTTTAGGGGGTCTCCTTGCAAATACAGTCGAATTCGTGTACAGTTGACTCGGATAAAATTGACTATTTTTGTGGTCCCTAATAACGGAATAGGGAAATAAATGTAAATGTGTTCGGTTATAATTGACCCGCTTAAGATTGAGTTCCAGATGTTATTGACTAATTTTTCCAAGAAGTTCACTGCAACCGAATACGAGGTAATGAGATTCAATAAATACTGAACAAAAAGCCATCCTTCTCAAGCCCAATTTAACAACAATCGTCATTATAGTTGAACGGGAAGGTTTCTAAGTGGGTAGGTATGTACTACTAAAAAGGTCGTTAAGGAAATTTTCCGGAAAATGTGATCGTTGGGATTTAGGGATGACTAGAGGTAAAATGAATTTATAGAAGAAAATTGCTTTAGTTGTTGGCAAATCGCTGTTGTAATAAGACAAAAACATCCGAAAAACTCCCAAAATGTTGATTAATCCACTTTGAATGCAGTGGCCGCCTTTGATACTTTCACGTCGAATCAGAATTTGAAAAATAAAATTCAAAACAAAATGTCAGATTACCTGTTGTAATTATGATTATTGGGTACCTAAGTACACATATGTATTTGGTGTGAATTATATATTGTGTTCGTGAATACTTATCGTAAAATATAGTACATCAGTTACAAGTATGTAGTTACATCTTTTTTTATTGATATCCTAGACTGCTAACCACTCGTAATAATACTGTAATCTTCTTCAAATAAATCGGATATAATTGACTTCGATTATAATTGACTATTTTGAAGGGTCCTTGAAGTCAAATATAAGCGAGGTCAATTGTACATTAGCTAGTTCCAAATATTCATCACCGAAAGCGCTTTTGTTCACAGGACAAATTCCAAGTAGTTTATATCTATGAAATTCATTTATGACTAACGATTTTAAGGTAAGCTAATGCTAGACATCTAATAGATGGAAATCAGATTAAATGCGCCCGAAATAAACCTATTGGAAATTGTTGATATCTCTCTCAATTGCATTGTCAGTAGATTATACTATTTCATTTTTCATCTATCATGTAATATTCTAATAGTAATATTCTGCTCAAAGGACGCTATTATGAGGTGATTATGACACTTGCAGCCTCGAAGCGTGATAATATTTGTGGCTTTCGTGATTGTTCAACAATATTAAACAACACTACCTACGTAGTTCTTGGTAATATCTTTAAAGGTTTCTCTAGCTTTACATAAATTTATTGCTGCTAGCATGACGTCTGCACTTCAAAAACCTTCCGTTCTTTGGGTCTCGTCTGCCGCAACGAATCAATAAACATAAATTAAAACCATATAAAAACAAAGCACGATGAATAAATAATTGTTTCGTTATTAGCAAAATATCACATGCTACACCATGCAAAATGGTGATATGGCCACTTGCCAATTTATTTGCCACGCACTGAGTGACAATGGGCAACCCTTGCTATAATAGTAACGTGACGATTATCTAATGAATAATTTCAGAATAGTGGGGAACATTCACTTTGCCCGAGATATTCGCTTTGTCGGGACCTTCCCCAATTATTATATATAAATTAATGAAAAAGGGAAAGAAAAAGAAAGTCAACCAATGTTGCTTTGATCTTACTAATTGATATGTGAAGCGAACCGGTGCGGTTGCTATTTCGATTCTGGATAAGAATATTGTAGAGGCTGGTTGATTTCTTGGCTAGCTTTGATATGACGTCTTAGACGGGGTCTCCATAGTTGAAAAGATACATCTTCCCTTATCAATTAGTCCTTAATTAATCACGTTTCATTTTTGAGCCAACGCCAATCAAAAAAATTGACGATGTGTCCGTCGTAAAACTTTCTCATATGAGGAAACTCCTATATGGACAAATATAAGTTTATGTGCTCTTAGGAAATTTTCAAGTGAAAAGGGCAATTTTAAAAACAAATATTTCAAATGGAGGATATAGGTTGGTAAGTCAAACGTTGGAATAAACCACTAGAGCTGTTTTGGTGAAAATAAGGGAAACTAAACATTCTTAAGAGTAAAATACACTTTAGGGAGTTTTCAGAAAAGAATGTTTCAAATAAGAATAACAGATATTTAATAGATAAATCAATTGGTGAAATATATTTATAAGGCTATTTAGGGCTAAATTAAGAAAAAATAAAAATTCTCAATAGTAGTCCTCTTTACGGCGTTGGTAGAAAAATACTTCATAAACAAATCATAAGTACAAAATAATTAAGTCAAATTTGGAAATCTGCAATAAATCGCAACCCGTTTCACCAGCTGACACCAGCGTCAATTCAGAAGCTCTCATAAGAATTTTCTTTTTATTGTATTGATATTACTATCAGTTTATCAATTCATATTGAAATGTTGTTGAAGTTTGGACGGAATTAGTAAATATGTTTGTAACAAAACTACTCCAGGTGACATAAGGTTTTTCATTGCATTTCGGTAGGAAGCTGTTTCTTTTCGTCAATACATCTCAAATACTTTGTAAAATAAGAACCTTCCTTTTTTGTCTTTGAAATTCTGCTAAATTTTTTATTAAAGGAGAAATTTTACGAAGAAGCGACGTAACTTAAGATGATAAACTTTTCTAAAAATTTTTTGTTCCTCATGCGATTTTACACATGGACGAGCTACCCTGAAAAGTCTAATTTTTCGTAGGACTGTAAAATTGGATAAAAAGCAAAAAATCAGTTTTTGTCAGTTGACAAAATTGGAGAACGTTCAGAAAATTGAATAAAAATAAACGAAAGTATTCCTCTTTACGAGTGAAATAAAACCAATAACAGAAATCTTTGCCACCTTATTAATTCAGCAATAATTGAATTGGAAAGTTAGAAAAGTTCTTAGATTGTGAACATATTTAATTAGAATTGTTGCTATTTGGTCTTAAAATTATCCCACTTCTTAAAAATTCCGATATCTCAAAAAGTTTTTTTAGTCCGTTGTGAAGCACTTTAAATTTGTTGCTGATAAGTGATATTATAAACAAATTTTATTACTGCGAGAGGAAGAGGAATTTCTACTTCCCTGGATTGTATAGAACTATGCACAGAGGTTATCCCGAATAAAGTTTACCCAAAATGTTTGTTAAAGCCTGAAATAGAAGCTCTCAAACTTCACAGGCAATTGACAATAAACTAATTTATTTCTCAATGATGCACATGCAATACCGTTCAGGAGATATAAATTAAAATGGTTTAGATTTATTTTGTATGTTATCGGTTTATATCTCCGATAGTGATAAAAGATTTTGGAGATTTCTTTTTGAATGAGCCCTCCCCAGAATACTAGCCAATCGCGAAAACTAAAGATTTCTGCGGCGACATTAATGAAGTTGTACTAATTGTTTATAAAATTTTAACCTACATTAATTGCGGAACGCTACAGAATTGACGACAACTGAGATATTGAAGTTTTGGGGAAATGCAATTCAAATGTACTACAGGAATTATGGAATGTATTACGCACAACACTTAACATTACTCTTAAAGTACTACAGTGAGAGAAATGCCTCTTGGAGTTATATTCCACTAGGAACTCCCTCAAAATTTTGTTGAAACACATGGTAACTCATTTTATTAACTGATAAACACACGAATTTTATTGTTGTTTTCCACGCCATTTCCCAGCTCCGCAAATAGATCAGACTTCTCTACATAGCTCTATATAATCCCATGAAGAACAATGAATAACTAATTCTGGAAATACTGGAGATAATGGGAAACTGAATTAGCTCTTCAGTAAGGGGGCTAATGACACTGGAGATTTGAAAATTATTGACGATTTCATTTGTAAAAGTGTATGTTTTAGAGTTCAGAAAGCAAACAGTATTTTCAAAACTTCTGAAAAGTTCATTTGCTAAGGATGAATAGCTTTCGTCAGTATAAGGATTTGTAACATATTCTTTGATGAAACATATGAATGATTAAACGAATAAACAGTGGATATATTTAATTAAACAACATATTTAATAACACTAACCCAATGCTCGGACTTGTATCCCAACTACATAGAAATCGCATTATGAAATTACCAAATTGAAGTAATCAGCTCATTACCACATCTTAGGCCATTGCAAGAGTTAAGTAGAATTCTAATAAGTACCAATTTTGTTTTATTTCAACTTGCATTGTAAAGTTTTGTATGATGTAATCTCAATGAGTTTGCAAATATTTGTAGTAGTTTACTAATATCCAGAATTTATTTCTATTAAAATTGTAGGTTGCATAAAAATTACTTTTAATTTGTGGGCGCCCAGTTATGCCACCATCCATTAGTAACAGAAAGTAAAATGGCACTTCAATAATCGGTTTTCTAATAGTAACAACGGATTTCTTCGTTGAAATGTTCTCAAATGATGAAAAATGTAGGCCTCATAATTGTTTTTAATTTAAAGAACTTCTATACATAAATATCTCTGTTAAATAACCTAAGGGTGATAGGTGAGTTCCACAACAATTAAATGTAATTTGACTTCATCTAGGAAGATTATTTCACTACTGTGTATTGAAAGTAAGTATATGTACTCTACAGTACATGGCATAGTGTAAGTCATTAGCAGAATACATTACACGTAAAATTGGTGCAATTCGAAAATTACGATGAGTGAAACTGATCCACTTGGACATATTTCACGAAAACACGATAATCGCATGTAATCAAACATGGGACCGAGTGTTTGTTTACTTTTGCTTGCCGAATGGAAAGCTAAATGAGTCGAATTTTTACATGTCCCTATCCACAGAATAACTGGAAAATATAGAAAAAAAAGATTTCTCTTTTAAACTAATTAAAGACCCCCGTTTAATCCGTGGTTGTTATTAGAAGTGGAATTAGTATTTACGTATCAAATGAAACGCATCCAAGAAGAAACCTCGACGCAAACGTAATATTGACTTTATTAACCTTGTTTGTACTTACACAATGCAGGATTTCGTCGAGCCCCTCGGCGCCTCTGTATACATTCATCCCAACGAAAACCCGACTGAAAGCATCCTTATCGAGCACACAGGGGACTTATTAAGTTCTGTCCAGAGCGAAAATGTAATTGATGTTCCAAGAAAAAAGCCACTAAAAACGGTAACATTTTGCATTTTAATCGGTAAACGATAGTTGATAGGTGTTTTGTGATGAACACAATTTTGATTAGTCACTGTTTCTCATTTTAAGTGAAATTTTAAATAGTAAAAATCTGACATTGGAATTGCATCAGTATTAGTCTTTATAAAGTTAAATAACTAATTATAATCAATGGCAGCCATAAATCGTGGACATCCTAGGGAGAGGAAGGCTAAGCGATATATTAATCTGGCAAGAGGGGCATCCTTATGTATAGACAAATAAGTACAACAGAACCTACTTAAAGCCTTTGAATATTTAATACGTGCGCCGTCCAATCCAGGCCTAAACAGTAAAGAAGCTTTGGCGGGAGATCTGAATTTAAAACATATATTTTAAACAGATAAATCAATATAACTATCAATTATCTCCCGTAAAATATTGAAGCTAAAATGTAATAAGTTTATCCATTTGTAACCTTCCATCGGTTAAGCATTACCAACAATCTGTCAATATCTAGGTCTCGGTATTCCGGTAACCAAAAAATATGTCGGGAATTTTAATAATGACGATAACCAGACTTCTACATAAGTGTAATAATAATAATACATGCTTACTTGTGTAAATAATAAAAAGGTAAATTGTTATGTGTTCTGGTAATCTATTACAGGTGGTGTAGTACAGATTTAGAAGCAACTAATTATCCAACAGGTATTTATTTACTTATATGGCATGATCTACGAGTATTGTTCTTTTTCCTTGTTTTTAAATAATTAGCCCCAAAACGAAAAGATGAATAGTAACGAATAAAAATAGTTCCTTTGGGATATTCATGATATATAGGTACCTGTTCAAAGATTCTTTAGCGACTAACTTCCATGAATGATTTTTAAGAGCGCCGTCGTTTAAAGTGGTGAAAAATCGAAATTCCCATGAAAAACCTCTAAAGAAAAACACAACCCCTGTGGAGAATTTGAAATCTACTCGTATTCATTCAAGGTTTGAAATAGTTATTTCTCTCGACAAAATATAAGTGTGTAAACTGCAGTAAACAAAATATTCTAGTATTATAAAATTTTACACCTATGTTTTATCGAAGAACATAAACTTGGTGTATTAATACAAAACAATTGAGTTTTGTCGGCTTAAACAAAAATTTTACTACTTAACAATAATAAGAAATTATAAAATAAACACAAAATAACAAATATGGTCAATGTCGAACACGATCACATTAAAGCTATTAACCATAATAAACAAATAAATAAATAAATATATATATATATATAACATATATAAAATTTGAAATAAAAAATACAGTATGCAACACAATAAATAATAAATAATTAATAAAATACACTGATATAAACCTTCAAACAAAAGACAAGTAGATGGATATTATGAAAAGAAATTGACCTTTTCTCTTCTGTTCATCTTTCGTTCTATTCTAGTCCCTCTCTATGTAAATTCTCTGCAAGAATTGCATCCGTGAATGACACAAAACAAATAAATAGTAAAAGGGGAATCACAACTACAAATTATTAAATTCTTTTAGTTTTATATATGTGTTTCTTTCAAAATTTATATACTCGCAATTTTAGTAACGATTTTGAAAATTGTTTCAACAGAATAGTACTTACAGTATCGACAGTGAAAAGAAAGCTGCAGTGACACCATTGATTTTTAAGGCCATTTCACTAACATTGTGGTAAAACTAATGTATCTTCAAAACAGATACACCAATAATATACTACTTATAGTAATGTTGCCACAATACACAATTTTAATGAAATTACATTAAAAATGGGGAGGTCATATATATCCATTACATCGCAGTTGGCCACTTGTAATTTTAACTAATCTATTCTGTATCAATGATACCATGAGAATGTGGAATGCCTGACTTGGAGCCTGTCTGAGGAGATAAAGATTTACTCTGGAGAGAACACGTTTTAATAATTTACGTCAAACATATATTTTAGCAGCAAACTCTCTTTGTGTATTGTAAAGGCAAAATAAAACTTTCATTCCCGTATTACGCGTACAAAAATGTAGATTTACGTTTAGACAGTTCTACAAAAAAAAAACGGTTCCATAGATTCCCTGCCCGATAAATTTCGGATCGACGAAATGGTTAACAGGGATTTGGACTGGTCGATATAATGAAATTGGGACGAGACAAATCATTTTGTGTTCACTTGCAGCGACCTGAGCTGGCCCACTCTACGTGAAATAATGAAGCAGCGTCTATGTCAATTGATCAGCGGAACTGATTATACGACCGATATACAAAGTGTCTGAATAATGTTGCCATAGTTTTTAACATTGTAAGAGAAAAATTCTTTACAATTTCACTCATTGAATTTCCTCACTACTTCTAGCAATTACCGGTTAAAGTTACTATTTATCTACATTAATAGTTATTTGTGCAAGTGAGATTGACGTTTGACATTAATTGGAAGTGACTAAACGTACAGAATTGTTTATTAAGCACAAATTGAGTCAACAGCTCGACGAAATGGCGACGTAATAAAGACATAAATGCCGTCACATAAAACAATATACAGTCCCCCAAATTTCGTCTGACAATTGAATTGGGCAGACGAAAAACAGAAATGCGAAATTTCATTATTCACCAAAGTGGAATAAGCCATGGTTGCACGCTTAATTCCTTCTAAATATGCTCATTCTCCTTACTCACCGTTACAAAGTTTCACAAAGTCAAGTGCCAGATTAAATTGGGCCAAGTATATAAAATTACTATACCAAAAAGTGGTGACTTAGAGGCGAAGTTTACCTGAATACTATTCTTCCGTGTTCTTAAGTTAAGTTTATAGTGATGATGTAACTATAGGGATATAAATTAACATGAAACACAAATACAGACTGATCATCAGGTCGTCACAGAATCCTATTAACATTCATCATAGAAATTAAAATATGGCTAAAAATAACAAAATAATTAATTACTGCCTCTGCATATTTCAATTTAGTAGCATCACCTCTTATCAAGTGTCAAAATTTTGTAATAATTATTTTTGTTAGACATAGGTTTTATAAGAGATTAACTGTGGCTCAATCTGACTGCCCCTGCTACATAAATAGTTATATTGATTTGTCGGATTTTAAAAATAAAAAAAAAAAATTATGAGGAAAAATCACCTTCTTTTTATTCTCATCCCTCATGAATGGCGTTTTCCTAGTAAAGTGGTATGTGCGGTCAGATTCATGCTAGCGATATCTAGTTAGCATGCAGCTAAGACAGAAAAACACGCTTTCAGCTTTTTCCTAAAAAAAAATGGTATTACAGAATTTTTCTGTAGTATGTAAGCGTTTTTAGTTTTGCGCCACTTGTAATTTTCATGTTAAAGTCTTGGGAATGGTCTCCATTTAGAACGAAACATCGACTTAACCATAATCAAGGAGTCTATGACAAAGGCGTATGTTTAATTCCCATTTTTGTTTGGGTGAATCAGCCCTCAAAACCTTCTCCGTACTACACTTTGTTGTTAATAACTCACGCGCGAATGACTGTTGAAAATTTACTTAGCGCAATTTTCAGAAAACTTCATTAATCCCTATTGCTTGAACCCACAAAAATTGGCCTAGATTGGACTGGCCTAGATGGTAGCCCATCTAGACACATGGAATTTTGGAACTTTCGATACAGGCTATAATGAAATATTTCTAGACAAAACTTCAAATTTCAAGTTGACGTACTAGGTTTCGCTCAGAAGCCGAATTAACATCATACTGTTATTCCACTTTTACAGAAGGTGAAATTTAAGGTCTGTTTTTATAAAAATTCTAAGATTCCATCTGATCACCATCGCAAACCATTACCTAGAGCCAATCAGTGGCCTAAA
Source organism: Cryptocephalus primarius (assembly GCA_963576515.1). Classification (NCBI taxonomy): domain Eukaryota; kingdom Metazoa; phylum Arthropoda; class Insecta; order Coleoptera; family Chrysomelidae; genus Cryptocephalus; species Cryptocephalus primarius. The sequence continues at coordinate 7,859,298 of OY754947.1, forward strand.
CTATAACTGTGCGGAATGTAAAATTACTAAATATTCCGAAACTATTAAAGAATTTTTATTTTCCTTCAGCAGGAAATTCAATGTGGTAAAATGCTTCAGGTAAGATAAGGTAAGGTAAGGTTTAGGTAATGCTTTAGAATAGAGAAATTCGGAGTTACAGGGCTTTTAACTTTACTCGGAGTTAAGGTCAGAAGGTATCAGTACGGGGACTTCTAAGTTTTCACGTAAAAACAAACAAATGAAGATAGATAGAAAACAGGTAGAAAATTTTAAGAATTAGAGGTTAAATGGTACCACACATTCAAAGTGATGGGTTCTAAAGATCAGAAGTTCGGGCACTAAAAATATTTGAAATAGGCAGGTATTTATCCGACAGTAAACACTTTTTTTTATGGCCTTACCTAAACTTCAACTTTTTTATTTTGTTAATGTGAGCCATTGATACGTTCAATAAAATTTATTGTCTGTTCCTTGCGCTCATTCCATTTTATTGCTATGTTGCATTCGGAAAATCGACGTAATTCAGTTAAATATTTTTTCGACTAAAATTCTCGTAAGTTTGATCCTCTTCTCGTGCAACTACGTTTCAATTCTTAAAATCAGCTTGATCAGCCGCTCAAGTTATCTGAGAGGCTGTATGAAGCAAGAAGGTGATCCGATAAATTGGAAACGATCCAGACACTTCGATTTAGGCTAAAAAATCAACTGTCCTAGTTAAAAAGAGGTTCATCGGATATAGATTACACTTTTCTTTTGGCAAATTCAATAAATTTCCCCGGGACGATGTGACCGGTCGAAGCCAGCGAGTAAGAATTTTCCGAATCGTTAACGTCAGTCATCGGAAATACTTACCCGGAGTAAAACAACCGCCGTCCCCATGTTTCGTCCTGACGAAATGTACACAACGCACTTATGGAATTCCAACAACAAGGTCGTAACCACGTCGATATTACCTCAGCGGCGAGCAAAAATATTCCAGGATTCCTGATATATTTCGGACGTACGTGACCGGATTTTCCGTTCGACGACGAAAAGAAACTCCTATTCGGAAAGCTCATGAAATGTCCGCCGAGGATCCGTGACAGGACGAAAGAGAGAAAGAGAGGGAAAGGGAGATTTTTTGCGGACCTCTGATACGGAACGAATTTTTTCTCGGGTCGGGACGGCGTCTGCATCTCGGGTCCACTTTACTTCGACGTGTTTTGCCTTTATCGGGATGATGGAGAACCGCGGACGGGGAATGATGGGAACGTCGGCGGGTTCACGGATGGTCGGATTGTTCTCGTCCTAACGTGATAGATTGAGAGGTCGCAGCCGTCCAATCGGCCGAGTCGATGCGCAGCATAATTCGCAGACTTCGTTACTTGCATGGATTTCCACCGATTCTCCAATTAATGTATGAAATATATTCCGAAATGGATAGAACTGTAAAATGAATGTTTTTACGAGTTCAACATTCCCTATAGTAGGGGAGCCCAAGAGGCTATATGGGAAGTTATTCAAGCGTTGCGGGAACCTATTAAATTGTGAAGCTTAGATACTAAAAAGAAAAAAGTTTATATGATATATGCCCTTTCACTGCGGGGGTAAGTGTGTACAAATTTTCAAAAATGTTAAAAAAATTTGTTACATAGAAATACTAGATGACTATACTACGTGCTTCTGATAACGAAAAAATATTTATCTGCCGGTTTACAAGGTGGGGGTGGCCGTATAACGGAGTTGAAAATTAAAAAAAAAATTTATTCGAGCGTATCAGATATTCAAAAGGAATTTCAAGTGAACTGTAAAAGGTATTATTTTCAAAAGACTGACGATTTGGACGCGACCAGAACTCACGGCCGATTTTTGACCATGTAAAAAAAAATCGTGACCTTGAAATACTCAAGCTCGTCAGATTTTTATACAGATGTTTCAGTTTGATGTCCTTGCTGTGCTGACCTAAAATCTGACAATTATGTAGAGGAATTCCATTGTTCTGAAAGTTTAAAAAATAATTTTTATTTTTTTTTTCATTACTCAATGGAATTACAACAAACAGAAAATAATATATAAAATATATAAATATATGTGTAAACTTTCACCATTCATTTATAAGAAAATAGTTCAATGGTAAAAGGAAGCAAGATTTTTTTAATCTTCATCATCAGATGAATCTTCCTTATGTTCGGAGTTCGAATTAATTTCATCATCTACATCTTGCATATCTGTAATCAGAAATGGTTATGATACTTGACAATATTGCATTTATTTCATGATATTAGTAGTGTATTAAAAAGAAAACATACTTGAATCCGGAGTATCCCCTAAAATGTCAGGTGTTATGACAATATCTTCATATGCTTCTGGTAGTTGATTCCCAACAAACCAAGTCATCTCCAACTTGCCATCCACATTTTTCCACCCGAAATCTGTTGGTGACATCTCAGTGGCAGTTCGATAGTGGGCATTTCTCCATAAGCATGCAATGTATTGCGTTCGTAATACATGTTGCCGTAGCTCTAATTATTGATAATTTTAGCTCTTTTACCGTAAAGAAACCGGCAGATTATATTATATCCGTAATTCTTACATGATTTCCTTCAAAATGAAAAAAAATTTAACCGCGCTCGAATACTTCCAGGTGACGTTTTTTTTTGCAAACTCGTGACTCGCTTATTTTCTTACGTCATAGTCAAATCGTCAGAATATTGAAATCTACACTTTTCTGCATGTAATCAACTTACCTTGTGTTAATCTGACAAGCTCGAGTTAATTCAAGGGTCGTTTTTTTTTACTAATCTGATCGGCTGCCCTAGACGCACCCCTTTACATTAGGGGTTCATATATGATGGTGGTTCATAAGAGGGTGCAAGGCTTCTTTCCTTATGTTTTTCTGTCGCGCTTAAGTAAAACCCAAAATCCCAGCTTGGGCTCCCCTACTACTAGTAAAATCCGCTGATTTCATGAAGTTTGGTACATTGTTTTTAAAAGCCATTCAGAACCCCATCACTCCATTCTTTCCTCTAAAAAGGAATCATACGTTGGGTAATTTTTTTGTAATATAATAGTAATATAAAATGTGACGTCACACCATCTGTACATTACTCCAAGGGAAATTAAACATCCGTAAAAGTAATACAGAAACTCGAATGCACTTAAAATGTACTGAAGAAGAGCAGGACGGTTGAGATAAATACGAGTCATATAACATCCCATATTATACATATTGTTTTGGTTTAATTCGCTTACCTGAACGGCATTTTTATTTATGAATTGGTGTAGTTTGTTATGGGTCACTAACATCTCTTGATTGGTTTACTTATCTGCTGGTAGACTAAATCTCAAAATGGTCACAGGACATCAACATCCAATATTAACGTATCGTCGAAATCTCGCCAATATGCCGAGATCACGTGTTTTAAATTTTAATGAAAGTATGATTGGGATCGAATGGTTGGGATGAGACATTACAACGCTGATTTCGGGGCTAATGGAAAAGTTTATTGGCCCCTAGATAAAAACTTGGCCAGTGCAGAGATCATTCAGTAAAAATCCGATATTTCAGTAGGGAACCAAACTATTACAGTTGAAACGGTTACAATTGTAACACACAATAAAGAACAATGAATGAAGGGACAAACCTGCGAGTTTTCCTTATATGTGTGCATGTGGAATATGTGTAAGAGTAAAGGTTTTGTGAAGGATGAAAGGAACCGAGTCCTTACACCCCTATATCGAAATGCCCGTTTGATCGTGGTATGGACCCAGGTCTATGTCCTGCAGAAAAATTCGTGGCAGGGGCTACAATATTGTCTGTTATGACAACCACAAATGCACTGTCTCTTTGTGGCGTGAGCCACTGATAGATCACTTATGATGAGGTAGAACGCTGTTCACACGGTATACAACCACGATACGAAACAACATATTTGATTTCAATAGTTAGAACGGATTCAAAGTACAATAAAATTGTACAACGAAATTAATTACGCTACTACCACAGGCGGTAGCAACATTGATAATGCAAGGGAAGGGGCCGTACAGGCCGCTTTGCTCCTTTACCATGGGCGCCGGCAGAAGGATGCAGGACTGTGCACTTGCACCCCCCCCTCTCTCGGGGAAGAAAACACACAGTCATATGTTAAGAAAATTTGCACCGTAAAGTTAATGTTTGAATACAATCTTAAGGCAATATTGTCGTAATATTGTTGTTCAAATTTGTCGATAACCTTGTGAATAAATTTAGCGTCCTCATTTACTCTTGTTCTATGAACACTGAGCATGTACATGCGGCTTAACTTCGCTTATAACTTATAAGCGATTCATATCGGAAAGGTCGATTGACATCAAGGTTAACGTCAATTTTAAAATTCTACGTTTTACTGGAGTTCCAAGGGTATCTCAGTAATTTCAATCCTAGATCGTCATCGATTTCAAAATTAAAATCTAAACACTAAAGGGAGAAGACGAGGATATGATATGTAAAACAAAAACCAGGAAGAAGAATAATACGAACAGGGAAAACCGCTAAAGAAATTAAAACCATCAAAGGGCTACGGAAAAAAAACTACAAAAGTGCAGATGGGTAATGGGACCATGGCCCAACTCTAGAAGAAAAGAGGACAAGAAGACGCAGAAGATTGGAATCACAGGGGTCGGGAAAGTAACATCTCATTTGGATTTTTCCTTGATTTTTGTAATTCAGTAGACGGTATACGTTCTCAATTTTTAAAAAGTCTGTAGTATGCTTTGAAAGCGTAAATTGAGGAGCACCTAAACTTCGCTCGAAGGAATGACACCTCTTCCAGTTCCCGTTCCTGGTTCACTCTTTCTAACTTCAACCAAAGCATTTTCCTGAAGACAAAGAAAAGATCGATGCATCGTACTCTATTAGTTTCTTCCCTTTTTATCGTAAAGGAAACGCGATAGCGATAGTTCTATGGACTTCTTCTAACGTCTTCGTGGAGGCGCTCTGAACTTTTCCCGCATGAAATTTCATTTCGTCGAAGAGGGGCGATCGCATCTCCGGAGCAAATTTTCCATATGAGAACAAAAGTAATATGGCGTAACGCGCGTAGTGAAATAAGAAAACAGAAAAAAGAGAAAAGAAAACTGATCACTCGATTCCTTTGATCCCTTACTTTCCCTTTCCTCGGTTATCATTTGTAGCCGGTTGTTAGAAGCCGAAGCGGTGATATTTTACCGAGGAGAAAAATGTACCTGCCTGTACCCCGCGCGAGTTTTCCGCTCGAGAAAGGAGGAACGAGAAATATTTTATCGCGCTACAATTTACTGTTTTCCATAAATTTAACGAGTTATCGACATCAACACAGATCGTTTATATATTTATTGATTGCTTTTTCATTGAAATATGGTATGCGGTAAGTGCGAAATTGTGTTGATTGGTAATAAAACACGAATGCGCATGGATTCTTAGTGATTAAATTATTTTACCTATAAATTATTCGCGTAGCTTATCGGTAATAATAAGTAGCAGTCGACCAGTTCGAATTTAAGTGGGTTGCATAACATTACGTCGTTAAACTTTCATGGCCAGTTACTCAATCGTTCAACTTCTCCCCTCATAACGCAATTATCGTGATTCGAAATCGTCTGATATCATAACCCTAACGGCAGGCTCTACCTAACGAACTTCATAATATCGCTAAGAACGATTTTTGTTAGGGAGAAAAAATCTCCCGTCTCGTTACAAATCAAATTCACATAGTTAGCTTGCGACCTTATACCTTGTTACCTTGGAGCTAATGACACTGTATATTATCCTCTCCCGTCTTCGTCGTATTATATTGCTCTCGAATCACGAAATTATACAGCATATATATACATACATACATCAAACACTGCGGTCGATAACGAAGGTCTCTGGGTTCTCCCGTCTCTTTGCTTTGTTGTTTTTCCAGGAGCCGATGTAATCATCCAGGTAGAATAAATTGGAACGGCATTGGACGAAGAATGCTGTGATTAATAATTATTTTCGAAGGGAGAAAATGGGGAACTGGCGGCTGTAGATAAAACCGGTCCAGCCGTAAAATATAAAACGCAGCTTTCTTGACGCACCACCCGGAATAACATGTTTACTAATTCCGTAGCATTTAGATGAATACTAAAGAGGCAATGTATTATTAAACACTTACATTTACCGCTTAATCGAAGTAAACGGGTACCATCCAATATTATGCCCCTGCGAGATGGCCGATAGCTTCATAAAACAAATTAAACGTTCCCGGGGACTTCCCACACTTCAATCCCCATTTGCGAGCTTTTCTGAATCAGAGGCTTCTAAGCGATGAATGTGAAATATTCACGGGTTGTTTAAAGTTCTTCTCTTAACTTAAAATTCTCCTTACCTTAAGACCCTCTCTCCCTCTCAGACTTCAGATGAGCGGCGCTGGCAACTGAAACAAAAATTGAAAGCTCGGTAAATAATGCAAAACGGATTATCTTTCGTAATCGTCAGTTTGTACATTGGGAGTTGTTAATTAAATTTTAGTCGAGAAAGGAGGGAGCTGTGAGGGTAAAATTCATGCAGAGGTCGTTAGAGTTTATTGATCGAAATTAAAATGATGAAACTTATAATATGATAATACTAAACTAGGAAGAATATAAGAAGTGGTTGGAGGAGTCATTATCCACGTTTTAAAAGGTATCAAGGAAAAAAATGTTTCCAAAAATATTTATTTCTTTACAGTAAAATATTACAACTTCTGTGATTAATGTGATTTCGTCGAAAACCAAAATTCGACGAAATTTTGGAACAAATGATCATCTACAAGTAGTAAAAACCCTAATTGAGAAATGCGTCGAATATAATAAACCGCTCATCCTCATATTCGTGGATTATGAAAAAGCGTTCGACACTGTAGACCAGCAGAAAATGTTACTAGCCCTCGCGGATTGTCGAATAGACCACCGATATATTGAAGCTATTAAAAACATTTACAGCACGGCAACGTCATGCGTTAGACTCCACGAAGAAACTAGTAAATTTAGAATAGAGCGCGGTGTCAGGCAAGGAGATACTATATCTCCAAAACTATTCAATAACCTACTCGAATATATGTTTAAAAAGATAAACTGGGATGATTTGGGAATAAACATAGATGGCGAAAACTTAAATCACCTGAGATTCGCTGATGATATCGTTCTGATATCGGATAGATTGGACAAAGCTAGGAGGATGCTGGAAAGTTTACAGACAGCATCCAGAAGAGTCGGACTTAAAATCAATACATCGAAAACACAATTTATGACAAACCTCGTGGTTAGTAACAGCATCACTTTGGAATATAGCGAGATCGAGCAAGTATCGTGCTATAAATATCTGGGACACGAAATTCGGATAAACCGAGACAATCAAACTGCTGAACTCCAAAGGAGAATAGGTCTTGCTTGGGCGGCTTTTGGAAAATTAAGGAAGATCCTTAAATCAGATATACCAACATGTTTAAAACGAAAAGTTTTCGATCAGTGTATCTTACCAGTGCTGACGTACGGAGCGGAGACGCTGACTCTAACGAGAAAAACGATAAAAAAGATTCAAATCACCCAAAGAGCCATGGAACGCAGCATGCTAGGTGTGTCTCTAAGAGATAGAATTCAAAACAGAGAGATAAGAAGAAGAACGGGCGTCGCGGATGCTATCGAAAGAATAACAACGTTAAAATGGAATTGGGCAGGTCATATCGCCAGAACATCCGATAATCGATGGACAAAAAAAATCCTAGAATGGAGACCAAGAGATGAGACATTCCGAAACCGAGGACGACCGCCAACCAGATGGAGGGATGACATAAGGCGCATTGCACCGAACTGGATGCAGATCGCTCAAAACAGAAATGAATGGCGCCGTTTACGAGAGGCCTATGTTCAACAGTGGACGCATGAAGGCTGAAGAAGAAGAAGAAGAAGAAGATTAATGTGATAAGGTACAGAGGTCCCATCTTCCAAAGAGACAGACCATTGAAGACCTCAACTTTCTACTTCGTAAACTCACACAGATAATCAAATTACTTTGATTTACGTATAGTACAAAGTCTCAACGTCCTGCTAGGCCAATAAGACTTGGGCAGCTTCGGAAGAGTTAATCAAAAAACAAAAGTCTAATAATTAGGAGATATATACTATCTTATATATACTTAAGGCTTGGAAAATAGAAGAGAGTGACAGTCAAGAACACTCTTCTCAACTATGCTTTAGTTGTCGAAGTTTAGTGCTTTAGTAATCGAAAAAATCAAAGAACACATTAAAATTTCCCTACAGAAAAAAAAACATTATAGCAGAAATAAGTTCAAGAAGCGTTTTATTAAGTGCGGATTTGAATATTAATCCCCTTTTTTGGCATAAAGACGTAAATTTCCACGATCTGATGTGACATATGATCTACAGACATGTTTTTAGAAAGTATTTCAGACAAATGCGATTTGGGAGACCAAAGACTTACACATGCTCAATGCGTTTCAGCGCCCTTTATCATAATAAAACTCGGTGTTCAGGAAATAATAATAGGTTAAGATTAAAATTTAAATTACTCCAAAGACAGGCACAGAATACCAAAAGCACTATGCAGGAGAATTTGATTTTATCACAGCCTAGTGCTAATATTTAAACTATAGGTATAGATTTGGAAAAAGTTCTATATCTCTACCAACTCTGACTCATAACAAAATGTTTTATAGTCGACAACTTTCATGCTACAATCTAGAACTGCTACCATGTGCCTCAGGGATGAATCTATCACAGACCGAAGTGGTAATGAAAAACACTCGTTTAGTGAATTTTCCTCAGTTATTTACTAAGGAAAGAACTTGTCATCTGGTCCAATAATTGCTTAGGACAAAATAAAAACAGTATTTTGCTGTTTCTTTTTATTTATTTGTCGGCCACTGGCAAATTTCTTTAAGTGGAACACACATTTTTAATAACTGGACATTTAAAATTGCCTTGCGACAGGGACTTTGCACAAATTAAACATGGCAAATGGGCGACAAAAATTTTTTCCTGATAACGTTGGAAAAATGATAAGAAACGCACCACAAAAATCCCTTCAACGTTATTCGCCTCGCAGAATTCGAGTTTAAAGATTTCCAACAAATTTTTGATAACTATCTAAATACCACGAAACAATATATCTCAAAAAGTTGTTTGAATCAAAATTTTAAAACAGAATCCGATGATTTGATTGAGAGATCAATTTAATCATTTATCATTTAACTTCATTTTCGTATTGTTTTAAAACGTGGGCGAACTTTTAGTGAGAATAAAACTCTGCCACTTCCACAACTACCTTTGTAGCATATCCACGAAAAATAGCTAAGAATTTGGAGAATATGTTGGATTATATGCCCCTAAATCATCTTCAGTTTTACGAAAACATAATCCAAAAGTGATATGAAGCCTATAATACAAAGTAACAACATATTGTAGGAGAACATAGTTTAGACAATGACACTGGGTTGACATGGACTTACACTCTATGATGACTCTATGATATACTAAATGATGCTAAAAAGTTGTGTTGTCTTAGTTTCGCATTCTACAGATACTTGATTTTTTTTTCGTTGATTACTCACAATATCTATTTTTGGCACATCGTCCCTTTGAAAATATTTCATTTACACTTGCAGGGACTTTCTGAAACAATTCTACACCTTGACAGTTTTCGACCACTATAAAACCCAACACCCACTAAGATTCATTCCATGAACGCAATGTATATGTACATTAATCGGGATCATTATATGGTTACTACTAGTTAATTGTGGTTTTGTTCGCTAATAAGCGGTATAATGTAATTACTTTTAATGTTTGATCAATTCGTACGCATCTGTTGAAAATAGAGTTTGCCAGAAAACAATCAACAGATTAGTGACTTATTCAGAGTGTAAATGATGTATTCAGCAAATATTTCCGGTTTTCAGCAAATATAAAATGGTTTCCATTGACAGCTAGTTTCTAATTCAAATAAATGTTTATTACATGTCATAACTCCGAACTACAAAGCTTATTAAAGCGTCTTTGCCACAAAATTATCAACCTGTTACAGAAGTAAAGATTTCACATTCTATAACATGTAGAAAACAATACGCAATGTAATATACAAAGATTCTTATAGGTAAACTGATTATCCTATTATCTCAGGTATGCATCAACCTCTTGGCAGGCTCTTAAGCCGATCAACAGGATCCGCCGAGCAGGGCAATGGGATACAGGATGGAGGGTGTGTGCGTTGTCAGGGCGACATACACACACAATAGTCCGTGAAGGCTCCCCAACCTTTACGCCGTAAATCACGCACCCGTAATTATACGGAAACGAATTCATTATAATTAGATTAGACAGTCGTAGCGTGTAGGTGGGGATTAATGCGAATTCGTTGATTAGGGGGCGGTGACAGAGTTTTTGAGATGGACTAATTTGCGCGCGTAATCTAACGGCTTGTTATCGCTAAAGGGGGATTTGTTTTTCTCCTCGCATAGCCACTTAAAATGTACGTCCCGAAAACTTGTTAATCACATTACGAGCAAAGATGTGGAATGGAAAAAGGACTCGCTGAGGAAATTTGTGTTTTTCCAGATTCTAACTTATTCACCGGTCGGAAATTTTTACACGGTTTGTAACGTTGTTAATGCCTGGAGTTGCGTTCGTTAAAAATTCGGAGATGTGCTCTACCCTTATAGCACCTTTTTAAATAGTAGTCATTACCATTTCAGTAATTGAATTTATATGAAAATTACATACAATAACAATACCATAGATTAAAATTGCTTAAATTTTTTCTAAAGGAGGAAACAAAACTTCTAGAAAACAAAACATCCAAATTCTGGGGATACTTTAATTGATTGCAATTATAAAAGAGCACTCGGAGAGGTCTCGGGGATGCGTAAAGACTGTTCATCGTATTTGATTTTTCTATCTCTCCTAATGTAAATTTGTAACCGGCATAAGACAAAGACAAGAATTTGTTTATTAATATTTCTGAGGCATGTTTCACTGGAAATATATTTTTTTCCGTTTTTCTAAGGAATTCTGCCAGAAACACAATGACGTCTTGTTTTAATATATATGCGTTGTGAAAAAAGTTATTTATTTCACAAGAGAAAACGGTTTTGTAAGCTTTTCTCACTAAAATTAAATCCAAATATTATATCTCCAAATTTTTTCGTCCCCTTAATTCCCAAATTAATATCATTATCTTATATTCCAGACCTATTCCAGATTATGACTGATCTCTCGCATTCATTCACTTTGAAACTCTAGGATTTGTCATCTTAAGCAATATTTGTTGTTTGTAGAAATTCTCTCTACTTGAAAATAATTTTCACAATGTAAAATGAAATAAAATAAAATTCACATGTGCGTCTATAAAGATGTGGTATTTTTATGCTAATAGGAATTGGAAATTTAGTGAAATTTTCTGCATAACCGTTTTTGACAAGTTTAGTTATTATTTATGAAAATAGACCAAATGACAAACAATACATTCAAAATCTCATTTAGCAAGTTGTCATAAGCAAAGTTTGAAAATCGAAAAATTTGGTAATTTTGTTACATCAAGAAAATATACATTTTTCGTAAATATTTTTAATTGCAAAATTCTTGCAAATTGGTCTACACTCAAGATGAATTTTGATTTTTAAATATTTAGAAGTGCATTAAAAACGTTATTAACTTACTACGAGAAGAATTAACTGAAACTTAAATTTGGAAGTTAAAATAGATTAAAAAGACAACTAAAAAGCATTCTGAAAAAATAATTTTGGCATTAGTGGACATACAAACAACAACCAAATGTCTTGGGTATCCCTAGTTATTCTGTGCATTGTCCTTTTAGTGACACAAATGTTTTTCGGTATTTAAAAACATGATCTCCACTCAATTTATTTTTTTTTATTAGTAAAGCTAATTTAAAAATATGACAACAAGAATAAACTTAGAATAAAATACCATAAAATATATTATCTCAGTTGTGAATGAAAAAATGGTCGCCTCAGCATATTTTTACATTCACACCCAAAGCTTTCCGGTAGACAATAGAAAATAAACACTAATCCTCTTTAGGAGTCCATTGAACGAATTGTACTAATTGAATTTATCAAATGGTACGAAAAACTATACTCTTATATCTTATTTAAAATACAAATTGCCATGTTGCCTTGGTATTCCAAGAAACTCTGAATTGTTTGGGAAGGTTTGTAATTTTTTGTCTTTCCTACCGACCTCTAAAATAATAGGTGACCATGAGACTGATAAGTTGATTCCCGGCATGTATATGTGGCAGATAAATAAGTTCCAAGGATTAATCTCAAAACTTATAAAATCAATAGCATCGAAATTATTAATCGTTATCCTGTACTAATGATTTCAAGCTTTCATTTGAAGATGAAACTAATTTCATATTTGCGAATGGCAACAGCTTAGAAGTGGTTTTTGCTAAATTAGTGTTTTTATAATCAAGTGCGACATCTATAGGGGATTTTTGTATTTTCTGAGGCGATCAAAACGCCCTTAAGGGGTTGTAGATCAGAGGCTGAAACGAAACTTAAGAGAAGACATGCATTTATATGCAACTTGATAGACTCAGCATATTACAGCTCTATTGGCCGTCCAGCTAAGGGAATCTACAATTAATACTTTACGATCCTCATGAAGTATATTTACCTAAAAAATAAAGTTAGGGGAAAAGAAAGCTGTGAGATGTTGTTACCTGTATTATCCTCTGGAAATGGGGTGTCATTTTCGTTTAGGGGATGGAGTGACAGCGGCCTGTGCAACAACGACCCACGGCGAGGGAGACTTCTTGCGACACATAATTCCGTGTATTTTTAATTAGAGAAGTCACAAACTGAAAACTTTTGAAATTTTACTTGATTTTTTCCCAACTCAGAAACTAAACCAACGGAAAATAAGTGTAGGTTTTGAGATGGAGGTTCCAAAAAGTAACGAGAAGATAAATTTTCATTTCTGGAACTTAATCAATCAAAGGAAAATAGCGTTTTATATACAAAAATTCCGAGGAATCTGCAGTCATTAGAGGTGTTTAACGCTAATATTGTTAAAGAAATGCGTCTGATTATAAAAAAATTTCCAAAAATGATGTCGATGTTTGATTTGTCTTGAGTTTCGCAAAGGAATGCACGTGTCCTGTAATTTTCGGTAGTTTTGCAACAATAAGAATCCTTTTCCTTTGTATATTGTAATAAAAATGTGTTGTTTTTATGTCAGTGTCCTTCATCACTTTTAATTAAAGACATGTTGCGCCTAAAAACAACCTTAGCCAGAAGATCTGAGAATCAACGAACAAGGAAGCAACTTAATAGGACTTATATAAGTTCTACCCATCCAAAAGCAGCGATATGGGAATTAAACGTTTTTTTTGTGTCATAGAATCACTAGAATTTACATAGCCCATCTTTTCCATCATCATAGAAATAACAGGCAAGTTTCGCAAAAAGTATAAAAGCCCTTTTATAAATTTGTACTGTGACTCCACCTTGTGAGATGCCATGTCCTCATTAAATAGATATTATTGTACGTACCTTCTCACAATGGATGTTTTATGTGCAAACATCGCGTTGTACATCACAAGTGTTCTAGTGCACAATAGAAAGTAATGTGACAGCATCCACTAAACTTTAGGAATTCGGAATTAAGCACCAAGTTCCTCTGTATTGTGGTGAAATGAACAGAGGATTGTTATTACAGCAAAACTGCACCCAATGACCCTGTGCACTATGAGAAGCTGAATTTGCTGGAGAGGTTACGAATTATTTAAAACTGAAATTCGCATCCTATTAGTGTCTCCTTCGGACATTTTAACTTGTATAGCTTCAAACCACTGATTAGTACATGTATTTATTTTTATTTTTATTCTGGGTTGAATAAATTCAAGAATTTATTTCTGTGTTGTCCATTTTTAACAACTCGACAAAGATAAAGTGCTTAAGTGTTTGTATAATTAGTTTTATGGCCAGTTAGGGTTATGGTTCGTAAAGTTAGCGGATAATATCCTGAAACTTTACGGGCGGATATAATTTGTGTTGATTAATACTTTGTGTTTATCTTGAAAGTTTGCGCGTTATGGTGGTTTGGATATGGTTGTACATCGACAACTCTTTCAATGATGAGAGGATAAACGTCCAATAACTAATCTCGTTACTTACCCTTAACAAGAGAAGAACGAGCGCATTTAATTTTAAACAAGATACTCAAGTTTGTGCCGCGGATTCATTATTAACAACAACCGAACAAACTTCTCGATGGTTAACATAACTAATTTCTAAACTTTTTTAATATCATATTTCGAGCATACGTACTTGATACAGACTACGGACTTGATATGAGAGCTGCACGCTTAAATGAAAGCCGAGAGAATTCAAAAGAGGGTATAAGGAGGTCTCTAAAGAACGGACGCGAATTTCGAGGAGCTTAAACTTCTGGAATTGCTGATGAGAGCGCTTCGCTTCAAAATTTCAATGATAAATTACTAATCCGGCATTGTTTAACCGTGGGAAAAATTACAGAACTTTTTTCCTAACGTAAGACTATGAGTTTGAACTTCGGAGAGTAAAACGATAGTCAATATTTGTTAGATTAATAACAATGACAACGAGAGAACAAGGGAAGAGGTAGTTAAAAGTTTCAAAGTTATTAAAATTTAATGGGGACTAAGAGTTGAAAGGGCTTGTAGTCGCAATGATAAATTGGAAAGAAATTTTTGTATAAATGAGTTTGTTGATTTTCGCCTCCATTTCAGATTTCAAACAGCGTATTACGATTTTACTCCTGTGTATGGTCCACAATATTTACTTTTTTTGCGCTAGTGTTAATTACTTTGATAAGTATTTTTTGTGTTCAGGCTTTGGACACATTTGCAATTTTTTAGTTCCCTTAATAATCATACAAGGAGCTTACCGATTACTGGGAACTCTGGTGATGGTGTAGGCCATACACTGTAGGGGCAGGACTGTGGGAGATTACTGTGCTAGCTTTAAGGCTGGTTACGGAGGATAAGGAATCATTAGCTATGTATCATTGCAGTTTATCTCTAATTCGTTGTAAAAGACGGTTAAGAAAGGGCAGGTAAAAAAATAATTGGTAAATGAAGAAAAATCAATCTGTTTGTAGTTATTGGAATATAAACATTCATTTGTCATGACGAAAAGTTCATTCCTTTTTCTTTAAAAACGAAATTTCAATATTCCAACATGAACCAGTGATAATGATGATTTTCCTACTATGTCGAAAAAAAATCTATGGGAGCATTAATAGAAATTAATTTTTCTTGGAAAAAAAGTAAAAAAAAAAAAATTGTTTTAACTGATAACGATGAAATCATTTTGTGGAGACGGCAATAATTTACGATCGATTAAACAATTTAGACGAGAATAAAAAAAATTCATTATTTAGATGAAACATGGGTTAATGCTAGGCATACCGTTGCAAAAAAATGGTGTGACACAAATATTGAAAGTGCTCGTCAAGCACGTGTAGGAGGTTGGTCCCAGGATTGAAGTCACCTAGAGGAAAAGGGTAAAGTATCATTATCACACACATTGGCAATGAAACAGGATTTATTGAAGGTCGACTTTCGATCTTTGTTTCTCAGAAAACCGGCCATTATCACGAAGATATCAATGCTGAAGGATTTGAAGAAGACTTTTGTACAAATGTTAGGTTTTATACCAGTAGAAAGTATAATCGTAATGGATAACGCGAGTTATCATTCTAGACTAGTCAAGAAGGCACCTACTATATTCTGACATAATTAAATGGTTAGATAATAAAAAAATGGTGAATCAATTCACTATGACATTGATATGGTCAAAAGGGAACTACTGTTCATTGTTAATTGTATAAAATCGAAATACAAAAAGTATGTTGAAGATGAAATTGAACGACATCGAGGCATCACGATAATAAGACTTCCACCGTATTATTATCAACTAAATTCAGTCGAATTGAAATGGGCCCAAGTGCTAGATACAACACAACTTTTACATTAAAAGATGTAAAAGTACTATTATCAAATGCAATGAAAAGTGTAATCCCCTAAAACTGGAAAAAATCTGTAGATCATACCATAAAGGAAGAGGCAAAACTTTGGGAACTTGATAATTTCATTGACAGAATAACAAAACCCCTGATTATCATAATAAATAACGCTGGTAGTTCCTCTGAATTTTCAGATGATTAGTATTACAAGTATTAACGAATTTCAAATTGAAATAACTTATAATGTTAATTTTGTATATTCATACATAGTACTGTTAGTATGCAATTAGTACTGATGAACTGCAATAAGCAGGCAAGGTTTTACACGCCGATTTTAACAAACGCCAGTCTTAAGCCTGGATAAAGTGGGAAGGATATGTTGCGTAACAATTATTACAGTAAAGTATACCAACCATTAAAACATTATCCATTATTCCGATCTTTCTGTCGAAAACTCGAAACGCCGCTGACATTTCGATATCCGAACGCTTAAGCGCCGGATTTATTCTTATACTTCTTACTCTTCTTCGTGCCGTTTGTTCTGACACCGCTCATACCGGGGTTCCCTACAAAAATATTAAAAAAACTGGTGAAAATGCAGGGACTGCTTACGATAACCTGAAGACTTTTTTCCCCCGGTACGCGCAAAAAGACCTCTTTTGTCGGATACCTCATTAATATTGCTTTGAGTTGAAGGGAAATACGGTATACAGTTCTTATTCCTTAACATATAAAATCTTTTGCACTTTTAAATTTTGAAATACTTTACTTTTAAAGGCTTGTGTCATTTACTCACCTGTTTAGTAGTAATCAACATCTCGTTTCGATGTAATGGGGTATATGCAGTATATAAATTGAGGCTCCTTTCTACTTTGAGGTACATTTAGAGCGTCAGCGGACGTAACTCTCGCTCCTCAGATAAAAGTCTTCCCTTTCTGTTCTTCCCATTTCTCTCCGTCGTGCAATATAGCCCGCCACGCCCTCATGACAACATTTGCCAGTTGTATGTTACACAAACATTAATCAAGTACCTTACTGATTTCATTTCGTCTTAATTTTGTTCTATCACTAATAATAATTGTCTAATATTGAACAGTGGTATTGCGAGGTACTTCAATGAAATTTGGCATCATACTTCTCTGAATAGATGTCGTAAATTGGAAAACGATTGCTCCTTCGACATCTAATCCTAGTTAAATTAAATGTAATGAAACTTTTAAATTTTAAGTTGGTTTAAATGCTTTTAGGAAAGCACTAACTAACTTCATTAATTTCGTTATAAAGAAAAAAGGCGTAACAACTTTATGCGAAGTAGGAGTTTAAATTTATGAAACTATTTTATCTGAGAAGGAATTTAAATATTCGAAACAAATTGGAGCATTTCCTATACATTTCGTAGCAGGAAGCTGCTGAAAATCTATGGGATGGTTTATATGTTTTCGAACAAAGTTTTAATAATCATATGAAAGATTTGATAAAATGAGCGAAAGACATGAATTTCATTAATAACAATGCAAGTGTAACATGCAGAATAAATTCTATATTCTTACTCATTTAATCCAAAAATAGACATTTTTAGCAGTTTCACCATTTTAATAGAAAAGTTGGGTTTTCGTCCTACATCAACCTTAGATATTTTGTCATGATTTGTCTAACAAAATTAATTATACTGTGGTTAATAGCTTTAATGCAGATAATTGGGTAGTGGCTGTCATGAGAATTGATTTATTTTCAATTGTTGTGATTACTACCACTTGATTTCGGTTGTAAGAAGGAGTGTTGCTGAACAATAACATATTTCCTTCAAGAAATTATTTTAAGACGTTAAGATCATCAAAACGAAGGAAGATTTAACTCAAGTTGATATGAG
The DNA here is from genome assembly GCA_963576515.1 of Cryptocephalus primarius. Classification (NCBI taxonomy): domain Eukaryota; kingdom Metazoa; phylum Arthropoda; class Insecta; order Coleoptera; family Chrysomelidae; genus Cryptocephalus; species Cryptocephalus primarius. The sequence goes on from OY754947.1 coordinate 7,877,161, forward strand.
AGGTAGAAATGTAAATGCAGCCAATATTTGCGCTCATCGGATGTATAACCCTTTATCTATCCCGGTTATGTTCCTGGCGAAAATAAACTTCTTAAGTATGTATTTCCAATACTCAAATAATAGGGAACGTAAGCCTTTAATGGCCCAGTGCGTCCCTATCGATCGAACGGATTTCTGCCAAAGTAATCGAGTGTCCCGCTGGCGTCGGGTCCACAGCTAATAAAACTTTGAAATTGTACGGTTCCGGCTTCGGGAACACATAAGCGTGAAGTTTTGAGTGGAAAAATAAGGATGTTCGAGTAATTACTGGTCTGCTTATTTGCCGTCTTCTTTTAGAGTTTCCCAACTTATTTTTTTTTGAAGTTATAAGGGCTCTTTCCCCCTCTTTTCTCCTTTCGTTGACTCCTGAGGACCGTAAAAGCAAAATACCGATTCGAAGACTGGCTTTTTAAAAAAACCTTTATTATGTAAGGCGTGGAGGCGGATATAAAAAGTCGGTTTGAATGTTGAGAAAATTGACTTATTTTATTGCTTTTCTTCCCTCTCTCTCTCACACCTCCTGAGGAATAATCAAACGATATGGAGCGTTTGTGTTAGCCGTGATTGGAATATTACTTTCGGTAACACAATTTTACGTACCACGAAATTAATTTCTCCGGGTGGTTATTTTTATTGGATTGGGCGGAGTGCGAGAATATATTAAATAAAGCGCACTACTCGGTCATCCCTTTATGTTATCCTCACTATCGCCTTTGACAATCCCCGTTGTTATTTCGGCGCAAAGGAAAATTTTCAAAGCGACGTACCCTTTCCGGCAAAAACTTATAATTAAGAAAAGTTCCCTGGGCCATTGCCGAACTTAGTTGAGTAAACTTTCTTTATTATGGCTTATGAAACTTGTGCGGTGAAGTGGGCGTTCGGGTCTCTGCTAATTCAATCTGTTGTGATGATATTTGCGAACGAGTAGATATCGAAACGGAGGTGGAACCTTACCGGCCTTGTCTTATCGCCTCCCAAGGGGCTATCTCGAGACGAATTTTTATGGGGGGGTTTATTGCAGATAGTCGCAGGTTTCAATAATAAAACTAACCGTAAAAAAGTTCTAAGGTTATATTTATGACAATGATGGCAGAGCGTGTATCTATAGAATTGTGAAGCTTTTTGCTTTTATATTGGTAGATGTTGATAGTAATTCCTTGAAGATTTACCGCAAATTAAACAAGGTTTTTCTTGTCATGTATTAAAATAAGTAGAGCTGACGTCTTATTAAACATTGGAATCATAGTAGTAGTCTGGGTAGGAGCATTACATTTACTCATATTTAACGTTTGTTCTAAACGACATGAATAAAAAGCCATTTAACAAAGTTGAACAAAGCTGCTTAAGCTGCTTCTTAACCTTCCTAATAAGAACACTATTACCTGAATGCTTTTATCTCTATTATAGTGAAAGTTATCGTCCTGGATTTGAGTTCAAACTACTTAGTTTGCCCTGCATAGTTTTGAAAAAATAAATACAAATTGAACGGTCTTGGGATCGCTTACAAACTGAAAAAATATATAAACAGAGGAGGAAAGCTGTAGGACTCCCAAAAAGTGGACGTATAACTATTTCGGTCGAACTTAGGAAAGCCTCAAGTTTTGGCTCTATGATCTTCTCATATACTTAAACTTAACATAAACTAAGCAGTTATGTCAGTAGAGCGGCAACACCATATTTTTGCGTTGTTCGTTCTAAGTGGCTAAAACTAATGTGCTAGAGAGGGAGAACGAATGACACGAATCATTTTCTCACCGTTCATAATTGCCTGCGTGCTCAGTCTATGTCTACAATTCTATGAACTTACGGCTGGAATCGTGCATCTTGGCATTCTTCTATTTGGTCTCATGCTCGTGCTCATGCTAGTGCGTATCTTTAGATGAAGACAAATACTCTGCCTGATTCTCGCACTCGTTCTACTCTTGGCACAGGGTTGTATTCTGCTTTATCTAAACCTCATCTTTACGCCATTTTTCCAAGCTAAGGAAACATTTGTTGTAAATAGATTTCCCCTTTTTTTACCGTCGCTTTCTCGAATCAAGTCAAAGGTTAAAAGAGAGAGAGAGAGAGAGAGAAGAGAGAAAAGAGAGAAACAGAAACACACACTTACTTGTCGAAATTGACGCAAAATTCAATTTTTCAAGATTTCAAGATTAAGGGTCGATTTTCTCGGAAGCCATATTTCAAGACATCCCCAAAAATAAACGCAAATTTCGGCATAAGTTAAATTACCTTATTACGCCTGAAAAACTATATACTTTTTGTAATAGGTGTTCGAAGATAAAATAAATTCCTAAGATCGGTTTGTTTAAATTATTGAATTCGGCCCTTTGCTGATATTTTGAAACTGAAACTAAAGCAAGTAATAATGATTATGTTACATGAAGGATAATATGTTTAATTTTACGTCAAATGTAACCGATAATAAATAAATGTGACGCACTCTGCAAATTATAGGTGTTAACATATTCCGACTATATTGAATGATGGAAGCAAGAATGAGTTACAAAATGGTTTTTTAAGTATTATGAAAATAATTTAACCTTGAATGCTGTGCAACTAATCTACGTATTTACAATTAGAACACGAAGATGAATTGAAATGAAATATCAAAACTGAACAACTTTGGTATAATGTGAGTAGTTTAAGTGATGTAAGAGGGTAATCATCAATAGGGAGTGTATCTGAGATGATTTTATAGGGAGAAAACGGAAGACCAACTATTACTGTTTGAATAAAAGTACTGATATCAAATTTAAATTGGAGTTCTTCACCTACTAACCCAATTGGCAACTTACTTGAATTAAAATGTCCTTTACTTGAAAAAAATACCATTTCGTCAGAATCCAGTTTTCTAAACAATTGTTGGAACTACATATACCGCAATAAGTTACAAATAATGAGAAAGGAAAAGCTGGCTATGTGACATTTCACAAACATTTATGTAATATAAATATTCTTTCCTTTTAGTAGTGTAAAAGTGAAAGATTGAAAACTTGTTTTTGTAAATACGTTGTCTACAAAATAAATATTCAGGAAAGTCTGTTTTAAAAGGACATACGCTTAAGTTTACATATTAGTGAGTAATAATCCACATAAATGTGTCATTCTTCGAATTTTAGTGACATATTTATACATAATAAAGTTCAAAGAAAGAGAGTTAAAACCAGGTCAGCTGTTAAGTAAAGTACATTGTCAGTGGTAATCGATGGTTTTATCATGCAATAAGAATATCTAGGTAACTTTTCTGCTCCTGATTACTCCCTAATTGCCCGTGAGGTATTATAAATCCCTATAAATCTGATCAGCATCAAAGAAATGATTACTTTTTATAGCTTGCTGATGATTATTTTTCTTAAAAGACGACTTATTATTGTAAAATTAATTAAGTTCACCAATTATATTAATAACATAGATAATAATAATTAATTAACAACTAGGATTACCTTATTAAAAACTGAGTAGTTGGAGAGCTTACTGATCCAGTTAAATTTCCAGAAAATTTAACTTCCTTGAAATAGGACATTGCCAATTGTAGGAAAGGGATATTCAAAAGCGATATAGAAATTTAGAAGTTGGTTAATAAAAATTATTTTCAAATAGAACGTAACTAATTTATATACTTATAATTCATGTTTGAAATTTGAAGAAAGCTTCCACCCTAAGGGGTCTGGCTCCTTGTGCTGGCTTATCACAAAGTATGTGGATTTTCGGAAAAACTTATTCTTAACTTCATTAAAATTTACAGTTATTGATTGTATTTAGAATATTAACTGAGCAAGTATTATATATCCTTAGTCTTTGTTAATCTCATGAATTTTGACAACTAACTTACAACAGTATTTAATTATTTCTGTATTAAAATCATAATTTTTGACGCCTAACCTTGCTTTAACAATGCTATTCATACATTTCTTTGTGCACGGAATATAAACTGACTAGTGAACGAAAATTGAAAAATGATTAATTAGTTTGTCTTCTAGATTATAACGTAATCTGACCTGTACGGCATAGTGTCTTTTAATATTTGGAACAGCCTTAATTGACATCACTTCTCATAATGCCGGGAGGTGAATTCCCGACATGTTCTTTAGAGTCTGATGGCTTTGATGTTAACATGAACTCTATAAACATAGAAGTGTATGCATTTTTAATTCGCAGTCTCTGTTGATGCTGACTATAAGATATGTGCGGATTATTAACCGCTTCCATTCCTCCTGCTTCATTTGAGAATAGGCGCAATAAGCATTCCGTGAAAGATTTCGATTTATATAATTTCTTTAGAAATATGTTATTATTATTATAACCACAAATAGTTTCCTGTTGGTTTCGGCCTTGATACTGCATTAAGTATCTTTTCGTGGGGATTTGGTGCTAATTTTCAATTTTATTATTAGGTAGAGATTATTTCGTAATATTTTGATGATTTGGGGTTAGGGTCCGTTTGTTAGTAACAGTTTGTATTGTGGCCAGAGTGATATTTCGTAGATAAAAATTTTTAAAAATTTAAAATTTAATCCTTTCATGCAACAATTTAGTTTTGTCCAATATTCAGAGATTAAATAGAAAATGAACAATTCACCTGTTGTGTGCTCTAATATCAATCTTTTTACTATTTTCTGCGGCGTACTCAATGCCATTAAAAAATGCGACATCTTCACTGGAAATCGTTTAGCACTTCGCACCAATATCAAGAGTCACCCTAGTTAAATTTTCACCATAGATGGTATTAACCTGGCACCGCTAGAGGAAAAGATGATATCACGTTAACATTTTACAATATTTCACTTAAATCATATAAATCAGCACCATTAAAATATTCCTTTTTTTTTTTCACGATACATTACATATCCTCCTTGAGCCTACGCCAGGCGTTTTCTCAGTAAATACACGTAGAGGAAAGTAAATAAGCATTCCGCTCCCGATCTTCGAATCTTTGATTTCCTTGGCCTGAAATAAAAACAAACCGTCGAATTTGATTTGTTACGCCCTTATCTGATTTCCAGTTTTTTTTTTATTTACGACCGCTTGTATCGAATATCACGATACGTCTACCCCCTTTAGCTAACTGTCTCCGAATAGGATTTAATAACAGGTAGTACATCAGGTACGAGGGGGTCTGTGTTTGTTTATTTGAAATTGATTAGTATTATTTACAAAGTTATCAGTACATGTCGTTTGAAAATGTAGGATTTTATTTAACTACATGTAAATTAATAAAAACCATTGTTATTCAAAATAAAAAAAATATTCTCTTCCTATTTTCATTTTCAAAATTTAAACAAATACAGTGTTCTGAAATTAATTTTGAAGTGGTAAATTTGAATTTTGAATCAGACGACAATAATTGTAGAAAATTTTATACTACTGAACACATACCATTAAAGGGTAAATAAAACTGTATTTACCAGCGAGTTTTCATCTAAAATGTGTGACCAGTAAAGCTTTATTAACTAACGGTGTTTCATCGAAATTAGCGATTCAATTACGAAAAGAATAATGGCAGCAGCAATTCCCACATCAAAGGCAATCAACAGTTGAATATAAAAATGTGTTTGAAGTCGGTCATTTTTCAAAATGTGGCGTGAAATTCGATTTTGCTTTCGTCCGACGTACTCATACTCTTCCAGCGTATTTTTGTCAAAATATGCCATATTTCTCCAAACAAATTCGCCGGTTAAATCTCCATTACTCGATATCGGGTCCGCATTAAATTTAAGGAAATCCCCATCGACTGAAACAAATCTGACTTATTTCATACGAGAGAGCATCGTACGCCAAGACCGTTCCAATCCATTTCGGTTGAGAGATACTGTGATCTTTTCTAAAGATAAAACTAACAAAAGGAAAGTTCTTAGAGAGAGAGCAGAGCAAGGAGAGAAGGAGACAGAGAGAAGCCGATCTGCCGGGACTGTAGCTCGAGAATACGGATTATCCTTTTCTTTTGATATCGGCTCGACGAGATGATAACAGAGATGACATGAAAGGGTGTCTTTTCCGCCATTAAGTTGAAGGAGACGAGAGAGAGCGTTTTGTTTTCGTATCGTTTAGCATAAAGAATAAAATATATACTTTTTATTTCCGTACCGGCATTTTGCGGGAATGACCCCTAAGAAGGTCTGCAAGTTGAAACGCGAAGATATAGCTTCAGAGTTTTATAGTTTTCTAAAGAAGTGCATTATTTAAAACCGGGAAGAAATAGTATCCCTGTAACATTTAATTTCCCCTAAGATGAGCTGTGACTTTCTAATTTAAATAATTTTCTTAAAAATTGGTCAAAGTTGATGGGGTTTCCAATAGAATATGTAGAATTTATCAAAGAATGTCGGATGACTGCGCCTATGAAAATGTATGAATCCAACTGACTTCTATAAGTAGCTTTGAAAATTTAAATTAACAGTTTTGATATAAAAGGAGTTTTATCTATAATTTCACAACAAATTATATGTAAATTAAGGAAAAATGAGGGGAAAATGCATTCGAAGTCTTCCAGAAAGTGGCGATCCGTGTGATAGAATTCCCAAACTATAATGCTTCTCGTGGCATGCGAGTTATACCTACATGATGTATACATGATCTGCATCTATGTGTATGTGAAGCATCTGCAAATTAATATTGAAGTTAAGTTAAGTTTAAGTTATATCTAAAACAAGTTTAACTTTTACGCCCAAAATTACATATGATTTAAGAAAAAAAAATTTTAATAATCAAAATTATATATCGAAATATATCCATAACGCGCCCACTGATTTTAGAAACGATAACTTGTAAAATAATAGAGGAATTCACGAAATTGTGGAGTAATGAAATGGTGGTAAGTTGTTGTTCGCCAAATATTCGAATAAAAAACTTATGCTGGCTTATGCACTGACGAAGGCTTGTTTATTTTCAATTTTTTGATAACGTTATACGAATCTATTTTTTGCGAAAGAATTTTACACCGAGAAGCGAAGAACTTGCCCCTACTAATTATCTATCTAGAAAAACTAAAACTTTCTAGAAAAAATTAACTACCTGGAAACACCAATTTTAACAAAGAATCCGATTCATAAATTTAGAGACTAAACCAATTTCAGTATTTCTCCCACAAATCAAGTCAAATAAAATGAATTATCCCGAAAAGAGCACACAGGTTGATTTAAATTCTGGTTAATTTCCAGAAGCTCGAAGAATCGGTTACCTAATCGAAATTCAGTAACTTGCTAAAAGTAACTGATATATATATATATATATATATATATATATATATATATATATATATATATATATATATATATATATATATTCAAGCATCGACCAACCAATAAATTTGAATTTATACAATATTTTCGAAATCTTATTATACGAATTGTAACAATTTATTGTTGACCTAAGTATAAAGAGAATTGTTGAAGAAATTTTGATGGCAACGGTTATATTATTGAAGTATGTCGACGATATCTTTCTTGCCCGTTTCTTCTCAAAGCACAACTTTTATAAATTATTTAATCTCAAACTTTGATTGTGGTCAGAAAATCTTAAAACACTTACGAACTTAAAACTAGTACAGAGTTAAAAATTAGATTGGCAACGTTTGAGACGTTTTATTCGAAAATATTTCAGAACAAAAACTAAATTGATACAAGTCATTTCTCATAAATTATTTTGTGGTTTAGCCGAGAGACAACTTACCTTTAGTTATAAACGTATAGACAAATAAGCTACGTTTCGATGAAACTATAGTTAAAATTATTGACAATAAAACAATTACTATTGTGCATTTTTTAAATTAAAATAAGTTTGTCACCTTAAGTTTGTCAATAGAAAATTTAGGGTCAAATTTGAACTTTCTAGCTTAAAATAGTTTCAAGCTATCGTGAACGTAAGATATGCCATTATAGAATTTTCCTTGTAGGATTCATTTTCTTCAAATAATATCGAATTGAATTCGTGTACCAATTCTGGCGGTACAAAAATGCGTTTTGTAAGTCAGAACAGCTTAATGAATGCAACTGAATACATAGAAAGCAACAAATGCAACTATGTACTACATTGTTAGGTTAAGTCAGCCTAATTGATTAATTGTGCTAAAAAATCACTTATAAACATTCGAAAGAAATATTACCATATCCATAAAAGTGTCACTTTTCCCTTTTCCCTTCAGTAATTTTTTTTTTTTAGGAAGTGCAACCATTTCCCCAAAAAAGTGTGAAATAGAATTCCATCAGGTATTTATTTTGGTGGCGGGATTTAAACCGACCGAAATTTGGAGGGATATCGTTAAACTGGCCGTTTATAAAGCAAGTCGTCTGTCAGCCATATCCGCAGTACGGGTCACGTATTATCGATAAAAAAAATATACATAAAAATCAATGACTAGATGGCGTATATATTCAGCGTGCGGGACCCGATTCGACTTTATAGAATTTCCAGTTTATATATTGGGAATTCCACTCCCGGAAAAACCTGACAGCTCATGAATATTCAACGGCATACAACTGGAGAATATTGCATATTTTAACGCGCTTTTATTTTGCGCGAGTTATAGTTTTCCCATAAAATAGTTTTAGTTTTTGTTTTGTATTCAGACGAAGTAAAAATATCCCTAGAATTTTTGCACTTTGTAGAGACACTTTATATCCGCATACTCGGTGTTTATGCTGGAGTTTTCTTCGCTGACGGAGTAAATATTTCGTTTTCGAAGGCGAAATCTCTAATAATACCTCTTGAGGAGGAACGAAACACAAATATTCTTAAATAATTTGACCTATAGGGGTATATCAATTTTGATAGCGTCGATAACATTGAAGTGATAACAGCGAATGCAGACCCTTCCTGGAGACGCTGCGATAGAAAACATTTGCCAATTCTTCCATCACCAAAAATCAGTGCAAAACACCAGATACGGGCCCTTCCCAAAGCCAACCTTGACGATTGGATTATTTGAGACATCTTGTGTATCCAAGGATAACCTAGAGGTAAAGAGTGATAAGAACTACACTGTAAATATGGCAGCGGAATTTACTGGTGATAACCATAATACTTGTGGAAATTTTGCGCAGTATCTACGGACAACACAGCCTGTAATAGCACAGTGTTAGATGAGGATATCCTAATTAGAGCAAGCGATTGAGACAAATAAAGTATCCCTCTTGAAGGATCCAAAACTCCATGCTCTTTGATAGCAAAATATTGTGGTATGGATAACATCCAGATAACTGCTTTGGCAATATAAACGTACACGGCTGCTAGGTAAAAGCAGCTTACAAATACGCCTTTAAAGCTCCTTCGCGGAATTCAAATATATGTTATAAATACCGACCCATGAGAATGCAGATAATTACAGCAGATATTGACAGAGTTCGCAGAGGAATTTGATGCAACAATAGGGCATTTTAATCCAACCTCAGAAAACTACAAATTCTCAATAGAGACCATTTAAACATTATATATAGAGAGCCTAAAAGAATAAGGTGTTGAAGTTGCTGAAGAGGGCATGAACCGTAGTTGTTTCATGAGAAATATGCCTCCATAATAGCGGCCCCAATAACAAACGGAGTTCGTTTAATTACGCCTCATATTCCAACATGTAGTACATAAGGGGGGATTATTAGTGGAATTAACGTGCAATAACCACCTTCCATATTATTGATATCACCACACAAATTGGAAGTTTGAACAAGGCATATTTATATGGTAGTTAAACAAAATATGTATTTGTAAACATTTTAAATGTTTACTGTCATCGGTTTAATTGATTTTTAATTATAAAGCAACATTATCTAGTCGTACAATAAAATTATTAGACTAACTTATATATCTGTATATAAATAATACACACCTAGAAGTGTGAGAAATGTGATTTATAGTCGAATGCGCTTGAAATAAGGTTAGATACCAGGTGAATAATCCAAGAAAAAAAAATTAGTAATTAAATAGTGTCTCTGCTCAACGAATAAACTTCATCGAAAGTCTTTCAATAGGGGGGGATGAATGGTGTTTATAATTATATAAAATGAACCAGTGTTCATCAACAATATGTGAAGAGACGCTAAAGTGAAGGTAAAAGAAAATAAAAATAAAGAGGACCAGCAAGCGCACTCCCTCAGGCGGGAAAAATTTGCACAACTCAATCGCACAGGGTGTATCGCGCAATCCCTCTCGATTGAGAAATCACTGACTTCAGAAGGCCGTGACAAATTTTGAAGTTGACTTCGTTAAACCGAAACTCCAATATTTCAGTGGCGTATATTTTTCTGCATGTCATTGAAAGAGTTGCATCTAACGAAGAGTACGATGTGCGGGCCAATTTTTTCTTCAAAAATGTTACATTATGCAAGTAACTTTTTCATATCTCCGCCTGATGTCGAAATATAACTACTACGTATTTACTATTATTCATCTCTGAATAACTGGTAGTCAAGTATCAATCAATCAATCAATATTAAATTGAATCAATCATTGATTCTGGTGGTTACCAGAAATTACCTTTTTTGGTGAAATTAATAGCATGGAGTTGAGTGAAATGAATTTACTGGATAGATGACATATCAACAAAATTAAATAAAGTGAAATGACAAGAGTAGACCCAAGATTTATGTATTTATGTCTCCATTTATTTCTCTTCACTATATTGTCAAACTTAATCGATCAAATATAACGATAACTTTTATTGATTTCTTTATATCAGTAATGAGAAATATATATTTACATAATCTATATACTGCAGTCATTTATGGTATAATTTATTTCACCTAACTACACATCTTTATTTATACAAAACATAAACACATAACCTCGAATGAAACAAAATTATAACGTAAACTTTTACAACTTCATTACTATTACATTAATCCAGAAACTCGGATTGTTGTTAACAAGTTATAGCATTAAAAACCTACTTGATATACCTAACATACGTATTGACGAATAAAATTAACAGTAAGTGGATAGGCAGGCTTATTTCCATTATATATGTTTGGATTACGGAAGTTTTGAATAGGTGCCATGGTGATCGCTTCTAGTAGCTCCAGCTTCTAGAAGTTCGGGCTTATATGATTCTTTATAACCTCACAGTGTATCAACAGCTTAATAATTTCCTTATTGAATGACACATGTTTCCGATAACCTGTATTCCCAATATATAGGCTTAATATTAATTAGGGATGCTATTGGTTTACTTTACTTACTTTCTGACTACCTGGTAATTTTAAAACAAAAATTCCGGCAGTTAAGCGCTTCGAAAATAATCAGTAAAAGAACCAAAGAATTTCATTTCCGGCAACAGAGGGCGTTATTTTTCATGTGGTACCGAAATTTCGAAAATCCGAACTCCACCCGTTTTTGACAAGAGCCGTATGGCGTTAACCTTCACGTTACGTGCCCCAACAAGTGAACTTCGGAATTTCGCAATGAAACTCGTAGATTAGATCCCATTGAAAGTTCTAAGCTTATGGCGTAAATTTAAGCTCGCTAGACCTTACAGCTTTCGAGGTATTCCGATTTTATCAAAACAAGAAAATTCGTTTTCTACCCTCTCCAATATCTGAAAAGCCCATATCATAGGAAGGAAAATTTTCATTAAATTCATAGAGTCCGCTTTCGTTTGGCACCGGAATTTAGAAAACCCGTATTTTTGGCAAATATCAATCAAAAATTCAGAAAACCCAGATTGTTTATTAAATTAGGAATTTTATAATAATTAAAATGTTTCAAATAAATTATCTTTAAAATTCTAAAATAATATTTCAAGCATTCATTGGATCATAATTTCTTAGTGTTTGCCGGCATTTTCACGGTTCTAAGATAGCTGTTTTACATCCAGATTACCATTTTACACCTTGTAGAGTGGAAATACCCAATAATATATTCGATGATGCCTATAGTGGTATAGACCACTTAATCGATGATTTCATCAGTAACTTCACACCCATTCTATTTTAACATCCTTGTGTTTCTTTGCCTTAGGGTACATCGTTTCAATTTCTGTTGTAGTATGTATTCTAAAGATTAGAATATTCCCTAAATTTAATAATCAAAATGTTAGGAATTACAAAAATGGACAATCGATTGGCGTATATAAATAGTACTTTCTCCCTGTATAGCATTATATAATTCTCTGTATATGAATAATGGTCACAAAATACATGCTAAATATATTTACATTTGTATGAAACGTTATACTATATTTATATTCCTACTCATAATGACAAATTATATACTTTATTATATTTTTCTATGTTTATATATTACCCTCAGCACAATATTTGTATACTCGTTCTCATTTCATCGAATATTTAACTTTAATCCTAAAATCTAATCTCGTTAGAACCTACTTGTTTAATCAGCTTACGATTTTATACGTTTTCTTATCATATACGATCAATATTTTACCTTAATTTGAACCTGTGATATTACGATGTATTGCGATTAAATCATTCTAAATGACGCCCTGAATTTTCATTGGCGATTTATCGCTTCATTAACTGAAGGTCACAAAATGCTTCCTCCACAAGATCAAAGGGCGTCGTTGAGAGTTCATCTTTTGTGTGAAATGGCATACATTTCATATTTTTATTTTTACTGTTTTGGTTCATCTATAGGGGCTATTTTTTTATTAAAAATTCATATCTCAAAAGTTCATAATAAATAAGAACTTTGGCATTGACAAAAGGAGTAGTGCATCAGTACACCTAATTTAGTTTTGTATATCTGAAATAAAGAATATTGGGTACGTCATGAATTAAATCAGCTGAATCCAAGCATGTTTGGCAAATCGCGTTGCTTGTAGCGACACGCATATAAATGTATCCTGCATTATAATATACTGCATTTAATCCCACGTTACCTATATCTTTTTGATATTGCAGCCATGTCAAGCTTCAGTTAGATATGCAGGGTTGAAGTTCTCGGTTTGCATTTTTACAAAAAATAAGTCTCCTTAGAGAACCAGTCGTTTAGACATAACTGCTATTTGTAAGAAGTCGAAGTTGTTTTGCGCCTATACATGGAAAGAGAATATTCACGCAATCTGCCGTAAAACAATACATAAAGCGAAAACCCTGTTCATTGATCAGGTAATCGCTGAACTCGACAATTGTTTTTGTTGCAACCAAAGTTTCACGCTGGACAGGTGTAAACATTGCGTTTTCCCCGGTTTTCATAAGTTTAGAGGGCATAGGTGTTGAATGTAAAATTGCGACTGCGTCCATATATTTGATCTCTGAAAATCTATTGGCAGCGGTGTAGCGAAGGGCCAATGTTTTGTATAAGGTAACTACGTACTCTATACTATGGAAAAATATTATTTAGAAAATGTTAAGCTTACGATATAGTTTTTGCAGTTACTTTGTTTTTTGAATTTAAAAATATATTCGATACCATATTTGCCGAGGTATACTGAATGATTAAAGCCATGTGCAAAAATCTAAGAAACTACTATCTCAGTAAAAATAGGCTCAATTATTACTAGGCCATTATGAATCATTAGGGTTTAGGGTAAGAAATGGAACCTTCTATCAAGTTCGTAATATCGTGCCATCTACATAGATCTGGATCCTGGAGTTTTAGAGAAAAAGAGCGCTATACAAATAAAATAAGAGCAGCCTAACAGAGTCGGTCAGTGATAGGCAGCCAAGCGAACTAAGCCCAGACATAACAAAAAACGGTAATCTTGGGCGCACACCATACGCGCATAAATTAAATTTGCCTAATTTATTTTAAATTAAATAATTTAATTACTTACACGTTTAGCGTAATCAAATTTTAATTAGTTTACCCATGCGGAACGGTACAATAATTGTTAAATGATTACGTTAAAACTTTTGGTATTGGTATTGTCATTTTGATATTGGTAACGCCACCTAGCGTACGATAGTGATTCTTCCAGTTTGATTACACCATCAAGTTTTCACATCCCACGTTTATGTCACGTCAACCATCGATACTGACGGAACACGCTGTAGACTTTAGGCCAGTTCCATTGTACAATTTCTGTCAATATTATGAAAAAAGAATCTTAAATGTGTTTTAAACCTGTTAAGATGATAATTTGATAATGATAATAATTAAAACTGTTAAGTAAGTATAATGCTAGACTGTTTTATAATAACATTAATTAATATGCAGTACATTCAACAATTAAATGAAATAATATGTATTATTGCTGATAAATTAGATAGATACCTGCTGAGGTACTTAAGGAGGTACCTATTAATAGGTAACCTAGTAACAGGTACATGTACCTACCAACTTTGATATATATATATATATATATATATATATATATATATATATATATAATTTTATATAATAGTTATTACATATCAATATAATATTATAGTAATATTATATATGTATGTATATACAATTTATTATATTAGAGAGAAGTATAATATAATATCAAATTAATTTTAATAACATATTTTCTAAAATGATAGAGAAAATAGGTAGGTAATAATGGTTTTCTAAAGGTATATGTAAACATTTACAATTTCGCTATCATGGCCAAAGAAATGTAAATATCGGTAGGTGCTCTTATTTCTAGTCTTTGTGGATTTCCTTTGGCAAATTTTTATTTGTTAGTTCCTATGTAGCTTTGTTTGGTATATCGCATTTTGAAGGATTTATTATATCAACAATAATTATACTTCCAAACAAAAATAAAACACCTCTTTTATTTTGCCTTTCACACAAAATAATAATGAAATGCCTAAGTAACTGATAAACATACTAAATCAAATGATTTGCTGAATATTTACAAGCTCTCTTTGTTATAATTTTAGTGCGTTCTTAGGTAAGTGGCAATCTTTTTGAAAAATTTATTTCACTATGGGTAGGAAATGATCGTATGAAGCCTTCTTCACCATACGAATGATCTCCAGATGATTCACTTATATTTGGAGGTAAACCATTAATAAATTATTACACGTATTATAAAAATTAAAGTGTCAATCAGCACTCAAACGAACTTGATTATGCAATAATGATTTTGGACACTTCATTTTCCTTTTTATAAGAGGAACTAAATAAGTTCTTTTTAGCAAAAAAAAAGAAAGAGCTCTTGAAAAAGGAGAAGGGCCTTCTAATTTGTCGCATGAATGGTTTGAATTGCAAAAAAGTAAAATATTGAATGAATTCAAGAAGAATATTTCACACAAATTTATAAGAAATATAAATGAATATAAATACTACCAATCATATTTAATAATGTCTCCTTTAATTTCTTATAATGTACATTCAATATAGCGTTTTCCACGAAAATGGAAGAAAGGGCTTTCACCGATGCAATATACAAATCTAGAAGGAGATTAAATTATAGGCCCATTTGATAGCAGTTAATTTCAGTAAAATTGTTTAAACCATCATTTTTGAATATCTTTGTTGTGATATCAAAAATATTTTAAATATTCCACAAACATGGATTTGTCAGGAGCACTATTGAAACTAATGTAAATATACAAAATACATTTCAAAAGCATTGATAATGAAATCCAAGTGGATTCCATAGACACCGACTTCAGCTTTTGATAAAATTGGTCATAATTTGCTGAGATGTAAACTTGCTGAAGTCCGTGCGAGTGATTAAATTTGGAATTAGTTTCAGTCTTATCTGAATATTCGTCAGCAGTTTGGCAATTCTCTATTGACATCGGTGAAAATAACATCTGATGTACCTCAGGGCTTGCATTTTGATTATATTCATATCACCGACAATTTGGAATGACTTTCAAAGATTCAAATTTTCAATTGACGGGCGCCACCCTTAATATAATGTGTCCTTCGGACAACTCAAATCCCACAAAATGTTCCCAAATACAGAATTCTGAGTGTAGGCTCATTAGATTGGAAGACTAGAAACTTTGATCCATATCAAATGCCTCTCTTGCTAAATCCAGGATGTGGAAGGCATCCTGACTTATCCTAACTGTCCTGTTAAGTATTTGCTCGACACTTACGGCTTATCGAAAAAAGCGAGCTTTGGATATATCCCAATATTTGGGTGAATGACTCTACATTAGACTTTCGAATACGAAAAAGTAGAGTGTCCACTAAGAAAGCATTATTCCGGACTTTAAATAGATGTTGTCTCAGGCCTATTCGATATAATTGAAGTAAAACAAATTCACTAAAAAACGTCCCATTTACATAGAAGTAGGGAATGAAATTGTCTTTTGTATTCGATTTTTCATATTAACGAAATTTTATTGCATTACGTCTCATCGAAAAGAACGGTATCTGTAACTCAAATTTCTTTATTTGACATTTAAAATACACAATCAGTATGAAAACAACCAGCAACCTTTCATACAGATGAAACTGAAATCTACGTTAAACCTATTTATGCTTTCATTGGAGAAAACTGAATTTTCCACCAGATTCCGTTCTAAAAATTGAAATTAGACTACTAAACAAGCTTGGTTCTAATGAATCCTCATCTTGCATTCCTTGTCATTCGCGTAGTGTTATTCGATCAACGATGTAATGTTCCTTGAGGGACGCCGTGCGGCTCATGTATATTCATGGAGTTTAAAAGAGAACAAACATCGAACGAGGTGATGGGAGTAGTTGTGTTTATGTTTAATAAATATCATCGATCATTAGCATATACAACACCATTAGGCTGACCCTTAAAACGATTTCGAACCATGGTACACATAAACGTGTTCGATGGCGCTCGTGATTTAATTTTCCAGCAAAGTTTAACAGCACTCGCTGAATCCTCTTGAAATTTTATCGCAATTTGTTGAATGAAGATCACTTCGCGATATTTTAAAATATACTTATCTTATGTAATGAAGATAAATATTGAGATATAATGAATTAAAGAGAACAATTGTGAATTCCAATCATAGATGTGGGTCTTCCCTTCCCCTAACTGTATTAACTGCTATTTGAATATTAAATGACGCATCTTTTTGATGAGACATATAGATAATAAATAGTTAAAAAATTTGTCTGTGTTTTAACAATATTTCTTATTCATATATCCTTCAATTTTTTGGAAGATAGCCATAATTATATCGATATCATTTTATTGAAACTCAAATGATTGAATAATTGAAAGCTAAATCATCAAGAATACGTATAAGAATGAATTATAATGCTATCTTAATAACAATGATTATTATGATATGTTTACATGAATAATCTGACGAATTTTTAATTCATGGGAATAATTAATTCACCATTACTTACCATTACCATTACATATTAATACAACTACCAACTTGTTGAAATATGTTCAGATTCAAGACTCAAAGACCCTGTAAAATTCAAAACTCAAACTTCGAAACACTTTAATCATATTACAGTCGAACCTCTATTCAACGAACCTCTATTTAACAAAATTCTCTATTTAGCGAAATTTTGGTTAGAACCGTGAATGTCCGATGTTATTTATTAATAAATTTCTCTCTATTTAGCGAAGACAACCTCTATTTAACAAAGTACAGTTAGGGTTATAAACCCATAGCAGGTACACGGTAGTCTGAATTTCAAGAAGGTTCACCCTTATCCTTTCCTAGATTTTCAATGCGGTCATTACGCGGTATTGCTGCCTGCATTTTTTCAGACTGTTTGTTTAAATCTTTAAATTAGTGCGAGGTATTTTTTGAAAACGCAGTATTATTTAAATGCGAAGCGCAATCAAAAATTACAGACTTCTTTAAGAATTCTTAAGTTAAGTCCATATCTGATGTTTTCGTGAGGACCTAATACGGCTTTTGTTTCTTTGTACATTATGTATAATAGCCCTGATAATAGTTTATATGTTTAATCATACATAATGCACGTTCATGTAAATACATATTAGTTCATATATTACATGTATATATTATTATATATGTATTACGTTCATTAAACTTCACTCAAAACTACAACTTCAATTATTTAATCATTTTTTATGTCGATTAAACATACATCATTTATATGTGTATATACGTATAATACATAATAATTCGGTCCATATATATACCGAATTATTCTATATAACGAATTTTCTATATAATGAAGTTTTTTCAGCGGATTTAGGACTTCGTTAAATAGAGGTTCGACTGTAATTGCATAAAAGAAAGAAAGCTGATTCCATGGGAGCTTCAACCCTAAAATATATTTTATGAAGAACGCACCTCCACCTCACTGCAACAAAACATTTATCATACTAGTTATATTGAAACATAAAAGATTTATGGCATGCGGTACTAACTGTGTGTTAATTGTTTGTTTCAGGATCTATTTGCCGTAGAAATGGTGAACTTAACTGAGGAGTCTACCCGCATTAGGTTTGTACAAGTTCATAAAAACATTGACCTTTGTCCTAATGGGGTGTTAATAGCATGCACCCCTTCACTACGGGTATATCCCTAAGCATTTAAATGTCGCGATTCGGTTTATTTGCGGAAATATATGTGTTAAACAGTTGATAATCCTTGAAAGAAGTTATTTAGGTGCATACTGATTACGTTTCTGGCAAAAGAGCTAAGACTTTTTATTTTTCGTGGGAAAAGATACTTACTGTCTCACTTTGAACCTTTTTTAAACGTTCCGTTTCAATGTGTCTGTGCTTGATTTAAACTAAATTTTCCGTGGATTTATATTGTTTGTTCGGGCCGGGACACTATGTACTTGCCGTTTGAAGAGTGCGTCGTATTAATAAAATATTCCATTAATGTTCGTATAAGAAATTCGAACGGTTTCCACGATAAATTTCAGAATTCTCTACTTATGTGATTCTCGGTTTATTTAACTTGAAGAAAACATTTCTGGGGAGCAAGAAAAACGTACATTATAGAACGTGAGCACTGAAAAGGACGTCATCTAGCAGTATTATTACTTCAGATAATGGAGTGCGTTACAAATGGGCCGAAATTAAATTGGGCGTTTCTAAATGAATATTCGCCCCGTGAAGATGCGAGAGAAGGAAGAAGCCATCCTTGACTTCGACTCGACGGGAAACGAAAAGAAAATGAATTGGCTGAACCAAGGGGGAGCATTTTCAATTATTATTATGTTTATCATTTGGGTCACGAAAATGAAAGTTATAACAGTTTAATCTTCGAGGGAAGTGTTATAACGTGTGCGACAATTGCGGTGACAAATCTCACAGATTTATTATCCCCTAGACCAATTCGCTCGAGTCACATACGTACATATTACAAATTATCCAAGGCGGAAAGCAATCGATTAGTTTACACTACAAGAGACCTTGGGCTTCCTTCTACGCTTAGAAGATATTAGTTTTATAAGAATAGAAATTGTTTGCGTACCGGGTGAGTTAGGAAATATAACGGACATCTTTATTAACTTACTATAATTATAAACTATTCATTATAAAACTGGGGTACACAAAATGGGTGCAACCTGTGACAAATAAGTTCTCTAGTCTATTTTCTCAGTTAGGGGTTGGGTCGAAAAAACAAAATACCTAACTTAAGTAATCAGATAAAATACCTGACTATAAGTCATTAATCACAGAATCCATAGTCCACAGAAAATGAACAAGCCTCATACAAAAAGGGAAAGATACATATCGTCACCAATAGGGGATTTCCACAACTATGAACAAAAATAATAAATCACATCACGGCTCAGGCCAGAGTGAAGCGATGTAAATTTTTATAAAAATGCCACAAATCAAGGTGAGAAATATTTCAATAAACGACACACCTTATACCAACAAGCGCGAAGAACACAAACCTAAATATGAATATAAATAGAATCAGGAAAGGCGAAGAGAGGACCGTAGAGAACCTACCGCCCCGAAGATGCTCTCCGACCCGCCGCGCACTGTGGAAATCGGAATCGGCTCTAGGAAAACGGAAAAAGGAAAAATCTAAGGAAAAACAAGAATGAAGATACCAACCAAGACCCACTGCGCCTTAGGCAAAAAGGAGTCCCTCTCTAGCTCTCTCAAACTAATAACAAATATGCCAGGTACTTGTAGTAGCGAAAAAATAATATATCATCAATCCGGAAAAAGTATCCTTTATTAAAAAAACAGCGGTCTTTGAGAGTAAATTGAAAATCTTTTACAAATACAACTAAGCTTATTTAAATTATCTGAAAAGAAATGTGTATATTTTAGCCCCATCTCCTCATTTACGTGGGAACTTTTTGTACGTATATTGTGGAGTAAAGTTAACCCTCTGGATACTTTACATCGTTCTCTTAATATTCCAGGCGTCATCTAAATTTGTGAGACTCAATGTAATGACGACGAAATAGTGCTCATAGAACTAATGGCTTACAAATTGTGTAGTTCCTTCTTTGAAAATGTGACTACGGGAAGAAGTGTAGCTCCTTTACTTATTGATATACTGGTAAAACATACCGGGTGGCCCAAAGAAAAATTACCACCCCGTTTTTTTTTTATTTTCGGATAATAAAATAATAATCTTCTTCTGTAACTTTCACTTTCGGAATTTTAAAATGGAAAAGTGTGTCCGGTAATCATAATCATTTCAAATGGAGCTAAGTTTTCTTTTTAACATCTATTTTTTTCAAATTAGTTTCACTACTTTAAGAGAAGTAACTCTAGAAATTTGCAAAAGGCTCAACTATTTACCGCAGATTTACTGCATTAACTGTTGAAAATATCAAACATTAACCTCCAGGCAACTCATAATCAATCGCTCAGGAAAAATGTCATCTGAGAATTGTCTTACGGGCATCGCATAATGGGGAGGAACACAATCTTGAAAGATTAGATAACGGTAACGGTACCTTCACGGTAACGGTCATCCTCTTAGAAAATGTTAGTTAATACTGGACTAACGGTGCTTTCCAATAAATCCAAATACATTTCACAATTTAAATTTCCAGGTAAAAAGAAATGTCCCACAATATGATCCACGAAAATTCCTGAGTTGAGTCGATGGGCTGCCGTTATAATGGCTTTTCAGTTCTTTATATCCAAATTATGGCTGCAAACTAGAGTGTGGTGAATACACTTTTTGAAGTCTTTCGACATTCATTACTCTATAACGTGAATAATTATGATGATTAAAACGAAAGTACAAAGTAGTCGTCTTTGTTAATGACAACTTCAGTAAATCTAAAATTGGACGTGTGGTTGTTAATGTTCAACAGCAAATAATGATCAACTAAATTAATGTAAATCACAAAATGTTGAGCGTTGATGCCCTGCTCAGCTTTGAGAGATTTATGTTTTTCGTTTTTGATTTTTCAAGAAACTATACAATTCTATTGTGGTAAGTTCTATTGTGGTAAGTATGGGTTTTCTTTTTTATAATTTGTCAATGTGTGAAAGTTGTTAGAGAGGAAGTAATGTTATTTTTTCAAGGAATGACTAATTTGTAAAATCAAGAAAAAAATAGGATGAAATATTTTGCACGTTTTTGCATTTATTAAATATTTGCCAGAATATAACTGTTAATAGAACCATTAGCTAGTATTTCATAAATCATACATCCTCCGTCCTCATGGAATCCTCCATGTCAAGCCGCAGATATCAATAAATTTTCCAACAGACTTGAAATACACCCACATAACATTGAATATTCCAGTATGTATAAATAAACTATTATGCCGAATTTCTCATCAATAATTCTGTAGTTTAGATCGGATAAGGTAATTTGACTACCGCCAAATCAATTTACAATTAATGGGGGAACGGCCCAAAGTCACACTACCAAATATTTGTTGAAGATACGATATTTAATAATAATTAAAATTGAACACGTTGCAAGCGAATAGCGCTCATCTTCAGCAATATAAGTAAAGAAAATAGCCTGTGATTGAGATGTACATAATGATAAAATATACTTATAATTATTTGAATCTTGAAAAAATTTTAACAAATCTCTTAGTCAAAAAGGTGTCAAAATTATATGTTATGACGTGGAAGAAAAAGAAGACCATAAATTAGCATATTGTGTATTGTTATTTATAATACATAGTAGCATCTATACGCAAAGTATCTGATTAATTCTCGGGACATTTCAACGAACTCAGGAAGTCAGTACAATCAAAAAAATTCCCGTACTGGAAAACACCGAGTATTCACGCGTATTAGTAGTTTATCTTTCTTAGAAAAATTATTTTCAATATGTTTAGTGATAAATAGGATAGTGCAATTCATGCGTGCCCCCTGTTAATTTACCGTACAACTAGTGCTCTGCGGTGATAAAGTAAACTAGTCTACTAAAAGTATGGTTCTGCTGTTGCCGTTTAGTTGATGTATCTAGTGGAAACCTACTATATTTGCCTTCCATTGGTTAGGATTCAAGGTTACAAGCTATGATCTAGTTCGACCCGTTTTGCCAAAATTCGACCAAGCGAATTGCTTGGGATGAGAAAGTATAAACTAGTGTCATTGATGTTGTTCTATCTTGGTTTTTATCTATTTTCTTAGGTGTTCATCGTGGTTAGTGCACCTGAAATTTTTCCACCACTCACTTTACATAGTCGAAAGGAAGTTGGTTATTTAACAGTCTGAAATTAGGTAATGATTGGTGTTCTACTATATTCATAATTTCAAGATAATTTAGTTTGTTACCCTTATGAAGATGGTGTAGAATCTCAAAGTCCAAAGCATCAGAGAGGAGGGGTTCTGGAGCACGTTCGCTCTCCAACAGATGATTTGCGAACATGCTATACGAGGTCAGGAGTTGTTACATGCCGTTTTAAATATATTAGGTGTTCTGACATTCTAATGGAGAATTCTGCAATATATATTGCCTTACAATCTGGAGCTGGGCACGTTATTCTGTATACACCCGATCTCGCCTTCTGATCCATATTGTTTTCTGAATTTAACAACGAACTATCTTGGCACCCTTGTGGAGCAGGATGTGTTAATATCTTCAGCAATTTTTTACAGAAATTTTCAATTTGATAAGAGACTACCTAGGAAGGGGATAGAGTGGAAACCAGAACTTGATAAATGAGGTAAAATTTGTTCAGGTTTTCTTGCCGGAATTTCTATTCTAAATTCATTACCATCCAACGAAGAAACGCATTAGTCCTCACCATATCGTAAATAGGGTGTCGTTCGATTGTGAAACCTTCTAAATAGAGGAATACAGTCTGTGGAACATCGAGTTGAAATCTGCTAGTTTATTAGAGGACGAACGAATAATCTGGAAAAGAATGACCGATTCGTTATTCGTTGGCTTTCTTTAAATATAAAATTGTAAATGATTGCTTGATTTTCGGGGCTAGGAAAGCTGTTGAACCTTCAACTGTATTTCCTTGATAAAGTAGACGGAGGGTGAATCTTATATGAAAAATGTAGTAGCCCAGTTAGTTCGTTCATATTTCCAGGAATAGTATCAGAATATACTATATTAGTATTATATATGTATATATATATATATATATATATATAATATTATATATTCTGATATATAATATTATAATTAACTATATATATATATATATATATATATATATATATATATATATATATATATATATAGCAGTCTACTATACCAGAAGAAAGTAGAGTTTGAAAGAATTGTACATGATATTCTATTCCTTCCACGAAAATTTCAGCAAGGAGCGTGGAAATTTTCAAACCTATGATTAGGCCTGATAATTGGATGAGAAACACAACCGAATCGAAAATATTTCTGTCTTAGGACTGTATATAATAACGTAAATAGATTTATAGTGTGATTATATAGACAACTGGCTTGAAATAATAGATTTTATACTAATCGGATGCAGTCTTCTGCGAGAACACTTTCAACATACAAGTGGTTACATACAAGGAACGTAAATATATTTAATTTTGTCAGTAGGTCTCTTGAGTTTTAAATGGCTCTTGGATTTTTGAAGTGTGTAATCACCCAGTTGATTCTATTTAGTCACTTTGACAGAATAGATGTGGGGAGCTTCTGTAGAAGACGACCGATCTTCTAGGAACATTCTGCTTATATATTTGGAGATGACCGTAAAATCTGCGGTAACACGAGTTCCTAGAAATTGTAAATGGAGGGTTATTATTATAAAAATGATTCGTCTCAAGTACGTTGTTTAAAACTGTTTGAATGTATGTGGTCTAGTTGGGGTCTGGAATATGATTTAGTTTGTTAAAGTAAATACTAATAACTAAAAATAAGGACTAATAAATTTCTCTGTCCAAGATGACCAAGCAGTTCCCTTTATGTGCCATCATGGCATTTAAGTTATGTTGTGATATATTTGTTCTAATGGAGCTATCAATTTATATTCCTTCGCACATTAGCTATAAACGACAGGTTCGACAGATGACAAGGAATGTTCCAAATATCAACTATAGAAGAAAACAGTTCGGCTTATTGTGCCTGAATCTAACATTCTATTGATCTTTTGACTTCGGTCGCCTCATGCCATGCATGTTTTACATTTCACAGGCCCGACGGTTTTTAGATATTAGCACTAACTTTGCAATTTAATGCATTTGAAATTAAGATGATTCGTGGAACATTTTCCTCGTTACAAATCTCGTTACACTAAATAACGATGTATAGGACATCAAACCATGAAAATTATGTTACTTAAAGGTAAATAAGTTTTATAGGAAAAAAGAACAAGAACCAAGAACAAGGAAAATACCACTACTTTAAAAAATATTTGCTTATTTGGCCTTGGGGAAATTTGAAAAGAAATGATATATACTATACCGTCTATTAATAGAGTTTGAAATGTGATCATATTTTATTGTTTACCTTTTCGCTTCCACAAATATACATTTCACCTTTTTTTTAAAAAATATACGCGCATGAGGAATATGGGCAACTTTCTAAATTTAATAGGAAATTAAAGTTTTTTTATTTATCGTCTACGTAAATCCTTAATTTTTTTAGAATTTAACCAAAAATACACTCTGCAATAAAAATATACAAAGTCACATAAACATGACTGAATTGATAAAACTGCCTTATTGTTTTTACAATAAGATTCGTCCAGTGGTACCGCTTATTCAGTGAAATACGATATGGATATAATGTCTCCTGTTAGGAGATTTGGAGATATAAGAATATATAGAAATATAGGAATCTTACACAGTTTATACGCAAATCTTACATAAAACCTTCTATATGTGGAAAATGGTCCGCGATTAAATCTGGATTTGCTGCGTTTGACCGAGTCAGGACAAACAGCTGCCATGACCGTATAAACGCGAATGACGCGGATTTAACTTGGATCGCTTTCTGTTACATTCCGTTTTACACATGTGTCGATAATTCGTGAAATAGGTTATCCTACTTCCCCAGCGGTCAGTCCTCTCATACTCGAATCTGTCGAGAACAATCATGAAGGTAACCGATATCAAACCTGCGAGGCAGGCATTCAACATTGGCCGCCGGGCGGTCCATGCATCATCAACCCCTTGATCTTCCGCCTCAACGAAGGCGGCATGCGACCCCATCGTCGTACGTGTGTACTTGTATGCGCGTTCACCCCTAGTAGAAATTTCGTCCCCTGGGGCATTGCAGGGATGATGTTATGGTTAAAATAATCGTGCCTCGATATGTTGATGTTTCTCCGCTGTCACGGAACGCCGTACCCTCTTCATCGGCATAAGTCTCTTCATGCAAGAAATAATTCAGCTGAGGAAATAACGGGGCCAACTCTAAGAAAATTAAAACGAGGAATTTGCGGGTTGATCGGAAGCAAATTGAGATATAATTTTCTCTCCCCCTTCCTCGCCTTCATTTCCACTTCTTTCGCTTTACAGCGAAATGCGAAATTTCCTGGAAAAAGTCCAGAATTCTCTGGCAATTGTTCTAAACTAAACAATAATAATTTATTTCCTACAGGTAACCGAGAAAATTATGTTTAGGAAGGTTACTGTGTACTTCTAATGTTTTGAGTGTCCACCTCTTTACTAAAACAAATGAAAAGTTAAAAAGTTATTTTCCTGTAGTTTCAAGGGTGCAGGATCATATCCTTCTCTAATCGCTTGACACTAAGTAACACTAACACTTACGTAACAAACTATAGTCATATTATTGGTAAAATAGTACAAGTTTATTCAAAGTTGTAAGCCTTCATTCAAATTCGTCTCCACATTAAGTTCTCATAAGAGGAACATATATCAGAGATTGTAGTAACCGGATTGATTTCCAAAATTTGAGATATTGGCTTCATTGGGCATCTTGAGGTCCTCTGAGTCTGATTTTGGTAAATATAGTTTAAGGATAAAGAGCACTTTACTCTACTCAAATTTATGTTATCACAAAAACTACGCAAGCGTTTCATTAATGCCTTTATATTTAATTTACTCTTTAATTCATGTAGACTATCATAATTGTCACCTTGACTAATCTTCTCTCAAAGCCCCTTTGATTGGGCACTTTACTTATGAAAATTTCCAAGTTCCTCTAAGTTTACCTAGAGCCTCTGACTCATATAAAAACATCATAAGATGTGCGCCAATTCCTTGGCAGTGGAAATTACCCGACCCGAATATTTGTTACAGAACTTGTAACAAGATGGAATACCTCTAATTTGCCCAAATTTGAAGTGACGAATATTTTTGCTGGAAAGTAGAATTCGAAAAATATAATGCTATTTGATTATATAGGTATTATTACTTCAGCGCTATCATACAGATATATGCTCTAAGCTATGTACAGTCTAATGTATATTAGGTCACGCCATCGACTTCATAAGTCAGCATACATTATAGGCCATACTTTATTGCAAATTTATCACGTAAACCACGATTTTATTGCTATACCCTTTAGCGATAAGAAGGGGATAATGTGGCTTAAGGCTTAAGCCACATCATCCACATTCATGTCTCCTGAATCGCTGGAGATATATATACCTGTACCGGGCGGCATATTTTACTGCTAATTTATTGCTTGATTCCAAAAATCACCCCTTCAACTCTTTATACAGCTTACAACCCCCCTCAAATGTCAGAAAAATCGCAAAAAATATTTTTTTACTACATAGAACCTGAGCTATTTATTGTCGTTTAATTTTTCCACTTTAAAGCAAAGAATAATTTTATTGTTCCACTGCTTAGCGAGAAAAGGGTATAATACGACTTATGGCTTGAACCATATATTCCATACCCATACCTCCGGAACCAATGGAGATATCAACAACATGTACGAGGCGGCGGTATATTTTATTGGTAACGTATCGCTGACGATGGGGCATATCGTACATTCACGCAATTAATTATAAGATTTTTCTACTCCACCCCTTCGCAAGGGAAGTGGAGCATCTAACTTGACACTTAAACGCCATGCTTACGCATTTGACTGGAACCAATGGACATGCAAACATGTGGCAGGCGACATATTTTACTGATAATCAATTGCTAACATACGCACTTGCGACACATTCCCAGAATCACCTATTCAACCCCTATCGCAGATTTCACCCTCCAAATTTCAAAAGAATCTTAAAAAATATTTTGCATCGATAGTAATGAAAATTCATTGAGATTTAATTACTTGATTTTTATGCTAAATTCGACTTTATTGTTCGCATATAGAGATATGAAAATTATAAAAAAAAATTGAGCCAACAACAGCGTGGAAATCATTTATACCTACTCAAACAAACCTAAATCTAGGAAGTACTCCAGCTAAGGTTATTAAATTTTATTACTTATCCAGTTTAATTTACCGATAAATAATTAAATTTTCACAGTATCCATCTAGAAACGTAATTCGAATTTAGATGTCAACTATTGTATTATTTTTAAATAAAATTGCGATTTTGTTTCATTTATAGTACAATTCGCACCTGCTCAACTTGTTGATAGAATTTGTGCTTCTTAGTTTAAATTTGCACTAATCCGATTGTCGTTCATAGTACTCTGCTGTAACTAACATTTACATTGTTTTAATCAAGTTCCATACTCCAGGAATTTGTAACTTGTAGTCATGTTACGTTGGCTGTGAAATAAAGAGAAGGGACTTTTTAAATATTTTACTATTTCAGCTCTTTTGCAACGAATTTTGATCTACGATAATAACTTGTTTATTGTTCTAGATATTTCTTTTTGTTCAATATTAAATGATCTGTCAAATAAGCCCGGGTTTGTACAAAGGTCTTCGGTTAGTTGTGAGAAATTAGGGTTATAATTAAAAATTTTGCTACTATGATTTTTCTGAATCTCACATTCTTCAAAAATCGATTAGTCAGTAGCTAATATCGAGCCCTAATAACTAAATAAAAAAATAAAATTCCACATGTAGTTTAAAAGTACTAACCATTTAAAGGCAAATAATTTTGCCTTTGTGTTCTTTTACGACATTTGACGTTGTCCGCCAGTACAAGGCGACATCTTCTGTCCTTTTGCCTTTCACGAAGACGTCGCCACTGCCGCACCAAAGACTTACCTGAACAGTAATGAAAATATGTATTAACGATAATGGATCACAGTAACTTAAATGAAATAGTTTTTCAAGAAAATCATTTTTAAAGGGAACTTACCTTACAAACAGCTACACCTGTAGTACTGCCCTTAAATGAAGTTCTATGCCATTGTCTAATCAATACTCACCTGTAAAATATTTTTATTATAAATGTTAAATGTTAGTGGCATAATAAATATTTTGATAACGTTGGTGCTTTGTTTAGAAATAAATTCAAAAAATAAATTACCGTTTGACAATGACATAGTCATGAAACCCACTGCTCCTGCTCCTCTGCCAAGATGTGCAAGCCACTGCCAATTAAATGTTCAATACACACTGCCTGAAACAATAATAACGTTCAATCACCAAAAGTGAAAAAAATTGTGGTACGAAAATATTTAGAAGGAATCACCTTCGCTGTAGGTTAATTTCAAATATCCTAAGTACCACACTTGAAAAAAGTTAATAACGTTCAACTTTTCGAACAAACGATTTAGTTAATAATTAACGAATTAACATTAAACAAACAATTACAAAAATACGAACCAGACTATGTTAGTCGAATATCTGTGCATATTAGAAAAATAAATATTATATATATAAAATATATATAAATATATATTTATATATATATGAAATATTATATAAAAAAAATAAAATATTTACCGACAATTTCGCTCGGAAAATTCCTCCCGGCGCGAATTATACCACTAATAAACTTTTGCTGTGCACCATCGTCTCTAATTTTTCGAAAATTCGAGCAATTTTTAAAAAATACCAATAAGGCACCTCCGGTAATTAAATCTGAACCGTTCTCTTACCGGTTAACTGCACAAATGTTCTGAACGAACGAAAGTATTCGGTAGTTTGTTCGAAAAAAATCTCACAAAAACGCACTCAGTCATGAGTCATAAGTGATAGGCGGCGAGGAGCGAAAATCGTGATGTTTTTAAAATGAATTTGAAATAAAATATAAGTAAAAAGTAATAGTATATAATAGTAAAATGTTAAGGATTGACCGGGTGGTTTTGGAAATTTACCACTAGTCCTTTTCATTAGCAATAAATTAGTAATAAAATATCCGCCAAATACTTGTACATATCACTGACGGTCCCGGAGCTGCGGGTGTGGATGATTTGGCTTAAATCTTAAATCACGTTATCCGCTTTCTCGCTAAGGGGTGCAGTATATTAATCGTGCTTTGCGTACAAGTTGAGCAATTAAACAGCACTCAATAGCCAAGATTGTATTTAGGGGAAAAATATTTTTTATGATCTTTCTGATATTTCTGGGGGTGAGTAAAGGGCGTAAAGGGGGCGTTTTTCTGTCTTTTGCTAATATAAAATAATTACTAAAAATATTTCGGGTTCAGGTTGAGATGTTTAAAAGGGTATGAAATTGGTTTACGAGTTTTTTTATCATGTCTCATTTCCATCGAATGCGAAATGAAATACATTCATATGGAACAGTATATTTGAGATATTAGTCCAGGCATGATGCCAGTAGCATAGTATCAAAATCAATATTAATTGTAAGGGAGTATAAGCCTGGGAGGGAGGGTAGAGAATATAAAGCGAATATGGGTCGTCCCGGAAATAATGATTGCGCTGATAAACAGTCTCTGAGAATCAGATGAAAAAATGGTTTTCTCACATAATAACGATGAAGCTTTATGCGCAAGATACCCTTTTCCTTTGATCAAAATACTGTAGCGAATGCCCCGTATAAGCCGTTGTTATGGAAAAACAAGAGTGTTGTTTATGTGATCATACATGTTCATGTTGACATCAGAATAGAGTAAAACTTCTTCGCGTGTAAAGACGGTTGTAATTTAAGAAGAGTAAAACCTCTTTGTACGTAGAAGCATTACAATGGGGGCCTGTCCGGGATTTGGTGAATCGAGATAGCAAATTGCGATTGGTAAACCCAGGTAGCAGATAAAGATTTGGTGACGCAAGAAAAAAAAATCAGACAATGGATACACGACGAACTAAACGAAGCCAACCTCCATCTTCACCCAGCGAAGAAACGCCCATCCAACAAGTTCGACGCCGTACTCGATTATCTCAGAAGACGTTGAGACAAGTCGACGAAGTTCCGGAGGAGGGAAACGGGGACACTTCCCATTGTCAAGATTTCGTAGGAGAACAAGTGGCGAGGATGAATCCGGACGGACAACAGGAGACCATCACATTACAACTAGCTCAGGAACGCATACAACGATTAGAGGCGGAGAAGCGAGCACAGCAGGCTGAGCGGCGTTTTCTAGAACTAGAACAACGACTGGCGCGACTCGAGGCTCCACAGGACTTACGATTAAGTATCGCAGACTCCACACATATACACACAAATGAAACACCTAAGTTAGATTTAGGATATAACCTTAAACCTGATTTCTATGACGGTGAGGTACCCTTACGGCAATTCCTCAATCAGTTCGACTTGATTTCCCGAGCGAACTGTTGGGACGCGAATAGGCAAATGATCGCTTTGGCCGGCTGTCTACGGGGCAAAGCGAGAGCTGTTCTGGATAATTTCAACCTCGATTCTGGTGGTGATTTCCAGGAACTTAAGTCGCGCCTCCAATTGCGTTTTGGAGATGCGCATTTGGCTCCCTCGTACTATTCCCTATTTCAGAGTCGTCGACAAACCGAAGGAGAGGATTTTCCAACGTTGGCGGCTGATTTAGAAAGACTTGTTGTTTTGGCGTATCCTGAATGTCCTTACACGACTCAGGATAAAATAGCATGTGCGCAATTTATATTGGCTATTACGAACGATTCTATCAGAGAGATCCTTCAACTGGAAAGAGTAATTTCTCTCAAGACAGCTTTGAATAGGGCCATGGAAATTGAAGTCATTAAAAAGCAAAACCGTTCACATAGCTCAAGTACTCGATATACACCATTATATCAACCCCAACAGAACACAAATCATTTTCAGGCACGGATAATGGAAACATGTAATACACAAGCTTTTCGACCTAATAATCAGGGTTCCACATTTCAGTGCTGGAAATGTGGTAAAGCGGGGCATATAAGGTCCAAATGTCC
This sequence comes from Cryptocephalus primarius, assembly GCA_963576515.1. Taxonomy (NCBI): domain Eukaryota; kingdom Metazoa; phylum Arthropoda; class Insecta; order Coleoptera; family Chrysomelidae; genus Cryptocephalus; species Cryptocephalus primarius. The sequence goes on from OY754947.1 coordinate 7,908,563, forward strand.
GCAAAAACAGAAAGGCGGAAAACTAGGTTATGTCGAACTTCAAGGGGCGGGTTCGACTTTGGAACACATAGCCCCAACACACAGTCATTCTAGTTTGAAGTGGGTAAGGAATATTTCGAGTAACGTGAGGAAAATGTGTTTTCTAGGGTCGGTTGATGGTATTCCTTGTACATTTAGGGTTGATACGGGTTCAGACGTCACCATAATTGGTACTAGGTTCGTTGCAGCTGACAAAAGGAAGATAACTGTGGACAAGAACGTGTTAAGGTATCCAACGGGAGAGTCGGTACCGGTTCGCTTCAAAACTGTTGCTTTATTAAAGGTCGGAATGCAAGAAGCTAAATTGGAAATTTTCGTGGCAGATATCGAAGATGATTGTCTCCTAGGATTGGATTTTCTCGAATCGTCGGGTATACTAGAAAAAATAATTCGAGTCGTTTCAGGAGAGGCTGTGGAGAATGATTTTCACGATGGTACGTGTGCATGCGTTTTGCAAGGAGAAAACCGCCTTTTCGGTGGGGAATGGACTTTGGGAGTTCGAGGTCATGGCTTTCGGATTGTGTAATGCCCCAGCCACTTTTGAGCGATTGATGGAGCAACTTCTCGACGAATTGTTAAACGTCATTTGTAAAGTTTATTTAGATGATGTGATAGTTCTTGCCGGGTCGTTTGAGGAGATGTTAGACAATTTGGATAAAGTCTTCGAAAAGTTACGTTCAGCTAATCTTAAATTAAATCCTAAAAAGTGCGATTTTTTCAGACAGCAAGTAGAATACCTAGGGCATATAGTTTCAGAAGAAGGAGTCACTATGGATCCGAAAAAGATAGCTGCCATTAAGGATTGGCCCGTACCTTTGACGAAGAAACAAGTTAGGACTTTTGTTGGTACCGCGTCCTATTCGAGGCGATTCATTCCTCATTTTTCAGAAATAGCTAAACCTTTACATAAGTTGACGGAAAGAGACTCGAAGTTTCTTTGGACGGATGAATGTCAAGAATCTTTTGATCGGTTGAAAGATTTGTTGACGACCCCTCCGATCTTGGCTTTTCCTAAAAGGGATCTTGAATTCATCTTAGATGCTGATGCTTCTGGACATGGGATAGGTGCTGTGTTGTCTCAAGTTCAAGATGGCCAAGAGCGAGCGATTGCCTATTACAGTAGAGTTTTGAATAAGGCTGAAAAGAATTATTGTGTCACTAGGCGCGAACTATTGGCGGTGGTCGATGCAACAGAGCATTTCTGCCATTATCTCATTGGGAAGAAATTTACTCTTCGTACTGATCATTCAGCTTTACAGTGGTTGTTGTCATTCAGAGATTTAGATGGTCAGTTGGCTAGATGGATAGGGAAATTAGGAAAGTTTGATTTTCAGGTTATGCATAGAAAAGGTAATGCACATTTGAATGCGGATGGATTATCACGGCGTCCGTGCTCCGATATATCTTGTAAGTACTGTTCTTCGGTTGAAGATAGATTTTCCACTGACAGTAGAGAATTAGTTGGTCGTATCAATCTTCAAGAACAAGATCACACTTGGTTAGAGGAACAACGGAAGGATCGTGTTATTTCGAAAGTTTTACAATTCAAGGCTAGTGAAAAGCGTCCAGATTGGCAACACATTTCTGATGAAGGTGAAGCCTTAAAATCGTATCTCTTACAGTGGGATTCTTTGGTCATCAAGAACGGTCTTCTTTACAGAAGATGGGATTCGCCTAATCTCAAGACGTACAAGTTGCAATTAATAGTGCCTAGGAGTAGGGTAGAACAGGTTATTCGCCAAGCACATGACTCTCTTTCTGGCGGTCATTTTGGGATAAATAAAACGTTAGGTAAGATTAGACAATCTTTCTATTGGGATACCTGTAAGTCAGACGTCGAAAGTTGGTGTAGAACCTGCGACGTCTGTATTGCAAAGAAAGGACCGCGGGATCGTGGTAAGGACGCGATGCAAGTGTATAATGTTGGTATTCCGTTTGAACGTGTTCAAGTCGATATTCTGGGTCCACTATCTTGTTCATCGTCAGGAAATAAGTATCTATTAGTAGTGGTTGATTGTTTTACGAGATGGCCAGAAGTCATTCCTCTTCAGAATACTAGAGCTAAAACAGTGGCGTTAGCATTCGTCAGTCACGTTGTCGCTAATCATGGTGTTCCATCAGAGATCCATACGGATCAAGGTCGGAATTTTGAATCAAAGTTGTTTCTTGAACTTTCAGAATTGTTAGGGATGTTTAAAACTAGAACGACACCATTACACCCACAATCAAATGGTCAGGTAGAGCGTTTGAACCGGACCATCTTACAGTATTTGAGTTTGTTCGTTGCGGAAAACCAAAAGGATTGGGATCAATTGATACCAATGTTTCTTTTGGCGTATCGATCTGCGAAAAACGAATCCACAGGATTGACACCATCTGAAGTCTATTTGGGTCGGAATCTTCGTCTTCCTTTGGATTTGTTGAGAGGCTCTCCTCATGAAGATCCGATTACCATTGACGGATACGTTTCCAAATTACGCGACCAGTTACGAAAGATACATGACTTGACAAGAAACAAAATACACTTACAGACACAATCACGAAAACTACATTACGACAGATCGTCAAAATTAAAGGATTTTGTTCAAGGTCAGCTGGTTTGGTTTCATAATCCACGGCGATTCAAAAACCATGCACCTAAATTACAGTCTGACTGGGAGGGTCCTTACGAAGTACTTAAGAAAATTAACGACGTTGTTTATTGTATTAGAAAGTCCTCAAAACACAAAAACAAGATAGTACACTCAAATAGATTAGCTGAATACAATCAACGCACAAAACACGTTTGAATGCTACACTCACATTCGTAACTTGTATTGGGAGACGGGCGCTGTTCATCTTTAGTACAAGAATTGGTGTCTTTGATGGTCAGAAAGAGGATTGGCCTGCTTGGAGGATTTCAAGAGACAGGTCCCTCTTCTACCTGAAGCATTGTTTGGGATTGATCAACCCTGGTGTCTTTGATGGTCAGAAAGAGGATTGGCCTGCTTGAAGGATTTCAAGAGACAGGTCCCTCTTCTACCTGGAGCATTGTTTGGGATTAATCACCCCTGGTATTTTTTTTTTTTTGATGGTCAGAAAGAGGATTGGCCTGCTTGGTTTCGATTTGCTGCTGATTAATTTTTGTACAAGATTTGCAGTCTAACCCGCTCAATGGAGTTAATCACACACATACACATGCACACAATTACACATATACTTGCAATTTATTGCAAATGGATTTGGCAAGGATACTGGCGTGTTTTGTCTGATTTTTAGATCAACTATGGCTAGACTCCCGGAGGTGAACATCGCCTAGAGAGGACAACTGGCTCTCGATGGAAAAGTTCTAGCGGAATTTCTGAAGAAGGGGAGGGGCGGTGCGCGTGAGCGATGCGCATGGTAGCAGTAGCAGTAACCGAAGCATTGGCCGTAGCAGTACCAGTTTGCTGATATGGTAGTCATTCGCTGATATGGAGTGCTGTGGAAGTAGATCGTCCGAGGGTCGAGGGCGACCCTGAAGACGGGGAGGGATAGTGTAGCGAATGCCCCGTATAAGCCGTTGTTATGGAAAAACAAGAGTGTTGTTTATGTGATCATACATGTTCATGTTGACATCAGAATAGAGTAAAACTTCTTCGCGTGTAAAGACGGTTGTAATTTAAGAAGAGTAAAACCTCTTTGTACGTAGAAGCATTACAATACCAACAAAATGAATCGTGGAACGTTATAATTGAATAAGCAGTTGTTAAGTTATTGCAAAGAAAATCTTCAAACTAAGCAATGTGTTAGTTATTTAATTACTTGTGAAGTTTGAAAGGAATTTATTTCCAATACCGAAATACCCAATCCAATAGCCATAATGCCGAAATATGCATTTTGACGTCGTAAAAGTATTTGTAAAATTTTTATATACGAATATAAATATTTATTTTTGTACGCTTTTGTTAAAAATCACGGTTTGTTATAAATAAGTTTATTGCTGGTAGAAACACCGTATTCTTGTCAATAAGCGTTCGTCTTTTCCATTCTAAGTGTCAGTATAACTGAGGTGTACTGCTGCAATCATTTTTTAATTCGTTATGTATAAACATATTTATACAGTTGGAGCTGCGAATTACACTGTAGATGAGTAAATAAATTGTTTTGTTATAAACTAGCGCAAAGCTCCATGGTTTTGACAGTTTTACAAAAAGAAGAGTCGCTATGTGCAGAAAGGACTGAGTTAATGTTTATTTCTACTAACACTCATTTCATTATTACTAGGCCCCGGATTTATAATGCACGAAACATAATCAAAATATGCTTATATAAATGCATGTAATTTGATACGATATGCACATTCTGAAACATGCTTATAATATGCATAAATTTTTCGTGCCCATATTATGAATTAATAAAATAATTAATAAACTTGACTTGTGTAATAAAATGAGAGACAGGAGATCTTACTGATTTATTTTTTTAACACTCCTACATTAATACTACCTAAAATTGATTATTTAATAGAAACAATTACATATTATATCTGTTAAATGCTGCACACTTAAGAGATAAATTCAAAGATATACAAAAAAGATATACATTAGTATTATAACAATTAATTATTGCTTGTTTAAATTATTTAGTGCTTAGTTTGTTGCATCATTTAAAAGATGTTTTAATCCAAAAAAAAATCAACGGTCATGATAAGGGTATTTTTTAAATTCACAGTTACCTTACAATCTATATCTGATTCTGAGTAGTCTTTAAACTCCTCATTAATGACACTTACCACCTTCGAAAATATTTTAAATCCTGGATTTTCCCATTACTTTGTTGAAATTATTATAAGCGATTACACCTACCCATTAATTGCAGATAATTTTTGTGACAGGTACTTACTAAATTTATAGACCGAGTTAACCTCAAATCCGTTGATTCTAATTTTTGAATTATTTCCTGCACTATAAAAAAAATTTCACCATGATGAATGCTAACTGACTTGATAGTGAAGAATGTTTGAATGATTTTTTTGCAACTGATATAGCATTCGAAACACTGGGCATGACATGAACAAACCTTTTCATATTTTCATAATTTGTTAAGTAAGAAACAACAGCTTAATACTGGTTAAAGGGAAATTAAACATAGATTCATAAGTAGTAATCTTCCGTTTCTACATTATATAAATTCTACCAATTTTTGTGAATATATCAATAGTTTTGTTAATATAGTGATTCTTTGTACCTATCACGTATGTCACTAATGTTTTAAATTGTGCCGATTGTGAAACTTTTTTGTTGAATTTGTAGCCTTGATACATATTTAAAATACAGACCGAATCTTCGGTGATTTAGAAAAGACGAGAAGTTTGAGCTTTTCTTCTGAAATCCTCTATCCATCCCAAGAAATAGTTGAGAACTACACGGATTAGCAAAATATCTTCTAGGAATAATTATTCCTATTTTACAAAAAAAATTGCTTAACTGGGAATAGTTATCGCCTAGGCTAGATACTTATTCACAATTGTTACGTCCTCTTTTTCCTAATCTGATGTAATTGAAAACTTTGTTGAGATCACACTTGGAATTTATTATATTTTAAACGATTTATGGCAGAACTCCTATATAGATACTCCCGTCGTTTATCTCAGCATCCGACATCTGTGTATTATACCATTAAAACTGACGTCTCTGAGTTTACATTAAACCTACTCTGAACCGGGAAAAAGAGCAGTCAGAGCGCTCGGCGAACAAAAAAATTTAAAAACGTTGGAACCTCCATTTTCGTATTATAAAAAGTTAAAAGACATAATTCGGTTAGCTTTTGTTTCAGTTTCCGTTCCTGCATTGATTCGGGACTTAAGATGAATTAATAAGATCCAATGGGACGTGAAGCAATCTCGGAAAATCATACTGGCAAAATCGAATTCTACTCCTCTTCGGAATACTCTCAACGGGACGAATAAATTGTAAGATTCGCAAAGTAGGTCAATTTCTTTTCATTGTCTGAAGATTTAGTGTTTTCTGAAATACGTCTTTATCAATCGCTGAAAATCTGAAAAATGTCTGAAAATTTCCTGAGTATATTTTCTGTTTTGTAACAAAGGAAAGGACTGTAGTGACGCATCAAATTTCATTTTGCATCCTACAACTGAAGACAGACGGTCATTTTGAATATCAAATACCAAATATCGAGGTATTAAAATCTCAACCTGTTCCGGCTTCCGACGTAACGTTATATTAAATTTCTGTTCTCGGAGTATCCAAACACTGCTTTGCCCGTCATCCTCATAAAGTGTACATGGTTAAATTTCGATCTGGCAAGTGCCTGTCAACAACCATGAACGCACTCTTACATATTAAACTACAACCTGATCTCAAACGACTCTCCCTGTAAATTTCCGTGTCACTTGCTTATTTGTAGTCAGCTTCCGTTCACGTGCTAACTTCATTTACATTAAAGTCTGGAGTGAGAAAGTTTTGAGCTGCCGCCACAACATAGCTACGTTCCCATGCTGGGTGATGGTGGCGGACTGGATTTAAATAGAGTTTTCCAAATGTTACTCCCTATATTAGGTTTTGCCTTCGAGATCGTTTCGTTATTAACTTCCTCTAATCTGCAATTCGTATATATCTCTCTCGAGGTGGAACTTTTACTTTTGTTCCTTGAAAAACTTGAAACTTCCCTTTCTAGTTGAACTTCTTCTACGCATTAATCAGGACTAATTTGCTTCTTGGACTTAAAATGGTACTGTTCAAAATTTACAACGTTTGAAACCGACGACTGATTCACAGTTGGTTGAATTTTAATGCAGAGGATAAATATGTACCAACTTGTGAGCTTATCAAAACGTCAAAACGGATTAAAATGGAAGATTAGTGTTTGACAAACGTTTTTTGTAAAATTGTAGTCTTCCAGGCGCCTTTAGAAATCCTTCTTTTACACTTAATGCCAAACTATTAATACATAGGAATTGTTTTCTGATTTTTCCAGAAAATCTGTTAAAGCCACGTGCTACGCACATTATATGCCTTAACTTTGGGTCAAATATTTTTAAATTTTCTTCCACATTTGCCATTAAAGTTTAGGGAAAAAAAATATGAAGCTTGCTGTTAAAAAAACCTAATAATATTTAACGCGTTTATATTTTCTAATTGTATAGATGCGATATGGATGATTTTGGCAGTACTTCGTTGTTGAAAATGTGCTGTAGTCCGTCCAATAGAATCTGTATTTTCTCAACACATGTGTAAAAATTATGTTTATAAATTTTTAGTTTTATTTCTTTTAATGCTGCTTAATATATAGAGCTTACATAATTTCTTCATAAGGAACCTCATTAGAAACATTAATTTTGCAATATTTGTGAAGAAATGATTTGAAATTTTCATTAGACAACGTCGATAATAGAATATTTAACGCCAACCTTGCACGTCATAGATCCCGGTTAAGCAATTGTAGTTCGTCTATTTTATTTTTCGTGTTTGGCTGTATGAGAAGACGTTTTTATATGTTGGCCATTTTTTTTGTGAATATTTTGGCATGGTATCTGAGAAACAAAAACGGAAGAAAAATTGAGTTAACCATTAAGTCATGTTTAATGCAAAAACACGTTTTTATTCAATAAAAACCAATTTAATTCAAATCATTTAAAATTATTTTATTTAATTTACTACTGTAAAATCCGTTCAAAAAAATATAATATTGGGAGAATTATGCAATATTTTTTAATAAAACGTGTCACAATGTATTAGCTAATAATTTTGCTTACTATTTTAGCACAAAAAGGGCAGAAAATTTTCCCGTATCGATACATAATTATTCATAAGGTTTAATCCTTATGGAAATACTTAAGAAATTAAATATTTGCACTTAACAAAACACAAATCGTTATGACCTATCCAGGATAACAGTTATGACTACAACTAAATTTAAAATTCTTAAAGAAAATTAAATTAACCGATGTCAGTTCGAAAGCTCTAATCCATTAGGGGAAAAATTCGGTATTCCCAAACTATTATTGCATTTAAAGCAGTGTAATGGCAGCCTTTCTCGATCTTAATGGGATGTTAAGTAATTGAGTCTAATTCTAATCACTCTGATCCTCGTCATTGCGATTTGTGATTTCAAAGCGATTTAGTCAATCTGTAACATTGATATTAATATTTTATGCAGATTTAAATAGAAATATGCATACAATTTTAAAACTACATAAAATATGCTAAATGTGGAAAATATGGACCTCGCGTAAATATCCATTTCTACTAATGACGTAACGCAGCTCAGTACCACATCTCAAAAACGAAAAAATTTGCGTTAAATCAAAAACTGGACTTCAGTAATGAATAAATTCAAATTGTACAAGAATATAGTAGAATGTTATCGCAACTTATATTAAGTTGAGGCAAAATCCACGTACTAGAGGGAACTTACATGGATTGAGTTTCAAAAATAAAGGAGTCAACGAACATATATGTATACGTATTTTAAAGAAAGATATAATCAGTGGACTACTCGACACCAAATATGAAAAGGTTATAAAATAAATTATGAAATAGAGAACAAATTGCTTACTTAGGATTAACACGGACCTAATATTTTTCACAAAATTGTTCTTAATAATGAATGAGTTTTGTCATAGTCTTCAAATCAGAGGAGTCTTAAAAGAGAATTTCATGGCCGGAAAATGTAAGTATACGGGATAATATCACAACCGTAAGTGTCTTTCTTGTAGTAGCCGACAAAATGTGTAATATCATTATGATCACTAGAGCCCGGATTTATAGGCAGAAAAAATTGAAGAAAAAGACGCCTACAAAGGCAGAAATTTTGGGTGAAAAAGGTAGTAAAAATCAGAAAAAGGCAATTTTATAGGCAAAAAGGCAATTTGGCTAAATTTCGGACTTTATTGTTAACATGATAGCTAATAAGTAACACAATTTTATCACAAGGTACGGCATTTGCTAAAAATTTATTTATTAAGCCCTCTTGAATAAATCTATTAATTGATACATTGTTTGTTTTGTCTAATTGTTTCACATCAATTAAATGATGCATTTTATAACAAGATACGCCCAGGATATATCTATACTAGTAGAAACGCAAGATGAGCTGAAGAAAATGCTGACTGAGTTCAGCTCCATTCTACAAGAGTGTAAGATGAAAACAAACACATCAAAAATAAAAATCATAGGATGCAAGAAAACACCATTACTTAATTACTACGCACATCGGACTGAAAGGCGAGAAGATTGAAGAACTTGAGGAATTGTGCTACCGCGTATCTAGAGTAACTGAAGACGCACAAGGCACCAAAAAGATCAGATGTCGCCCTCAACAAGCCATAAATGCGTTTCATAAAAATATGCAATTTTTAATATCAAAGAAATTGCTCAAGAAAAGAGAAAACTTTATTTGAATACTTTCATTTGGAAGATAGCATTATATAGATGTGAAACGGGGACGATAGTCAAAGTGAACCGAAAAGACTGGAACTTCTTGAAATGTGATGCTTCAATAGAATGTTATAAATTAGCGAGCCAGACAGTGACGAACAACGAAGTGCTGGAAAGAATAAAAAATATACTTTCTATAACGAAGAATATTAAGAAACGAAGGAGAGACGTGTTGATTCATTACATTATTAGACACGAAGAAATCCCTAAAGCAAATCATTGAAAGGAGGGTAGAAGTTAAAAACACACAAGGCAAACCAAAAATTACGTAGATTTAAATCTCAAATTACAGAGAAGAAAGCTTGTAGCCTTAATGAAATGAACAGGTTGGCAGAAGATAAAACGAAAGGGAAGAAGGCAGTATCGATTCACACCAATCTGTTGATTGAAGTTCATAGAGAGATAGAGAACTTAAATAATATTGTCGTAACAATATTCAACGTCGATGATGTCACGATTAAATATTTACTGGCGGGTGTCGAATTGTATTGTATAGCGGACCCCTTTGAGCTCTCAAGTTTTCGGGTGGAACTAACTTTTAGAGACTTAAATTAAGCTTTGATTGAGTGAAAATAAGGGAACCTATGAGTATAAGTACTGCAGAAAATTGGAATACAAGGCAGATTAAGAGGAGTAATGCAAATGACAAAAGGTTGATGACGACCTATTGGATAATTGCGTAAGAAGCTTACTTGTAATCTTCCATTCGTCAGAAAATACGTTGACGTCATTATAGTATATGTAATACACATTGTCAAATATTGTGGATCATTGAGTGTAGTACAAAAAGAAAAAACTTTTACTTATAATTACTATATTACTAAACTATAACTTTATCTCCAGTCTTTAATGGTGCAGACCTCGTGTTATTTTCCACTCTCACAAAACATTGAACAGATGCACTTCTGTTCAGTTAGACTCGCATAACAATTTTAACACATAAAGTAGTCGCGGTCACCTTACCCTCATTATTTAAATTTACATATATCATAACGCTGACAGATAAATCGTCTGTCATTCATGATCTGTTCAATATCAATAAAATATACTTGAAGTTCACGACTGAAGAAGACTACAAGAGGGGTATCGCTTTCCATTGTAATACCAAGTGAAAAGTGCTAAGGAATAAATCTAACTAAACTGGTACCAGAAGCACTCTAGTTTAGAAACGTACACGAAGTGTGAGTTGTGACTTTTAGTGTGAGTAATCATAGGTAATTATTTACTCTAATATCTTGCAAACGAATACTTGGTACCCTTATTCAATAAGAACGATATTAGTTTTAATTATCAATTAGGTTACAACAGCAGTAGAGTTGAGCAAGGGACAAATTTGCCGTCAAAGTATAGATACGGCTTACTTTTAATAATTTATAAATAACGCCTAATAATTGCATACATTAATATCGCCTTTAAATAAAAAAAAAATAGCGGCCTCTGCAATCGCAATAATGCCAAGTGATGTTAATCTAATTCTCGGAGGTACAAAGCAGATATGGGAACAAGTGGGGATACCAACGGTAATATAATTTTTTCGCTCTGTGCGGTTTGATTAAATTTTAGTAATTAACCAGCTGCTTTGCATCACACTGATTGTGTTGAATTCTAGAATGTGTGTTTTACCCTCCTAGTACATAAAACTACATTTTGTTATTCATTCTTTTATTTTTTTTTTTTGTGATAAACAGCTATCAACGTTTTGGAAGCAGGTAATAACAACTAGACTTTGTTAATTTTATTTTATTTTACTTACAAATAAATCTATTATGTATACAAAAATTGCAGCATCAGCGCTAGAATTGATATCACATTTTTCGTCATAGAAATCTAAATATATATACATATAAATACAAATAGCGATAAAAACGGAAATAAAAAATCGGTTTGCATTACTAGCTGACGAAATCGATCGATTTTCTTGGATGTACGTTGACACGCTCAACAAAAGAAGGAAATTAGTCAATTAAAACTTAATTAATCAGGAGTTTGTGAAAATTCCTCGATAGTAAACGAATCTTTCAAAAACATCAATTAATTGGTTTTTTATGAAGACGTCTCGCGTCTCGCGTTCGCTTTTGTGTGAGATCGTTAATTATGGGCCGAGTGAATTATTTTCAACGACCCTGTGACGACGGTCTAATAACTACTTCTCCCAGAGAGGGTCGTTCCTTCATTAAGCCCTGAACGGGGTTTTGTTTTTGTTTTCTATAAAACCTGCTTCCTGTAAATCAACCTCTGGCTAAAAAGGGTATTGACGACTATAGAACAACACTTTTCAAAGCTCAGTTATAAGCGTATCAATTCATATTTCATTCATCGACATTTAGTACTCCTACTTACACTTACTGTCACACTTACTAGTGTGAGCTAAAACAGTGTTAGCTCATAACAACATACGTTCTTTGAGATTTACTTGTGTTATTCTATGTTTCCATTTTTTGTGTGTTCTCTTCCTTTACTTAAACATAAAAGCAATTAAAGATTTTTTGGTGTAGTTTCAAGGGGATGGCTGCAGATATCGATCGCTATTGTGTTAACCAGTCATCTTTCAACACTAAAGTTCCCTAACTACCCCTGACACCTTATTTGTTTTTTTGAACGTTTTGGCAGCAATATCGTCTGCTATCGTCAACAAGTAACTAGAATTAGAAGAAGTATTATTGACAATATCGCAATTTTATGAAAATTTTGAGGATGTCAGCGCGTTAATGTCGATTTGACTTATGCCATATTTTAGGAAACGTTTAAAAAAAAACAGATAATGTGTCATGGGTATTTAGGTAACTTCAATGTTGAAAGACGGCTGGTTGACAAAAGAGTGATCTATATGTGCAGCCAGCCCCTTGAAACTACACCAAAATATATTTTTTATTTGTTTTCCTGTCCTCAACATAATTTCTTGATGTATTATTTTTTTTAAATTTGTCGGAAATTCCTTATAAACCCCTCCTTTCCAAGTGAGTATTTCGTTAAATTGACAATAGATGAACACTTCAAAATGTTGTATTCTTCCTGACACCTCTATAGCATAGGCTGGATTGTCGTTGTCATCGTTATCCACTTCGTGATCGTTATTTTCACCTGTATTTTCATCGTCGTAGTCATTTTTATCATCATCATTATTACCCTCAACGGCATCATCATCGTTATTATTGCCGGCGCCATAAATTCCATCTTTGGACATATGACTCACCACGGCATCTCCATCCTCCTCTCTATCGCGCAATATTCTTCATCAGTGTACACATTCTTGATACTGAATGTCATTTCTTCATCGCGTTTTCGGCTTACCGAGCAATCTTCTCCTTCAGTTTAGTCTCCGTTACGTCAATTTCCTTTTGATCATGCTACGTGTCCAGTTTATTTCCACTGCGATTTTGTAGTAGTTCTTAGAAAAACATTTGTTCCTCCATATTCCACTCTATTTTTTTTTGTCTTGAAGTATACCTATCTAGAATTGGGTTTTCATCTTTCTCTGTGCGGTCTTAAATTTACTAATGGATGTCTTGGTCAAGGTCCACATCTTCGCCTCATATGACAGGACAGGTAAGATTGATAGATCTTTGGTTTAAATGTTGAGAAAATCTTGACCGAAATAAATGAATTAGTTAGTCAAATGCTGCTCATCCCAGAGGGATCTTTTTGGATATTTCCCCGGTTTTTTGAACGAGATTTATTATCCGAATTATATAATAAAAACGCAGTAACCCTAAAGATCAGTAAGCAAAAGTTCCAAATAATCAGTTATCATCTTGTTACTGTTAACACATTTCTTAAACAGTTTAATTAATCAGTATTTTCTGTACTGCAATGGGTGCAATGCATTAAATTTTAAACTGGACACTCGCCATACATGAGGCCGCCACCATTACATTTTAACGAAGAGTACCTTCTTCTTTTGGTACCCATCCGCGTTAGTGATCATTAAAGCCCGGACTTTAGGCAAATTATCTTTTTGCCTTTTTTACCTTTTCCATCAATTTTGGCCTCTTTTGCCTTTACTGAAGAAAACTGCCTATATGTGCCTTTTTATTAAATTTCACGCCTGATTGTATAAATTTAAACTTTAAAACTGCCTATATTATATTTTTGGGCAAAATGTAGTATATAAGCTGTTCTTCGAAAATTGAGGTAAAGCTATCCTCGTTATCCTTATCCTGCGGTTAGTGGCAGGTAGATATTTATGGTGTTATGGTCTATTTTTACTTGGTTGCGAAAGTGGTAGGGTTTAAAATATTTCATATAATGTGCATTATTTGTCATTGGCACTCAGTTCGTTTCGCGTTGTTGTCATTTAAAAGTGTTATAAAAACATCATTTGAAATGTCTTCTAAAATTTCTTCATGGATACGTCCTTACCCTGAGATTTCCCTTGATGGTGATGGTGTTTTCTGTAAACCCTGTGAAAAACCCGTAAGTATTATTTTATGTTTTACATAATATATATTTAACTGAGGGTAACTTTATAATAATTATAATTCATTTATGATGATTTTTTTTATATTTCCAGTAACAAAAATTATTTTATCGATCAACATTATAAAACTCCCTTTCATCAAAGAAATTGTGCGAGAATAACTTCAAATGACAGTTCCAGTTTCCAGTTAAGCATAAGACAATCAATTTCAGTCAATTCAAGGCAAAGCGAAGAAGAAGAATTTAAATTAGATTTATGTCGGTTTATGGTTGAATCCAATATTCCCTTATATAAATTAAAAAATCCTAGTTTTAAAACGCTCACCGAAAAATGCTCCTGGCGAAAGTACATTAAGAAAAACGAAACTGGACCAATGTTACAATGAAACTTTCAAAAATTAAGACTTGTATAGAAAATAAGTTTTCCGGTCGTCGAATATAGCGAATTTATTGGAATTTTGTCTGAAAATGCTGCAAATGTTATTACTATTCAAAAATTTGCTTAAAAAAAAGTACAAAAATTATTACTATTCCCTTTCCCTATATTGCCACACCTAATGTGTTCTGCTTTATATATTTCATCTACAATTTTTTGTATAAACATATTGAACAGAAAGGATGATAAAAACCACTCTTACGATACTTGGCCTGTCATTTTTATTCAATTTTGTACTGCTAGAAATTCCTCCGATATTTATTTGTGCACTCTGTTCATCGTAAAGGATTTTTATCATTTGCCCAATCCCTGTATTTTATCCTGATATTTTTCATTGCTTCGAGCAAATCTTTACAACCGACTTTATCGGAGGGTTTCCGTAGATCGACGAATGCAATATACGTTAATTTGTTTTTGCACGTCCCCTTTTCTCCTAATATTCGTAGCGCTAGTATTGCTTACTTTGTTTCGAAATGTTGTCTGAAACAAAATTGGTCTTCTGTTCTATAAACTTCCCAATTCTTGGTAGAATCTTGAAGGCAAGGGTCATTAGGGCTGCCATTCGGTAGTTTACGCATTTGTTTGCACATCACGTTTTGAAATTGGAACAATCATATTCGTCATGGGAACTTTTAGATTTTCCGTACATGTGGTCTATTGCTCTATGTGGTATTTTAAGGTTTAATTCGTCTAAAGTTTTTGTAATTTCAGAGGAGATTTGGTCTATTCTTGATGCCATATATTTTTAAGGTCATTAACTACTCCCTTATATTCTGTCCACAGTATCGTCTTCCTCTTATCATCTTTTTCCATCTCATGTGTAGCTCCTAATTTTATTCCCTAATTTCCCCTTCTATCGCTATCTTCATATAATTTCTTCATATATCAGATATTTCTGATTGCCCAAAGAGGACATCTCGTTCTTCGTCTCTAACACTTAATTTCTTGCTTTTTGGTTCTTTAAAAATATTTGTATAGTCTTGTATTTTTGTCCATTCTTGGCTTCTATAAGCGATTCATCTACTGTTGGACATATTTTATCGGCATATTGTTCCATTGTCCCAATGCATGCATTGTTATTTCTATTTCTTAGTTCTCCGTGTCTTTTCATGCTCTCTTCTGTTTTTCTGTTTATATAATTTCTCCTTTGTTTCATCTCCACAATCTCATCCGCATGTTCTCTTGTGTTACCTTTATCTATATCTGTAGCATTTTTATTATTAATTGTGTCATTTATTTCACCTTATTCTGATAACACCGTTTGTAACAGAGCAGTTCCTGGATAGCTTCTACTCTTTTTACTTGATTTCTATATCTTTTTTCTCTAAGATGTAATCGATTTGGTATCTTTTGATATCCCCCTGCGGAAGATCAGGTAAAAAGGTTTTCCGGCCAGGTAATTATCCCTGTTATCATTGTCATTGGTGCTAAAGATGCGAATGCGGATTTTGGGAATTCACTTGTCTTACCTGCAAACAGTAACAACATTTTCGTTTATAAATGTTCATATTTGTGTTGCTCCTGCGGTTTAATTGAAGAAGTCATCAGAACTTATTGGCTGCAATCTTTTTTTGATGATGCCATAAGTGAGAGCATAAACCATGGTTATGATCACCATCATCTGACTGACTTGAATTGGTTTGGAAGTTCCGGTTTGACCATCTCATTCTTCATCACAATGCCCTATCCTCCAAGGATACTAGCAATCATAACTGCCCAATGCAAAAGAGGAAGTTGGCACCTGTACCAGCACAGCACCCTGTACATCAAGATCAGTAGTTGGTATGAATCGTCCAATGAAAATAGAATATGGCCACCAGTTGTTTGCATTTATATATATTCGAAATGAAAATGCGTGTAAATAGTAAAACTCCAGAAAATTTCGAAATGAAAAATGATGTCATCATACAAGTGATGACTTGTCATGCTGATCAATGATCTTCCTTTTCGAGCACATGGAAATGTCTGATTCTGCGCTGCCCATATCAGTCCCATTCTCTTGTTTAACAGCAATATTTCTCTGAAAATTCCATTTAATAACCAATCAAAACGATCGTAAATATTCCCAACCCCAACGCAGATATCAATAAGAGGGGTTGCTTGGAAACATCTGAAACTTATTCAGCATTAATCAGTAACAAGGAAATCTTTACTATATCGAAATAGTACTACGATAATACGCTTATATTGCGTTAAATTCTAATTACAAAACAAATGCCGCTGCAACAGATATCGTTTTCTCCAATAGATTGGGTAGATAAATTTTAAAACTGCGCAGTCACATGATAGTTCACTGAATTCACTGATTAGACACATGAGAAATTACGAATTTGAATATTTGGTACTTAACATAAGAAATATTTACGTTTGAATGTTATCCTCATCCCTCCTATTTATTTACCACAACTACTCCGCTGCGACCGTAAATTAATCTCCGACGAACTTATTCAATTTCATTAAGGTCGGTATCATCCATTACTTTGACAGAATCCTGTGGTTTCTGTAGAGGAGTCAGGAAGATAGAGAGAATGAGAAAGAGAGAATGGGAGAAGCAGGGAATCGGTAGGATATACACCTGGAATAATGGCGCCTAAAGCTAGACAAGTAACGTAACGGAAATTAACATTATTAGAAAGGGGTAAGGAATTCCGTGTTCCAAGTCAGGAGCTGAATATCTCCCCTGGGGGCTGTCGAATAATTCACGATTGTTTGGGGCAATATCATAACAAAACCCTAAAAAATATCAGATTTTAATTATAAATTGTTGGACAAAAGCAATGTTTTATTAGTTACGTTTTTGCACAAAAACTCTCCATAAACTATTTTCCACGTAGATATACTAAATGTTTTCTAGACTGATTTAATTATGTTTATTTCTTCGGCTAATTAAAATTGATACCATAGGCTCTAAAAATTCGCATTTACCTGAGACTTAACAACCTATCATGTACCAGATATCAAGGGATTCTAATTCACGAATGCGGCAAAGGAGACATTCCTGTTCATTTGTCGATAATTAATTTTCCAAATAAATTTTAGCAATTTACATTAACTTTGCCTCGTATATATTAAACTATCAGTGAAATTCAGTAGAAGCTGCCTTGGACATTAGCGGAAATATGCATATAATTTGTGACCGACATCAGAAGAGTAATTTTCCTATCGACTGAAATCTTGTCCTTTTCTTGAATGTATCATGAAAATTTCATGAAGAAATTATCATCAAGCTCTCAGCTATCTCAATTAAACATTAAACACGTTATTATGTTCATTTCACGTTCAATGCATGATTTCAAACTAGCGAGGTCGGCGGTTAGGAAAATAGCTGAATAATTAGGAGGTATCATATACGAGAGGGTCACAATATTCACCCTTATCCTATGACCTGAAAACAAAGCTCCATTGATGACTTATAATAGAAACGGTCGAAAGGCTAAGGGACGTATTCAAAATAGCTGAAGGGGCTGAAGGTTTAAAAGGCGGGGTCGTATTGAAAGGGAATGTTATACATAATTTACTGCTTTTAGTTAGTGCAGTCTAACTCTATCCAGGATACTGTAAATTATAAGGCGAATGAATTATTTCTTAAACCAAGCGCTACTCGACATGCTTATATAGATATCTTGACTTGGCCAGGTACATTTACGTTTCTTAGAAATTTCTGGATAGAAACAATTTAACAAAATTTCTGTGCTTGTCTATTGTTCAGACTAACATAGCTTATTGTAGAAGACCTTACTTAACAGGAGGGGCAGAAAACTGAAATCAAAAAATATTGCCCCAATTGCCTTATTTTTTTCATTCACTATCGTGCCTTATGTTCTTCACGATTTTGTGTAGATTTTCTTGTAATTAGTTTCCGTCAATTTTAAAGTTTGGTTAATATTTTTAACTCTCGTAATGTTTAGCCTCCCCTCGGGACACATTTCCTGTATTCTGTCTCCCCAGGTTCGTGCCGTTGTTACGTTTCCTATTTTTTTTTTTTGCTTCAATTGTCTTACTAACTAGTGATTCGTGAAACTGATTTCGTCATTTAGTTGATATAGTTTTGTCTTAGAATACTTATTTTCAATTGCATCCATTCTCTTTACTGTTTCTTATGTGCAATGCAGGATTTGCTCTAAAATAACTAGGCTGCTATTAGAACTGCATCTCGTAATTTTGCATGCCAATTTCTATTTTATTTATTAATGACATATTTGGCTGGCTGGTTGTTGACTTTTTACAACATCCAGGTTGTAACCTCACATCATGTGTTATTTCACTTTCGAGGTGTACAGAAATGGTTACTTTTCAGGCTTCAGTGATTACTTATCCCCATGTTTTGCATATATTTTATTTTTAAGTATTTATGGCAATATCTTACTTCTTAGTTTTATGTTTCAATATGAATTTTTTGCAATATTTTTATCATTTGACTTCGATTTTTTGTTAACAGCACAGGTCCACTGACGGCTTCTGCAGCTTTCACATGCAAACCAAAGAGTATCTCTCTGCTCTCTGCTCTAGCTTGTCTTTCCTGACTAGACATATAAGAGTAATTTACATTGGTTACCATGAATATCGCAAAATAAGATACTCGACTTATGTTGTACAAGTCTCACCTTACCGGCTAGAAATAGATGTCACATAAATGGCGATAGCGGCGTCCTTACGCTTGGTTATCTCTACAGGAACAAAGGAATGAAATATAGAACACCCCTTATAGCAGAATGTTCTTTCACCAAGTACGCGGGCCCATGCGAATGACGCACGAAAAAAGTGTATACAGGATTATTAACCAAAACTGCAAAAACACGCAAATCACTGAGAGGAAATACATGTGATTTGAATTCAGTTGCATTGGATAGTAGAATGAAACAGAAACGGGTATCAACCATGAAGAACCCAATTTTCCATAATATTACTTTCAACGAGAGAAGGTTTCTGATTCCAAAAGTGCACGAGTTTGGTTCGTATGGTACATAGGACTGTTCGGTTTTAATTGAACCCCTTGTAACACAAGTGAGTAACTCATATTATTTGTGTCTTGAGATGCTTATTACTCATTGTCTCTTTTCGTTTTGGTGATTTTTAGCAGATTTTCAAAAAAATAAAAATAATTGTTGGACATAACCGTGGCATAAAAGGGATCCTTTTGACCTAGCAATGACCAGGTATCAATCAATAGGATTAAAAATACGTTGCCTTCTGATGAAATTCTCTATAGAAGCAAAATCAAAGTTATTGAAAAAATAGGAATGACCGCTTAGCACAAACTTCTGGTCCATAACTTTAATGTTGTTGCCTTCACTTTGAAGATATCTCTAACATCATGGCAATTTTCCAGTTGCGTTTCTGATCTGTATAGACAAACGTGACCTCATACTTTGTCGCTAAGACCCTTGTTTCCGGTCACTTAATCCGAACAATACATGAATCCTAAATTTGATGCTTACTAGTGGCCAGGTAAGTTATGTATGTGAAGTAAGTTAACTGATGTTCCAATCTCATTTTGGGAAAGCCGGTCTTTTCTAAATAAAAGGTAAACTAATTGTAAAAGTAGCCATTAGTAGTCAACTGATTTTTTTGAATCCACTTTCATCGATTCTCACGCATTTTCTGCCTTCTTTATGTAACGTTCATGGTCCCATTTAAGCCTTCCTTTTTCTACTTCGTATGTTGTGCATTCGAGTATGTTGGTGAAAATATCACACTTTACACAAATATATTTGTGCGGAGTAAACTGTACTCGTTTCGAGCTCGTGCTTTTACATTTGTAGTTTCGCTCCTAAAGCAGTAGTTTTAACCGACTATAATTGCCGGAACGAATCTGTAAAATTTCCGCACGTAACTCAAAATTTCCTGCCTTCCGTTATACCGCTAATAAAGAGAAGAACGGGGTTTCAACAGGTGGTGGTGCACTCAAAAGCACTCAACAGTTATCAAACGACATGATTTTCGTTCTCCGGTGGTAATTGCGTCGGATTTGTTTAGTTGCGATACAAATCAATCCGTTCATAACCGAATCAGCAAATTAATAGTCTTATTTGTTATTTGACGAAAACTAATAGGATTCGTTTCTCTCTCGCTCTCTCTCTCTCGCATTTTCTTTTACCCTCCCTACTTTCTCGACGAATCGTTGAGGGTGACGTAATCTTGCGAGATTATCATATCCCTTCACATATGCGGAACAGAGAATTGGATTCTACACCCTAAGGTCCCAATTACATCATCGACATTCCTAACTTTTTCCTATCATCTTGCGAGTACCCTATCATATGTAATCCTCCGTTGAGTGAAATTACATCAGCTTTAATTTGTGATTACAGACAATCGTTTTAACGTATTTTTGATTTTGCTTTCTTTATCTCCGCACATATTAGGTTTATCATTTTACATAAACACCCTTAACAGCTTTCATTGAAATTATTATTTGATTTGATTTGATGACGAAAGGATTACCCATTAGAGGTCTTTATCTTTACTAACAACTTAATTGCACCAATGTAAATTTGTAAAAAAACAGTATTCTTTGCTATTACAATAATAAAAATTTAAGTTACTCTAAGGATTTTATCCACTTAGGTCTTCTAAACTCATCAGTACTGTTGAAAAACTGGACGGACAAATGATTTTGGTGTACGTGATTACCCTTAGTATTAAGCCCTAGAGAAGATGGTATGGTAAAGCTGACACTGACTTCAACCGTCTCTGAAATATAAATTAAAAATATCAATTTTCTTCAATCTTTGACACCCTGTATCTCGGAAACTTAGCATCTTTAGACAAGTGTTTATCAGTTTTTTTTTTAATATTTTTATGGTTTCTATTTACCCTTACAATTTTTCGCACTACCTATGGGACACCTGGTGAATCATACATACATATATAGATATATACACATACAGGAGAAGGAGGGCAGTCGTATTATCCCCTCTGTAAACCTATCAACAAACGTAGGGACATTCAGAAATTGAACTCGGCGTACGCTTACATCCTACAATTTGATAAGATGTTACGTAATAAGTTAAACATAAATTAAGTAAAACGAATGCCAACCACATAATATCGTGAACGTTTCTAGTGGTAAGAAGGTCGACAGCTATCAAACAAAAATCAACATCTCACTGTTATGCGTCACCATGATAGATTTTTCCATCGAAACTGTAAGTCATTTGATCAAATTTCAATAACCATTTCCGTTACTAATGTTATAAAGAATCAATTCAACCAACGTATGATCATCAACGGTGCCTTTGATTGTTAACATAGTTTAATCACAAGTTAATTCTTTGGAAAAATTGATGAAATTGTTATTTTTAAGGTTCACCTCACTTACGGTAAGGTTTTTTCTTTGTATCAATTTTTATAGCTAATAGTAATCCTTCCTTGTAGAGTGACAAGATGATTTTGAGTAAAATCGAAAGCTTTCACAAGTAAAAAGGAGTTTTCCTTCCTGCCCAAAGGCTGTAACCCCAATAGACGATCTTAATCTCCGTCAACTAACAGTGAACTACAGTAAGTACAATGAATACTAACTATATGTAGAGGAAATAATGACGATCAGATACCTACAAAACGGAAATTTCTTGGCGAAGCCGTCTGAAGTGCAAAAAATAGTAACCATCGACGCACATTTCTGCTTGTTTGTTTCACAGGATGGCAATAAGCACCTTTTTGCCTGCACAAGTATATAAAAGACTCATTTTTGGGAGCGACATTATGTTACTACTTTCTGCATTTCAGACGGCAAAGTCATAAAATTTCCGATTTGTGTATATATAACCTGCTAACAATGCTGGGACCACACATCATTCCCTCTTGGACCTTACTGCGTCCTATATAGCGGAAGCAATAATGTTATCCTCTCATAATTTCAATCACTGGTAGCAAAAAGCATTTTGAGGGAGCTGTAAATTGAAAGCGTTATCCATAGTAAGACAAGCACACATAACGTCATTAAATACTTTTATACTTCTTGTGGAGAGTACAGGACATGATGCACTACAGGAATTTCCTTATAAAATGCTAAATCATCTAAAATAGACAGAAGGACATATTACAAAACTAAATATAATATCAAAGTATCAAAAATAAGACCTTAGTTGAGATGGTATCAGTTTCAAATGAATAAAATGTGGTGTCATTACAATGTGGTACGCTTACGATTACTAAATATATTTACTATGTGCTGGGTAGATCTTGATATCCCAGATGAATGGAGAATGGCTACGGATGTTTCCTTTTTTAAGAGAAACCAACGTAATAAACTTAAGAATTACAGGACTATTAGTCTACTAACTGCAGCATAAAAACTATACAGTAAAATTATGAACGAAAAGCTACAAACTATCTAAGATTCACTCTTTCGTTTCATTCTCAGAAGCTACACTCTTAGAAGATCAAGCGGTTTTCCGTAAAGGAAAGAAATCATTCATAAATGTAAAGAATTTAATTTAGAGACACATTTGGCCCTCATACTTACAATAAATAATCGAAGTAGTTCATAAATACCATGTTATTTCGGATGATCAGATTATAAACAAAACAAAGAAGATAAATTACCACTATGGCTATTCACAAACTAAATAGCGAATCTGAACCGTCGGATTATAAAATATCAGATTTCAATTATTTGTGCTGTGATATCTCGTATGAAGACGGTTAAGATATCTCAAAGAAAATAAACAGGTACCAAATAATAGGTGGAATTAAAAGTAGTGTACTTAAAAGAAAATTTTTACTAGAAAAGCAGGTAAAGTTCTACAAAGTTATAGCAATCCCGACAACATTATATTAATCGGAAAATTCAGCATCGAGAAATCTAGGCTACAGACAATTGGAACTACAAAAAATGAAATCTTTAAGATCGATAAAAAGTTGTACACGTCTATATTACATAAGAAATTACGATATTAGACAAGAACTAACACTAACTAACTAAACTAACTAAAGGAACACCCGAAAACAGAACTGACAATAAACTACAAGGACAGATGGAGAGGGCATGTTCGGCGGATGCTTTCACAAAGAATTAGAACTATCGGCAGATCAAGAACAAGCCCAGGTTTTTCGGAGTAATTGTTAGCTTTGATACTTGAGATAATGTCCGTAGCATTATTCCAGACAGCTTCTTGGTTAACGTTAACAAATGGTTCCGCTTCATTTTCCAGTTGCTCTTTTTGCCTCAGAAACACTAACAAGATAGTATTCTCTTTAAGTTTTAATCTGATCCTTCTTCTGCTAGCAATACTAATATAACTCAATTTAGTAGTAGTTTCATATGAAGAAATGGAAATATGTTTAAATTTCCGTCATTGATCCTGTTATAAGAATTCTAGTTCATTCATCCAAATTAAAAAAAAATTGCTTGGCAACATTTAAGTAACTGAATGTTTTCTTGTTTCCCTCTTCTACGTTTTAAACTGTTTCGCCGGTTCCTTCAGTAAATATAAAATTGCTATAAAACTCGGTATTTCCCCAGGCAATTCCATATAAAATTATAGAGCGAATCAGAGGCGAAGCCGCATAAATATTTAACAAAGAGACACCGAGGAGGAGCGCTCACCCACATATACGGATTTCATCGAAAATCAATGTCATACTACCTCATCGAATTTTCCACGGGCCGCTTAAAATACCAATAAATGTTAGTAGCTCAGGAGATTGTGTTTTTCTGGAGCTGGGGGAACGGTTATTGCCTAGGATAATGTCTACCTAACGATGCCTAACGACTATTTCAATCACATTCCGGAAGAGTGGCGGCCGTAGGAATTCGAACCAAATTCATCGTTATCAGTATGTGTGTGTGGTGTATTTCGTGAACTGATTCCTTATAAATATGATACCTACAGCCATATGGTAGAGGAAATTCATGAAGTTTGTGTCCGTTTCCCTTCTCAGAAACGAGACAAGAAATTATTAAAAAAAAAAAAGTTTTCGTGAGAGTTGCTTTGATATCCTCCTCTCTAAAAACCAAAGGATCCGATACGACGACAAGTCTGCTGTGAAATAAATTCGACGAACTGCCAAAATTGAAGATCATTCTCTCTAGCGAGGAAATTTGGGGAATAATATAATGTCCTGAATCGGATGATGTTCTGGAGTTTTACGATATACAAAGCAAAGTTGCTTTGGGATTTCCTTATTTTCTACGGATCCTTTTAAAGACAGAGCTTGTAATCCCAGCCAGAATACCTATAACATCAAGGATAAAATATCATAATTGGAATTAATTTGAATGTTCTATATTTTTTTATAAAGGATATAAGATGAATAAATTTGATTCGCTTAAAAGACATGAAAATAACGGAAAACCACACGAAGTTTCAATAATTTTTGAACAACGAAGTTAATTGTTGATCCCAACCAACATTTGTTAAGTTGAAATTTAAATATATTCGACAATTAGAAATTCCCTATTATTGCAACTAAACTGAGTATACTGATTTAATATTGTCACGAACACCAGACTTCGACGACCACAAATAAAAAACAAGGAATTAGGACACGGCCGGAGGCCACGGTCAGTTCGTGTGACGAACGAAAATGAAACCGAGAGTGTTTAACAAAACAAAAGAATAAGCAATACAAAAACCGAACATAAATAGAAGGAGGAAGTTAGTAGAGGGGACCAGTGAGGTCCCGACGTACGAGCTTGGACAAGTGCTGTCCAAGGGACCGCCCGGAAGAGGGCCGTCCCTGAAGGGACCAGCCGGATGGCCGGTCGAGGACAGTAGAAAGAGCCCCGAGCGGAGACTGTGGTGGATCGTCGAAGCCTCTAGAACCCCAGCCGGACGCCCGAAGAAGAGCCTTCCAGCTACCCTGTCAAGAGGCCCTCCGTTATGGAACCCCGAAAATCCGGACGACAGGCAACCCTGTAAGTTACCTTCCTTACCTCTCACGCTCCAGCCTTTTTGGGATTCGCTGTGCCCCCCATCTTTATTATTGTGATTTATTTTCGTTTTTTGTGCCAACCTGACCCACTTTTAGATTCCCCGTTTGTGGAGAATAAAGCCTTTTTCTCTGTCTTGTTCTAACCTGTCTTCATTAATAGCAAGCTCTACCCCCGTAGCTACCGACCCCCTTACCTCACGCAGCCGTGACTCAGGCCCTCAAGACGCCCCGGCTCGTGACAATATATTACATAAAATGTTTAATTTTGTGTAATGTAAGACGATGATAGTCTAATAGCACGTAAAAGTCCCGATACAAAGTTTGTAATGTATTACACTATCGCTAATAAACGTGTTCACCTTTTACTTGACTCATAACTTTTGGGTGTATGCAACTGATCTTAACTAATAATTGAAGTATGCAACATAAGTTGTATAATACATAACATTGTATATAACCAGATTCATTACAAATCAACTGTTTCGGTGCCTACATAACAGTGCAAGCATGTACATACATATTCTATCAGTAAATAACTTTCTGTTCTATGGATCGAAGCTCTGGACTTACACAAATTGTTTATTAAATTTTCTATCAACAGTTCTTGAACTTTTAAAATTTTAAAAGTTTTGCAGTGACCTTTAAGCTAAAATTTCTCATAAGTTAAATCAGAATTTAAACAAACCTTCCTAAGCTATACTTAATCGTCAAAATTTTCGAAAAATATTTGATCCGATACGCAACAATTAGTTTTTCATTTATTGTGTTTTTATCTTGAAATATTTTAATTTCAACGCACTAATTATTTAATGAAGAAGTTGTACACCGTCTTTACGTCAATAGAAAAATTATTGTAATCATTGTTGATATCTGAGCCCTAATGAAAAACACAACTGTTTGCTACCCTATTTAACAACGAACATATTATTTCGCTTGGATTATCAAAGATGTCGTAAAAATCGTAGAACTTAAACTTATTTTGGAATAAGCCATGTCCATAATACTATCAAATATGAAAATCTTGAAATCTCTCTAATGAACAGTCTCTTTGAAAGTTCAACCTTTTCAGAGAATTCATCCCTGAAAATTTTCTTTATTTTAACATTATTTATCACCATTAAGCTTTAAATACTATTGAATTGGCAATTTCGAAGATACCGATATTTTTAAAATATTGCAATAACCTTTAGGCAAAAAACTAACAACTTTCTTAGGTAAAATCAGAATTCAAGAAATTTTCTGAACTATATTATATTTTAAAAGTTTTCTCCGAATGTGAAATATCTACGTGAAACTCCCCAAATTCCTTCACTTAGTGAATCAACATATTTCTACTACAACACTTTAAACAACATTAATAATTCATATGTTCTAATCCTTTAAATTTCAGGCTAGTTGAAACCTTTCCATCAACTAATGCTTCGTGTTGATTATATCAGTATTTGATGTAAGTTTTGTTGAATTCAAAACTTTGGGGGATATTGCAGCGACTGAACTCCAACTTTATAAAACCTCCTAATTAAATGGCTTTAATTTCAGAAACATGTACAACTTAAAATTTTACGGAAAGTTTCGAAAGGACGTTAACGTTCGCAGATTAATGCTCCACAAAGCTGTACGTTAAACATCAAGGAAAAACCTGAGGGCGTTTAAACTAAATATTCCTTCGTTTATTTTTAATCTTATAATCGTATTTCAAAAATCTAAAAATAGAAACCTAAAATGAAAACACGGGTTTATTCATACAGAGAAGTGAAATGCCCGAAGGATACATTTCCCTCTGGTGAGTAACAACTTTAACTACCTTATTAATTTGGAAAGTTTTAATTAAAGGACATACCTTGGAAACTAGACTGGAATCATGTTTTCAGCTTTCGCGAGTTGATGATGATATTTTTCCAAAGTTTTATATTTCCTCCTTGTTTTGCTTTGTTTTCCTCTCTTTTCTCTCCAGATAATTGCCATACCAACGCGAAATTCTCCAGATTATTAAAACTTTTCAGGTCATTGAAATCTTTAATTATATCATTTCTACAGTTCCGCTTCCAAGTAAAATCTACGTTTCCTCCTTCTTAAGAGCGAACTTCACATTTTCTTACCCGTTGCAATATTTAATTATTTCTGTCGCACTTTCAATTGAAGATCTGCAGTGTTCCCGGAAGCCCTTATGGAAATTCAGGTTTCACGCCACTCGCACTGTCCTCAAGATGATAAACGCAAAGGTTAAGAGATATAGTGCGAAAGGTTCGAGTCGTGTTCTGGCCTTTGTCCATTACATTCAAAGCCTTATGAATCAAATGAAACTTTCATGAAATTCAGAATTATCTGTTGAATTTATCTATTTATCTACAGCTTACAAGCCATTAAGTGAAACACGATATAATGAAATATGCTTTCTGCTTTGAGTATCAATATTAATAAATTTTCTTTGTGTTTTTTGAAGTTTAATATTTTTCGATTACCAAAAGTGTTTGAGTCAAATTCGTGTTTAGTGACAAGACGACACATTATAAAAAATATTAAATTTATTGAGAGGAAAATGACACATTTATACAAAATTTATTTAACTAGGCAGATTCAAACAGTTTTAGTCGAGAATTACATATTGTCTAATTTAAAATTTAACCCAATTTAATTAATAATCTAACCCTCTTATTCATAACCGGATTTTAACTTTGAAACGGATTTTAGCTAAACGAAATAGAGGAATATTTCTTACACTCTAAAATCAATGTGGAAAACTACAACAATTACACCTAGCAGATCAAATTCTTATCTAAATAAACTATTTTTTTATATTAAAGGAATATTATTACCAATTCAAATTGCTAAACAATTTAACAGTAACTTTATAAAGACTATCAATATTTAGTAGGAAACAGTTCCACTCAAAACTTTAGTATAAAAATCGATAAAATAGATACAGTTGGTGAGTTTAATAAATAAACAACAATATAAGCAGCTGTGGTAAAATTTAGATACAAATAGTGTAAAACAGTTTTCAAATAATTACCAGTGCCTAAAGCAAAAGATTCCAAAAATGATTCCGATTTCAGACCTATTAACACTGTTTAAGTAATAGAAAAAAATTAGGGAAACTTTGAGATTGTTGAAATTGGGGGGGAGGAAAAAGATTGTAAATACTTAGGACATTATTCTAAAAGAATCTTTAAAAGTAATTGTTATAGCATTGTTCTTAGATCTTAAATAACCCTTCGAAACAATTAATAGAAATTTATTAATTGATAAAACAGAAAAACTGGGAATGGGAAGCGATGCATCGCCTTGATTTTAATCATTTGTAACTGATAGTTATCGGAATCCACTATTAGTTGAATATAGCCCACCACATGTACAATATGGGGCCCACTACTTTTTAATGTACATTTACATATGTTAGTTAATAAGTAGACAATTAATTATACTGAATATTGTGAACTAAAATTATTTGTGGATGTTACTCTGAGCTATTTCTCTGTAATTGATCATAAAGTAATGATATATATAAAATCTGTATATTTAAATAAAAATAACTCATTTGTTAATTTTAAACAAACTCGGTAATATTCAATAATAATATAAATATTATATGAAGCGATGATGAAAACCATAGAAATCCAAATGGTGAAAGAGGTATAGGAACCTGGGATATGGGGACCACTGCAATTATATTTTGGGTAAACTCTCAAGAATTGTTTACAGCCTACTTAGCATTATTAAAGAATTAAGTGTGTTAACTAAACTGAGGTTAATTAAAGTGCTAGTATTCCAATATACAAAATAATTTAATATTTGTTAGTAATAATTATTATAAAATATTCATCTATCTAATTATACAAACTAGTATTACTGCTACACACCGAAAAGTGTTTTCACAAATTGATTGCGACACATCGAACAATTGGATTTTATGAAAACTGGGAAATTTGGCATTTGTATTATTATTGAAACATGTAATTCATACATTTTTGAAGTAATTAGTAGTGTTTTCAGTTATTGAGTTATGTATATTACCATTACATAGATTGTAATATAGATTATATTAGTTTTGTAGCTTGTAGATTGATTAACTTTAAATTTTTCTATGTAAAAAACAATTTAGCCAACGTTCCTCTATTTTTATAGTTGTTATCTGAAAAATTAAAACAATAGGAATAGGATTATAACTATGGTATATTATATCAACTTAGAAATTGTAGAATTTGATTTCATTTTCAAGTAACTAATCGATGGAAGTCGGTTTGCTTCTATCCGGATTTGAAATTCAGATTAAAACTTCATTTCGAAAAGTTATCCCTGACTATCTAAAGATCTCCGCTTTTATTAGCCCATAACTACCAGAATAGTTTCCTTTACTACAGCTATTTAATTAAATATTATCTTTATGGCGCCATCATACCCTTCGAAGTTAGATTGGCGCGAAGGTGAGAAAATTAATTTATTAAGAAAGGGGATATAACCGGAACTATTTCCTTCAGAGTTTTTCTGCTTAGACTCTCCAAAGGTTTCTATTTTAAGAGGCCTCATTAATCAAGGAAGCGAATTATTCTCCTTAAGATGTTATTTTTCAGTAAACTATGCTTCTAAAATTTCCTTTTGTTTCCTTTCAGTTCATCAAATGCTTCGTGCACTTCGTACGGCAAACGGTAAATTTAAGGATCCCTTTCATAATCCAGAACACCTCCATCGTCCATCGTAATCACTGATCAACGAAATGGACGAACTTTCCTAAAGTCGACCGCCACCGAAACATGGAAAAGGACTCGGGTCACTTTTGCTACGACCCATATCCGACGGTTTCCAAACAGAACACAAATTCTTTGAAACGTGAAGTCCCCAAGAAAAAGAAAGAGGACGACTCGACATGCTGCTGCTTTGGAAAGAAGACGAGGAGGAAAGGAAAGGCTTTCTTAGCTGGGCTCGCAACAAACTTAGGTAAGATAAATAACTTAGTTAATTAGAAGTCAGACACGATTAACACCTCCTGAAGTGACTGAAGGATAAATGTGCGAGAACATATCTTTTACTCAAAGCACTTTCCTTTGGTATATATTGTGTTTTTGAGAGTGAGAGGTGTTTTCTTTCACTTCATTTCAACCGCCTGCGACATGTGAGACGATGAATTAAACTATAATGTACTCAAAGTACGAGGATTAGTCAATAAGTATCAACAATCAAATTGTATAGTTTTTTAAAACATTGACATCAATTTTCAACATAGTCACCCTGCTTTTCATGCGCTTTTGGTTGCGCAGCAAACTACGTATGCACCGCTTCCTTCATCTGTTGATAGGAACTGAATTGTTAACCTCTTAGACCGTTTATAACTGGACCAAATAAATGGTAATCCGACAGGGCGAGATACGCAGTTCCGAAAGTCGACCTCTGAGTTTGTTGTGAATTGCTGAGCTTCAACTCGTTTGACAGCATATCACTGTAACTTTTACTGTTTACTGTTGAACCCTTTTCCCAATAGTGTCCCAGGATTGGTCCCTGAGAATTCCAAAAGGTGGAAGCATCGCTTTCCTTGTACGAGTTTGACTCTATAATTTCTTTATAACTGGGGATCCAGGATGGTTTCATTTCATGCTCTGGCGTTTTGCCTCTGGTGCGAAGTGGTGAATCCATGTTTCATTTCCCCTGATGATTCTTTTCAGAAAAGTTTCAGCTTCGTTAGCATGACGGTCAAGTGGTGCTGTCAGATTCTTACACGATTGCGTTTGTGCTCTTATTGAGTTGTTCTGGAATCCATCTTGCACAGATTATGTGAAATTTAAGCCTGTTATGCACGATTTCATACGCAGAAACATGTCTGATGTGCATATGATTTGCAACTTCAGCAACAATCATTCGTCTTTATTCAGAATCAAGGCACATACTGGTTCAATATGCCATCAGTTACTGCTGCAGCTGGATATCCCGTTTTTTTTTCCCTCATTCTTCAGTTTGTTTTCATTCCTTTGAACTGTTCAATCCACTGGTAAATACTTCGCTGTGGCGAAACGCTGTCCCGGTGTTGTGCTGAAAATCTTCTATGAATCTTCTAGTATACCTTCAAGCCATAAAACACGGATTTCTGACCGCCATTCCTCTTTGGTGCAAATTGAGAGTGGCGCGTCCATCTTTACATCGGAACAGCGCAAGGTTAAGGCTGTTAAGGCTGAAACCTACCACAGACGAAGAAAACGGTGCCATCTGACGGCTAGTGGATACACAAAGCCATATAACCAGCCTACAGGCAATTAGAGCAAAACTACTGATACTTATTAACTAACCCTCGTATATTTTGTCAGAAGAAAGAACTTATACGCAGTGTGCAAATTTATGTTAAATAACATAGTGATGCTGTCGATTTTTTCTGCATCTTTTAGAAATACAAGGTGGTCGAGCAGAAAAAACACAATTAAGCAACTGCTCTATATTTTGTGTAAACTATTGAGTGCTCTTGTAGAAATATACGTAAAACATATTGAAGTATAGATCATTGACAGAACTTACTAAAATGTTATATAAACCTTTAGAAAGTTTTAGTTTCAGTCTCCATTAGATATTAGGATTAAGAAAAATTCCAGAAATGTTGGATTATGAGCACAAAGATGATTTGATTCCTTCCTAGAGTAAAATTAAGGATAAATTCTACACTGTAATGTGGATTACATTAGCATTCCTTCGCATCATGTTTGAAGATCGCCAAACATTTAACTATATTTGCGATTCTCTTACCAACATAGAATGCCATTCGGATAAAGACATGCTAAAGTACTGTAGAGATTTATATTTAAAATTTCATGACAAGTCAGGTATTGACGGAATTGGTTTATTAAAAGAAATGGTGGTATTGCAATTTCATTATGCATAACACACAGCTTAAATTGCCTGCAAGTAATTTTGCATTATGTTTTTGAGCATGATATCACATCAAGTTTTTCAAATATTACCAAAACAGTACTTACTTTACCAGTCTCAGTTACACCTTATGAAAGGTCCTTGGTGTGAAAAAACATTGACATGATAAAATACACCATGATGAACAATTAAAACTAAGTAATTTGGCCACAGTTTCAACGAAATGAAGTCAACATTAGATAAGTTAAACAAGCACCAAACTATAGCAGAATTTGCAGCATTCAAAGCAAGAAAAGTTCAATTTCTGTAATTTATTTGTATTGTCATCTATTTTGTTTTTCTATTGGCATATATTAATTATAAACCCTTCAATCTTTGTTATCCAAGTATTTATATGTACTTCGAAAGTATTGTTTTTTTTTTTTAAATATATCACACGTTACTACAAAAGCACTATCAACTGAAATTAGAAAATAAGGCGCCATATAGTTTTCCGCATAAATTCAAGAAGCTGTGGAACATTCATATTTTGTTTAGTGTATTCTCATAGAAGGGATTTTTTCGATTTTCTTAAAATTTGATAGAGGTGAATATAAAAGTACTCACAATAACCTTTTTACCTTCAAACACCAACTTATTTTTGGCGAACATCCCTATCTGAATCAAGCCAAAACAGGCATTCGTCTTATTATTGCTCATATTCCTGAGGAATTTTAACGGAATATATTGCAAGATTCAACAAATGCTAATTTACGTTTATTGCAAATGTATATTTATTATGATATAACTCTTTGATGTTCTCCTAGTGTTGCACTAAAAAATCTACACGTAGTTTGTACATTTCACTTAAATTAAAGTAATGCAAAATCAAGGTGCACATAATATCATTTTGAATCTTTTTTAATTCTCCACAAATATACCATCGACAACGATGGGATTAATTCAACAGTTTTCATTGTACAAGTATAAGCAAAAAAAAAAACAAAAAAACGTCACTTATTTTGGTCCATAACATATTACCCAAAGCAAAACTATGGCTGTCATTCGAGCTTTAAACATCTACATGGTATTTAAAAAAGCCCTGCAAGTAGATTGCTGTTAAACTTTATATCCCACAAATTCTCTATTGCCTAGGACCTAGAGCAATCAAGAAAGTAGATAGTCTGCTAACCACATTCAGAGATAAGACACCCACAATTTTCAAGACCAACGTTATTTGTCAGATTGATTGCTCCAGGAGCAGCTAAGTCTATATCGGAGGCCTCAAGCCTCAAATATGAGTCGCTTCACACCGTTGCGATATAACCAAAACAAATGGAAACGTTGGCTTTGTCATAGTACATTACACCAGTTGGACATCATTCCGATGTTGACAATGTCAATGTGTTGGAACCAGAGTTCATTCTGTCTAAAATGTCATTATTATAGATATCTGACATAAAATGTGGTAGCAACTTATTGAATAAAAAAACCTGAGAATGCCATAGATGAATGTAATTTATTCGAACATAATTGGGTTATATCGAAGGTACCAAGACACCAGAAATAATGCATTAAATAGTGTTCAGATTACAGTTCCTGTAACTAGTGGCAGTAGTTCATAAATGAAGGACTTGACTCCCTAATAAAACTCATATAGGTACCGGCAGTTACAATTAAATATTGTATTGTTTCCTCCTTGGTCTCTAATTACATACAGGATACTTTTATTATTCAGTTACATCGGTCGCTAACCACTTTAGGGGAGACGATGAAGGGACTGCGAGCCTCCTGATAAGAGGAGCGGGTGAGTGGTTGTTTGACACTGCCATCAACTCTAAAGAAACAGCAGTTAGCAAGGTTGCCTACAACAACAAGAACATCCAGGCGAACAGATTTGCATATCTTCTAATTTGATATCTTTCAAACAAGAAAAGAGACGGAGCTATTACCCAACAACGTTAATATTAATATGCGTTTAGTTGAAATTTCCATGAAAACATCACTCACTGTAGCTAAAACAGCAATGTAGGTTAGGTGGTTGTTAACAACGTATATCATGTTACAGTTCGGCCGACGGAAGCACAAATAAAGTGCCGAAAGCCCTCGGCTCTGTAGTGAAAAGAACATCCTTTCTTATTCGTCCAAGCGCTGTTGGTTAACCTTCCTTTTTCTTCCCCCGACATGTATACTTCGAAACTCCGCAATAAAACTCGTAGGGTAGGTCCCTTAAAATGCACTAACTGAACGAATATCTTCGGCAAATTTACATATACCAAAAGCTAAATTTTAACATTGAAAGTTATGAAAGCACTTAATTGTATTATGTTTCATTTTCACTTCCAAATATATATAAAACTTTGGTGAAAGTTATGGGCAATGATTTCTCTTCTACCCGTGTCAAGTTCCTTCTTTGAGGGTAGAATTGTGCTTCCAACTGTAGGATTGATATTGTTTTCGTTATAAGTTCTATTTCATATTAGAGCTGTAGCTGTTACAAGTTTCAACATAAAGCATGTTCTTAATTTTGTATTTTAATCATTACCCGTTTTGTTAGGTATCCATTTCTTTTTCTCAAAATGTTTCTCAAAAACATTTGAGTCACATTTTGACAATATTGACAGAAGTTAGAGTTTTCAGATATTTACGAATCTTTCTAAAACCCGAATTAAAAGCATGGGTACCAAGTCCTAATTTTATATTTATTAGAACACCACTCGCAAAAATATAATTTCCATTACATGAGTCTTGGTTGCCTCAGAGATATGCTAAACCTCACCAAATATTGTAGAAATGAAATGTACGCGAGATTTTCAAAAAAAAAAACTGAAAATTCGTAATTACGTAGTCTCTATGCCACGTAACTACCTAAAGTTCTGAAGTTTTGTATTAAAAGATAACTTTTTTGTTCGATCAAAATGTCTAAGTGAAAACTACAGAGCCGCGAGGACACTTTTATATTTCATACTCGACAAATCCCATTTATTTTGTTTCAGGATAAAATTTTACACATTTGTTACATCAGTAATAATTAATATATATTTCAATCAAATCTTTAATGATCATATACGCACTAGTTATCGTGAACTAAAACAGTTATTAGTAGTATATTTACTTCAAGAAATGAAAGATATCATCTTTCTAAAATTTTGAAAATTGCTATGGGTTAAATAAGGGTTAACTCTTTCCTAAAACTTTTCTTTCTAAAAATCGTTAAAAATATTGAAATATCCAATATTTGAATGTGTCACAAGGAATAATTCGGGTCAACAATGTGAATTATTTACATATCAACAATTAATTTTCTACTTGACAATGGTCCACTGGCATATCCCTGCTTTTCCTGCATCGTCATAATATAGCAAACTACATGTTGCTGATCTTCTGCCAAATCATTACCGTAGTTTTAAAAAATGCTGCAGATTATTGTCGAACAACCAATTCAATACGTTGTACACATCATTCTGATAACAAGCATATGAAAATTGAAAGGGTGTTAATTTGATCGGCTAAATTATACAAGAAATTGTAATTTGAATACGTTTGAGAACGAGTATCACAGAAAAAAGTTTCAGACAAAGTTATCACCTCTTTCTAATTGTTTTCATTAAAAAAATTTGGAGAAATTGGCGTTTTTGGTTTAGGAAATGCATAAACTTCATTTGTCAACGCAGTTTGTAGAATTTTCCAATTCAAAATGTAGCAGACTCGTCATATTGAATAATAATAATATCGAATAACTGTAAACTATCTGTTGTATAGGAAAGAGTAACGCTTTGAACGTTTTCAGGCATATGTGTCCTACTCTTCGGCTACACCCTCATCGGTTCCGTCATCTTTTTGGCCATCGAAGGCGGAAACAGCTATCAGCATCAGATTCTTGCCACCACATCTTTATCAACGAATTTGAACACGAATAACAAGAATTACAGCGCCGAATTAAAAGCGAAAACGGAAGAAGCAAGGGCGAAGACGGTGGAGAACATCTGGGACATCACCGTTAACCTTAATATTTTATACAGGTAAATATTACGATGAGACGGTTAAGAATTGAATAATTGTTAACGTAAAACGTTCGATTCGTTCCACAGAGACAACTGGACTAGACTGGCCGCCCAAGAGATCAACAGGTTCCAGGATGAATTATTGAAGTCCATGGCGGAAGAGATGGCATCTCAACAGCCACTGCAAGTTGCTAAATTGGGTGGGAAGCATGTCCAGGAAAATTACGAATGGAGCTTCGCCAAAGCTTTCCTATATTCTCTCACTGTTTTAACGACCATAGGTAAGTTTTTATTAGACCTCATTTTTTTCAAAAATAAATATGTACTGCTGTTAGCATACATTTTGCAAAGATATTACTTCTGATTCTTGGTGGAAACTTTTCGACTACCGTTCCATCACTCCTAACAAAGTGAGTTTCACATTACATCCTATTTTTCATTTTGCCATTGCGTATCGAAAACTCGTTGACCTTCCGATTTTTTGGCATACTTCGTCTGTTAAAATAATGAGGTATGTGATAATTCCTGTATTCAAAGCTTAAACCTCTAATACCGCAAAACTTTTATATAATCATCAAAAATTCGTGTTAACTCTAAAAAAAGTGAGCGAAATTTAAATGCTTTAGTGAAATTTTAAAAGCTCAGAACAATTTCAAAAAATACACATTCAAAGAGGGATCCAATAAACCAATATTCTTCTCATTTTTTTTATTCCTATTATCTTTTCATTCTTCTACCCTCCCCAATAAATTCCACACACTGCGTCGCAACCTATCGCATTGGATTTTTTTCTCTATTTATCGGATATCGCGATTACCGACGCAAATACAATTTTACAAAAGCAGCAGAAAGAGAACCAACAGGGAAAATAGCGAGAGATGAAACCCTCTACGAAGGCTTTTTTTTTTCGAAAAGCGGAAAAATTGTTAAGGTGGCATCCCTCTCTGGTGGAGTGGATGTATGCAAATTACATTTTGTCTTAAAGACAAAGGTGGCGACATAAACAACGGCTGTAAGGAGGATAAAACTTGGGATCTTTAAGGGGTAGAAACGTGCACTCGACGTTGAGGAATTTAATGTATACTGAAAAAAATTATTTGGGTGGTGAAGAAGATTTTTGAAAATTGAAAGTTAGAAGTTGAGTTTCTTTTGTTTATAGTTTAGTAAAATTTCTGAGGAAACGTTGTAATGATGATGTGATAAATAGCTTCCACATTTATCTAATTTTTCAATATTTTAAAGAAAATCGCCCGGACGAATTTATGTCATTTTGATTTAAAAATTATACCTCATACCATTTAAGAAAATTTAACTACGATTTAATAAAATGAAAATTTAATGTTTAACAAAATTTGATCAACATTAGCACGAAACGTAAAAAAATTAAAATTTCATTTTAAAAATATATTTATGTAACTGACATAAATTTAATTTTTCATAAAACATCAATCGGCGCTATAGAATACCTACTATTAATTCACGGTTAATTTCTGTTTTAACCAGTGATACGTTCTCGTTTTAAATAAGTCTACGGCAGTATTGGTCCCTACATCTTTATTGAATTTTTTTTAATTAAGAAATACTAATGAAATATCAAAATAATTGACACCCAAATATCAATCCTAAATTGAAAGATCTTTAGTCTAAGATAGAGTAGAGAGAAGAGATAGGAAAGATTGGTAGAACTTGTGCTGAAATAATGACTAGAACACACCAATATTTTCTGCAAACTAGATAATTGTATGCAAGTAACATTTTTGATTGGATGTTTGAAGAAAACATTTTCACATAATCGATTTCCACATTCATTAAATTTTTGGAAATGTCTGTTGAATTTGATTCAAAAGACAGGTCTGAATTAATCTAACAGATTATAATTAACAGATTCTTGAAAAATGGACTAGAGTTCATTGGATTTTCAGAAAATTACTGAATTTTGTCAAAAGCCATGTTCATGGATTAGTTGCTTAGTTGAAATCTTAGTTTCTGGAGAATTAACAAGAATATTCATCAACATCTGTACGAATTTTTATGAGTACAACTTCATGTAACTGCTCGGAAGGATATTGAAATAGGAAAGGAACAAATTTATGGATGAGTTGCTCGGTTAAAATTTTGGTTTCAAAAAAGTTAACCAAAATATATTAGAAATATTTAGAAGTATTGAATTATACACCATACATTTATTGATTGATAAATATTAAAGTTATTAATGATTTCTGAAGGATTAACCAGAATTCATTAGGTGTCTTGGTAATAGAATGCATTTACTTGAAAGATAATATACAACTTAATTACCCCACAGATAGATTTTTAGAAAATTTACAAAAACTTATTATACTTTTCGGAAAGTTCCCGAATTTTACTTAGAAAGCCGATTCTTGAAACAGTTGCTTCCTAAAATATCAGTTTCTGGAAATTGACTAGAATCATTGGGTTTTTTTTGGTCAGAAACCATGTATTATTTTCTGAACAATTGATTTCATTTGATTCGATTAATAGAATAATTTGATTTAAACTCCAAATTTATGAAACAGGTTCTTCGCACATAGTATTATTTCCAAAAAAATGATAGAAGTTAATAAGAAAATGTTTCTTGGTTGTCGATGTATAATACTTTCCGGAAAATAATTACGTAGAATACGTTATCATAAAATTCCAAATATTCCGACGTGATAAATTGTATAGATGGAAAAAATCACTTAAATAATTTTGATTTAACTACAGCTAAATAATTATTTTATATATGCATATAACAACAAAAACGAAATGATATTAACATTTAAATTTTCCCTAATTTTTTATATCCAGTTTTCTTTATACTTTTCTTAATACCAACAATATTTGCTTTAGACATTTTTATTACAAATCCCCCCAAAAATAAAATAAGTGAAATGGATAAACATAACAGAAAAGAATAATATTCATTTTAGTTCACCTAAGAGCTTGGAAAATTATAGCGAGCACGTATCTCCTATGAAAAAACTATACGATGGACACCGCCAATTTTTTTACATCTCTCTTGGTTAGCGGTCAAAATAGTTAATACTAGAACAACTCTCGAACGCTCCGGCTTTAATTTATCCATTTTCGTCTCTTTTTCTATCATCTCA
This sequence comes from Cryptocephalus primarius, assembly GCA_963576515.1. NCBI lineage: Eukaryota > Metazoa > Arthropoda > Insecta > Coleoptera > Chrysomelidae > Cryptocephalus > Cryptocephalus primarius. The sequence continues at coordinate 7,947,693 of OY754947.1, forward strand.
CCTACCTTCTGTCTCCTGGTTTTCCGCATCTCACTAGTTATTTGAAATTTGGCGTACTGGGCGTTTCTCAAAATTAAATCTGAAATTATTCTCAAGAGTGACCTTTCGAAGTTTTTAACAAGAATTGTGGAACCGCCTGTACATCTAATAAAGCACTGAAGCCAATACTGGTAGAGACATTAGTTCTCGAAATAGTTGATGCAATAGCTTTGTTGAAAATTGATTATTAAAACATGCCATTTCAACGGTGTATTCTAATAGTAGTAAGGCGAGCATATTAAATAAGAAAACTCTGCAATTCAGTTCTAGTAGCACAGTAGTAGCGGTAGTAATCAAGTTATAGTGGTACATCTAATTGCCTTGCGTATGAATAAGGTGTCATTTGTATACCATTAACGAGATAGCAATGATACTGACGTATATATTTTATGCTTTACGCTTCACCGCCTATATTTGAAATAGCTCAGCAATTATTTCCATTAAATTAATTTTACGTTGAGTTGTTTTGTTTTCAACTGCATTAGTTTTTCCAACAGAATCAGCAATTTTCAGTATTGTAGTCCGAATTTTAAGTATTATACGAATAAGCTCGTATTCTATCGTAAACCACCAGTAATTACTCCTTTTCTTAATTTAAATTTAAAAATCCTTCTGGTTCGTAAAAATAAAACGAAGAAAATAATTCGCCATTTACCCTTGGCGCTCCTCCTAACCGGTTTTACATCAAGATTAATTCTTTCCTTTATACACCGGCAGTACATATTATTCATGCATGTAAATTTTATACAGAGTCTTCCTTCACGCAGACAAATTGCACCATCATAGTTACCGTGTAATGCAAAACAGCCTTGTAATGAATATTTTATTTTTCTTTCGGGAATAATACGCGCGAAATGAGAAAAATAATATATTTTCATTATGCAAAACTACCTCTATGAACAGCTCGTAATGTCCGTGTATTTCGGCTTATTTCATTAAGCGGAAAGGGCTGCGAGCGGAGCAGCACTGACGTCCGAATTTGAATTGTTATTAACTCGTAGGCATAAATTAAAGCGCGATTTCGGAACGGAAGAAGTTTCCTTTTGTTGGTTTACGAATATACGGTGAATTTAACAAGCGAGTCATTCATTACGAGGCTACATGTATACTAGCGTGAGGTGCGACGTCTGAATTTTTACCGGAATATTATATCCTGCGCCACAGTTTGCTCGTTATTACACGTGAGCTACTTACACACAGCGCATTGTCGCCAATTAGCAACGAGAAGAATGACATTTGGAACGAATTCCCCAAGCTGGTAGCTTCTGATTTATTGTATGCCAACCTACATAACTCTCGAAATACGTCCTCGGGCAGTTCGAGACTTTAGCCAACCTTCGGTAATATTTAATTTCAAGTTGATCTCTTTTCATGCTTTTATGCTGACCTGGTACCCCATTTTGCTAAATTAACATCTTGTTGTTTATCTTCAAAATTATCATAAGAAGCTATGAGTATCTTAGCTCTTGTTAATCTAAGTTAATTGTTCACCTAGAACTTCTTCCTCGCTTATCAAATAAATACTGTCACGCATATGGTGCTGCTACGAGAGGTAGGGGTGATTATGAAGAATCACCCCTAGGATCCAACCACGGCGCCTCCACCATATGCCTCGAGCCGGGGCTTCTTCCCCTGAGTCACGGCTGCGTGAGGTAAGGGGTTGGTAGCTACGGGGGTAGAGCTTGCTATTAACGAAAACAGGTTAAAACAAATCAGAGAAAAAAGGCTTTATTCTCCACAAACGGAGGGGAATCTGAAAATGGGTCAGGTCGGCACAAAACGAAAATAAATCAGCACAAGAAGATGGGAGGCACAGCGAATCCCAAAAGGCTGGAGCGTGAGAGATGAGGAAGGTAACTTACAGGATTGCCTGTCGTCCGGACTTTCGGGTTTCCATAACGGAGGGCCTCTTGACAGGGGGGTTGGAAGGCTCTTCTTCGGGCGTCCGGCTGGGGTTCTGGAGACTTGGACGATCCACCACAGTCTCCACTCGGGGCTCTTTCTACTCTCTTTCTTCGACAGGCCATCCGGCTGGTCCCTTCAGGGACGGCCCTCTTCCGGGCGGCCCCTTGGACAGCACTTGTCCAAGCTCGTACGTCTGGACCACACTCCTCCTCTCAACTAACTTCCTCCTTCTATTTATGTTCGGCTTTGTTTTGCTTATACTTGCACTGTGTGCTGTTTTGGTAAATTCTTTCTCGTTTGTTGTTGGTATTTCGCGCGACTTAACCTTGTCCTATCAGCCATTTACTAAATCGCTGTTTATTGTTTGTGGTCGTCGAAGTCTCGTGTTCGTGACAATACCTTGACTTTCTTGCTTATATACTCCAAAGACATAGCCAGAAATGAAAGTATGTCAATTTTTGACCACCTAACTAAAACAGAAACTTTGAAATTTTGTAGTAATAATTAATCAAATGGTAAATTTTTTTATTTGAAGGTATAACAAACATAAACATATTAAGACTAGACTATTCAGGATTTACGAAGTTACGGTCTAACAAAGTGGAGAAAATTATGACTATTCGCCAAGGATTTGAAAATTCTACACGGGGCTGTGTTTTAGTGGCGTGCGCTTCGTTATTATGAAGCGACCTATAACGTGCAATACAAGTTTATTTTTTCAGAAATATTGTACACCGAGAACCCAGTGAAATATATACATTAATTCTATATTTTTTGCAAAAAATGCGAATAGGGACATCCGGTGATTTCCTGTTGGTAATCGTGCCGTGGTGGTCACAAAGCCTGCCGCCGCTTTGCTCATGCATGACTAGCTAGATCCTCTCCATGTGAGGATATGGTGAGGGATCCATCACTTGGTTTATGTTTAAATTGCTCCTTTGTATAAAGAACTTCATTTATACAATATATTTTATATGGGTCTATGTAATTATATAACATATTATATATATTTTATGGTCTGACAATTACTAACCCTAAAAAGCTTGCATACGAAATAGCTTTGATAAATAATAAAAAACTTCTTGGAAAATGGCATGAAAATAAAATGCCAGGGTTAAAAATATATCGAGATATTGGCAAGCGCCATGCGGAAATTTAAATATAATGTTCAATGTTTGTTATAATAATCAAAATGGAACGAAGGATTCTATGAACAAAAACGAGGAGGTAACAATGCAAAACTCTCAACTCAGTTGTAGCAAGTTTTTTTAGGGGAAAATTCGAGCAAGAAGCAGTAAAACTACAAGAAAATCTTCGTTGTGCTGGTTTCGACAACTAGATAACTCATTTGTAATATAAGGACAAGAGAAAACGGAAATTGGACAGATTTTAAGAACACATCAATAACAACAACCCAAAGATACAATTCACTATGGAAAAGGAAAATGATGGGAAGTTCGCTCTTCTGGAGGCACAAGTGTTAAGGCAGAAGAGAATGGACAACTAGGATGAAAAGTATACTAAACAGCAAACACACATAGCGGTATTTATAAAAGGATTCTAACCATCAACCTAAACCAAAAATCTTTGTCATCATTACTCTGATGAACCGAGCAGAAAATCTTTACGAACCGTAACATGTAATATAATATAAATGGCTATTGAGGAAAAGAAATTAAAAAAACCATACAGGTGTCGTGTTTGAAAATAGTACAGAGGTTATACAAATGGGGTAAAATACAAATTATTTTAAAAGTCACAAGGAGTTCGTAGATTTTCCAAAAGCAATACGTAAATCCAAAAATACACGAAGAAGTAGGAAAAATATCAATCGCAGATACTCCTAAAAATACTGCAAACGAAGAACGGAATAACGGTATAATATGTAACTTCAACAAGAAAGATATAATTTAGGCATACAAATTTCAAGATGTATAGAAAAAAATTGTTTTATGAAGGTTTAGACAACTCGGAGGAAATGACAGTTCTGAATATAATCAGGAGACGGGAATTATTTTATGGTAAATTGGGTCTCATAGTCCGGCACTGCTTGTCGTGGTGCACGGTTTTTTGTAACATCGAAAAATTAATCCAGAAATTTATCTAGGAAGCCTTAAGCTTCATGTTAATGAAAATATGTGAAGTAGTTGAAGATGAAGATAGAAGTATAGATGAAAAAATACGGAAAGTGTCTAGGAACCTAGCTTGACAATAGCATTGTTACCTTTCCTCCCTATATTCTAATTAAAATTCTATACCTGAGGTAAGCCCCATGTAGACAGCAAGAGTATACTTCATAATGTATTACAAAATATTAAGTGATCCTTTGAGACCACATTAAGTTGCACCCTTTCTAAGATCTTTGCCAAATCGCTTTACTATCCTTCATATTTGTTTTCCTATTTCTCGAAGGTGGTAGATCATTTTCCTTTTTTATTTGGGAGGGGGTATCCACGTCTAAAGTTTATATTATGAGGCACAAGATCTATATAATACAATGTTTATTTTACTCACTCTTCACTGAGCATTTTAAGTTAGGCGCTAACTGTTTTCAGCAATAAATAAATATTTACTATCAGGACTAAACCAATTAAACTAACAGAAATGCGTTGCAGATCCCTTTACGTTTAATTGAAAAGCTACGTTAAAGAGACACATAGTTACCTTGTATTTATCTCCTTTAACTTTCACCTCAAATGTACTTAAATAAGTTTCAATTGCCAGAAATGGCGCAAGATTTGTTTTCTGTCATACTTTTAAAATCTAATGGAAACTGCAAATTATAATCCGCATTTCGTGTGGGTTAGCATTCCACTAGAATAAGCAATCACGACAACGAATCGAGACAGATCGATCGTCAAAACAACAATTAAAAAGAACGTTTTCTATTTACGAAAACGATAACGCGGACACATCCATCTCCATTTTCCCCTATTCCGAAACAGAACAATCCAGACCGGTTAATTGGGCGTCCGGTCGAAATATGGCGAACTCATTACCGATTACCAGTTTTCTGGATACCGACGACAATTAATGGCATGGAATTACCGCCGAAACGTTGTCGTCTGTCAAAATATTTGATTAATCGATTCCGAGAACTAGAAGCTCAGATAACTCATACACGTGCATCCTCGTCAGATATTTTCAAGCTAATTGATCATAACCGGATTGTTTTCCCCGTGACTGACTGAATGATCTGGCGTCCACCCGTATGTATGTGTGAGGACGCGTCACGCTTTCGATATTTTGTGGATCGATGGGGTCGAGAGGTTATTGTATCAGAAGGTTTTGTTTATGTTAAGGTCCTAATCAATATATCCAAAATGTTTAGAATATTTCCTGAACAAAGGTGACGATGGTTGGTTGTGTTGATCTTGTACACATTGACTTGTAGCAATTGTGATTAACAAGGCATGAAGTGCCAATACGTTGAATAGATGAGGAAACGTGCCTGTAATGTAGTCATTACTAAATGCTTGTAGAGGATAATGGTAAGACAGAACTTAACGTGTCTAAAAGTTGGTGCTCTATCCGGGTTTATTAGTTGATATATCTTATTTAGACTCTAAATTTTAGACTCTCCAAAATTTAGAAAGATATGAAATTATTTATGCCAATATCTTTAATGGTCTTTGGTTGATTAGGTACCATAAAAGAATTTACCTGGGACGAACGGAGTCTGGTTGTGCCGCATAAAAGAACGGAATAAATTTTCTTTCTGGAAAAAGACAGAAACAAATAATAATCTTAAGACATTGGATTGAAACATACCTGATTAAATATTCATTAGATTCACCACCGGAGAATTAAAAAAAGTGGTAATTTAGCAGGATATTAACCAATGTTAAACTTGATACAATTATTAAGTTGTTATTTGAACAGTAACACTTTCAAACAGGAACACGTCAGTACTGTTTATAGTACCAACATACGTGAGAAATTATGATAAATTTCAAATAGAAATTCGTCAATATAATATTACACTATTTAAAATACTGAAACCCTGACTTATTTAAGTGTAAATGTACATTTCATTCCAGTAAGTTATTTGCGTCAGCACGTATGTCTTTATTTATATATCTTATTGATGAGTGAACTTTGCCAGGATATCTTATATATTTTTTCAGCTTCACTAACACGTTCTCTTGATTTTCTCAAATTACCATCTGGTACTAAATCAGACTCTAATGTAATTAGCTCCCAGTGAGAAGGAAAACAATTTGAATTTTGTATTATTTTTTCGAATTTTTTTTTCAGTTAACTCCGTAATAACTAAAAGGAGATAAAAATATACGGAGGTAATCATAAGAAAGAAATTTGTTTAAGGCTTTGTTTGGCTAATTCATCAACAGAATAGCGCTTTTCTTACGGCTTTTATAATACTTGTAAATGCTCATTTTTTCGTATATGATTTTTCGAAAATTAAAAATTGTTTTACAGCCTCCATGTTGTTTCATCTAGTTGAGATTCCCTACTAATCTTGCAACTACCCCCAATAACCACTTGCAATACGTAAACTGTGACATTGTTTGCTGGAAGTTTTGGTCATAGATGGTCGTCATTTTTCAAAAAGTGCGGCTGACATGTCTTGATGATACTTAAGAGGACAATCTTTTGTATGTTTAGCTTAAAATAAGGCATTTTTAGCCAACTCTTTCCTTGTCCGCACTATAACGTTGTGATATTTTTCCTATAGCACGGAGAACATTTAATCAGCATTTCTTAAATTTATCAGTTCACCCTTTGTTTACACGTTTCATCTAAATAAGAAATGCATGAATGTTCAATTCTAAAATTATCAATTGACGACAAATATTCTATTCTTTATTTATACTATTCATTATTATTCCATTTCCATAATTTCTTTTGTTTCGTGTCAGTATTACTGAAAGCGTATCCAATTGGCACATTTTTCAAAAATACTCAGAATCGGTTATTGGATATCCTACGAGTACGGTGCAGCCCTAAATAGCTCATTTGAAACCGTGAAGGTCAATAGATTAGCGAATTTATCAGGGATACTCTGAATGAATTAATTATAATTCCCACGGGTACGACGAGGTCGGAAAACGCGCGAGCGGAGACCGCGAATATCGGGGAATCCTCGACTTTTCCGGGAAATATTGGAAACAATTATTTTAATCCCGCGAGCATTGTGGGGTCGGATATTGGGTAGTTTTATTGGCGACAAAGTTTAACTGTTATCGAAATAGTTCGCCACCATTTAGGAGAGTGAATACTGTTTTCCCCTGTTTTTTTTTACCTTATTTTACTTTTCAGTTCTGCGATTGATTCTATGCCAACATATATTATTACATGAAAGAATAAGGTATTTTTATTCATGTTATTATCGAATCAATATTCCAAATTACATTCGGAGTTATATATCCGAATATTTCCGTGGATGAAATAGCTTCCATCCAAAATTGCATCCATAATTCAAGCTACTTAAGGAAAACACGGTCACAAAATCGCCCCTAAATATTTAAAAACTTATCCTCTCATCTTTCAGCAATACAATCCATTACGGAGCACGTATTCTTCGCCTAAGCAATAACTCCATCCGGATCAATACGTCGACATTAAAACAAAGTAGTTGCATCGTAAGAACTCACCGGTCCTAAATGATTAAATATGAAAGAAGACTATCATGGAAGAGTTCTACCTGACAACGATACAACGAGCGAATCAGGGAGAAAAGGATGGGGGAGAGAACGGAGGCGGGGGATCGCTATCGCAATATGCAGGCCGCGGATGTACGGGTTTTGTTTCAATCGTAAATGTCAAAAACCATAACGATCCTCTGTGAATTTATTCACTCGTTTCCCGGCGGATTTATTCCAAAACTGTGGTTGTGTTTTTTTCGAACGTGTGCAGCGTCCAACCGGGTCCATCGAATGTGTTTGCGTTCCGGTTTTGTACGACAAAAACTGGGAAAGAGCGTCATTCCGTTCAATTACTAACAGATAGAGTTTTTTTAATCCTAATTCATTTCTCGGATAGAATCGATTAGCTTTTGAATTGCCGGATTAACCCTTTCTGGAAATGTGAATACATCGCATTGGATTCAGCACTCAGCAAACGTTTCAAGTAGGGAGTAGTGTAACTATAAACCAAGACCTTTTCGAGGAAACATCTCTATTGGGACATTGTGCTGACCACTTTTAATGTTAAGTATTAAGTAACCCGTACACATCTCTAGGGTAATTTATATATTCCATTTAATGAAAATTTGATCTGTAGTATCTACAACCCGTGTTTTTGAATACCGAGTCTATGTAAATAGTAAATTGGCACGGGAAAAGTATGCTTACAGGACAACAATACATTCTTTCAAACATTACAAACTACCTAATCGTTTAAGGCCAAAATTATATAAAGAAAATGAGTGATATTACCAAAAGAACATAAATATCATTTTGGTAAATTGTGGTTGGTGCGTTGGTGCTTTAAAGCGTCTTTTAAAGAGATGTTAACAGATTTTCTGTCTTTTGCCAATCATTGTTTCATTTACCGATTCTAATCTTACCGATATTAAACGTTCAAAGATGGTAAACAAATAAAGTAGGTAAAGTAAAATTTAACATTATAATAATATCTCATATCAATTGTTTGTAGGCTTAAGACTTTAAGCTTTATTAAATGCATAACGAAAATCTATTATAATTATGAACAAACTGAAAGGAAGTTCGTTGAAACCCTTTTATTAATATAGCATATTAAAAACTGTATTGAAGTCTAATTCTGTTAGCCCTGTTAATAAAAAATATCCAAGATAAATGCAAAAATGTTGAAAAATGAAACATTGCACCTATAAAAAATTTGCAATGAATTGTACACCGCTTTGTTTAATATGTGAAGCTGTATCTAGCACCATCTTGAAAGTCATTAAAGGTACAATGTACGAATTCAACATATACGATGAGATCGCAAGAAATTTTATTTATATTAAAAAAGTGTTTATGATTTCGACCAGGATTCTAGAACAGAGTTCTCGCAATATATATGAAATGTTTGAAAAATAATGACGGTTTTACATTTATAAGAGAATCATGATATGGCCGTCCTAACTCCAAGAAAAGGTAACCTCCGGCACGTGTTTTTGTTTATTTGTGCCTACAAAAGGCATCTTACAGTACTTCACAATACATCTTATATATACATATATAAGATGTACGAAAAATAAGAAATAACGATCGTTTAATATGTACAAAGAAAACAAAGCATGATGTAGACGTATAATTTAATGTCTTGAGTGGTATTAGCCATGGGAGTAGTGGTTGGTTCATATTTATATCCTCTATAGACATTAATAATTATGGTGGTTAATAATTATTTACAGCAAGTTGCTGATTTTGATAATCTATATGAAGAATATACTTTAGTAAAATCTTTGGTAAAAGATTTTGTAAATACTGACGTTAATGATGACGATGTCAACGATTACAAATCTGAGACATTTAATAACGAGTCAAATACAGTTAACTGACATAAAGTAGATATATTCTGCCACCCAAGACACTTAAGACAAAAACGTTGTAAATTTCTTTCATTGCAATTAATTTGATGATTTCGTGATATTTTTGTAATATTTGTATTTATTTTCAAATTAACAATGATATTTAAAAATATACTAAGGTGTACAACAAAATCCACAATTGCTTATAATTTTTGCGAATAAATGAATGAATAAATAATTATTTTATAAAAAATAGTGTCCTCAGATATTTCGAAAAATACCAAAAATCCACAAAACATCATTAAAAAATTATTCAAAAAATAATAGATTTTTTCGGGAACTGAGGGGTAGTATAAGGGTGAAAATTTGCCACATATTATTCACGACTTTTGAGTAGCAAAGCTATATGCTTAAATATTATAAACAAATGTCACAAACCACTTGAAAATGCATTAAAAAATGACTAAAAAATTTTAATTTTTCGAAGTTGTGGATCGTTCTACAGAGATGAAAATACCCTATATGCTATTTGTTCAAATCATTCGTTCATTAAATCATTAAAATTCTACATTAAATTTTGTATAAAGTACTCGAACGAACAACAATTCACCATTTTTGGTTTGGTAAAGTCTTAATAAACATTTCAAAAGTTATGAACAATTATAGTAAACACGTTTTTTATTGAAATATCATTTTAGTTTATAGAGCCATTATCACTTGTCGTAGCTCATTTTATACATCATTTTTTAGTACACAAATCATCTGTATTTCATTTTCTTCTACGGTACGTAGTTTTTCTATAATACCGAAATAACAAAAAAGAGGCGAAATATTGATCTATTTGTTAAAAAAAATGATGCAATAAAAATTTGAAGACCCATGGGATGAGAAGCTGTTTGTATTGTTTTCTTCAAGACATTCCAACAAATAAATCGGTCCCATTCATTTTTCAGTTTTTTGGATGATTATTGTTTCTTGGTCTATAGGTATATTTAAAAATAAATTTTTAAAATATAAATTGGTGAAAATACACCAAAAACATTTAAAATATATTGTTGGTTGTTTACACACTCCCACAACGCCCAACTGTATTTTTAAAATTGGCATATTATGTTAAATTGTAAAATAGATTTAGGTAACATGTATAATTCTTACACTGTCCTCACAAAGGTAATCTAAATTAAATCCATAGTATTTAGTGGGTGTAACATGTCTAATCGTTTCATCTGTTAGCTTCATCATTAATAAAACTAAATAGGACGTTCCTACCTCTAACAGAGTTGGCAAGTCGACAGTTTGAGCTAATCCCGAATTACACATTTATCATCCAAAATATCTATTCGGTTGCGGTATACATGTGGGCTATTTCCACCAGTTAGAAAAATAGTCCTTACTTGCTGTAACTAAATGAAAACTCAAAAATTGATTGAAACATCAAATTCTTCCTACACCTCGCACGGACAAGGCTTTCCATTGTTTAAATCCTCAAGATTTAAGAATCGTAGTTTTGAAAATTTTCGGCTTATCCACTAACAGAAAATTGTTGGCTGCACGTCCGCCCTGTTTTTGTCGAAAATGATAATACCAAGAAAATTCTGTAACCCGGACCCTTCGGACAACAAACGGATATCCTTAGAAATATTGCTATCTGTATTATTTCGCGGAAGCACGGTATATAAATCTGATAAAAAACCGTTTTGTGTGGATATTTCCCCAGGTAACATCTAACTCGGGTCTCACTACAAAAGCCTATTGTCCGACAAAAGAGTCCGTCAAAGCAAAAGAAATGGATTATCCAAAGAAAAAAATACTTATGAAAAGGGTGGACGAAGCATATCTGAAACGAATACATATTACGTAACGAAGGGAGACTGATCCCATTGATAAATTCGGTTCTCTATATACATGAGTCCCACACCTGACCCGTATGCTCAGACGGGAACAATTTCAGGTTAAAACGTCTAGTATTGTAGAGGCGGCAGCGGCAGCGAGGGCTGTTGTGTCAAAGAGATGTTGAACGGATATAAATTATAATAATATTTGCACATAACCAGCACGTTACGGAGATGCTGATAATACGATGAGGGCGGAACTCATACACCACACACCCTATTCAATTTAGAATGGTGGCATTCCCATTGTCGAACGCTAATAGAAAGCTCTGCAAACTTCAGAGACGCAATGTCCGCGTTATCGTATCTATTCACTCGTTAAATCGAAAACCGCAATCGTTCTCAATACAAATTTGTTGATATTGCGATTATTATTTGTTGTCTCGATTCCAGGGATGACACACACACCCACACCTAGCACAACAAGAGGGAAATCGTGATTATATAACACAAATCCCGGGCTCCCGTATCGTCGCCTGTATTTCACTTACACCGGTATAATTCTTTCCTTGGTTACATTTATTTATTTGCGCTCCGCGGTTTATTCGTCTTGTTTGTGAGACAAGACGAGCAAAACGATTCTGTGCCTGAAAGACATAAATCACAACCGTAGATTTCCCTAAAGCGACTGGCTTTACTTAGAAAAGTAGGACGCACCTACACACTTATACGCCTAATGGAAAATAATAAATAACTTTGCTTCCATGTAAATTGTAATTATGTATCGGAATTTTCGTCTCACTGTTTTGAACATTACGGAAAGCTTAGGTTACTTTTTTATGAACAAGTAGAGTATAAGTGGTAAAAACACGTTTCATGCACATAAGAGGTAAGTCATAATTAAGGAAAAAAGGGGCTCTGCATCGGACCAGACGGTTGAAGTGAAACTTCGTTGAGTATAAGCCGCACACAAACAGGACATACATTGAGAAAACGAAATTTTTTTAGTTATTGAGTATAGTTATTTATTTTTATTAATTACATTTATAGGTACCTTTGAACATAAAAATAACTGTATTGTTATGTTAAACATTTTCATATTTTCATTATCAATTTCTTCTAATCATTCTGTCAACATTGTATTCCAAAAAAGATGCAATTGTCTTATGGTAACTGAAGTAACTGACAAAAGTTCGAGATTCAAACTTTTCAAGGTACCTACTGAATAAAGGCGTCGATAGTCGTTCCATATTTGGTCGTACTTTGAGTCTTGTCATTGGACATTACCAAATCTAATTTTTCTTTCAGAAAATCTTGAGGAGGAGGAAATTGAGGAGAAATGAGAAAAAACCGTCTCACTTTATTTAAGCCTTACGCGGTTTTTCGAATCCCACCTCACCAAAATACCCAATGTCCGCTAAAAAGTTTCACTTCAAAAATCAAGTACTTATGTAAGGTATTCACGTATAGATTCTACAGCAAGAGAAAATATTTAATTGATAACTATACAAGAGACGGTACTAAACTGTAGAATGTATGTTCGCTTGAAAAACGCGAATGGGGAAATATTCTCTATTCCATATCCATTCTAATAACTTTTATGGTAATAGTTATACAGTGTGAAGCAATCATATAGAATAAATTCACTATTTCAATTAATGAGCATATTTATGAATAATCCCGTGACTCGTCAAATTTAGATTTTAAAACGACATCCTGCAAAAAGATAATTTCACTCCAACATCGAACCCCCTTCGAAAGATAGTTGAAACCGCCAAATTTTTCAATCAAAAGTAGAGGTATGTGGTATATCATTTAAAAGGTTTGTTTATTCTCCATCCAAAAATTAACTTTCTTTCCGAATCTGATGCTACCATAGATAAAACCTTGATTGACGAAATTCTTTCCAACCCTTTTAAACTACTATTAATATCGTCATTTCTCGATAATGTATAACTCAACAAAACCTGTTAGTGTTCTTTTTGAACTGTACCATCAAACAAGATTACCAAGGCAATGTAAATTTTGTTTAAAACATTTTGTTGATTAAAACTGTTGTGTAATTATAACTGTATAATAGTAGTTGTCAGTATACATGGTGATTAAGTTTTGTTAATGGCAATTTAGAAACACGAGTTATTTAACAGAAATACACAACGTAACAGTTCTGCAGTTGATTGATTACAGTGATAAAACACGAGTTCGTGTTCGTTTATTTCATGAAAAACTCCGAATGCGGCACTTATATCCCAAGAGGCAATTAGTAGAATTGAAAAGCAGTTTGGCGAGCTTGGACATATAAGGCAGGTAAAAAACGCCATCCAATGCAATTAGCAGATACCAATGTAATGCTTGAGTTCAAAAAAAACCCACATACTTCGCGCTCAGACCAAAGAACTAAAAATGCTTATGTAAGAAATTTGAAATTAACGCTAATATTTTTACTAGATATCTCAACGTATCAGTTTTCTCCGGAAAGCAAATGTAACTGAAATGTGGAAGTTTGTCATTTGTAGGTAACCATCCTCGGATCACCAATGGAACTGCCAACATCTACATTTCGGTCTTCTGATGACCAATTAATACAGCCGGAATACTTTGAATAATAATGTGGATAAGATATACTATAAAAATATCGATAGTGGTGTTTTGTTGGAATACCTTACTATTCCATAGGTAGGTACGTATCTATTAGTCAAAATGTTACAAGATACTTGATTCTTTCTTATTATTTGGGTAAAAAAGAAAAAACAAAGTAAAATATTTAAAATATGTTTAACTTTTAATTCCTACATAAAATTAGTTTTTGGAAGCCAAAATCATGACCTTTAGTTACTTGAAAAAGTCACAGTAACAGATCAGGAATGATGTACTTCTAATCTTTAAAAATCATTAAACTTACAACGTATGCGTTTATTCTGACAAGATGACACTTTAAATAAATTCAATTAAAATAGTGTGTACGGGAAATTTCTAAAACATATTTGGGCCCTCATTTGCTTCTTAAAAGTTTTAACATAGTTATCATACTTCCAGTTACAATTTTAATTTATTGTTTGATTGACTGGAAACTACGCAAATTAGGAAATGTATTGTATTTTATTAAAATTGTATTTAATAATTCTTTTCGTATGGTTAATTATTCGAACTAGAATAAGTCGTACAATTGGCGGATACACTATTGTAAATGGCGAATGCGCCCAATCAAGTTTTCGAAATGTATTGAGGGGTTGATATAACCCACGCTCCTTTCAACTTAAGAAAAACCTATCAAATGACATCCTTAGTCAAGTAGCTGATTTTAAAACGACAATTACAATCCTACGAGAAAAATACTTTTTATATCCGACGCGGAAGAATTATTTGGTTTAGTTCATAGTTCGGCCACGTTGTGATAGCTGGCAACACCCGGATTTACACAAAATTGCCAGGAAACACTATATATGTGGTCTTCATATCATTTGTGGTTAACCCAGGTGAGGAAAATCAGTACTTTTGTTTTACTTACAATTTGAATTTCTGCTTTCCGAATGTTTACAAATCAGCCATTGTTCACGTCATAGAGGGACGGAACGCACGGAAAACGACAATTACGGCCACGGAGCGGTGTCTTTCGCACTACTTTTTCTGTTCCATTGGAATACTTCATGTGAGATGTCAAAATTCTCATCACTTTCTTGCAAAATGGCGAACGCGGTATTCCCTCGGCTCTTTGGGAGCTTCCAGGGCTTTTTGCACTTCTGACTTCCTCGGACGCTCATTTACTTGTTACATTGCAGAGACGAGGATTATTGCCCGTGGCGAAGACGTGTACGAAACGTCAGTGCAGAAGGCCTTGCACCCTTATTGCGCTTCAAGATAGATTTTAGGGGTACTCTTTCAACAGTCGTAAATACATTTGACTTGGTTTGAATGTACAGAGTCATGGTTAGATTAATAGAGTTTGTTTGTATTATATAAAAATATTTGAAGAATGAAGAGAAGACACCATAGTATTTCAATATTAATTGCATAATTAATGTTGATATGTCTATTTATATTCTTTTCAAATGTGAAAATTAAGTGTCGAATTCACCATACATCGAAATATTTGCTGGGTACATGTGCGCATTCGCCAAAAGTTGGAAATGTTTAAATATTTATATTTCTCAATTTATGCATTTTCCTCACCTGGCACCTCCAAAAACGTTATCTACGGGCAGTATACAGTGTTTTCTGTAAATTCTGTGGAAATCCGAGTGTTGCCAGCTATCCCAACGCGACCCATAGTTCTTGTAAAAAAAATCCCACCCTCATATGTACAAACGTACCGCTTCCCATTTCCTCTGTTCGCGACCTCTTGTCTCTCCACCCCCATTTCCTTTTTCCCTCCAGTCTTTACCGGACCCGTGAAACAGCCCTAACCGCCGCCCCGGAATTTTTTCCCTCGTTCCTTTTGATCTGTTTCTACTAGAAAGAAGCGCTGCTGCTGCTGCTGCGGTCGCATCGATCGCCCCTCTGCGCGGATTGATCGAGCGACGATGAATGCCGGAGTGAAGACGAAAAAAAATCCCGTCCGAAGCGAGACATTCGATTAATCAACCATCGGAAAGAGTAAAATGAAGGATGAAGCGGCTACCGTAAAGGCTAATTGATCGTTTCGATTAGCCGGGTCGGAGCGGATAAGTGAAACCTTATAGGTTATAAGAAAGTGTCTAAATGTGTGGGTGAGGTTATATTTGCTAAGACAAACTCGATGTTGGGAATATGAGAAATATTAGCGCATCAATGGGCCCCGTTCATATCAAAAACATGGCAAACCTTGACCTTTTTACAGGTGGAATTTTGATAAAAGCTATTGACTGATTGACAGCGAAAAGCGATTGATATCTAAAGTTGATGACTAGAAAGTACATGAAATAACTAGTTCGAAAACAGCAATTATAATTTTAGGAAATGATCCGTTCAAAAGTCGTAGCCTTTTGAAAATGCGATTTTCCATAAGAGGTTGACAACACGAAAATTACAAACTCACCAAAAAATCGCCACTGAACAATAAAAAACCGTCGAAGACCACGTGCGCATTTAATTTTCGCCTTTCCTTTTCCTCTTTGAGAAAGAAATTTTTTTTTGTATAACCTCACCTTTAAGCGAACCTCTATTTCGTCGACTTCTAACCGATGTGTCAAGTACAAGATCAAATATCAGTGTCAAGATCAAGATCAAGTAAGATCAAGATCAAGTACAGTGTCAAGATCATAACTTTCTTTTTCTACCACATCCGTGGAATGTCTTCTACATGTATTGTACTAATTTTTGCACATTTCACATTAACCCATAAAAATTAACAAATTTTTGTGGAAATGTCCATTTTCATCGGGTTTTCCATTCGTTTCACATAGAATATCAAAATAATCGCAGGGTTGTCACACGACGATGACACTTAAATGGTAGTGGTTAATCGACCATGGAGAACGCATTGAAGCCGTATTAATTTGTAATTCCGTTTGTTTTTCCTTTTAAAAATATTATAAAGTATCAGTTTCTGTGTAGAATCCTCCGAAAAACAGAGTTATGTTAGGCGGTTTGGTTCTGTTTTTTTTTTCCTTTTTGTATAGAAACGTTATAAAGTACGACATAAACGACGTACGATACGAAACGACGACGCTTGCTTAGTCACTACCATATGTCCGCTAAGCACACCCGCATTTAAAATTTCAAAAAAATTTCACTTATTTTTCCACGCTCTCTTCACGAAATTTGAATATCGGCGTAAAGTTGAATAATCAGACTTTACTATTATCGTTTAACCGATGAGAATAACATACGAAAACATTACATAAAAATTTCACTTTGAAAACCCGCTAATTTGGCGAAATTTCTCACTTTTTCTTCTCAAAAACTACTGGTTTCCTAAAGTTCAAATTGCTTTTTCAAGCATCCTAATACTGTCTTCTTTTACTAAAAAAATTCCCACTTTTGAGGTCGATGTGAATGATGTAAAAAAAATGATAAATCTTTACCAAAAAAAAAAAATCACTCCTGTTCTATTTCATAGTGTTCTAACGAGACTATTAAATTTTTCTCGTTTTTTTTGATCACCGGTTAGAGAAATAGTCATCGCCATTTATTAAACACATCAAGGAGCAGAATACCCAAGCGCAGCATTGAATTCCACATTGTTATAGTAATTGAACATTTAATGAGAAGGAGGAGAAGAATCTAGACGTTCCATTTGAAATGTCATTTATAAGTTAAGTAATTGTTCAACGTTTGCTTCTCATCTTACCAAAATTTTGCAAAATATAGCAGTTCGTATATACATTACAATAATTATATACATTACCAAAAAATAAAATAATTCAAAAAATAAAACAAATTTCAATTCAAATTTATAAATTGTAATGTATTTAGTTAGGTAAATTGTTATTAATAAATTATTTTTTAAAAGATATTTAAAAATGTAGTTACTACTACTATTGCTCATACTAGAGTCACTATCGTTGATTTCTATTACAAATGAATAAATGTATCGAATTAATTTGAAAAAAAAAATCCATTTGTAAAATAAAAAAATTTAAAAGTCACTTATGCATTAAATTTTACGGTACTTGCTTGAATATTTATTTAACTCAAATTTTATAGAACTAATTGTTCTAAGTTGTATGTTGGAAAACATCCCATAAATAGATTTTCTGATAAATTTCGAATCCTCTTCTGACAATTTCCTGAAATTGCCCTAATTTCTCTGTGTTTTCCTTTGTAATAACTCACCTTCATGCTGTTTGGTAATTATGCGTCTAAATGTACTTTTGGTACTCGCACTGATTCACAGGCCTCGAATGAAATTTGACACAAGGAATTATACAATCTAAATAACATCTATTCGTAACAAGCTGATAAATTAACCTTAAGTGTACCCAAAAATTGTTTTTCGAACACCACAACTAATTACTCTGGAACCGCAACAGATTCCTCAGGAGCCACAAGTGGTTTTTCAGAAACCGCATCTTTGCGTTCCCAGTAACGAAAGTAACGAGATGTAATTAAACACCAACTGATAGCTGTCCTTGATTACCAACACTAACGTTTACGATTATTAAAGTAAAACTTAGGATATTTCGTAATCTACGTAATCTGGCACTAAATGAAACAAACTCGACCACAGCTCAACAAAAACTAAATTTTCTTGAAACGTACCTCTTTTCAATTTACTGGCTTTAATTTGTTCTTCTGTCCTTTATGGTATATTTAAATTCAGTATATTCCTTAATAGGATTATATTATAATCTGAACGTGGATATTCCGAAAATTGAAACATTAAACCGACTACCATCCTTAGAAATTAAACAGGCCATTAACGCCTAAAAACTTACTAAGAATTAACAAAAAGTAGGGCTAATGCTTTACCCCAGGGGCTGTACGAAATATTACAGAATATATACAGGTAGGAGACAGAAATAATGCTAGAGTGAAATGAGAGCGTGATTATCGATCCCTATACACAAAAATGGAGATAAGAAGGTATGCCAGAATTTTAGGGGAATATCTCTGCTGAATTCTACATAAGGGCCATTTTTCACAATTTTACTTCGAAGACTAACGCTTTTCAGTGAAGAAAACTTGGGGATTACCCATGCGGTTTTCGGCCCGGAAAATCTACAACTGATCATGTCATGCGACAGCTCATGGAAAAATGCTGGGAATTTAATAAAGATATTCCCCATATATTCTTGAATTTCAGATATTGTGACTTATTCAATCTAGAACTTCTATGAAAGGACATGCTGTAAATTAAAATTCCTCGTAAAACGATCAACATGGTGACAATATGTGTACATAGTTCCTCAGTAAGGGTGACAATCGGCAACATCTTTTTCTTTGTCTCTTTTTCTCTCTTTTTCCACCACTCTTTAACTTGGCTTTGGAATATGTCATCAAGGGTGCTTCTACCAAACTAACTGTTGCAACTTGGTTTCTGGAATTTTCCTCGCCGGCTTGTTGAACGACCTGGTAAGAATTTTAAACTACTTTTATTGCACCTCGCCATTACACTGCAATGACTATGTCACCACTAAAACCCCGGGGGGGGGTTTGAATGGAAACGCGTTTATAATGGCAACACAAACGAAAATAATACATTTTGGTTCACACTCTAATTCAGAAAGTTTTACTCGAGAGATGAGTTGTTTTATTTTATAGTTAAGAAGGTTGTGAAATTATAAACTGCAAATGTTCGCTGATATGTTTATGTGTTACATAAAACTGTCAGCATACATAGTAACACATACAACAAAAATATACATATTGTGTATGTTGGGATACCAATACTAACATCGTGATTTGCGCAGAAAGTACGAAGTTGATGTTGGCTTTTGTCATCTTTATATATAGTCTCGGTCTTTATAGATATATCACGCTTTCCGCTTTTTCATACCATTAGGTGTGTTAAAGATAAATGGTATTATTCATGAACACATATTAACGTTAAAATGGATTTTACCTTAAAATGTATTCTTGTATGTTGTCTCCATGTATTCTTAACATGGAGATATCTATAGTTATCTTAGTGAAACACATTCTAAACGCATATTAACATAAAATCCATTTTAACGTTAAAATGCACTTATGGATAAGAGGTTATACCCCGATATTGAGAAGATTTGGCGAAATAAAATATTCTATTGAAATTTATAGAAGGGCGTTCTGTGTTCTAATTAATATTTCATTATTTTTTAGCCACAATGACAACTTGTATAACATCAGAAGGTTTTTATTCTATCAATGCTCTCCGCAATTTACAGTACTATTTTGCAAAATTTCCCAGGTCTGCGAGCACAAAAGGAACAACCAAGTAATTGCAATGATTTAAGAGATTTTACAATATAATAATAAAACTGCTTTGGAAAAGTTAATGGGCCCTGAAAATTGGCCAGTGTTTCTTCTAAAAACTCCTTAACCATCTTAACCAAACTTAATTAGAGACAATCCTGCTGTGAATCAGTGCGTAATTCGTAGTGTTTAAAAGTTTAAGTTTACTTTAACAAATCACGTACTCTCGATGAGCTTTCCTAAAATATAACTCGAGAAATTCAAAGAATTTCACGTGTCATTCTTGAAACGACTATGGGCAATTTCACAACTCATTTATAAGAATGCTTCGACAAAAATGGACACCATCTAAGTTAGGTGTTCGACGTTGATTATTTTTTCAAACATAAATCTTCTACAAATGACAATATACCAGTTATGCATAAAAATAATAAAATTTAAAATTAAAACTAAAAATTGAAACCCCCATCATGTTAATAATACGTATAAGATAGTGTATTTCCAAGTACGATTTTTTTAACGATCTATTTTAACGACACTGGGAATTTTTTTTATTTTTTTATGTTGCAATTATTCTCGTTACATTTTTTGATTTATCCTTTTTTTTGGCAAGGGTCATTTTATTGGTTCAGTGCATATTCTTTACAACCAAAAATTTCTTTTCAATTATTTCTCGTATTTATTTACGTAATGCCTAGGTTAACCTATAGTAGTTAACCTACTGTAAAGTATCTGAACATAAACAATTCAATAAGGAAGAAATCCAAATTAACATAATGTAACCTATTTGGATACATTAATTTCTTTTATGAATACTAAATACTTAACTATTATTTTATGAGTAGTACAGGATATTCAATGTATTTTAATGGTATTCAACCCAAGGGTATAGAATTCTAAAAAATTTTTGATGAAACATTACCCTTAAACACGTAATACTTTTAGATTGTTTTTATTTTTTTTTTTTAATTATGTTAATAGTGGAAAAGGTTGAAATATACAATAAATAATTGTGGAAAACTCGGTATCTATTAATCATTTGAAGTTGTTTTTGAGATGTATCAGTGTAACTGTTGTATTTCCTAATTAACTGGCATAAAAGGCAACCTGAAAGTCGAACCTGGAATTTCAGATTCGTTTACTCGGGTAATTAAATAACCAATTTGTATGAACTTCTTTAAAATATTCATTTTCCAAGCCTATCCCTTGAATTTATAAACGTGTTATAATTATTATTATTAGATATTGCTATTATTTATAGACATAAAAGACATGACAATGTAATCCGGTCCATACCACACGGAGACTAATTATTTTCAAATTATTACAGAAACGAACAATTTATTGAAATTTTATAACGGATAAGTAATATTCCAAAATATTTAATAATTAAAAAAAAATAAGGGTTAGAAGTTACTGATGCACTCATTAAGATTCAGAGAAGGCAATGTGTGCTGAGAGCCCTCATATTTTGATTATTTGATATTTGCTCTTTGTGTTGTTTTCTTAAAAAGTGTGACATACTGTGCTGAATAATATTTTCCTAAATTGTAAACTAATATCTTATTAAATGCTGGCATAATTCGCTAAACAACAGTTTTCAAGTAGTCAAAAATAAGGCAAGTTTAATCGTCTGCGAGGACCAAATATTATTCGGTGACATAGAAGAAGTATGAAATGGTAATGTGTTCTCCTATATCAAGAAATCCAGCTCCCGCAACACTTTACATTCAAATCGTCACACGTCAAAAACATGATTATTTTCACTGGAAACCATTCACAGATATTACCAAATACGATATTACAATAAAACTGTCAGGTCGCAGTAATGTAATAACGCATTCGATTGATTGGCCAAATTGAAAGGACGCAAAACGTAATAAAGCCCTTTGTGGTCCCTGCCGGTCCCCTTTTTCCGAAGTTAATTCCACTGCCCTCTCTATAATGTAACCTGTCCCCCTCTTTTTCTCTTTTTTTCGATCGCATTAAAATTCTCGAATTTAATTTGGGCCGTTACTTCAACTGTTACTCGGGAGGATACGATTAAACCTCAGCTGTCCTCAGTTCCAATCCATAAATATAAACAAGGATTTCTAAACTTTAATGAAATCAAATTAAAAAATTCGATAATTGGGCGTACAATTGAAGTTTCATCCTTTAGTGGTCCCAGTTATTCTCCTAAGGGCTGAAATTTACTGAAAATAATTTCCAGGCAGGCGAGGAAAAATGCCATTGCTTTAGATTTTTGGGTACGTCGAAGGTTCAGTTTACCGTTACCATTGATTTTTTGCTTATTTCTATCACCATTGTAATTTTTATTGCAATTCAATGATGCAAATAGTGAACCTACTTTAACTAATCAAACGATAAAACGTCCGAGATTCGAAAGATATTCTCCATTTCAAAGTCAAATAATTGAATTGATATTTGTTCAGACAAAATGTATAAAATTTGTTTAGGATTTCAAAGCCGTAATTATTTTTTCTTTACAAATTTTATTGTTTTAAAAATTAATTTTGTGTGCCAGACTCTATTTACATTTGCCTATAAAATGTATTTACTTCTGCAACGCTCACTTTACAGATAGTGGCAGTTTTAATGAAAGCTGTACTTTTGTATTTTTTTTAACAAAATTTCGCCTACGTTGTGTTTGCTTTAGAAATGAGTTCTCGGCTAAAGTTTAGCCCGTAGATTATGCTAATTTATACAAAATTCGAAAAGGTAATAAACTTCCCGGGAAAAGGTCTAAAGGGAACGGTAGAGTGTTCGTAATAAGACTTAACAGTTCTAAAAGTACTGACATCGTGTTTAAAATAAAATGAAAAATTATTTGCTGTAGATTTTTAACCAATATTCCAATATATTTACCGTCTGATTTCGTCTGCGAATTTTTGCCGTGTACAACGTTTCCTACGTCAGGAAAATATGTTGCTGTCATCTAGCAGAACGAGCGAGAAAAGGGAAAAACTACAATTAGGCCAACATGTCGGTAGCATCGCCGAAATTGGAAAATAAAATAAACGAGCGACATTAACGGCGCAAAAATAAAAAGGGTGCGCGAGCAAAAATGTTTCGATCCGCTTTCTGCATTTAATGATCTCCGAGTTTCTTTTAGACGAAGGAAAACGGCTCTACTTTGTCTGAATAGTTTTTGTCAGAATTAATCTTGGATTAAATTCCGTCACATTGAAATACGGCGTCTGATAATTTTTGGATCATGTAAATTGCTGACTGAAGGCTGAAGCGGAAAAACGTTAAGTTTTTCTTCTAGGTCCTATGAAACCACAAAACTTGCCAAAGTATTTGGATCTTTCCTAATTGAAATAAGTAATTAAAGCCACGTCATCCAATATCCCAATACACCCAATACCCCAATACACCCAATATCACATTAACATATTACATTCTACCTGATGCTCTAATATACAGGTCGGCGGCGTAACTATGTGCGATGGGGCGTCAGGTTGGTCAAATCGCTCCCTTATTTTCATTGTCGCTAGATGGGATACTATGTTCCACGTACTAAGGATGAAAATGTGACACCCGTGCGTAATGGGTTATGCGTTATGGGTAAAATAAAGGCAATCATAAACACAAGTTTCTGACATGTCTGTTTTTTGGTCGTCGTCAGTACCATGCTGGCTGTGTTCGAAAGCGTTTGGAACAAGAGAAAGTGGAACATACAACAAAGGTCATCACTTGTGTGATAAATCTTCCATGGTTTCCCCTTTTGCAGCAATGCAGGCTTGATAACGACGAACCAGGGACTCTCTAAGACTAAGGTTTATATTTTAAAATTGATGGAAAATTTCATCGACTTTTCTTTGTAGGTGCTGCATCTTTTCGTTTTCTGCAATTACATGATTTACTCCAGTAAATCGCTACATTATTTTAAAATTATATGAAAAGTCCGAGAAATTCATAAATCGTACAAATAATTATCGTTTACCGAAATGCCACCAGTTAACACTTTGTGAAGTCCACATATATATGCCCTGGCTTATATTTCTTCAGGCAGAGAAATATGACTATAGTATTTTATTGGTATTTCTCTGGCGAGCATTCCAACCACGACGGACTGTACCTGTGTTTTAGTATTTTTGTTGTTTCCCTGTGTTCGTTTCCTATAGTACAAGGAAAACAAGGACTCATCCGCAGGATGTTGATTTTTGGTAATGAATGTAGCCCAGCTTCCCTCGTATGAGGCCGTTGTATACTGCCTCTAGGATATGGAGTTGACTGGTAGAATCACTACGTTCAACGCTGTGTCTGATTAATCATTTCTAGGGTTACTCGGGATGGTTAGCGTAAAAACCAAGCTCGTTTCGAAGAGTTCCGTTCGTATTGACTGCCCCATGTTGTTGACTCGTAGTACAGAGCCCTGGCAATAGCAGAAAACGTGGCCATATCCTCTACGTTCTGTCTGATATATTATTAGAATGAAACTCCAAAATTGAAGGGAAGACCGTTACAATATGACATTTTTGGAAGCTCGCCGTAGATAGAAGTCAATGGGATTTGAATCAGCAGACTCTGTAGGCGAACGAACAGCTTCTCACTTGATCATTTAAAAGGGCAAGATAATGGAACAAAAGATTTCTTTTTGAGGAAATTTTTTATCAACGTCCTTCAATCCCGGGAATTTATTCAATAGTAGTTGAAATAAAGGTACAATGCATTAAGATTTTTATAAATCTATTATGGAACATACGTGCCAAACAATTAAATAATTATTAATATTTGAACAGGATTATACAACCGTTGTTTTGTTTTTTATTTGAATTCAACAAATAAAAATTTGTTCGTATTTATGGTAAAACGGATGATACAGTAAGTGTTTATAGTACGTTCTAGATGGGGTAAGACTTACTTTTAAACTGAATTACTTTAAAGATTGTAACTTTTAATAAAGCTTAGAAAGGAAACATAAAAATAAAATTCAATAACCTCAAAGTTGTTACCTGTTTTCGACACATCAATCAACCATCAATCTATAATACAACTTGATCAGTCATTATAATCAGAAAATATCATTTGTTTACTTGATAATATATTACGCTGATAGAATTAATTCCCCTCCAAACAAATCCCTCCAAAAAATTAGCAGGAAATAGTACTTCTTGGAAAAGCCTCCTCCTCCCACAGCAAAATAATTCCCCAAGAACCAAAGCTAACTTTATTGCAAATCAAATTATACTTTTACCTTAACCTTTCTTCTTTGGTAGAAGAAATTTTTGTTTGTTTGCTTTTGTATGATTTTCAATTAATGGAAATTATTTAAACAACCATTTTTATCCAGTTTACTTTAAACAAGGTACCTTGGAAAAGACTTGCGCAGATACGCATGTACTGAACTTCCTGTAAATTGATAATTGTTTTTTATTTATTATTTTATTTATTTATTCTTATTTACTTATATGTTCTCCCAACAAAATGACTTTTATGGTGAAATATTACACCAATTAAAAATGTATGTTTTAATAAATACTCCCGCAATTAAAAAAAGGTTTCAAATTTAAATTTTGAAGTTTTGTACGTCGAACTTTTAAAATTAAAAGAAGCATTACAAAAGTGATTGTTTTCCCCAAGATTATCTGGTTAAGGAATTGTTTTCCTTAATATATGATTAAATTCTCTTAAGAAATAATTTGAGTTTTTCTTATAATTCTGGATGTTGTTTAATATTTATAGTAACTGCATTTATGTCCACTACATTAAAAAGTTGTAAAACATAAGATCCTGGTATACAGTTAGTAATCAGATGATAAGTGACCAGCTAATTATTATATATATTACAGGATACCGATGCTATTCATTCTCAATTTAAATCATTTACTAATACGATTCTTACGATTCTACAACTATTTTAAGGTTTTCTAAAACGGACAGAAGCTTCATTGGCTCTTCGGATTAGAAACTTAATTATCCTCATAAATAATATCAGTGTTATTTTTGTTTCCGAATTTTGGCTGCCAGAATTTTTTTGTGTGATTGTATCCTTTTTACGTCATAACGTTACACAAAAATAAAAATTCCTCGGTGTCTACATTAATGTACCTGTTAAAAACAAATTACGACCTTTTTAAAACGCTATTATTTCGAGTTTAATAAACGTATATCCAGAAACGAAAACCCTGGACCGATTACAGCAAATCCTTTCAGTCCTGTTTTCCAGGAATATTCATGATTTACTTCGAAATTATAATTTTCGAAAATTGGGTGATCAAAAGACCTCTTTACTAATACATACGATGGTGTATAAATGACGCAAATCATTTTTCGTTAAAATTTTATCAATTATTGTTTTGTATGTTAAAACGTCTACCGAGGGTAAGGGTATTGATTACAATATTTACTCGTGAAGTTAGAAATAGTGGCAATTATTTATTTTTCCTGATTTTAGTCCCTATTCCAGGATTTAAGTTGTATGTTTTAATCGATTATAGAACTCTGAGCTAATATTAACTAAAAATTGCTGGGTACGTAATTTTAAACTTTATCGCAAAGAAATAGTGAAGCTACTTTATTCCGAGAATATATCAAGATTATTGTGCTGCACAAAAAATGTACATTCCTTGATATTTGTTTCAACAACCAGTGTCGTCCTCGGAAGATCACACCGAAGTATGTAAACCACAAATTGAATTGTACGTCTGTAGTATGGGACACTATACACTTATCTGTTGTATTTCATTGAAGACAAATGCAAATTGAAACACATTAAATTTAACCGCACTCAATAATTTACCTCAATACTCGAATAATACTAACAATGGAGAAGCTTGTTCCACCACCAATGGCACCATTATTCCATCTGATTCATTCTTTAAATTCCATTCTAGCAGATGGTTTGAATTTGACAGAAGTATTTTCAATGAAAAATTTAAAATTACACCACCACTTAAAGGCCAATTCTGAGATTTCAAATTTCACACTCGTGCCTTAAACATAAGTACAGTGAATTTCAATTCAATTCGTGAATAAAGGTGAATAAGGAACTGTTTTGACCGATTGAAGAAACGCACTGATACGTCTGATAACCAATTTTAGAATATGTTGCTTTGGGGAAGATAAAGAATAAAATCATAGTAAAATGATTTATTTTTCTTTAGGGTTAATGAAAGCAACTGTTTGGTAATTCTACCCAAATATAACCATTTAGAAAAAGTAAAACTTTCCAATGACTCGTTCATATTACTAAACTTTAACCGAAATAAAGTTATATCACTTTCTTCAAAAATTTAACAAACTGTTATAAAAACTCTTAATTATTTTAACAGCGATAAACAGAAGCTTATAGCAATGCTTACAGTCATGAACCCATTGACACTTCTTTTACATGCCTTCCTAAAAATCCACAATACAAATATCCCTGTGAGACCAGTGATTTCCTTTCGTAACAGTGCCAATTTCGATCTAGGTTTTTGGCTCAACCACAGCTTGTTAGAAATCAGAGAGTTTCATAATCTTTTAACGGTCAAAATTAGTTCCAATATAGTTTAACAAATGATGAATGTTCAAGCAACTTCTAACTCTTGCTTGGTTTATTTTAACACTAGCTGACCCGGCGAACTTCGTATCGCCTAACAGTCGATTCTTTAATTTTTTATTTTTTTAAGTTAATAAGTCAACAATTACATTATGTCAAAAATTAAAAATTATAAAACTCACAAAATTCTTTTAATAGTCACTAAAAAATCACAATGAAAATCACAATTTCAGATTTCTTATTATGATACCTACTTATTATATTTGATTTTATTTTTAATTATTCTAAATCAAGTTTCATTTTTATTGTAGTACTTTATGGTACACGATATTTTTTGTTTGATTGCCTGGCGCGTAAACAAACAGAGCAGATGGTTTTCCAACACGGGAACAGGCAACATACAATTGACCATGCGAGAAACATGGGTTTTCTAAATTAATACCACAAACACTTAATGACTGCCCCTGGGATTTGTTTATAGTCATAGCGAAAGCAAGCCGTACTGGAAACTGCAGTCGTTTAAACTCGAATGGTACGTCAGTCGGAATCATTGGGATGCGGGGTATCAGAACGTCTTCTCCTTTATACTTTCCTTTCAATATGATTGCTTCTATTACGTTATTCAGTAATTTTTTTATCGCTAATCGTGTGCCGTTACAAAGTCGCGGTTGGTTAATATTTCGCAACATTATAACTACAGATCCAACTTTTAATTGAAGATTGTGAGGCGGCAATCCTGGCAAATCTATTGAGTTTAAAAATTCCGGTGGATAGTTCACGACATCATCTTCGTTAGTTGCCGTATCAATTGATTTATATGTCCTCATTTCGCCAGGAATGTCATCTTGAATTTTGAAATTTAATTCATTTACATCGGTGTTTTTGGCAGCCAGTATAGCTCGTTCGCTCAACCAATCATGGAATAAGTAATTTTGAGCAACATTTGGGAACACTTTGTGAATGAGTTCAGCTGTTGATTGCGTTAACTGACAAAAACTCTCAGGAAAGGTGATGCAGCCAGTCAGCACGTCTATAGGAAATTTGCCATTACCAATATCAATGAGTTGTTTAGAGAATATGTCTCCAGATTGATCATTTTGCAACATGACACGCATATTCTTGCTTAAATGTAATACATTGACATGTTTCCACAAATTGGAGGACTTTAAACATGCATTCAGTTCATCAGCTTGCGTTGAACGTGGAACCACTGGCAATGTTTGGCGAAAATCTCCTGATAATAAAATCATTGCGCCACCAAATTGGTTTTGGTTGTTCCGTAGATCTTTTAAGGTTCTATCTAAAGCTTCCAAAGATTTTTTATGCGCCATCGTGCATTCATCCCACACTATTAGTTTACATAACTGCAAAACCTTTGCCATTGCAGAATTCTTGGAAATGTTGCAGGTTGGAGATTCGTTGCTTTGCATATTCAATGGCAATTTTAGAGCTGAATGGGCTGTTCGACCGCCTTCAAGCAAAGTTGCTGCAATACCTGACGAAGCAAGAGCAAGAACAATTTCATTTTTTGAGCGAATTGTTGCCAATATTAAAGTAATCAAAAAAGTTTTTCCTGTACCACCAGGAGCGTCCAAGAAATAAATCCCTCCTGTTCCATCATTTATTACTTTCATAAGAGTATCAAATACATACTTTTGTACTTCGTTCAATAGTGGAAGATTAATTTGAATCGATTCTTTCAAATTATTGTGATCATACGATTTTTCACGTTGTAACTCTTGATGAGAAGCATCGTGCATTGAGCGATTGGGCGCGGCCATCCCCAATTGACATAATAACTTGTTTGACATCATCAAGCACATATCCTCAATGGAAATCAATGCCTCATTGTAAATTTCTTCACTTATTTGTAAATTCGGATTCCCTGTTCTATTGCGTATATGAAATAAAATATCGTCACACATATTATCTTTGTATTTTATCCACAAATCAATTGGTTTTGATGGGAAGCATGTACATATGATAATGGAAAACAATGTTCGTATTTGATGAGCTTGTGATGAAATTACAGCATCATTTAGAGTTTGATCCCAATGTGCATCGTTTTCTAACAGTTGCAAACGATGACAGGCTTCTCTGTAAGATCCACACAATTCACCATCAACTGTTCGCAAATGTTGGAATGATGTTGGGCCACGCACATTGACTAATAGCAGCCGTAAATAAAAACATTCATCGTTGCTTGGATGTACGGAATAAATTCGACCTATTGCATCGGTTGAATATACACCTGGGTATCCTGTAACTGGTTTTCCTTGTTTCCTTCGCATAAATTTCTTTGTTGATTGATTCCAAGTATAATATTTTGGCATTTCAGAATATATCAGTGTTTGTGCGAAATGATCATTTTGGCACGTCTCGAAAAAACTGGTTAAGGTAGTATAAGGTGGCTGGTGAGCTCTCTGTACTGCATTCTGAGCTGTGAAATACACTCTTTGTCCATTTTCTAAGTGCACGGCTAAGTGAACAACTGTGGGGTGTCTTTCATGAATTGGAAAAGAAAAAATTCTCCAAAATGCTTCATTACTGCTAACATAGCGGCCCATTTGGTATTGGGTTATTTCATCATTTGAATTCTCTGCACCAAATCCAATCACAGCCATATCACTTCCTTTGGTTACATATTTACATATGTATTTGATAGATTTTACTGAATGGCATGATTCAACATTGATGTGTGCTTTGAAAGTTTTTGATAAGATCGGTGAATATGGAACAATCCAACAATTATCTATTTCAATATCTTGTTGATTTACTTTGACAATTGTTGATCGTCCATTGTCTGCTAGTGATCGCCGACGATAGAGTGGATAACCATCATTTCCAGTAATTGTTTCCGATATTAATGTCCGTGGATAGCGCTTTGAACATTTACCATCTACCATACACGGTGCATTTTGATTAAGTGTTCCACATGGACCATGTATCATGTTTTTGATAACTACCTCATGCAAGCCAGGATCTACTTGTTCATTAGAAATTTCAGCAGATATGACTTCATCAACTTCATTTGACCTAATTTTTTCAACCAACCAAATCAAAATGTGTGCATGCGGCAATCCACGTTTCTGCCACTCTACAGAATACATCCAGCAGCGTGTTTCATCAAACACACAATGTTTCACAATGAAATCCATTAAAGATTTCAACTTTTGTCTGAAGACTCTTGCTGTAATGTCATGACGATCAATTGGTGATTGGCCAGGGAATAACGCTTGTATAATTTCTATCCATTTTGGATTGCATGTAAATGTAATGAACAAATCTGCTGTACCATAATGCCGAACATAGGACATGGCATCTTGAGCATATTCATGCATATGCCGAGGACTTCCGATGTAGGTTGCTGGAAGAATAGTCATCCGGCCAACATTTTCAGCATTTCCATCAGAATTAATTGCATCTCGAAGGTGAATATAGTCTTCTGATCGAAGTTTGGTCTGATTCAACCTGATGAATGTTAATCTCTCCGTTTCAATTTTTACATACATATCAACAACATATCTGTGACATAATCGCCGGCATTCCAAAATGTGATTGTCTTCATTTTCTCTGATCATTAGGCGGTATGAATAATAGTTCATTGAACTAACTTTTTTGTTGATTTCAGAACCTATAAATATTTTTTTTTTATTATAATAATGATGACAGTTGAATAACAAATTAAACTATTTAGTAGGTGATATAGTAGGTGACGTAACATCTCATAAACTAATATTTCAATTACCTGTAATGGGATTTATCATCTTGATTGAGAAATCATAGCCATCTTCACCTTGCCAAAATATAATGGGATATTGCAGTGCATCATATGAGCGATGTGTTTCCTTAATACGTTGTAATTGATTATTTTGACGATGTAAAACAATATCACGTGACTCCAAATTTTCTCCAACTACAACAATGGCAACTTCATCGATAGTAGGTGCATTAAAACGTCCTGCATGTTGGCCCATAGGAATTTTATCTGCTCTGATAACAATTTTGTGATCATCAGATGGCATCATATCCATTGCACTTTTAAATAATATAATTAATTGATTGTGTTCGTGAAATAAGTTTTGTAATTGTTCAACTATTGACCTTTTTACTGAATTGTTATGTGCACAACGTAGATTGATTTCTTGTGGAGAATTGCCCATAAAATAAATTTGCAAAAACATGTAGTCGCTATCTGGCACTGGTAACAAAGAACCTGCTCTGTGATATATTTGACCTTGTATGTGTAAAGGGAAAAAATGTATTGTAAAAATTTATATGGGTTACAATAGTTATGATTAATTAACATACAACTGCAAATACTATTACAAACCTTAAAAGTTGGCATAAAATTTTCCCGAACTACTTTTGATGCTCCAAATGAAGTCATTTGAAAGCAGTCGTTATATTGTTGAATATTCTTTAAAAAGTGTATTGAATCTGTTCCTATTCCTAAAACTAATGAGTACAATGGCTCTGGAGGTGGAAGCAATGGTATCAATTTCACCTTTCCATTTGCGCAACACAATCCATTGGCTTCATTATTGTATTTCAATGCCTTACAATATTGGCAAACTGAGTTCATAGGTCCAATAGCAACACAGTTGTACGCACTGTAATCAATTGACATATCGTAACAGAAAGCAGCTCGATTCAAACTTGCACCATTTTTAGTCAAATATCGCACTTCACCGGTCTGTCTTAAGCGAATTCTTTCACGTTCATTGCGATCTTCACGTTCCTGGGCAGTACGATTAGATTGATAATGCATTTGATTTGTTGCATTTCGGGTTCTCCTGCCTAAATTTGTCCGCCGCCTTATAGGAGGCATATTTAGTAAGTCACAAACACACAACACTTTTAGGTTTAATAATATTATAGATGCACAGCAAAGAGATATTTACATTTCAATTGACATTTTACCACAGACAATTTACATTTTACCATAGACAACAAAAAAATAAATATTGACAAATATTGACATTAATATTTATACGATACTAACGTCACTCAATTGTTTTGCCTTCCCGGAACCTCTCCACTAACACAAACTTTATCGTATGGTATTAAAGTTCAAATTGACTTTTAAGTATTGTCACAAATCTTTTGTATGGAAGTATAGAAAAGTATTATTTTTAAAATTTCTTTTTTTTGAATTTTTCTCTCCGTAAGAACCATCCTCGTACTTCAAGGAATATTTTAAAAAAAGAATTAGCGAAATCGGTCCAACCGTTCTCGAGTTTTGCGCTTAGCAAGACATTCAGCGACTCATTTTTATATTATAGATTTCTAACGTGTTTCCTAGTATCCCACTTCAATAATGCATTTTGATTAAGAAAGTGTATTCAAGTGATCTTTCAAGTGATTCAAGTGAATTAATTTTTGTTGTGCGTTTATTCGATTTTGGGATATTTCTGATCCATGTAACGAAATTACCGTTACCTCTGTTTATCTGCTTAAAATAGAACATCTGTGCAAACAATGCTCTCTAAGCCGCTTATGGTCGTAAATTACAGAGTGGGCGAGAATTAGATATGTTGCAACAAATCTGTCACTAGCGACACCTGGTGGAATTCAGTTATGTACACCAAGTGTGGAGCGTCCTTAAATTCAATCATTTCAGTGATGTCCTCAGTGAGAACTGAAAAATCAAATTGAACGCATACGACATCCAAGAAAATCAAAAATTACGTAAATACTTAAAAAAATATCTGATATTAAAATATTCAATATTAAAAAAAACTGAATCAGTTCATATAACACCACAGAGGATATGAAGTTGAAAAAAATAACAAAAATACGAAATAATACTGCCACGCCCTTAGACTAAACATTCCCAGCATTGACTTCAATTTCCAATAAAATCGAACTAATTCTCGTAGTGCCACAATTAACGTTAACAATTTTACATGCACTCCATTCATTTCCGCAGTCTCACTGTTGTGATCATTATAAAACTTCACCCTTTCTTTCTTTATCCCTTCGGTTATTTTCTGCAACAACAAAGACCGCCGGGCCACTTTCCACGGCAATGGAGCGGAATAACACTCGTTTGATTTATATCTCCAAATAAAGTGCCGCTCACAAGGTGTAATTGAAAATCGTTTATGTGAACTTTCGAGGGACCGCAAAAACTTCAGGATGAACAACTTCACAGGTGAAGTATCCCGAAGAGCGCTCCTACACTCAGATTCTTCGAATGTGTTGCGGTTTCAGGTTTATCGGCATTAATTTTATTAACTTTGAACTCCCGTGTGGAAGTTATTGTTTATGTTTTATCAACAGGAGAAGGGAAAATATGAGGAAAAGGAGTATCGATGATTATTTTCAGGAGTTACGCTCTTCTTGGTATGAAATTTGATTAGCGACTCAATGAATAGTAGAGGATTCGAAGAGAGAATCTGGATACCTGAAAAGCGTGAAATCGATACTTCGTAAATAATGTAACCGAATACTCACTCAAAGATGTTTGAAACCATTTTGCTCACCAATTTATTCACCAAAATTTTTTTGTCGGAAAAACTTTTAATCAATGAGAGTGCGAAAAATGGCGTTTCTGAACTACAGCACAAACTGTTGATTTTTCAGCAAAACGTTGGATGTAAAGGTTGTGTATTATGAAAATGAACTTAAAATGGCTTCATTAGTCTATCTGCTGTATTCAGAAATCTAGAAAAACATGTTATTTCAATTATTAAATTCCAATGAAAGAGCACATCGTTATATTTTCGTAATAGAAAGTTCTATGGTTATGAAGTGAGATCAGTTAGAATTTCATTTTCAAAAAATCTTTATTCTTTTTCTTCTTCACATTAGGTGTTAGGCATTTTGCGTGTTACGATACCCATCTTTTCTTTGACCTGTCAACGGTTCTTTTTCCAGAACATTTGTAGAATCTCACTCTGACAGACAGCCTTTTCCCATTCATTCGTTCTACGTGTTCTTTCTACTTAATTTAATATTCTTGGATTTTCTCGTTTATATAAACGATATTCTGCTCTCTTCTTACATCTCTGATTCTTGTTTTATCTGAGTTTGGTGTTGCTAGTTGAAATTTTCATATCGCACTTTTGGCAGATACTTTGCAAGTTATGGCAAGTTATGGCATTTGTCTTTGTAGATCGTCTTCTGTTTCCGCAAATAATCTTGGGTTATCGGTGTATAAAAGGGAGTTTATGATGTTATGGTGATCTAGGAACATTCTTTTAGAACATTCCATTTTCCATTCTTTTATAATGGCATCTATATGTATTTTAAAGAATGTTGGCGAAGTACAGCAGCCTTGCCTAATTTGTTGTTATTTTCCTAGTTAGTTTTTTCCATCTATGTCTACTACTATTGTGGTGTTGATGTACAGACTTTGTATCGTTCATAATAAGTGCTTTAGATATCCATGTTTCTCCATAATATTCCATAGTTTGCATCGGTTTGCGTTGTCGAAAAAAAGTTTTCTCGAATTCTATAAAATTTATGTTTCTTCGCCCTCTTAGACTTCATTTCCTCGAAATTTTTAAGTATATGTGATTGGTGAAATACCTATATTTCAAGAGATATGACCAAACATTCAGCAGGCTCAATATTAGACAAATTTAGTCGTTTAAATTCATCTGTTATATTATAATTTAGTATTGTGGGATAACAAAAGCTAATATAGTAAGTAAAATAATCCAAAATCTAAATATAACTTGGAATGATTGCCATAAAGAAACAAAAAGGCTTATCAT
This sequence comes from Cryptocephalus primarius, assembly GCA_963576515.1. Classification (NCBI taxonomy): domain Eukaryota; kingdom Metazoa; phylum Arthropoda; class Insecta; order Coleoptera; family Chrysomelidae; genus Cryptocephalus; species Cryptocephalus primarius. The sequence continues at coordinate 7,982,952 of OY754947.1, forward strand.
TCATTTTACTGAAAATTATCAGACGAATATTTCGAGATTTTTATATCAGCAGAAGCAGAAAAAAGTATGCTTCTTGGAAATCTTCCCGTGTTTTTCCTCATTTACTCGTCTGAGTATTATCGTTTATCGCTAGTTGAGGTTTGAAGAAAGTTTATCTGGCACATTTATTACACTTTTAATCCCATGTACCCACAGGCGGATGTAGCAACTATCGCCATGCCATCGGCAAGTCTATTATCTCACAGACCAACTAAACAAAACATTATTAGTTACTAATATGCTTGGTATAATATTAGCTAATAATATATGCACAGTTAAAACATTTAGAATTTTCCATATTTTAATAAGCCTGTTGTATATCTTTTATGAATGAATGTCCTTATGAATAAAAATAGGTTATTGGTGAACATTTTAACACAGAAATATGGCCTATTATTGATAATTTCTTGTTCTAGAAAAAGGTTGCCAGTTTCTACCACCGTCATCCTTAAATCTAAATAGGTGTAAAATTCAGTTGTATGGTGTATAACAGTTTAGTACATATACTTTAGACTTGACATTTCGAATTGTTCACATTTGTGTGCGTGTCAATTTTTTCAAAATATACGCTTTTCTAATTATATTCTCAAATGAAGCATTTAATCTTTATAGAATAAATAACCCTACTCTAACCTTCATAATATGACGATGCAATCGAAAATTAAACGACTATCATAGTTACCGACATATTATATATTACTTCACTGAAATAGTATTTGCTTTATTTTCCCGGCAGGAGCTGCTGATTTTTTCTCTAAATTCTCTTATTTACGTTCACTGAATTACTGAGAGAAAACCGACTGAAAAACTTGTATAAATATTTAATTTTCCAGCGTTTGGTACGGAAGCAAAACCCACTCGAGACTTTTGGTAGATTTTGTCGAGTTTGCCATCATAGCAACAAACTGTACGGAGTTCAATTCAAATTCGAGAGCGGTATATCCTCAGTTCAAGTACGAGTTCGCAATAATATATTTTTAGGAAGATGGAAGGTTGGTGGAAAATGTGTGAAATTTCCCGAAGCTTTCCGAATAGCAGTTATTTTTCGTAACAACTTACAACGATCATTGTATCCGAATCCTTATTGGTTATTTCAGTAAAAAGTAGGAATAAAAAAATTTGAAAGTTGGGTTGTTAGGGAAATATAATACTCCTAATAACCCAAATTTCTCCAACGTAATAATGGAATGAACTGAGTTATGCTACCTTGCTAATTATTGCAAAGTTATTTAAATCCTCTCTATTTAAAAATAATTTAAGAGATTTAGTGTAATATCATATCCTACTGTTTGAAAATGTGTTTAACTTCGTGCTTTTTAGGTCTTTCATATCTCGAAACTAATTGAACCAGAAGGTCAATACAATCATTTTTAAAATATAAAATTATGTTTATTGAGAATAATGTATCACCTGGTTACAACATTTTGAATTATTGATTTTACCATAACATTATTTACATCCACATCCGTTTACAGTTTTCGTCAATGCCAATGCCATTTATCGATAGTGTCATCGTCAATTAATTATATTACCGATGTGGAGCACGGTCATTAAATGATGCGTTAATTCCCCATGCAACCGCAACTGTCAAGTGTCGTGAAATGTGCATCGTTTCGGGAACCATTAATTAGCTTGTCGATATACAATATTTAGAACAATTTTCTATAGCACATGATACCTGATGCAAGTGATTGGACCAATCTTGGAGCATTACTTAGAATGTTATAAGACAAATATTAGGTTAAAAGTTAACGTGATTATACCTCATTCTCAAAGTAGTGTTGGAAAATTTGGATCGTGAATGAGATGATGAATGATGTCATTATATAATAAAATAATAAAAGTTCCTATAGTTTATCATTTTTCTTAAAGAATAATTTCTGAGTAACGTACATATTTAATGAGTATCGATATAACAATTTGGAAGCCGATTTTGTATACAGAACGAGTTCCATATCGTAGAATTCGAGATAAAAATGGTTTTGAGAAAATTGGTGGACGCTTGAGAATAACGTAAAAATGTTTTAAATAGAAAAATAGAAACTGTTTTACATTTTTCTGCTGGTAAATTTCCACAGATATCTCAAAATTGTGGAATTCAGCAGTGTGCAACGCCTAACTTGAGGCAAATATTTTAAACGCAATTGCTTTATTTCAATGGTAATAACATTAGAAATTAATCAATTCTGCAAAATTTTTACAGATCAAATAGTTCAAGAATTATAAAAAATTAGTTTCATTATCCTTTACATTTGCAATTATACATGGTCTAAGATCTTAGGTCTAGGATTAGGTCTATTTGTTATACCTTCACCTATTAACCGAGAACATTACCTAGATTATTTGAAAAACAATTTAATGGAACTTATTGAAAACATTTCTTTAGCAACTGTCAGAAATATTTGGTGGTTCGTAGATGATACTGGACGACCACCATTTAGTGTGTATAGTTATGGAAAATTCGACTTAAGCATTTCCAAAGCAAAACATTCCCTTGGATAAGTCATGAAGTGCCGGCGATGTAGCCTTTCAAATCTCCAGATGTAAGTTTGTTGAAATTTTTCTTTAACGCTACTTAAAAATTTCGTGTGTGCAACTCTAGGAAATATAAGAGGAGAATTTCTGAAAGAAATGCATGTCATTGTAACGAGATTAGAAACAGTTCTCGCATTATGGAGAGTGCAACTCTTTTCTTTGAACATCATAGGAGTGCGTGAGGGTCCATGGTGATTATATTGAGGCACAATATGTTCATAAACTTAATTATACTTAATTTTTGGTATTTTTGTTTTTGCCAAATAGGTCATTATTGAATTGTTATTGGTATTTGCAGCCAATCGAGTGCTATGTAGGTATCCTTCTTCTATTGTAACGAATTTTTTTGCAAAATACCCAAATATTTTTTTAATTATCCCACACGTCATAAAACAGGATTATTCATATCATTGATTATAGATTATAAACAGTAACAAATTTTATTATTTTGATACAACATGACAGTTGCTTATTTTATTGTTTGCAGATCACTTCGCAAATTTTGCAATTTTGTAAAACTGGAATCTCTTAAAATCAATTTTTCTCGGAAATGGTTAAGAAATTACCCTCATAAAATACGGGGATCTCTTTATTACATCATGGTATAAGATATAATACAATACCAGTTTTATATAATAAATCATACTGGTAATAAGGGAATGAGACAAAAAGTCTTAATGATTGCTTTCCATCGCCTAATGATTGCTTTCTAGCTATGGCATTATACCAATTTTAACATCTTTCTAAAGACGCCTAATTGTTCATAGGATCCTTACAATTTCATTAAATTTTCTTGAAATATAAAAAAAAATTATTACCAGGAACCCACTTATATTTTGACAGATTATATTGTTAGGGACGCCACGTAAAACAAGATTTTTACGGACATAAAGTGTTATGTTAGTTGACCTTTATATTCTCTATCGATTGCACATATGTTCTGGATCGCCCTGTAGATTTATTCGGAAAAATTTAATCACATTCTTTTTACAATCACAATCACATTTCATTTTACCCGAACAAATGAAAAATACTCCATTGTAATTTGTTAAAACAAAATTACATAGCAGTAATAGAGGGTTCACCTTTGCATTGATTTCACTGTTTCATTTAGTTTTATCAACCTAGTATGTTTTTAAGCCCTTAATAATTCAGTTTTGATTAAAAATCAATACAACCGCGAAAAATGAGAATTTTAAAGTTACTAACAGCTCTAACTCAATTAACTAAATCTTTCCTCGGTGATCCATGTCAGCCGTTAGTATGACACATATTACATTTATTACCTTATTATAGTAAAGGTATCGTCTGTAACAGACAAAGAATTTTTTTGAAAATAAGTTATACAAACATTCCCTCCCTCACAAGGGGTAGTCAGCAATTTTATTGAAAAACTCCTTAGCACGTAATTTCCCACAAGAAAGCTAGCTCTCAAAAAAATCATAGGGCCTATTGAGTGAACATTAAATGTCGTCCTTAATTTTTTGATAAAAGACAATTTAACAGCTCCAACTAATCCTCATGTTTTCTTTAATAAAATTTTACTGAAACAGTTTTAAACAAAGTTCCATAAATTTTGGAATATGTCAGAAGAATGTCAAATGATGGTGCAAAGATAATTTATCACGCGGTGTTTTAATGTCCAGAGGAAATGCCATATTATAACTACTTTAGACAAAATTCCTCTAGCCCTCTAGGTTCATTTAAAGTGTCTCAGTCAACCATCTATCACCTATATAACTAATTATGGATTAATTTACTTCATCCAGGTAATGATCAAAATATCCAAATCCCATAACGCATATAACGGTCGTCGGGCGATCTGACCCCGTTCAAAATCAGTTAATTACGAAGCTCCCAATTAACATGTTACGGATACTGCTCGACACCACAGAACGCGAATTAAACAATTGAAACACGTCCGGAACTGTCCACCTATTATTTTCGGCCTCACGGCATCTGATTAAAGATATTTTCTGCTACCGTGGCCGGAATTATCCTCCTCACGGAGTCGCATCCCGAATGACATTACCGGGTTGCCAGGGTAGAAATTGAAAATGCGGCAAATGAGAGTGTGAAATGTAATATTAAGGTGATGACGAAATAGCGGGGCTTAAATGAGTATCCCTTTAATGTGGAATGAAGCACCAGTCGGGCAGGGAGAAATGTAAAGACGTGGTAAGCATGTTTCAGAGGTTAGTTGCATTATTTTGAAATTTTTGATCATGGGAAGTGCAGGCGAAAGATGCCCGACCTGGCAATTGTTTACACAGTTACAGTTACGGCTTGAAATGTAATTTATGTAATTACTGTCAGCAAAATTGTTCAAATAGAAATGAAGAAATATTTGAAGATATAACAAGTAATTCGTAGGAGGTGCTCGAAGACGTTGATGATCTCGAAGGTCCTTCGGAATCTGGAATTTTTTTTTTAATGAAGAAGAAATAGAGGAACAAGAATAACTACAACCCAAAAAGAAAACATGATCCTCTATAATATTTCGTAAATTTGTAATTGAAACATCCCCACAACTGTTTCCACTTAAAACGTGAAAAACCTAAAATAAATAAGTTGTTTTACATAAGATATTGAAACTACTTTGTTGAACTATACCCTGAACAATTAACTCGTCCTTGTACTATTCATTTTGTGAAATAACTAAATTATGCTTTAATAGAATGCGCGCTGGCCAGCGAATCTAAACACAGGTTCATGCATTGCCATAAAAAATCTAATCGCACAATCGCAATCGAGAGTCGCAAAAAACTTTGTTCAATCCCTGGACAGCACCCCCTCATGTTGCACGATCTGCTAACCAATTTTGATTTTTTTGCTTTGTAATGAACAAAGGGCAGAATATATGCAACTGAGAACGGCAATTATATGCTCACATTAATGCTATATTTTTATAAAAAATATCCATAAGTTTAATAAAAAAAATGGCAAGTATATGCAAAAATTTTACGAGAACTATAAAGTATAAAAAGTTATTAAGAAAACCGTATAGTTATGTTTTATTATCAGTCACATATCGTACCATTGATATACAATAATAGGAGAATTCGTAAAAAACAAACAAGAAATCTTTGAAAATGGTGCAAATTATTCCTAAAGTGGAAAGTGACATAAGCTAAATAACTTAAAATTTATTAGGCATTGAAAAAAAACATATAAACACATTAAATTACATATTCAGTAATTCACTCGACATGACTATAAAATGAACAAGCAATTAAATATTTTTCTAAATTTGAAATATGGAGTGAATGTGACCTATCAAATGAAAAATGATTTCCTCATCATCAGAAGTTATTGGACTGTATTTTCATTTAGGTATGACACCATATGGGAAAATAAAATTGTTTTCATTTGATATTACGCCTTCTAGAAATATATTTGATACATTTCCAACAACGGAAGGGAACAAGTTCAAGGGAAATATTTTTTATTCTTTTAATAGGGTTTTGTTACATACTTGTTACATACATAATTACAACTTTTTTTCAATAACATTTGTTAATGTTTTAGTATTCTTTTTCCGACGTCAACCTTGACATTATTACATTTTATACAGAAGTCTTTAATAATTTTTAGACTCCACAGGAATCCTTAGTATATAGTAGCTATAGTAGATTTTGGAATAAAACTATAATTATGTTTTAAAATAAAATTTTTCTGGCGACTATATCATCGTTAAATAACTATCACTATCATCGGCTAATTGTGACAATGTAAAATTAAATATTATAAATATTAAGTATATTAAATTTATACAAACTAATTATTCAAACAATAAAAAAATCCTTCAATTGTCGACTAACATAGCTAATAAGTAACAATAATAAATCAAGGAACTTACAATTTCTAAGTTGGCCTTGCAGAACATATTATCGCCATCCATGGGGATATCTGGATAAGCCTTTACCCATAATGTTTTGTTAGAATTTTCGATTTTGAATATGAAAATTAACGAACTCCTACTCAATTTCTCAGTGTGAACAGTTAAAATTCTAAATCTGTACTGACTGAATATTTACCATATTTACCATTTTACTGCATTATAGGAAGTAATACGTCCACCTACCTGCGTTAATAATGGATAAAATGCTCAACAAACTTGGGCTCTATGAACTTTATACCTGCTAACCATTATTGCAAATACAACTACACACTACACTGCAATTACATTGCCAATTGTAAATATTAGTCAAATATGCAATAAAACATCGGATTGCCACTTATATGCAAATTCTGCATATATATCTGAAGTTTTAATTGTAATTTAATCCAAATTTTCCGCCTGGTCCAGGCCCGTATATAATTTCCTTTTTTTTAGCCTTATAAAATCCCTTATCCTTTACGATATTTTGCTAGTCTACAAAACTATGTGTACTTACAAGTCTGTACCTTTTTTTATATCAAAACTGTTATTGCCAATTGTTCTCCTTTTGGCCCGTGACCCAACAATTTTCTATACGTCCCCTACGAAAATTTACCCACCGCAGTTCTGAAGTACATACACATGCGTTTCTATTACTATTTTCGTTATCTGTCCTAAGCTAAATATAATTTTATTAACTTTATCTCGTTATTAAGATGGTTATACAATATATTATTTATGGTTATGATTAAACACTAACACTGAACAAACATGCACGGCGCACTATATGGTTTTAATTTTTTATTTTTTTTTAGGTTACGGTAGCATAGCGCCACGCACCTCCTTAGGAAAAGCAGTAACGATGGGTTACGCCATGGTTGGCATCCCACTGACCCTCCTGTACCTCTCCAGCGTCGGCAGCATCTTAAGCCGCGTCGCCAGGGGCGTCTTTTCGAGGGCGCTTTGCTGCTGTTTGTGCTCGAACTGCGGCTACTGCTGTTACGACGAGAAAAGAATGGCCGAAAAGGAGAAGAGGATGAAGAGGAAGAGGCAGCAGATGGAACTGCAACAGCAGCTCGGTAAGACTAAGGACTTCAACATTTTTAGTACAATTTTAAGTGGACTGCTCCTAATTTGCAGTGAAATGAATTTTGTAACGAAGTCTGTGTTAGGTAAATGGTAGTTGGGTTTGGTCAGTCGTTACGAATAAGGGAAGGGAACCCCTAGCTTTAACAGCTTAGTAAGCCTGAAAGAAATATGCTTGGTCGCGCTATCGACTGCTTTCACTTGTGGATTGATTTGAGTGGATTGAGTCAAGTGGCAGCTTTTATATATATTGTGCTCCACCAATAGACCACATAGTCCTAGTACCCAAGGAATGCCACGATGAAATCGTAAAAATTGAACTACATATTTTATTTCGGTATACATCAAATTGCATACAAGTAAATCCAGAGTGAAGATAGAACGGCGTCACCACTTCAGTTTTTTCGAAATTTTTAGGAAACGCTGAGATGGTGGTCCAGAGTTATCTATTATGGAATTGTTGGTGAATGCCTAATAAAGGTGTTCATGTATGTATGAATGAATTATGAGGGTATGAAAATAGTGCTTAGTAGGGTAACAACCCTGCTATTAAAAGGTTTGTCGTGGTTATCGAATGTTATTCGAGAAAGCAAGGAACAACATCTACTGCACAAATAACTCATTGTAATTTACTGGAAAGTAACCAATTATGTTTCATCTTATTTGTAGGAAAAGCAGAACTAAACACAATAACATTGCTGTATAAAGTTTTCATGAAAAGAAAGCGCAACCAAGCCATCTAACCTATTTGTTATATAATCATAAAGTTTTAAAGACAAAGTATGTAGTATTACTAGTCGATATTTTTATAACGGTTTTCACAAAACAAGAAAAACCCCACCTAACCTAACCTGAACTGAATTCGTCCTGCCAGAAAGTCGTCGGTATCTCTTTTACTCCCTTCTATACGATATGGTCGGCATGTTGCATTTCAAATGCCAAGTGAAACATAAAAAAGCAGCAGGACGACAAGTGACAATTAATGAGTAATACATCAACAATCATTCAGGCTACAAGTAAAAAAATGCTCTTTTGAGACGTTAATTTGTAATCGGATACGAGCCCTTTCCAGTTGTAGGCAGGAATGAGTTATGGATGCAAATGTATATTACATTACACATGAAAAAAGTGTGCGTTTACAAACGACGAGAGTCAAAGATTGAGGAAATCTCGTTTTTCGCATTTCGAAACTAAAATATTGTCTTAGTGGAAAAAGTTCCACGATTTTTAGAAAGTAATAGCAAATTCTACAATTTGAGATATGGTACGATAATTAGTAAAGTTCTGGTTTTTACAAATTGCAAGAAATATCTGAAGTAGCTGTTTTGCAATGTTACTATTTATTGCTTTTTTGTATTATTATTGCCATAAAAGGAAGCTTCTTTAATTCAAGATCAATTGAGCCTTTTAAGTTCGTATTCGTGAATATGCCATCAAGATATTTCAATTTGTTTATCCGATAGCCCTAAATGTTTATTGCTTTAACTTTTTGATTTATTAATATTTCAACGTCTACAAAGGCTTATAGGTTTCTTTAAGGCTTATGTTTTTATAATTCAATTGAATAAACTGAAAAGTATACATTTTTATTTATTAAAGTTATTTATAAGAGTTAGAGTTTATTAGAGTTATTTATTTATTATATTATTTATATTAGATATTATTATATATTATTATAATTATTATAATATATATATATATATATATAATTAATATATACATATATATAAATTAATATATTATATTATATTATTATTATTATTTATTAGATTTATTTATAAAATTCCAATGGCTCTGGTCCAAAAAACTAAAATTCTATTCAATTGAAATGAATTGAATGATATATCATGGTACTGAATTATACTTAATGATAGAGTTCTCGCATTTAAGCATGAGTAAAGAGCACAAGAAAATTTATAAGGAAGAAGGTGTTTACGACACGACAGGAGGTTGCAAACCGAAACCCGAAATATACACGTAAGATGCAAAAAAAAAGTTATAAATGTTTAATATCTACGGGATAAATATTATGAACAGTCATCCGAATTACATGAGAAGAAGGTAACCACCGACACGTGTTTCTGCTAATTGATTTAGTCAGGGTGAGTGCAACCGATGTTGAGGTAAAAGATGGTGGAACTGATACATCTAAAGGGACTTTATAAGTAGTTTAAAAGTAAATTTGTGTATACATTACAATATTGACAATTTATAAAATTTTTGAGGTAGATGTCAGTCATATCTTCAAAGATGCAGAGATTTTACGGATAACGTGCAAGATGCGTGAAATATAATGACAGTTTATATTTACAAAGAAAACAATTCACGATATAGAAGTCTGAATTAAAAGAAACGGTAGCAACCTTTACGTCGAGAATTTTCATTAAAGTACAAAAAGTCTAATCACATTCCTTATATATGATGAAATATTAACACAATAACGGAAAGACATGTCAGACGGACAACGAATTTCCCATACTGTACTCTGTGTCCACCTTGTGTTTTTCACCTTCTTCTCATGCAATTTGAACAACTATTCATAATTTTTTATCTTGTGTGTATTAAACCATCATTATTTTTGTTGCCCTTTATATAGGAGTATGTTCCAAAGGTTTTGGTTAATCTCCGCGTCGTTAACACCTTTGTCGTTATGCATTTTATTGTAATATTCTATTCAATAGCCAAAAATTAAGATTCGAACTAAGCATGGATCTCAATATCATGATTTACTATAGTCGGACCATTGCCACCGCCACTAAATCGGTAAAGTACGTGCGTAAGTCGAAGAATTGGTGGCCACGCCGTGGGCCACTACTTAAATGTTGCACAGCATTTTATACTCCATAGCTTCCTAAATTGCTAGTATATTCAGTTGTTTGGATCCCGTGGTACTTAATGAAATACTTAGAAGCATATTATTTAGAAGTGTTGTTACTATATCTGTAGAACCGAATGAAGTAGTCCTTAAGTTACAAATTGCTCGACAAATATTTAACACTGCTAGAATTCACCAACGAATTGAGAACCCATTCGCCAAAAGTTCGAAATTATACGTGCAGCAGAGTTAAAATGGTAAACATCAGATTATTTTAAATTTTTTGGAAACGTACATTGTTTGTATCTGTCGATGCATTGAATACTGTTAACAAATTGCACATGCCTCTACCTACTGAGCCATCAGTTTAATAGCAATTGAAAAAAATATAATCGATCGTCCACCACCGCAACCAAGTTAAAATGTACTTATACATTTCGAGCATTTGTGCAGCTGTTCTCTTGTACTACGCTAGAAAAGCCTTTTTTGTCTTTATCTATTATATTAATCGTCATTCTCCTTTTTTTTTCAATCGAATAATTGAAAATTAATTCGTTGACCTTCCATAAAATAAATGCGATTCCTACTTTTTAAATATAATTAGAAGTATCCAAAACAAACTTCAAATGTTAATGAACCATGAAAGAAAACACTAATAAAAGATTCAATACACTGGATAAAGCAATATTCAAGTGATTGCACTAATAGGAACATATATTCATTAAAAATATTTGTATATAGATATCAAATTTTTCTATAAATTTGTTATAGAATTTGGAGATCAATGAACATATGAATACCTACCAATCAGAAAAATGTAATGTTGTTATCTTTCCACAAGACTAGACCCTAAAGTGCGCCACTTGACAATCACGTTATTGTCTGAAATCGATACTTCCATGATAAAAGGAAACTCATTGGTCGTCCTCTTGGTTTTCTCTGTGGGTCGGATCTATTTTGCTTTATTAGCATATCTACGATCATCTATTCGTTTTATGCGTTTATTTTTCCTCTTTTACCTGATGAATTTAGACACATTTTATTTTGCCTCTTAAGAGACTTCCTATTCGATCTTCAAGAGTCTTTTCTTGTGTATTTAATACAATCATCACTTGTATAATTTTCGTTGTAGCAGCCCTCGTTTTTGCATTCTGTGTTACGACTGCGACCAACGTATTTCCTTAAACATGCACGAGTTGCTCCATACCTAAATTCTAGGGTTATCTTCGAACTGATGTATTTGTGTTTCCAGATTATTTCTCTCAAAAATATCAATATTCCTTTGGCTGGACTATGTGGGTAGTTAGCATTGTGAATAAAATTTTTTTTTCAATTACTTGCTTTTTCTTATAAGGGCAGAGTGTCTGTTCTTTTGAAAGTGTATGTATTTTTATTTTTTACTGAGACAGTATGGATTATTATATTCAAGAGTTCGTGATGTGTGGCCGTGATAATATGGCGTCCACGTAACAATAAATAAAAATACGTCGACATATTAAAAAATGAAACGCTTTTTAATAGTATAAAAATAGTATTTTTTTATTGATAATAATAATTTGTTAGTTGGTGAAAATAACTCGTTTTCCTGTTAACATGGAACAAATAATGCCATTCACTCTATTTTATCAACCGATTGAACTCTTAAACGTTTCGCGACTAATGATTTAAGTAATGATACAGGTTAAAAAATAAAATGTGTGAAATATTTTGGGATCAATGGAATTAATTTTTATACATTAATTTTGTCTTAGTGTTATCCTTAGTAACAAACGACAGCCCATTCATAGGGAACGTGACACAAACCTTACTTAATTTCATCTCTTCGGTATCGTAATTTATCTTTATCTGCATCTTTATTTTGTAAATTGTTCCATGGAAAGCACTGTTCAAAAATGTATTTTTCCAGCCTGAAATCTTTTGATTTTTCCAAGATGTGCAATTTTCATAAATCTATTTCTATTGTTTATATTGATATAATGATTTTAGGTTTGCAAGAGCCATTCTACGTCCGTTCCAATTCAAGTTATGGAAACAGCATCCACTCTCCATGCCGAGACGGTCCGGTAAAAGAAATTGACAGCCTCAGCGGTACCGACAACGAGTCCAAATCGTCGATGCACGGTTGGTCCATTCTAGCACCGATTCTGTTATGTTTATGCATAATGTTTATTTACATGTGTATAGGTAAGCACGTTGTCAACCACTGCCAGTAACCATTAATGACAAACCAATTTCTTTTAGGTACATTCGTACTGTACAAATTGGAAGACTGGTCGTTATTGGACGGTTTCTATTTCTGTTTCATGAGTCTGACGACGATCGGCTTCGGGGACATGGTGCCCGGGTCCGACCCGTTCTTACAGTACGAATCGAACAGTACCATTTGGTTCTGTTCCATCTACATTATGTCCGGAATGGCCTTGACTGCGATGTGCTTCAACGTTGTCCACGACGAAATTATTCACAGGTAAAAATATTGAATAAACTCTGTAGGTGCACTAAAAACTGGGAATTTATTTCAAAGCTATTTTTGGAAACCTATAATTTACAAAATGGACATTTTTACGCTTTAATAACTCAAGTAAAAGGTTATAGAATCAGCTTCATATAGAGTCATTGAATTTATCACAAAGCTAAACATTGTTTTGACATTTAATAAGCCGAATAAAAATCCGGTATGACTTGTGTAGTTCCGGAAGTATTCTGAGAAATGTTTGAAATGTTTCTTATCTTTCCTATAACTTTGGTAGTTACTTGGTAAAATATTTTTGACTCTTTACGGCAAAGTTTATCCCGTCGGTGGCATAAACTTGTTTTCCAGAAATAAACTACCTTGGATTAGATAAGGATTCCTTTAACTTTCGGTACCATAATTTTTTCAGTAAAAAATAACAAATCAACCCCAAGACTTTTTAAGTCCACCTTGGGACACAGCATGAAATCGAGTACTTTATATAGATAAATATTTTAACAATTTCCGTATAAATATATATAGGTATACAAATAAGTTTCCGCCGTTTTCAAGAAAAGGCTCCACTGACAAGATTACTTTGAAATCATCAGATGTAAGATGCCATATAGAAAGTTTAAACACCTGGCAACAACATAACCTTAAAATACTATTATCTTTGTACTGGTAGTATACATTTTTTTGTTCGAAAATGTCGAGTTTTATACCAAATATGCGTCATTTGCGGGAAGTTTTGATTTATTTATTTCATTTAGAGAAATCTGCTGCTGAGGCGCATCGTTCTTTTGTAGAAGTTTACGGTGATGCTGCTTTAAGTGAAAGAAGTTGTCGTGAATGGTTTCAAAAGTTTAAAAACGGCAAGTTCGACGTGGAAGATAAAGAACGCGAAGGAAGGCCAGTCAAGCTTGAAGACGCTGAGTTAGAGGCATTATTGGACCAAGACTCATGCCAAACTGAAGAGCAACTCGCAGAAAGCTTGGGTGTGACTCAGCAAGCGATTTCACACCATCTCAAGACCATTGGTATGGTACAAAAACAAGGAAATTGGGTTCCGCATGAATTGAAACCCAGAGATGTCGAGCGCCATCTTTTCACGTGCGAACAACTTCTCCAAAGACAATGTCGAAAGAGTTTTTTGCATTGAATAGTGACGGGGGGTGAAAAGCGGATCCACTACGACAACCTAAAGCGTAGGAAATCGTGGGTAAGTCCGGCCATGTACCAACTTCAATGGCGAAACCGAATGTTTATGGCTAGAAGTTAATGTTGTGCATTTGGTGGGATCAGCTCGGAGTAATCTACTAGGAACTACTCCAGCCTAAGGAAACTATCACTGGAGAACGTTATCAACAGCAACTGTTGCAATTGAGCAGAGAATTCAGGCTTAAACGCCCCGAATATGCCAAAAGACATGACAAAGTGATTGTTCAGCAAGACAACGCTCGGCCACATGTTGCAAAAGTCGTCAAGGATACTTTGGAAGGTTTACAATGGGATGTCTTACCCCACCCGCCGTATTCACCAGACATTGCTCCTTCAGACTACCACCTGTACCACTCGATGGCTCACGCTCTGGAAAAGCAACCCTTTACTTCTTACGAAGAAGCCAAAAATTGGGTCGATTCATGGATTGTCTCAAAAGATGGAGAGTTTTTTCGACGTGGCATCCGAATGCTGCCAGAAAGATGGCAATAAGTAGTAGCTAATGCCGGACAATATTTTGAATAAAATTTAACGTACATTTTTTTATAATCAATTGATAACTTTTTATAAAAAACGGCGGAAACTTATTTGTATCACCAATATTTGTCAATACCGAACGCAAATGAGATTTCAGTGATTGGGTTACTTAAGAAAAACATAGTCTCATTCCATTTATTTGTATTAATGAAAATTTCTTGAATAGGTATTTTTACCACAAAAACCTCAAAGTTTCAGGCAAAAATTTCTACAAACGTCCCAATAACCTAACACAATAACAATAACTGACTATAAGTTTTTCAAACTGATTGTAACATCAACTAAAAATTACAAATAAAACTGGTGAAATAGGTAAAATCTGTCCACTACTAGAGTTTTCAAACTTTACTTATAGATCTGTATATTTATTAGAGGGTTTGCCATGTTAATTCATTTATTATCTCCAATTTCTTCGTTTACTGTACAACTCCCGTGCTCTTAGTTATTCTTTTTATTTGTTCACTGTTCGAAACGTGTCCATGTCTCCTCTTTTTAATTAAATAATAAACAGAACATCTTAAAGATATTCCCACCTCCCCCAAAGAACTTCAAGGAGACTCCAGTAACGTGACTGGAAACACAATTTCTCCCCAACCATCATCGATCGCCGTCGCCATCAAAAAGTCAACATACCTATTGTGCACGTACTTTATGAACTATCAAGATTCCAATGTAACGTTTCGTTGCGGCCCCGAATTGTTTGTCTAAGAATAAGGAAGAAGAGCGGCTAAGATGGTCTGGTTGATAGTTCCGAAGTGTCTACCGACTGGGAGGAACAACAATTATTGCGGCTCCATTATGACCATAACAATCGTCGACTGTATTGTTGCGTTCGGTCGAAAGGGGCATTTTCGAAGACAATGTTTCCGGGTCCCAGACACCGGAGCGCCATTGAATTGGGACGAATTGGCTCCGAAGATGTATCCGCCGTAACGACCTACGAATTTGCCTTGAATTGAAAAGAAAATGATTTCTGACAATGGCATCCCCCTTCCACGTAATGGTTTTTTTAGAAGGCCTCCCCCACCATTCACCAGACGATATGTGCGAAAAAAATGTCCACTGAAATTAGATAGAGCTCAGCGCTAAAAAAGGGAAAATGTGGTGATTTTTCCAACCGATCGGGGGCAGGTGATCCTCCAGCCATTCAAATCAATTCAATTAAGCTCATACATCGAAAGCGAGCGATTGTGAGGAACTGCCTGGATTTTTCTTTAAACATTTTCAACTTAAAATGCGCTCAATTAGGAACTGCTTAAATGGAATTTCCACGCCATCAATAGAAAATTCGGCGGGAAAATTCAAAAGAGTCTTCTTGATTAACTTTTATTCAACACGTAGCTCATTATAACCGAACTTTTACTGTTTCAATACGTATAACAATGTGTCGAACAGAATTAAATGCTTAAGTAACAAGAGACACAATTTCAGAATACACAAGAAGAAATCTTCTTAATCAACTTATTTTTAACTCATACCCTCAATTATGAATAATTATATTGTAACTCTAATTTGCTAGCTGAGTTTAATAATCTTACTTTAGTTGGCTATGGTTTTGTGTTCGTATTTTTCAATCTGCACTCTGCGTGCTTTTCTTGTGGGTATATTTAAGACAGTTATGTACGATAGTATTTAGACTTTCTTTTCTCGTTATATTCCCCTAGTTTTGTCCTTGAATAACCTGTTCAATATTTTAAATGTCTCATTTTGTTAGAGCTTTTGTTTAAAAAGACATGTAGAATAGCTGCATAGAAGAAAAGCTTAAAGGCATCACTGTATGTCCTACAGCAAACGACGAGGAGGTTAAGGAAAGATGGGAAGAATATTTTTAAGAGACACTATTAACGATGGAAAATCCACAGGAGGAACAAACTTATTAAATGAAGAAGAAACAGAGGCACTAATCATAAAGCCAAAAGATTCAAGACAAGAAATAGAAGAAGTAATAAAAAGGGTAAAATACAACACGCACAGAAACAGAATAACACTATAAAGTTGAAAGTGGTCGAAAAAATGGAAACAATAAGAGTCACGAACTAATGGTGAAAACCTATAATAAGAAACAGGTGTTAGATTTACTAGATTAGATTTATGTAAATCCCAAACTTTATTCTAATTGATAACATCAGGTAGATAGCTCTTCACTCTCTCCAATCACAAGCCACAAGAAGGGGAAAAGAAACATACGAGGCACTCTCGCTGTAAAATTTTTAATGAACACTTTAGCTATTATTCAACTTATCAGTCGAGACTACTTCTCTTGTTACCCTCCAAACTAACTCCAGCAACATGGAAACAAATGCTAACGAAGTGGAAATGCATCATTATGGTCGTAATTCTATAGAAGAGGTCAATGTAATGATCGTCAACACATATTGTTGCTGAATCAAATTAAAGGCAACACCAATAAAACGGCCAACCAACAAATTGGCAAAACCAATACAGTTATAACTACAAAAGAATTTTAAATGCAAATAATAAAGAAATTCAGAGTTACAAGCGAATTAATTCGATGGATCAAACATTAGAAGGGACGTCAAGCAGAACTCTGTTCGAGACGGAACTAACCGAAAAAGTGCATATGGAAACAAGGCTTCAACAAGGCAACCAACTAGCAACGTTTCTGTTCATTGTAGTATGCGATAGTAGAAAAACAAGTAAATTGAACAAAGGAAAGACGATATTAAATAGTACAGCTTGTATATTATGCCGACGATGTAGCTATACTGGGAAGAAACTTGAAAAATCTAAAACAGGTTATAAGCAAAACATAAGTTTTGAAATAATGGAATACAAGTTCTAGGTAATAAGAACGTAGCGACACCCAACAGGTGGTAAAGACAAAGACAAGAATCCGGTATTGGGAATCACTGTTCATGACACGATAGACAAAGAAGAAACATTACCATGTTTCATAAAATCCAAGTTCTGCCGATGAAGGAGCCTTAAACAACCCAATAATATTTCAATAGCAACCTATTGCTATCCTAATATCAACATTACGAATGAGGAAATTTTCTAGAGTATTGGCCCATCAAAGTTACAATTAATTACATAATTACAATTATTTACAAATAATTTCTCTTATCTCGATTTTCTTGTATATTTTCTTTTACACTGGGTGGCAATTGAAAAACTTTCAATCGGGTTTAAATTTAGAACTAACGACAATTACAACAACTGGCGAGATGGGTCGATTTTTATTTCGAGGGAGAACTATTTAGCACAATATCTACAACCCTGTCGCTTCAACCCTTTAGCCAGGGTGAGTTTCACCCCTAAAATTTAAATAGGGAGGAGAGTCAAGTAAAACCTCACTTTAAAGCTTAACAAACTCTGAATTCGATGTTTTCCTGTTTTTTAAATTTGGTTCAGTAATTTTCGAGAAAATGGACAAAAGGTATTCTTTAGATAAAAAAATAAAGTGAGAATTTTGAAGATTTTAAAGTCAAATTTTTGCTTCTGTATTGATTTTGTATATGCTTCAATTTTTCGTAATCGTATATTATTAAAACAAGTTTTACGAAAGTTTGAAATAAAATAATAATAAGCTAATGATCATTATCAAAAGGATGATCGATTTATTTGAAAAGAAGTTTCTACAACAAATGTTCGAAATGGGTTCCGTTATTTTCAAGACAATAAAAAAGACTATTGTTAAGCTCTTCTCGAACTTTCGCAAAAATGTTTCTAGATATGCCACGATATTCTTGAGTAGTTCTATTTTTTAGTTCTTCAACTGAATCAGGTTGGGAACGAAAGGCCGCAGATTTTAAATAACCCCAGAGGAAAAAATTCATAGGGGTTAAGTCTTGTGAACGTCGTGGCAATTCCACTGCTTCTTTTCTACCAATCCACTGATTTTGATAGTGTTCATCCAACCATTGTGTAACGGTAACTACGTAGTGGGGAGGTGCTCCATCTTGTTGAAATTGGAGTAACTCGTCTGTTGAAGAAAGGTTTCCATCTAAGCCTTTTTGATTTTCTAATTCTTGGATTACTAATGGTTCTATTGTTGAATCTAACATTTCGGATCGATAACCGAATAACGGATCAATTATGGAATCTCCCAAAATACCAGCCCATAGATTCACCGTTTCAGGTTACTGAATATGACCTCTAAAAATGTGACGATTGTCGTCACACCAATACCGGCAGTTCTGACTATTTACACATCCATTAAGGTAAAAGGTGGATTCATCACTGAAACAAATGTTTTTAATTAGATTCATCTATCTGGATCGTCGTCTTCCAGTTCCTGGAAAATTTTTATTTTATAATGATGGAATTTGTGGAATTTCAGAACCTTTCTTACAGACTCACGCGATAGGCCAGTCTCTGTGTGACTGCTTGACGATTTGACAAAACTGGATTAATAGCGATTTGTCCAAGTAATTCTAACTGAACAGCTTCGTTCAACAACCTTGGTGTAATTTTTTTTTATCGGCGTCAGATCCTGTTTCATCAAAGGACCCCTCACTTTCCTTATGGAAAAGTGGTTTCCGTTAAATTGGCTGAAATTTTGGTATGTTGTTCCTTTCATCACCCTGATCAAAAGTCTCCATGGTCACGAAGCCCAAAAATGTCCCAGATCCGCCCCAGGTCGACAAGTAGGCCTTATTTGTAACCGAAGCAACTAGAAGGCCTTGATCGTAACTAAGAGACAAAAATAATGTTTGGTCGGTAAAGTAGAGTTTTTTGGAAGAATGGCTGAAACTAAATCCCCTCCCTTCCACCCTCAAATCATGAGAACATAACCTAAACGATGAGCTGGGATTTACGACATTTTTTTTGATAAAGTGGGAATTTGCGGTTTGAAATATGAAACGAATGCTGTTGCTTCCATCATCAAGAATGTCTTGATTGTAACTAAGGGACAAAAATGATGCTTGGTCGGTAAAGTAGAGTTTTTTGGAAGCAGGGTTGAAACTAAATCCCTCCCTTCCGCCTCAAATCATGAGAACATAACCTAAACAAATCTGAAATAAACCAACTTAGAATGAATTGAGACTAAAAGAACCTGAAACTAATCTGAACTATCCACGAAAAATCGTTTCATGGTCGGTAAGAGCTCTTATTTCGCTAAGGGTCCGCAGAAGCGGCATCACCTGCCAACGAGCTTTCGTTTATCAACAACATATTATTGTTTACATGTTTCAAGAAGTTTGCACCTCCGAATTGGCATAATCGCCGTGAAGGTCCATAATTATATTGTTTGGTATTAGTATTTTACCAATGTTCCTGTATTATTAAGAGTTATTGAATCTATTATTGAAGATTTCGACTGTGTATAGTTTGTTTATTGTGTGAATCTCCCAGAGGTTAGGTGGGTAACTCGATTCGCCTTTTCAATGGTACTAAATCTGACTTTCTTCAGCCATTCTTCCAAAAAACTCTACTTTAAAGACCAAACATTGTTTTTGTCTCTTAGTTACGATCAAGGTCTTCTAGTCGCTTCGGTTACAAATAAGGCCTTCTGGTCGACCTGGGGCGGATCTGGGACATTTTTGGGCTTCATGACCAAGGAGACTTTTGATCAGGGTGATGAAAGGAAAAACATACCAAAATTTCAGCCAATTTAACGGAAACCACTTTTCCATAAGGAAAGTGAGGTAACCAATTGTTGAATGAAGTATGGCTTATGTGTTTCCCTGGAGGTCTTTGGTTGAACATCTTTTCATTTTCTCGAGAATTACTAAACCAAATTTAAAACACAATAAACCGTCGAATTCATAATTTGATAAGCTTTAAAAGGAGGTATCACTTGACCCCTCTTCCTTATTTTATGGTTCCTCCTTGAAAAAAAAATCGATGTGTCTCGCCAATTTTTATAATTGTCGTTAGTTCTAAATTTAAACCCGATTGAAAGTTTTTCAAATGCAACCCAGTATACTAATTTGTTGAAGATAAGTTAATTTATAAGTGTACATGAAAAAAGATTTCACTACAGTTTTCGGATGATTCACAACATATTATAATAATTCTTTAGTCAAAGTCAATTAACCGAAACCACTATCTATAGATCTCCCATAAGGTACTTAAAGTTTATTTAGTTGAAATTCTTTTAATACGGTTAAGGAAATTAAAAATTTTCACCGATTTCCATAGTGACCCTTTGCAGTTTTCCGTTCCCTTCTCACTGTTCATGTTAAAACATAATCCATAAATGAAACTCTATAGATCGTTTCAAACACATACCATACACTCAACAGTACTTACCAACACGATTCGACTCGATGCTTAATGCAATTCAACCACGACCAATTAATTAATCGATCTGAGCATTCGACCTGATTAAAATGTGTCTTAGTCGAGACAAGTATTTACAAAAGCCAATTATCTAATGCGAGAACACTCGTCGTGAAGGAGGACACAGAAGAAAAGGGACGAAAAGTCCGTGAAGGGTCGTAATACAGAGACGAATCGAAAAGGAAAGTGTATATATATTGAAACGGTCGTATAAAAAGGGTCATTTGCTATATGAAAGTATAAAAAGTTAAGAGCGGTGACAGGACATGTTAGATAAGAAGCGTGCTTCGATCCAATACCATTATCTTTTAGGACAACTTGATATTGCAAATTGTATTTTAGCACTGTGAACACACTATTGGTGCTGTTTGTAAACATAGGGATGTAGGACAATACCCGTTTGTCAATAATAATTCCTGAAGTAATGTAACATATGCTCCTATTTAAGATCTGTGAAAAGCGACTGCGTCGTCCATTACAACTGTACGCTTAATATCGTCATTGGTTGTAAAATTTCGTCCTCTTGCTGAAACAATGTAGGTGATCTCCGCCCGTACCCGCAGCCGTCGGAGCCCCAGAAATCCAACAGACGTGTCGTCGGCTCGCTAGGGAAATATTTCTGACATAGTTGGCGTTCCTCCCGAAACAACTAATTTTCCTGGGAGTGATGTAGGTCTCTCACACACACATTCGACACGGGAGAGAAGAGAGATGGAGCGTGAGAGGAAACTAGAGCGAGAGAGCAAAGTCGCGATTTTAGTTGTTACGGACGTGTCATGTGGGCCACGTCCTCCTGCCGCCCTTTATACCGATGGAATGCAAGCGTAGGGGGATCGATAGGAGATTCGGATAAGATGGATGACCTTATCGACAACTTTAACCGTTCCTCCGGTGGAACTGGATGTTTACGGTGTACGCTATCAATTTAATGTTATCGCCGGTCACGGTAATCGATCAGGGATCGATGAAATGGGCTGGTCAAAAGGGCGACGAAGCAACCCACCCTTCCACTTTGATTTTACCTTCAAACCTTGGAACTTTTTGAACAGCATGTTTTTAAATTCGTGGCATTTATTTTCTTCCCTTCATATCATTCACATGTCCCTTTCTTCGTGCAATAACAAAGAGAAAAAGAGTCATTTCTTGCTATCACTATGTTCTTTCAGGTTGACAGTCTAACTTGTAAGACTTCTGAAGAGGAACAGAGCAACTTGCATGTGCATGCATGTGATCTTTATTACTTTGGCATCAACAACCAATACCCCTTTTGTATTATTTTATTTCTATTTCTAATTCAAGTTCAAAACAGATTCTCCAGAATAAAAAGGCAAAACAATCTGGCATACACCCATTGGGTTGAACTGCACTGATTCAAAATAAGATAAAACTGTTTACATTTTTACCTTCTTTCTTTGGATATTCCTCTTCCAGACTAAAATGGTAAATGTGAAAACAAGTTATTGTTAATGGCACAACAGAGAAATTTTGAATATTTTACTGTTATTGACGTCATACTTCCTTCCTTACTCCTTTACTCATGTAAAAAGAATGCTGGAACATCAGGAATGGCACACATAATGAAATGAAATCCCTTTTGAAGGCCATAGGAAGAATAATATTGCCAAAATATTACGATCCCTCATGAACAACTTATCCGAAAAAATCGAAATAGTTTGAAAACCGTCCCAACTCCTTCCTTAGTAACTAATCATATAACGCATCCTTTTGCTTCCGCTGAAATATTTGTTTGCTTATGCGTCAGTCCAACAAATTTTGACAGATTTGAGCATGATTGTTGTTTCGGTGGTCCTTTTAATCTTTCAATTAAACCGAGAATTATTTACATGGCACCACATTTGAAACAAAAGTAAATGAGAAGCATATGAGGATTTTTTCTTGCTATAGTTCTAGGTTATTTACAATTCGAAAACGATGTAAAAGAATTCCGTTTAAATTACGTTTAAATACAATGAAAACTTATCCTACTATTTACAATTAGAAAGCGATTATTCTACAAGCCGATAATTTCGTTTAATTACGATTCAATTTCAGTACTCTAATTACTTTGTAATAGTTACGGGAACGGTCATGGCGGTGGTGTCAAAAGTAATGCGGTTAAAATAGGAAGAGCGAAGCAAGTTCGTATGGGTAGCAGTTATGCGTAAAATTACTTATTCGAGTAGGTGAAACCTACGACGGTTCTGATAATCCGGACGAAACGTAACGGAATTCCATAGGGGAAAGTCGAGATCCCAAAGACAATTAGCCAGGCTCCCTCATGGTATTGCTCTGGAATTAACCTCCCTCCAGGTGGATCACCCCAGGAAATGCTATTAGAAGACGCCGTTATCTATACTGATTCCTCCATAGTGATTCACCCCAGGGAAAAACAATGCAGCAAGGGTTTTGTCATTTGTCGTTACCACCCCGAGTGAATCACCCTACAAAAGGCAGCATTTGGTGCAAAGTAATTCTCCATAAATCGCTCCAGGGAATACTGCTGTAAAAGGGGTCTAGAACGTTGTGGGCTTTAGTTTGCAGAAATCGGCATGGGTGTTTCACCCCAGGAAGTATTACTGCAAAATGGTCTGGTGTGTAATATTGTCCCTGGTTATGGGAATCCCCTCAGGAAAGAGCAATACAAACACCCTATCATTAAAGAAGTGCATACCTACTTTACACTCATTACACACTCGCTTCGTATCACCACAACTCTAGCGGAGTATGAGAGGGCGGATATAGTATGGTTTCGACGTACAACGCCACCTTGTGACCATTCGGTTAAAGAATATTATTCGGAAAGCGAACGGACAGAATGGCGGAATATCGTTCATACTAATCATCATTCAAATCATAAGTTTGCATATAATTTGACAAAAATGCATAATCTGATAACAATAAAAGGTTTTACTTTTTGTCATTTTTTACGAAAATGTGAATTTAAAATCAAATTTATGAGATGGTGTAAATCAAAAGCAAATAAATACTTATCCTTATTAAAGTTGTAGAATGTCTTTTGTAAGATATCGAATGGGATATTGAATGACAGTGCAGTGTTTCTTTAATGAAATACGTTTTTATTTACAGAAAATATGTATAAAGTTAAATATCAGTATGGTGGTCGCCTAATCAGACATAAAAAGTGTGTTATTAGTCATTAAAGAGGCGTAGGAATATTATCACTAACCATTCGATTATGGAATCACTGGGTTATTAGAGCCACTATGGAACCTATCATTTGATTATTAAAATATCTTAAATGTCTCCATCACTACGGTCAGGGTAGAGTAGTTATACCGATTCAATAACTTGAGAAAAGCCGAAGAAACTATATCATATGTCCTGTAGTCAATGATATCTTTTCGAAACCATCGATTTCTGGTACTGTAGTTAGTTGCTTGTTAATTTTGTAGAGTTCGTATGATTCTTCGAAATCCAATTTGGTCATAATTGTAAATATTCTTGATTATACGGGTAAATCCGATAAAAGTCTAAGAAATTAGGTTTTAGATAACATGAACAGAGACTATTAGTTTGTTTTCAAAAATTAACTAGCATTTTAGGCATTAGTCTGTCATTTAACATACTAAGTATATGAGGACAATCGTCAACTTTCTCGGTCTGTCCATCCTGTTAAGATTTATCAAGATTATTTCTAAGTTTTCTATTTTCTAGCTACATTTTTGTGACAAGTACCCTTGTTAGTATTCTGAATAATACCGTCTTCTGTAATTAATTTCAGCTTGTTACATTTTGATTGTATTTGTCTTTACATTTTGTCTGAACGTAAAACCTCTTATTGATTAGAATACTCGGGTGGATTTGATCTATTTTTATTGATTTTATTAATTATTTTTTGTTTAGTTGTAAAGTTAGATTTGCGAATTTTCTCATAAAGCCTTTTGGATGCTTCCTTATGGACTTATTCGTAATAGGATCATACTGGATGATCGGTCAAATCAGTGGTATCACGATTTCAATAGTTACACGGCTGTTAATTCATTATTTGTTTCCCGCAGGCAACTGTAATATTTAATTAGAATGAAATCGTTCAACTGGTGAGTTTGAATTATTCTGCTGTAATGTTGAAACGTAAACCGTTATGCGTAATATAATCTAATATACATTCTACAATAGATATTTCAGTGATACTCAGAATAGGAGCCGCTTGTCCATATCGAGAGAATGATTCGATTGTTATATTTAAGATCCGAAATTCATCGATATGTTTATGGTCGAATGGTTTACTTGCTGTTGGTATTAGGTTAAACTTTATCACTAGGGGTTTTCGCCCGTATTTATTCTTTAAAACAAATTCACAATTATTTATAGAGGTTTCAGTATGTTCCACCATTCAATGCCAGCAATATTTAGCACTTAGAGATTTCTTGTTAAAGTCCACTAGTACATATTTGCTTTCAAAATTGGTGTCCAAGTCAAAATAGCACTATTTTGCATGACTTGTTTTACCCCTCTATCGTTCGACTAGAGTTTGGCAACAATCATTAACATTATTAATTATAATGATATTACCTATATACAGTCGAACCTCTATTTAACGATGTCCTAAATCCGCTGAAAAAACTTCGTTATATAGAAAATTCGTTATATAGAATAATTCGGTATATATAGACCGAATTATTATGTATTATACGTATATACATATATAAATGATGTATGTTTAATCGACATAAAAAATGATTTTATAATAAAAGTTGCAGTTTTGAGTGAAGTTTAATGAACGTAATACATATATAATAATACATACATGTAATATATGAACTAATATGTATTTACATGAACGTGCATTATGTATGATTAAACATATAAGCTATTATCAGGGCTATTATAAATAATGTACAAAGAAACAAAAGCCGTATTAGGTCCTCACGAAAACATCAGATGTGGACTTAACTTAAGAATTCTTAAAGAAGTCTGTATTTTTGATTGCGCTTCGCATTTAAATAATACTGCGTTTTCAAAAAATACCTCGCACTAATTTAAAGATTTAAACAAACCGTCTGAAAAAATGCAGGCAGCAATACCGCGTAATGACCGCATTAAAAATCTAGGAAAGGATAAGAGTGAACCTTCTTGAAATTCAGACTACCGGGTAACTGCTATGGGTTTATAACCCTATGTATACTTTGTTAAATAGAGATTGTCTTCGCTAAATAGAGAGAAATTTATTAATAAATGTTCAGTGTATTGTAAATATTTTGTAAATAACTTTCCCAACTGTGTATAATCGTTACCTTGCTATTACTTTTGTTACCCTCTTTCTGTGTTGTGCTGTTGTATAAATATTCTTTGAATTTTAGTGTAAATCACCTCTAAGGTAATCAAATAACATTCACTTTTATAATCTTCCTTTAACTATACTGTAAATTTAACGACGACGGCGGGACAAACCCCGATAAGTGTTGGTCTCCAGGAATCTACCCGAAGGTTTAACTCAGGTACCGCGGGTTTTTCCACCCGATTAGAATGACAAGGTGAGAAGGGTGGATAACTTGACCAATTACCGTGAATGAAATCGGTGACCACCCCCACTCATATCATCAGAATCCTGGAGACTGACACAAAAAAGGACATTCACTTCGAAGACGGTGTTAAAGACGCATGAACATTTTTCAATTTAGGAACGAGGAATTGTGGCCTCTTCCTATATTTATAGTGTAAATAGATGTAAATAAAATAGTTAAGTCACCGCTTACTAGTTTATCTTTACATCAATTCAGGTGTTGGCAACCAGTGCCAATTACAGTCAAATCAGTAACGTAACAATAAATAACATGGGACATTCACGGTTCTAACCAAAATTTCGCTAAATAGAGAATTTTGTTAAATAGAGGTTCGTTGAATAGAGGTTCGACTGTAGTTCTTATTATCAATCACTAATTAATACTACCTTTTTGAGAAGTGTCACTCAGCAACCTGCCCTACATTTTTAGGTTGAAGCACCATGTGAAGGCGCTGCCGAAGCTGCCCTCGGCGAGCTTCCCAGACGACCTGAACCTGAACGATCCTTTCAGCATGGCCTCATGACAGTTCAACCCGAAGGGCGGCGCGATGTACCAGCGCAACCTCACCGAGGAGACGTTGCTGAGCAGCGGAGGCACGCCGACTTCGGGCGGTGTCGCCGAGATGGGCGGCACGGGACACGACTTCGGCGGGCAGAAGATGCCCGAAGTGCTCGAGGGACCCGTCCTGACGGGCGTCTACACGCTGCCCGAGGAGCCCGAGAACGAGGAGAACGAAGAGGGCAACACAGAGATGTAACGAGGGCGAGGACGGAATTCGGTTTAGGGGAAATTAGGAGGCTTTCTTCTAGGTTTCAGTTCGGCGGATTGACTGGCGAGGATGTTAGTTAGGTAATCACTTTAGATTTCGGTTGTGTTGTACCCAACATGGTCTATTCATTTATAATAGTTTCACTGTTTCGGCAACTTCAATTTTGACACGATCCTCTTTAATGTTGAGGGTGTTAATTTATAAATAGAAAACTTAGCATGTGTTAAACCTGAACAAACTGGGGCTAATCAATTTCAAATTAAGTTCCAAACAACAATGGTTCTCACCTTCAGAAATATATTATTATACGTAAGCATAAGATATACAGTTTATTTTATATGCAAATACAGAAGTCTTTACAATCACTCTAAAAATAATAAGTTGTGCTCATGCGCTGTGCGAAGAACTCCAAAATCTAATATGTATATCTCATACAACCAGTATTTAACGACGTTTGGACATTGGAATTAATTGGTAACTCAAACTTCGAGAAAATACAAAGTATTCACGTCGCGAACATGGTTCATGTTTTAGTTGTATTTTGTAATGACTCAAAATCAATAAATTTGGTCACCGAACGCCAATTAATCTCGATTTGGTCTGGTCCAAAAACAAAGCTGACAATCCACCTTTGTAATTAAATAAAAGAAGGTTGTCTAAATACTCAAAGTTGGCCGTAGTGAAATATAAATGAAGGAAAACCGCAGTTTTAACCAACTATTTAAAGTTTTTAGTATTTGTAGCAACCTTATAGTCGTCGTCAAGCTTATGGGTTCTGAATATACGAAATGAGATAAAATAAATATTAACTTACACCACAAGAATCAACACTAAGTGGCCTATTTGTATACATATCAAAATTGTTATTCGAAGGTTGCACCAGGCAATAAAGAAAAAAGTTTGTTTTTGCTATAAGCTTTAACAGCAGGCTACTTATGCGATTTTTAAGTACACTGTAGATGTTTAAAACTCGTATGGTAGCCAAAATTTCGCTTAGGATAGTTTGTTATATACAAACCGATACAGATACATAGATAAAATAAATGAGTTTTTTGATTTTTTGCTTGAATTATAAAAAGTATTGAATGAATAGCATTACTGTTCATATTAAAAACCTTAAGTGATGTTTTGTAGACCTTTCTGAGACCATTTTTAACCGAGAAAAGCTGGAAAACGATAAAAATTAACATTTTTAAAAAGATCCATAACTTTCATCGCTTTAACAGTTTTAGAATGACTGCAATGTGGAGATAGTAGAGCACTTGCCGTTGTTCCTTGTGATGTAAGTTAATTTTTAATTTTATTTCTTTTTGTATATTTGGAACAAATAATCCTGATGATGACTACAAGTTGGTCAAAACCGATTGCAATAAATGCTGAAATCATTAAACAGCCGGTTACCATTTCGTACTTTCTTCATTTATGTACTTTTGCAATTAATCGGATAAATTGTGCCTGCAGTTATCTGGGTGACTTTGCGTCATATCTACCTAAAAAGTTATAAATAATAAACTTCAATGGTTACCTTGAATTCATCTCAAAAGAATTTTAAAAAAATCTCCAATCGAAGCACTTACATTTTTGGTCCCCTATAGTATAATTTAAGGAATCCGCGGACCACCCCTCTCTACTTTCACAATCCAATTCCTACTAACATCCTCGAGAGACTTCTTAATCTCCAGAAAAATAAAAAAGCATTAATTTGAGATATCTTTACAACAGTACCTAAGATTATCCGAGCATCCATATATATTGGCGAACATATAAACAAATGGATCCAGGTCCTTTCTTGCGGAACAATCCAAGTCATAGCACCAATACAAAAGAGGGAAAAACACAGTGATGAAGTACAAGACTGTCTAGACATAGCCAGAACTTCAACGTGTAACTTATAAAAATGTGAAAAGGTGTAGTTCCCTTTTCACACGCATCTTTTTAATTGTCACACGGTGATTGGCAGAAACAGAAATCATGAAAATGTAAATGTATAACCATATTTTGAAAATGTCATGAATAGAACTAATGTTTCAATAATTGGAAGAACTGTAAGTAAAGGTCAGACGCTTGACCAAATTGCCAGTAAATATTTCAGCTATTTCCGTGTCCCACAGGAAGAAAAACAAGCGAGCTAAAAAACCTAGTATTGGAGGAAAAAATAAATGGGAGATAGGGTGATATAGGAATATAATTCAATGTCGGTAGAGGTATTTGTACTCGAAGTAGTTGTTTGCTCGAATTCCCCAATAAGTATTAAAAAAAAAAATGGAAAATTATCGAGAGGATGATATCTTAAGGAATGGCCAGATAGGTAGATCACTATAAAAACTGATAAACTTAGGATAATTATATCATCCCCGACCCTCTTGGTGATATAAAGGAAATTAACAAAGGTGATATAAAGCAAAACAAGATTAAGAAGAAATCATTTCAGTACCAGGAAGCATTCAAGTACATTATATTTATTGTATAACAATTTTAAAATTTCGAACCACTTCTAGAAGGGAAAGTATAGGCTATACAGTATACATTTCAAATGCAAGTGCGTCAAGGAAAAACTCATAAATAAATAAGCTCAAAAAGTGCATCACGTCAAGCTTATGACTACCATCATTTTGCACACTGTGCTCATTAAATATTGATTCCTTTTAGTAATATGGATAATAATTATTCATTCTGTAACAGAATATGCACCATACGCTGTTGCACATGAATATTAAATAGAAGTGCCAAAAACATGCACCTGTTACTATAAAGCTGAATAACCACAGAAGTCGAGTATTCACTTTATAGAAGAATTCATCTCATTCTGTCATTCGTAATATAGGAAAATGAAAATTCAGGCAATGCTCTGGAAAAGTTCATAAATCACATTAGTTGAAATATGTCTCAAATATGAATTGTATTTTATCAAATAGGACCAATGAGCAAATTTGCAGTAACAATGAAAACTGAACAGAATTGGTGACATGTAGCGGTGAAAATCTACAAATCTACAAAGAGAATTTACCCTGCATTACCAACCTCAACGCTTATATCGGTGCAAAGCACTTTAATAAATACTCTACTATATGAAATTCTCTCCAGCTACGAATTTCCAGTACTCCTTTGCATTCAACTTCATGTTTTGTACGAAATTAACAAATAACCATTATATCCAATACTGATTTGTTAATATTAACGCCTTGGATCTAAATAACTATGTATTATAAAGAAATCAATTCCACTTTTAAAGATACACCCTGGCACCGTTAAAGCCTAACTGACGCATGGTATTTGTGATATGCTAATTACCCAAATAAAACCGATGCAACTATCCAGAAGATTAGGTTCGTAGCTACATTTATTTGAATAATATGGCGAAGGCAAACAATTAAATGTATTTTGCTTATACTCGTATGTACGAATTTAAAATGTACGATTGTTTAATAAGGTTTTATGCACTGTTTGTTATGATTGTACTGATAAATGCAGCTAAAGTCCAATCACATATACAACATCGATGATAGAAGAGATTCGATACGTTATGCTGAAAATGCTGAAAATGCTGAAATTGTAGGGCGAGTGGGGAAAACAAAGCGAATGTAAGCTTACATGACGGATTTATTTTATTGCGAGATGTACACTTGGTAATAATCATGGTACGTGCAGTACTGCACGATGCTTTGAGTACTTAGACAGCGCTCAAAGCTGTGTTATTTGTCGAATTTTAAATAAGCCAAATATAAAATTATCAAATCTACAATATGTTCAGTAATTGGGTGGATAAAATGCAAAATTTCAAAAAATTGCAAAATTGTATTTAAATACATCATTTGTTTACTGTGAAGAGAACTAAAATTGTTCTCTTAATTCCATAAGGGTCGTTTTTCGTTCTTCTCAAGTTACTTGTTTCATCAAGAGTGAGTGGAAAATAATACTCTTCACAATGAAACCGATACAGGAGAAAATATTTCCTGGAATATTGTTTCCTCTCAACGAGACGTTTAATATTTAGAACTCAATATTTATAGAACGCCATTACCTTTCTTTTAGGGGTTGATACTTAAGCGATACTTTGAACCCTTCCTTTGAACGTTCATTAGAAGGCAATTTAATTAGTCGCACGAAACTTGTAGAAATGAAACCGAAAATTTTCCAAGCAATTGTTAATAGTCAATTGTCACTTGTGACCAAGAATATAAAATATGTGCAAGTATTTTAAATGTACATTAATTAATTTACTTGTAACCCTAGTTATCAATTAGGGGATTCCAAGTGACAATCTAATCTAGCTAATAAACCAAATTACATTAAAATATACACAACTATCCGTTGTGAGTGTCCCTAAATATGCCCAGTATGTAGTTCATCTCCTTATAATTCATTCCTAATACCCTTAATTTATTAATGGGTTTATTAGTTGATATGTTACTCGAGGTTACTTTTGTTGAAGGAAGCGTTTTCTTTAGTTGTATAATACTTCAGTCTTAAATTGAATGTAAATAGGCTTATAACCGTACATTTTGTAAGCAAAAACGTGGTTTCAAGAAGAGTTAATATCGAATTTAAAATTGATTAGTCTTGTCCTATTATATTCTCAATTTTATCATATTTAACACATGTTATATTTTTTAATCGCACCTTGAATATTTTCATCCTCAGTATGAAAATCAGGAATCTCAGTTCAAAGTTGAAAACCTGTACAGAGTACATTATAATAATTCTATTAGTTTACCCTTCTACATCGCGATTCTTAAAAGAATACTAAGTTTGAACTAAAATATTCTGCAAATTTTTCCTCGATATCTAAATTACCACCCAAAAAATCCTAATCTGTAGTTGATCTTTAAATCATTTATAAAACCCTTAAGTAGCTAAAATTGTAACAAAACTTTTTTTCGTAATAATCTTTTATTTCGTTGAAGTTTTAATTCTCACTTGTATTTCAGACTATACTTTACTTTACTTTTTGATGATACCTACTTATTTAGCTGAGATCGATCTGTTATGGGACATATCATTATTTTCCGATCATTGATAAAATAATTAACCTAGAGATTGTTAGTTCAAAAGAAAATAAGTTCTAGTTGTACATAAGATGTATATAATACCTTATGACGTTTAAAAATTAAAATATTAGTCATTTTATATAAAACGAGTTGTACTTCATTTATATGTATTTTTTCCTTTATAAATTAGTACTATGAACCAAGGATGTGGTTATGTATGAATTTCATGGTATGGCTGACAAGTCAAACGCAATATTAGACGATGTTATTTTTTATTCAGTTCAACCATAGCAGTAGCAATTTTTGATATGTTTTGTTTCTCTTTGATAAATACCTGCACTTGGCTATTTTAAGTTTTTTTTTTTAAATCTGCTCTTTGTAAATTTCTTATAGGTAAGAAAATCGAAAAAGTCTAAATACCACCTAACGTTAAAAATGTAAATATTTCTTCTGGTTAAGCGTTAAAAAATACTCTTCGTGTACTGTTTGACAGTTGATTTGACTTCAAAGAAGTTATTACTAAAAAAAGCAAGTAACGTTTAGAATGTTTATACTCATTACGATGTATTTGTTAACTGTAAATTGAAAGACTGGGAGGGTGAATGTTAAAACTATTTGTATAAATAAAATAAATAATTATTTTGTAGTTTCATTTCTTGCTGCAATCCCAATTATGATAGCTTAAAAAATACTAAATATATATATATATATATATATATATATATATATATCTTTGGTTGAAAACAGCCTTTTAGCTAATGATAAAGTTGGAGTTTAAGGGTTTTAAGTGTTCATATAATGATTTAGTAAGAAATAATTGTTAAAAATTCCACCTTTAGAAAAGAATAAAGGTGTTAATAGTTTTCTCTGAAATTCGACGGGTATCCGATAAAAAGACATTTAAACATTTGCCAATAGACGAATCTGTATTCATCAAAATTTGACCCGTGATCCTAAGAAAAATTTTTTTACATTTTCATTGAAAGCTGATGATGAGAATGTATAAGAAAGATTTTTCTGAGTTCTAAACGGTAAATAGGGGTTTATGGTTATGGGACAGTTTGGATATAATCTGAGATACTTAATGCAATTACTTACGTTTACTGTTTTTGGATCTGTTTACTTTCTACTGAATATTTCTTCATTGCTGTTTTGTTTTACGACGGAAAACACAGTAGCAAAATTTGCAAAACGAAACTGATAAATCCATCCAATCCAGTGCAACCAATAGTTACAGGCAGGAGAGGATCCAGACAGTTCACTAAGGCGAGAGGGTCGAACCAGGAAATATACAATACTATAATTCATTTTCCAAATTGCTGGATAACTGTTGTATAGCAATTTAAAAAAAAATTTCGAGAGTTGCAGGATTCGAGAGTTTTCGCGCCAAATTTCACGCTGCTTAGTCCGTTTCGGATTCGATGGGCACCACCTGCTTTATAATTAAAAACAGGAAAACAGTCCCTGCGTGGTTTAGGGAAGAACTTCCGATTACGTCTCAACACCTTAAATTACGAAATTACGCAACAAACCGAACTTATCTGCGGAACCATTCTTAGTCCAGCGAATCGCGTTGCATGCAGATCTTCAATTCCCTATTGGACTCCATACCTGCTCGTCACTCCAACGCACCTGGCGACAGGTCACCTCACCATGCAAGGGACGACTTTAAGATTGCTTTTGAGGGTGGAAATACAGGGTGTTTGGTAAACATACGGCAAAAATTTAAGATGTTATTCTTTAGACTATTTTGAGAATATTTTGTTCTATGATGATTTGATTTTGAAAAACCGCTTCATTTCGAAGGTACAGGGTGAAAAACTTTGCGAGAGTAACAACATTTTATCAAAAAGTATATGTTATAAATAATAAATAATAAAAGTAGTATATGGAACCAAAAACGAATCCCCTTAAACACTATTAATCAATATAAATCCAGTGATCTTAAATTTTCAATTTAACTGTGTTCATATTTATTGGTTCGAATTGTGAAATTAAAAAAAAAACTGTTTAAACAAGAAAATCCGCGACTGAGACTACTGCCTCTCTTTATAATTTTAGGGCGAAAGCTAATAATATAATGAGATGAAGAGTTGTGGTGCTAGAAGGAAGGTGTGAAAGGATGTTGATGTATGTTTTGATTTACTTATTTGCTCATCAAGTTATCTGTTATCATACAGTTCTGTAGACCTGTAGACGTAAAATTGGTAATACATAATGAATCTCTGTACAACTACAGACAACGTTTGAACACCCGGTAAATATCGCGTCGTCATGGTTGCGTTGTGTCTATTAAAGGGGCCAAATGTCGTTAGTGTAGTAAACTGCAAGGGAAATTCTCAAAACGATACATTAGGGAGGACTGTAATTAGAGATAAGTAAAGCCGGTAAAGTTATCGTATCGAATGGGCCAATCAGAATAGGAAAACGATGGATTTTCAATGGAGAAAGCCTACGTTTTCTCTATTGGCGAGGTCTACCGTCCGACAGATGGCGACAGGGTTTTGACAGTAAAACAGTAGAGCAACAAACCTTTCCGGAAATAACATATGTTTGATTCAATGCGGTCCGCAACATTCAAGAACGACACCGGCCATTTTACAGAAGAGCGTTTGGTTTGATAGTCCAACCATCAAAATTAAATCGTAATTAATGTCAGAGCCACAGTCCGCTCTTTTACTAAGGAAACAACTAGCAGGTCAGTGCGACTCTGGTGCATATATTTGTGTAATGTAAGGGGATCGGTGTGACAATCGTGGTGTGAGGGAGAGAGCCGACTCTGGCGATTGACTGGGACGAATCTTGACGCGAATTTTTCGAGCGGTACGACCGGGATCGGTGCGGCATTAACGAACCTCGCCCGGGATTACTCCGCCGGTTCGACACACGCGAGACTCGGCCTCCTCCCAGTGCCGAAACCCCGAAAACCCCGTCGTCTTTAACTGAAAATCAATATAAGCCCATACATTTTTTTACTCCGGTACATGTCAAATTATGCAGGGCCTCTCGGGCCGTTTTACCGGACGGGACTTGGCCCAACCACACCTTTTTGACTAATACGGTGCCGCTTCCACTTTATTTCTGTCTTCTCCCGTCCCTGAATCCCAGGAAATGCTCTTGGAATAGGCGAGGTTTATTGTTGACAGTTATTTTTGATTTGCACAATTAGGCTATTTCTCTGTGGTATTATTACATGGGTTGCGCGATTACTGTTTATTAAACTTTACAGGGATTGAGCAACACTACGTAAAATTTTTATTTTTTCGCAAGGTTACAATTTATCTTTGTTGGAGGCATAACATTTTCTCTGACCTTGAGTACTATTAATTTCTCTTTCATTTCTTCTCTTTTAGAACTGAATAAAAACCCTGTGGAGGGTTTTTCTGCAGGCCTTATAGATGATAACGATATTTACCGATGGGAAGTACTTATAATAGGACCTCCGGACACGTTATAGTAAGTATGACATTTTCATGCTGTGTACTATTTTTGAGGTTATATCATATCCTTGAGAGAATCCAAATTTGCACATGGGGAATTCATACAGTGCATTCGACCAATGGAAATTACATGAGACACATTTAATAGAATTCTAATGAAGTACATATGAGTCATTGTTTGTTATTCCAAATACCTGTCATTACACTTTCTTCATCTTCGTCATTTTCCTTCTACTTTCATTTAACAACCAAGTTTTTCATTTGCCATCGGAAATCACTGTTTTATAAATTCACATCGCCTACTGATACACTCATGTGAGAAGCATTTATCATGAATGTTCAGGTATGTGAATGTAATGTTCAGGCATATGAATTCTTTACTGCACTGCACTATTAAATATTGTATCGACTCATTCAACATTACAATACATATATCATATAGACAGATCTTATACATTCATTCTGGCATCAGTTCAATCCAATTGTGCAATCCAGATTATTGGAAGATTGAGTGTAGATTGAAAGATTGATGAATTGATAGGGTGAATTTATGATTATTTGAATAATAACTAAGTAGAGTGATGTTGTAGTCGCATTCTTTAATCTTGCGTCGGTCACAGCTCAGCCAGCGATGGAGCAATGTGCTGATCTAGAGATGACTACGCCACAGATTCGGTCATTAGAACAGGAAAAACATTTTATTTCATTGCTTCATCAGAAATTATGTTCCATCGCCATCATCAATTGGTTGAAGCCTTACACAGTACCCCTTATTTCCAAATCTGTACTTTCCATATACTTCAGTAACATCTTTTCGATGTACACCAGACACGTCTCAGAAGCCACCTCCTGATGTTATCCATACTGTGAAATTCTATTATCAAACAGTGGAGATTAAATATACTGCAAGTTCATTGTTTACTCCATTTAAACCATAATCTATATTTGATATGTTTGATATTTTCTTCAGCAGTTGGGGTTAGCTCATACAGTTTAGTTAGTTAGATAATGGTTTTTATAGTCCTCCTATTTGTATGTATATTTTATTTCATAAGTTATGAAGGTATTATTATCATTATTCAGCCATTATTTCACCCATGGTTTTCTTTTTTTTAGCCCAGTTTTTAATCACAAATGCTGATACTATTTCACGAATACCTTTTTGGAAATTGTGGTTATACATTTTCGTGTTTATTGTATGATTCAACATGAAGATTGGCAGACTGGATTCACAATTTGGATTAAGCGTCCAATCCCATTCGTCAATCCAACAGTCTACATCAATCAGTTTATGATCAAGATCATTGATTGAACTGATAACCAGATTGAATGTGTAATGTCTTTCATACTCACATTATAA
Organism: Cryptocephalus primarius; assembly: GCA_963576515.1. NCBI lineage: Eukaryota > Metazoa > Arthropoda > Insecta > Coleoptera > Chrysomelidae > Cryptocephalus > Cryptocephalus primarius. Next base: position 8,019,848 of record OY754947.1, read on the forward strand.
GATGTATACAGTAGTATACATATAGTTAGTTTAATATGTTCCAGTAATCAGAAAATTGTGGTTTTTTTCTGTTTGTGGAAATATTATGTTTGTGTTCATCATCATCGTATAACCATTTATGTCCACTTCTGGAAATATATATATTTTAAACCTCTGAACTTTTCCGAGTTAACTGATTTGGAACAGAAACTGTCCACTTCGCTATGACCCTTTTTAAAATTATTCGTCAATTTTAATGATGGTCACTATTTTGTTTGTCTGATGTAGCTCTGGCATTCCAATATCTCTTTTAGTCTCATTCTTTTACATTGTGATGTGTTCATTTCATTGCCATATTGATCTAGTAGTTTCGTATATGACATCAAGCTTACGTCTTCAATCCTCATTTCTCACCTTGTTTCTCAATGTTAGTTCAAGCCTGAATCACTAATTTCCTTTGAACTATTTGTAGTGTTTGTTTAGGCATTTAGTAAAACTTGAGATTTCGGTGTCGGCTGGGGAAAAACTTTTTCAAGCTTACTCTGCTTTGTATATTCTTCTCAACTTTTAAATTCACTCCTTGGTGTCTCTGCTAGTTTTCACCTCACACCCCAAATTTGTGCATTTTTCACCTAATCTATCTCTGATTTATCAACTCCTATTTGTTTACTCGGTGCCAACTTATCATCTTTAAATTACTCTAATTGATTGATAATCCTACTTAGATTTATTCTTAAGATCCACAAAAATGTTCTTATCCTGCTATTAATATGCCTGCTATTAATATGATGGGGTGGTTTAATTGCTCACCATCCTTCTTTATCCTTTCATATCCTAATTAAGGATCTTATTAATTGATATATTATTAACAAACCTGTTGTCCAGCATTAATTCTTTTTAATTCAATCTTCAATCTTAACTGGTTCAAATAGTGTCTGGAAATCTATGAAAATCACGGTCAGTGACCTGTTATAGGTTTTCTCAATGACATTGCAATCACCAGAATGGAAACCAGCAGGTTCTCGAGAGTAATAAAACTTTCAGTTATGCTCTAGTCTCGATATAATTATCCTTATATGGAACTTACATGGGTGTTTTAAAAAGCTGATGGGTGTATAGTTTTGCAAATTAGTATCATCTCCATTTTTCGAAGCAAACTTTTAAGATAAATAATTTAGTTGATGTCCACCTTTTGACTTATCATTATGGAAATTAAATGGTATGCAGAGAAAAACCATGTGTATCTCAATTCTGACAGGAATCGAATTCCTTCAGGGGATCTTCTTGGAGACGTTGCCCGGTTCAGGACACGACACAGGGATAGGGATTCAAATTGCCTGTTTCGGCACCTTGGAATATACGGGTTCTAAATTCAGCTATTTCGGTATAAACCATTTTTATAGATACTAGCAACTTGCATATTTATTAGGTAGGTTACAAATAAAAAAGTTTCGATTAAAATCTTTAAAATGAAAGTATGTAGCTGCACATATGTATTTTCATAAAATACAGACATATTAGACAGATTATCTATAATGGATAGAATATATGTGTATATACAAAAATAAAATGTTTTTATTTATATTTTACTTAAATATTTTTTATACCTACTTTTTATAAAAACAAATCTGGAATTTTATATACTCTAGCTTGGAAATTTTACATTTTAAGTATTTGTTGATTATTTCTTGTATAAACTTTTGTAACTAATTTTCTTGCTATTGGTTTATATTTTTTAACTTGTAGCTGATTTGATACCATTACATTGCGCATAGACTTCCGTTTGTATACTTAAAACGCAGTTTATAAGTATAAATAAAGGATGGGCGAATTTCATTCACAAAGAATTATTAAAATGAGCATGAAATGACTCGTGGGCGTTTATTTTATTTAATACAGCTAAAGCGTCTGCCTAAATGTGAGTTGAAAATGATGAATTTTCTGACAGATGTCTAATAAATTACCCGAAAATTCCTGCAATCTATCCCAGGCTAATATTAATCAACACAGTTCAAAAAAATCATCCACATCTGGTTTTAAAATCGAAAGCCAAAACAATACTGAAACTATTTTCCAGTCTGAATTTTTGTCATTGTATTTTTGGCTAAACCTAATTTTTGTATTTTCCAATACCATGCTTGAGTTAAATGGAACATGCATCCTGTATTTTTTGTATCCTTTAAGACATTTTAGATCCAATTATGCAATTCCAAATTAGTCACAATTAGAGAACATTTCAAATTTAAGTTTTCGCATTACCTTTTAATTGCCGAAATACAATGTTTTAAGTATTTTCTATCTCATCTTTCAATAAACAAAATATTAGTGAAATATAGTTAGCATTACAAAACTCATACATGGTAAACATTTGCTTGAAGTATATCGTGCAATATAAAAAGGTATCATCCATGTAAATTACTTCAGAATTAAGTAAAAAATTTAAATTACTTTCATAACCAAACTCTGTTATGGTTTCTGTAGCATCTTCTTCTTCTTCTTGTAGTACTACAACCCAGGGTGGATCTTAGCTGACTGCACAATTTGCTTCCACCTCATACGGTCGACCACAAGAGTTCGGTCGGTTGACATACCCATTGTTTTTATATCTGACCTCCACTATATGCCTAGTTTTCCTAATGGTCTTTTCCCTGTCCTCCCTTGCCGAGACAGTTATTACGAAGCCTATGAACATTCTCCTGAACAGTGTCGCTACCAGTTACATCTGTTTGACCTCGGTATTTGTTTTCATTCGGTATTAATTAGTATTTGGGTAGGGTCCAAAGATCTTTCTGAGAATGTTTGACTCAAAACACCTTTTGCTTGTGTCTCGCGTCTATACATAAGTATTGATCTGACCACCGATCTGTATATCTTGATTTTCGAGGTTCGTCTTAGGTTCTTAGAGTTAATGACGTTTCAAAGGTTGTACATATGCGTGTTTGTCGCCTGGATTCTCACTTTCACCTCATCAGTGACATTGTTGTCTGCAGTGATTGTCACTCTGAAGTATTTGAAGCACTCCACTCTTTCAAAATCATATTTGTGTATAGCCTTATACAGCTATACATAGGCTATATAGCCTAGCATTTTGCCCTAGTCTATCTCGATTTTTTTTGTCTGTTTATGCACATGTGTTTAGCTTTTCCCGCATTGACCACTAATCCTGTTTTCGTTGCCACTATCGCTGTTTTACTGAAATTTTGCTTTACAGTAATTACAGTGTTTCCAACAAGGTCAGTGTCTTCTACATGTGCTAATAGTATTTTGGTCCAGTTACTGTCAAGTACTCTTTGCTAATTTGCGCTGTTCTTACTACCTTTTCTAGGATTATATTCAAGAGAAGGGGTGATCTCTTGCTTTAACCCATTTTCTATTCCATATGTTGAGAGAGTTGACTGCCTACTCTTACTTTGAATCTATAGCCATTTATATGTCGTTTAACGAGTTAGATTTTTTTGTTGGTACGAGGAATTCTACCATTGCATTCCACAATTGATCTTTTCTAATGCTGTCATGTGCTTGTCGGAAGTAAATAAATAGATTATGGATGGTTCTAATGAATTCGAGTGACTGTCTTAGGCTGAGGAGCGTCAATGGTCTATGTATTTTTTTGAAGCCAGCTTGATATCCCCCTAGGAAATATTTTCTACAAAGGGATTAATTAGTGGTTAGTATAACATGTGATGATATCTTTAATGTACTGTGATTAAGGGAGTTGAAGCATTTAGTTTTGTTTCCCTTTTTATGGATAGAGATTCGTTCTGGCAATTTTGTTGGTATCTTGTCTTTTCCGATATGTGTGATTAGTTTGTGTAGCTATGTAAAGCCTCGTCTCCATATTTAAGACATTCGGCTGGTGTATTTTCGGAGCCTGATGCTTTTGAGTTCTTCAATGTGTTAATTATTTCCGCTGTTTCTATAATTGTTGGGTCATCTACTGGTGGGTCCCTCCATAGATGTTTCTTTGTATCCTAAAGCACTCCCGTTACACACCCATTTCTCTGTAGACGATTTTCTATGGTTTTTCTCCTAAATCTTCTTTGATTTCTCATTTTGTAGAAGAACGTAATTGTTGCCTTTTCTAAAATACAGGTTTTTGTTGATTGTAATTGTTATTGTCATCCATCTTTATTACAATTCGAGCAAATTACTCTCCCAATGTATATATATGAACGATTTGCAAATGTACTTAATGCACTTCCATTTAGTTTCTCCAGAAGTTAACTTGCGATTGTGCTGTTTAAGTGCTTAGTTATCAATCAATGAGCCTCTTTTGTGGAAAATACAAGATTTCCTTTACCTGCGCATTTGTGTCAAATTGGGTGGTTTGTAAGAAACATTATCTGTACCTTAGGGAATATAGCTTCGTATCTAACTTGAGGGATTCTATTGTACCAAACTGGGTTTTGCTGCCCCCTCTTGGGGATAAATTTGTAATGCATTGATTGTTTCTAATTTTTCTCATTATGACTATGTGACTACTTGTCTAAAATCATTCTTAACAAGATTTATAAGTTGTGAGCTTTTATCGGTACCATTGGATAGGTTTCTTTCCAAGGAATATTCATATAAAAAGAGTTCATTCCCACTAAAACAAGATATGTGGACAAAGCCAAAAATATAGTGCAAAGTAATTTCAAGAAAAAACAAAAATTTGTAAAAGTAAGTGATCAGAATAAAAAAACGGCATGTATATCGAGGTTTAGTGATTCTTAGTACTTAAATGAGACTAAAGTTAATAAAACATTGTCATACAAGTACTATGTGAAATGTCTGATCATCTGATACTACAAACAAATCCATAAATATGTATTAATTATTATTTAGAATACAAATGTAAGAAAGGACTAATAAGCCAAACTGAATTAATTTTCAGCACTAGAAGTTTACTAGATATGTTTTGACATTATCCGACTCATTGACAACGTGCTATAATGAAACTATGACAATCAGGGTCCAGACAAGTATAATCTGATTGAACCTTGATCAATGGCAAGTGAAGCAAATTGTCAACAGATCAGATATACCAAAACGGAAGGTGCTCATGGCAAAGCTGTCTTTTATAGCAAAAGTAACCCAGAACTGATGTTCAATTTATTTAATCACCAATTAAATCAGCAACAGAAGACTTATCATATAGATTTTTTCTATTAATCTATGTATTTCATGCACAAAGTAAATAATTATCCAATAGTTGACTGAAAATTAACATTAATACCTTCGTATTACATTTGTGTTGTGTATTCTTGTTGGTTTTATTATCTAGTTACTTGTTAATAAGTGCACAAATCTCTGAATCCTTGTGTTCTTTAAACACACTAAACTATCTATATTTACATACAATGTGTTGTTCAAATAAAGACTTGTATACTCGTGATTTAATATATTAAAGTTGAGAAACGCATACTTGAAGTTGAAACGGTCTGGCTTTTCTTGGGATGAGATTTGATCTTTTAATGTACATACGTGCAACGTCACTTATTATATTTCTCTGTATTAAACTGTTGTTACTTTTATTTCAGTGAAGGAGGATTTTTCAAATGCCACCTTTATTTTCCTAAAGAATATCCTCTTAGACCTCCAAAAATGAAATTTGTAACAGAAATATGGCATCCTAACAGTAAGTATACTTTTAGGTGTATTCATAACTGCATTATTGCTGACTTATTAGTCAAATACGCACAAGGTGAATATAAATGTGCTAATTATATTAATTCATTAGTAAAGTAATTGTAAAGAAATACATTTGAATGACTAAATACAATGTGAATGACTTATGTGGTGAGATAACTGTTTGTCTTGAATGAAGGTAGCTATTTGATTTGTTACTCTTTAAGTACAATTTTTAACCAATTATTGCCACATATTTCCAAAGTCAGGCTTTAGCTTTATTTTGATAGGAGCTCCTTCAAATAGATTTCTCTAAAAATATTTTTGAAAAGAACTGATTTGAGTGAAAATGTGTTCTAACCATTTCCATACAACTTGAATCGGTACTTTTCAAAAACTATGTATAATGTTTACATAATTTTCTCAGTTGACAAAAATGGGGATGTGTGCATATCGATCCTGCACGAGCCTGGTGATGACAAATTCGGTTATGAAAAAGCCTCGGAACGGTGGTTACCAGTGCACACAGTAGAGACTATTTTAATTTCCGTTATTTCAATGTTAGCTGATCCTAATGATGAATCACCTGCCAACGTCGATGCTGCGGTGAGATTGACAAGGACCTCTTGATATTTTTTATTTTGCTGTTTAATGTTACAGAAAGAATGGAGGGAATCGTATTCAGAGTTCAAGCGGAAGGTTGCAAGATGTGTTCGGAGGTCACAAGAGCAAGAGGAATGTTAGTACAATGAACGTATTCAATTAATAAAATCCTTAAAGAAATATAATACAACTGATTTGATTCTCGTTTTGAAGAATTTATTCTCAATTTTATACATGAAGTATATCGTTTCCGTCATTTTTATACAGCTTATTTACTGAAGTTTTAGCCCGAATAAATTTTTTACATTACTAGAATCAAATCAAGGCCGAACGACATTTTTCTTATCAGAGATCTCTTTCCAACAGACAGCCAATAATAATCAATTCAAATTTGTTGAAACATTGTTTAATAAACGTTTTATTGTTTTCCTTTAGTTCGTCTTATTTTCGTTTTGTATGTGGGTTCTTATGTAAACTGGGAGTATTTCTTGAATTTCTTTATACCAAAAAAAAATGACAAAAAATTAATGAATTAAAGGAAAGTAGGTGGTAATCCGATCATATACTATATACTTTACATAATCACTCAGAATGTATTTATTCCGAATGTTTCATTCAAAGTATCACTCCTAAGTCTTACCCATTTGTGTACAGCAGTGTTCGTTTTTTAATTATCTTATTAACCATAAGTTGTACTTTTTAAGTCTCGAAGTGTACATCATAAGAGATACTTTTTTTTCAGAATACTACCAATTCTTCAACCGAACTTCTAATAATCCTGACAAAATGAGTTTTGTCTGAAACAGTAAAATTGTAACTGCTCTTAGATATGTAAATTCTACTGTAACACTAGGTATCCTAATTTAAGTAAATTTTATTACGAAAATGATGGCAGATTTTCATTTATCCTAAACCTAACAAATAAAAAGGTAAAATCAGAACGAAACAAATTTAAAAACGTTCTTCAAATACAAACTGGTATGAAATACTTCCGCATCCAAATATCCTGTAATATTTCATCTGAGCTTCTATTTGTTGTTTGAGAACGAGTTGAACCAAATTTTTCTAGAATTCTTAAATTTAGTCGAAGTGTAGCAAGCCTACTTTTACAAATTTAAATACACATTACAAATACATTGAAGCCGTGTTTACTCGGTTTTTGCACGATTTAAATGTAACATTTTTCTAGAACACCACCTTCGAAGTTCCTCCAAATCCTTGACCGGCTTTTCCTATTTTTTCCAGTCAATTAAAACTTGGCGCTAACAAATCGCCGACAACGTATCAGCTCCAGGTATAAGTGAACATCAAATGAAGGAAGGAGGTGAATAATGAAAAACGAAATGTCTGAAAATGTAAGACCACAAATAATTCACTTATCGGGGGTAAGAGATCAAAAGAAAAGTAAGACTTGCGTACTATGGCGAAAGATGCGCTCAATAGATATCCAAACCAATGGCGTGGAAAATGAAGCTAGAAATCAGAATTTAAAGTAAAAGGTCGTCTTTTAAAACGACTTTTTAGGAACTGGGCCGATGTATATATTACATCAAACTTGCAACAATGGTCAGTTGTCGAATTTTCAGCCTGAATGGAAACTAGAATAAATTTTTTACTTTATTCCCACATATAAGATGTTATTTACCCATATGACACAAAATGGTTGATATAACAATCAAAATTTACCGGACAGTAATTTGATGAGGAAAAAATACGTTCTGCTTATTTCCCCATTGATTATTTTTTTCATACCCACACTCGCATCTGACGATTTTCCCTAGATTAACTGATTATGTAGGTGGAAAGGTTACCAGTCTAAACTGTGAAATATAAGAACTTATTCAATCTTCGAAAACATGAAAAACAATTTTACAAATCTGGTTGATTTTGGATTAAATCATTTTTGTTTTAGAATTAAGTTGAAAAACCTGACGCCTCTGACTTCAGTACCGACTGTTTACGTTTCGAACTTCGAGGTGAAATCGACTTATTCCAGTAACTAGCTGGAAAGAGACGCACGATCCCAGTTGTAATTACCTGTTGAAAATAGGGCGTCAGGTGGGCTGGTGACGTGCCAAACGTCTATGAAAAATTAACGCAATAAAAAAAAACTTGATCTCGACATTGTTCCGAAATTGGGTTACCCAATGACATGTATTTAAAAATCGTGCACTGTGACTGGAAACTTTTAACTCTTTGGATACTGTGCTATCCATCTTTGTCACTCTAAATTTATCGAGAAGAAAAAAGGAAAATCAACACGTTGAAAGATTTAACAACCAGAAAGCTAATGAGATAGGTTGTGGTAATTGAGGGAATACGACGAAAAACGAACGGTACATACAGTTCCAATATAAAAACCACCTTTTCTAAAAAATAAATACACCGACATATTGGAACTTGCAGGAAAATTATTTAAAAAAGTATCAACAAGAAATTAAAAGTGCATAGACTAACTATAGTAGTGATGTTCTTACAATATCGACTCCATGAAGGAAAGCAAATACGGTTGCTTCTGACATAATTCAAGGCTGACAAATACTCAGTTGGAACAAATTTTGTCAAGGCAATAATTTACGAATTAATGTTAAAATTAAAATCGGCCCATCTTAGTTAGTACGCCGAATTTTGCAAGATTTCGGTGTATATTGTTAATAAAGTAATTGTGCAAAAATTCATCTGACAGCATCCAACTTTTGCACGCTTAAAGTAGACATAATAACATAACATCTCACATAAAATTAACGCTTCAGATGTAAACTGGGCAAAGCTGTGAATTTTTGAAAAAGGGTCCATTTTAACGATTTTTCCACATTTTATTGGTGATCCGAATTGGTGCTCCGATCACCTTTTAGAAACGTTCATTTTGAAGATCTGTTAATTCTCTACAAATCGTCTATACAACGTAGGTATTGCATTTCCGTCAATAATTTCCACGCTATGGTAAAAAACGGAAAAGTGACCTATTGTTGTTAATTTTTATTATTAAAAAAAAAACGCAAAAGCTCAGATTTGTCTAGATTTTGGGATTTTATCATCTTTAATCCATTTTAAACAGTTTTTGGTCTGTCTGGTGTTAAATTTTATCTACTAAAAAAGCTCTATAAACTGGGCTATATAAAATAAGGTTCCTTCTTAACGAGGCGAAAGATGCTAACCATCATTATGTTTATAATGTTTCAAAACTGCTTTAACAAATATAATGGACAAAATTCATACAAATCAACACTTTGAAAAATAATAATCATCCAAAGAAAGTGAATAGACATTTAAGATAATGGTTATTAAAAAAAAACAGTTTCGAGAGAAATATGCCTAAATCTATTGGCAATTGTAAATGTTAATAAACCACCTCTCGAAACTACTTTGTTGACGAAATGACCAAAATTAGCGATATAATTTTATTTAGATTACCCCCTATCACTGCTTAGGTTTAAGTATTGATCATGTTCACTCTTCAGTTCAGAAGAGAATGGTCCAACGCTTTTAGTTTAAACTTTTTCTACATGATCGATAATTATTGCTTTAGTGCCTCCGGAATGTCAGCAGAGAATATAATTGTGTTATGCGCCTCTTGAATTTTTGGGTTCTTCACTTTCCATTAAAAAAAAATCGCAAAATTATTTTTTTCTCCGGTTTCCCTAAATAATTATAATCGTTCGTGTGAAATGAAAGGTCGAAAGAAGTTTGCAGTTAAATTTTACGAACAATATTTTGTTTGTATGTCGACCGATATATTAGTGTGGTCAAAAACATCAATAAATTTAAAAAAAAAGATGGTAACACGACGTGAGTTTGGAGATGATTTCTCACACATCTGTTTGATGCATAGTTTCTTTAGGTTTTGTTTCAAAAACTTTGATATGATAAAGTAACTTGCCAACAAAACAACAATTTCAAGAGAATTGGCTTGACATTTTGGCTCCAACCTTATAAAGGAGAACTGAAACTTCCAAATAACTTGAAAAATTTAGGAGATCTTACGGAATATTTCAAGCATAAGTACTTGCAACTTATTTGCTCTTAAACAAATTGAATATTTAGTGATTTAAGCAAATCACTCAGCTTAAAACACTCGGAAAGGCACTGGTTTTCTGATATCATTTCGATTCCTCAATTATAACGAAGACGTAACCAATCAAAATTGAACGCCTTTTACAACGAAAGTTCAAGTGCGCTGGGACTATTTTTCGATAAATACTTTTTTGATCAAAACTTTTTAAGAAGGAAGCCTTTTTTAGAGTAGCTTTAATATCAATTTAATTAAATATTGGACTTATTTAAAAGCAAAAATATTGTAGATATTAAAGATTCCATATAACTTTAACATACTTTTCTGTTAAATTACTCGCGAGTAATGCCATGGATGATAACTGACCAATACGCCAATTTCAAAAGGTGAGCTCGAAGCAGGAAAAATTATTAATTGCGCAATTTACAAATTTTCACGAGTATCAACTAATCATTTTCTATAGTTAAAACATTTTTTTTAATTTAAACATTTGAGGTCTAAGAGCGGCCTAACAATGCATTTTTGAATAGAGGTAAATGACGTCAAATTTTGATATCAGGCTCTCAGGTACAGTTTTATATCGTCATCACAGGGAGTTCCTGTATATTAAAAACATTGGTACTTTAGAAATAAAGTTTAAAAAAACTTACCGTTTGACAATGACGTATAAGCATGAAACCCACTCCTACTACTCCTCTGCCAAGGTGCACGCCACTGCCACCAAAATGTTCGCGACACACTACCTAAGACAGTAATAATATTCAATCATAGGAAGTTACGAAAATTGTCATTCTTAATAGATTTACAAAAAATCATCTTTGGAGCACGTTAATTCAAACGTTACATTGAAAAAAGATTTTATCAGGAAACACAACAAATAAACGAATTACTTAATCAAAATTAACTAAAACCAATTGCAAAAATACGAACGCAACTAAGTTAGTTATGAATGTTACAGTCAAATAAATCGAAAAATAAAATGATCACCTCTCCCGACGGGAACCGATTTTTCCTGTGCACCGACAGTACTTATTCCCGTAATTTTAAAGTAATTTCGACACTGGTAACTAAAACTGAACCGTCCTCTTTGCGGATAAGTACACAAATAAAATTCCTAGTGAGCGAAACTATTCGATAGTTGTTTGTCCGAAACGTAACTAAAAAATCTTGCAAAAAGTGTGCTTATGAGTACGTAGGTGATAACCGGCGACGAGAACCGTGTTTTTAAAATAAATTCCAAGCAAAACACTAAAATGTTTTCCTTTCGCTTGTGAGTTAATTGAAACTTTAAATGCAATTGATGATAAATATTTAATCCAAACTAGAAAAATGTGTGGTTTAAACTCTAATCATATGATGAAAATAAAAGCATCTAGAAAAACATTTTGTTTAATACGCCAGGAAAACGTCTTGTTTTAAAACTAAAAAAATTTTAAAAAGTTGTATTGTAAAAGTCAATATTGGAAAAAATTATTTATTTGAGAGAAAAATGTTGTAGACATGAAATGTGCGCAACAGTATTACGTAAAAAATAAGAGTTGGCAGAATAAATCGGTTAAAAAATAAAATAGTTATCACGTAAAACTTTGAAAATGTATATCTCTTGTTGTAATTTAAAATCAATGAAACTCTCAAAAATCAAATAAAACTTTTATAAGATGACTTTCCAGCGCTTTAAAAACGAGCCCAAAATCGGTGCTGTAGGTGCAATAGTTTTTTTTTTCAAAATTACAATTGTTTATGACCCGTATTTTAGAGGTTAAAAGTTGAACTAACAATCTTTATAGATTAGGTATTAAAATTCTATGAAAAACCACGTTATTGATTATAAAAACTTTGACTTTATACTCGGATTCACGGAATCTCCCAATTAGACCGGGGAAATAATGACAAAAGAACCTTGTTGGTACTGCTCAGAGTCATTCAGGTAACCAAGCAGTTATTCATGTAATATGGGCTTACGGGAGTAAAACCTATACATTACCGACCAAAAATGATGTGCTTTTATTTAATTATTAACAATTAAAGGTCCAAAAATTTACATTTTTTTTACATTCTCCCTGAAATCAATTCAAAGGTACCATCTTGTAGGGAATTGAAAAATCTTCAAAATGACGGTTTATAACATTGATTTAATATTTTGCTGCTTAAATAATTATAAATGTAGGTAAAGATATGCTTAATTTTTATTTAACAATAACTATAGCAAAAATCAACTCACAACTTTGAAATTGCGTAAAAAGTTGGGCTTTCTAGTAGTTAATATGTGATGAAAATTTTAGAATCATTCATCCAACAGTTTTTGCAAAATTATAAATGTTTATTCTAGAGTACTTCTATTGCATTAACATTATGCGCAAAATAGTGATGATACAATGCTTCTACGGATACCGAAAGAATGAGGAAGAGTTATTTCATTGAAATTAATTATTTAATATGTAAAAAATTAATTTTCATTATTGATCAAAATCAACAGAATTTTCAGTCAAAGGCTTGAATTAAATATTCATTTTAATATTGCAAGAGCCCAAGCAAAATACTATACAGCCCAAATTCTTTATGAGATGTGCAGCGGTAGTAGTAATTACGCATATTCATGGTTCTTTCATGCTGAGGTGCAAAAGGTTAATAACGCCTTTGAATCAAATAATGGCGATTCTTCGAAGCCACTTCATGATTTTATGAAATTAGTGGAAGATCTTGAAGTTCTAACTGATTCTTTTGTTAATATGACTAATTATTTAGAATTTATTTGATTATACTTATAATTTTATTTATTACACATTTATATTATCAACCCATAATTATCGAAATTATTGAAATTCAATGGAAAAAATATTTTAATTGAATGGTGATGTATTCTTATAGGGTTTTGGACTGAAATATTCTCTTACAAAGATAGTAACTGGAAAAAATACGTTTAAGGACCTGACAGACTTTGCATTGTGTTTTCTAATGCTATCACATTCTAATGCAGAAGTTGAAAGACGTTTTAGCGAAATGAATATTATTAAATCCAAACTTAGAAATAAAACGCTATTGCCAATGTTAAGATCCATTCTTCAAATCAGGTCAGAATTGCAAAGAGAAGAATCTCGTTCTAATAATTAAGATATTCCTTAAGACGTCATACAACAAATCAAAAGCAGTGAAACTTGCAATGTTGGGTCTAGATGTAGATTTTAGTATTTTCACTTAAATATTTTTGTTCATGTTTTTTGTTATCTACGTGTTTCGTTTATTTGTAGATTCTTTGTGTTTTGTTTAAATTTTATTATTTGTTTTAATTCATCTACGATAAATTTTCTATTTTATGTAGGTACCTAATAAAATATGAAACAATATGTGTAATGTGTATTTTATCTGATTTCACTTCAAAAAAGTTGGTGGAATTCTGGTGAATTTTGTTTTTCCATTTAATGGAATAGTATTTCCCGGTGTACCTAACACTGCTTGTATCCTTTACATGCAGCTGCCTCGGTTTTCTGCATGTCCGTCCGTAAAGAATCCCTGGGCGTTCTTCCTATGGGCTGCTCTATTAGCTCCTTCATCCGTTGTCCACTTTAAAGAAATCTACAAGCATTTTACAGGCCAGTGGGGCACTAAAAACCACAAAATATTTTTGTCCAGTTTTGTCCTTCTCGCTTCATTTTTTTCGTGTTGCTTCGACGTCCACCCTTTCTCACAAAGATTGAAAAGATTTTCATTATTTTTTTTAAATTAGTTTGAGTGGTTTACGGCAAGTTGGCGCTTATTACGTTTTTTGTACGTCAGGGAATTCGTATTCACTGTTTTCGAAAAAAAATCCTCATAAATATCGATGGAATTTTCACGTTTTGGAAAGGTCCTATAATCATTAAATACGAACAAAAAGAAACACATAAATATAAAACGAGATACACGTAGGATCTTGGATGGAGTTCAATACGCTAGCGAGACATTAATCAAAAAGCGACGCCGAGGGTTCGGTAATCAAAACAAAAATTCTTAATTACGCGCGTCTTCCGAAATCGCCCGTTACGTTTTCCCGGATTTTACGAGCGGAAAACCCACCTGAGAAACCTAAACCAAACACAACAACATCGATCAGAATCTCAGACGAAGAACCTCCGCCGGTGAAAATTTTCGAATACACGTCCGTCTAAAAATAATGAAATTCTAGTGGGAGAACGGACAGATACATCGAGATTTAAATTATTTTCACACGGTCCCATTGGGCGCTCAGACGCCGGGTCTGCGTTTCGAAATAATATACTGCTGCTGCTGCTCTCAGCCCGGGCCGTGGCGCGGAAAATCCGGGGGAATTTTTTGAAAGAAATTTATGGTGTACGCCAATAGATTGGATTAAGTGGTGCTAAGGAAGAAGAATCTAAGGGAAACTGAGCCGGACAACATGAAGTGGTGAGTTTCGGTTTCAAATATCAACAAGTTGTTGTAATGTGTGAACAATCTTTAACAATTCTTCAAGCTGGATTAAACAACCAGGAAGCTCAGCCTCAAACACTTATTGGTTACATAAGGAAATGTCTAGAATCGTTAAATTTTCAATTTTTTTATAGCACTTAAATCTGAATACCACTATAAATTCACTGTAACTAAGCTTTTTCTTAAGGACAGGTATACTAAAGAGAATACTAAGGAATTTTCTATAACGACGTACTGTAGGTAGTGAATATTGCGAATACAATAATGATGGAAGGGAAGAACGATAAAATTGTTATTAGGGCAGCTACCTAGGCATTTCTGAATTCTTCTATAAATACAAAAACACTTTTGGGAAAAAGGATTAAGGCAACAATTTATATCGATTCGTAGTAGAGAAAGGTGCAACATGTGATCACATTATTTTTCTATTATATATTTTCTAAATTCTTCGAAAATTTTGATCTAAACAGACAAATTATTAACAAGGAAAACAAAAGGTTGTGCCAAATGTGAGAAGATTTCAAAGAATAAGAGGATTGAAAAAAGAGCCATACACTAATAGGGAGTTTTAGTAGGGCCTACCACAACTCGTTTGATATTGTGAAGCACCTCACAAGGTTGTACAAATGTTTCTTCCGCTAAAACAAGTGGTCTGTGGTTCTCGTCATAAATTCAAATAATTTACAAATAAGTCTTTGTGTTCATTTAAACTAGTATGTTTAATATACAGCCGTTTCAACAAACATAAAATAGTAAAACGTTCAAGAACTGAAAATTTGTGACGAAAATGATGTTCAACCAACAGAGAACACTATAGTACGACCTTGTAGGTGATTCTCCAGGCGAAAATATTTTTAACATCGACTACGGATTTGAAGATATAACTAAAATGTTGAGAAAATTAGTTGTGATAGACGTGTATTGTACCCTTTATAGACGTATGATTCTCTTTCTCCTATACTCATGTTTAAAAAGGGAGAGTTTGAGGGAAGCAGCAAAATCAGAGAAATCCCAGATTGTTGGTGATACATCTTTGAGTATTATGTAAAAATTATAAAAGAAAATTATTATTATTATTATATTAATAAATATACTGTTTTAGTATTAGCGGACAATTAATAGGAACAATTGATGATTTCGACTCAAACTGTTAGCCCATTCCATCCAGCTTCATAAATTTATAAAAACACCGTTCCTATAGTTCATCAACAGCTCCAAATAGAATTGCAACCGATTGCAAACTACTTTGTTTGAAACAGTTGAAGTATCACTCAATAACACTTTCAAGGTGCATAAGTTTGTGAATAATAAAATTACTATATGGTACATACAATGAAATGTATCAGCCAATACTGGAAACGAAACCCTTCATATCCCAAATAAATCGAAAAAGTAAAGAGAGACGTTTGACTTGACATCAGACATGATACAAATATGATAACATGGTAGGCTTAGAAGAGATACAATTTGTATGACCATTACACGAATTTATCTAATTGACTAATTGCTGCATGATCGTCACTTTTTACATGCCGCAATATAAACTTTGGTAAATATTTCAGAGGATAATAGATTAGAACAAATCTGCTAACTCGTTTGATCTGTCCAAAACGCCGGCATTTTTGCCCCTGGTTGTAAATCATCTCGTCTCCCGCTGTGAGAGCCAAATAACGGAGTTAAACCACGGTACTGGTGTAAATTCATTTACACTCGAGGAAGAACGAGGAAGACCTACATACGAGGAAGAATCAATAATATAACACAATATATTTAAAACAAAAAAGTATGTGTGGTATAAATCAAGTTAGAATCAGGCACAGAAAAATAATGTACTCAAAATGTACATTAAAAAATATTATATGGCATGGTATCAATTTGATATGTAAATTTTATTACAAATAATAACTAACGTAAAATATTAAAACTAATATCACACAGAATAATAGTAATATGTGAATGAGAAACATGGAATAAAATTATTTCAAAATTTTAGGTTAGATTAGCAATTTTTACAATATATATTCTTCTGAAATCTTTTAGATCAATTTGAACTAATACATTTATTTTATTAAAATCATAGCAGAGAAAAGTATATAACATGCAAGTCGATGTCTTACTTGAACGGTTTAAGGCGATAATATATTCAACCTCTTCGTTCCTAGATCGGGGCCCAACTGTTCCATGTAACTCAGGTTTGTGGCCCAATTCGGTTGCTCCTCTTATAAATCTATATATCATTAATTATATAATAATAGGATCCTGGCATAACAACCACCAAATGAACTCTTCTCGGTATTAGCAAAAATACTAAGAAAATATATTTGAGTTTTTACAAATGTAAGGTTAATAAAGAAAATAATTTGATACTTGTAATAACTGAAATGATAAAATATTTTTTTTTTTTTTGAAAATAAGGTTTATTCTTAGTTACTGTGAATTATAATTGTTTCTTACTTATAATATTAATAATAGAGGGAATTTTATACCTGTAATAACACAGATATTACAATATTGTCTTAGTATACCGAGAAGGGTTCCTTTGGTTCTTCGATTACTAATACATAATTAAAGTAACATATGTTGTAAGTTGGTTTGTGGTAAATCCATAGATCTTTCATGGAAAAAGATACGGTCCAGTTATTTCTTACAAATGCAATTTTAACCAGCAATCATATTTGCTTCCTCATAGGAGGACAATTATAAAAATCTGCAACATAATTTATATGCATCGATGCATGATAGAAAAATACCTGAGCACACTATTTTTATAGTAACTCGGTTTTATCCACTCGACTCTTTAATGACAAATTAACAAAATGTATTTTTACCTCCGTAGGGAAATGAAATAATGTGACAATTAATGTTCCTAATTTTGTAATTATGTACACAACAATAAAATATGACTATTAGGTACAAATGATGAAAATTTTGTAACCTTATAACTAAAGTGCTGCTAGTAAGGCCGATAAAATTCAAAAATAGATAAATTAAGAAGCAAATACGCAAGAAATAATTAGGCATATTACACAGTTATAATATTATATTCGGTAATTTTAATAATATATAGACATAAAACAAACTGCAAAATGTTTTGGATTATCTAATGTTTTAAATAAATAAAGAAATACTCATACAGAGGACTATACACATACTCAATTTTAAATACAAAACATATGATTATTCATTATTTATAAAAGAAAAACTAACATTTTTCCGTGGTTCTCGTTAACAAATTTCGGCGTCTGTCTGACAAAAGTAATTCAAGCTTTAGATAAGATAAGTACGTCTCACAGTTTCACCAAAGCAGACTCCAGAGATATTTTTTCTATGCTTAAGTTCACCTCTTCTTTAAAGCCTTCATGAATTCTACACACGTTTTTCAGAATTAATAATGCTGGAATCTTCTTCAACTTATTCCGTATTTGAGATTGATTTTCGCAGTTCCAGCTACATTCTTGAAATTTTTTTTCAGTTTAAGAAAAAGCTTACATCTTATTGAAAGACTTACTTCTATTATTACATCAAAATGTGTTCTGTAGAAAAGACTTGCTTGTACCCAAACCCCACATCTTGTAGGAACTGGCTGCGAAGGGAAAGAAATTTTAGGAAGCATTCGATACGAGGCAATCCGAAGGTTTTAGGCTTTAAGATAATTTTGTTATCCAGTTACTCAGAACTCGAACAGCTTACAGAAACTTTATGACGGTGTTTAAGTAGTTGAAACATTATTTTGGAGTTGACTTTTTAACATAAAAGTTAGTAATATAACAAAATAACTGAAATCAGTACCTAAATACATAAAGTATCAAAAAATTTCATTGTCCGACGAAGACCACGTGGAGGTGTGAGTAAACTTTACTTGGATAGGAAATATGATTGTTATAGTTATTAGGAGGCATCGTCTTTAGTTAGCAAGATAAATGCAAGTTCATTTAAAATGCAAACAAAAAAAAGTAAGTGTAACTAATGCCAGACGAATAGCAACAGCAAATAAAGTATAAATAATTAAAATAAAGCAGTATAAAGCAGTTTTTACCTTATTCACCGTATTCACCGTATTCAACCTTAAAAGTGACTGATAGGGCCTATTAATTTTTTGTTATATAAGTAAATTGCAGCTTCAGATATTAGTGATGGAACTTTTAATTCAGAGGCATCTTGATAGACCTTAGATATTTTCTTGGTCGATAGTTTTTCATTCAACCTATTACTTTTATTATAGTAATCTGTTGGACACCAAAACTATTAAGTACGTTTTGAGTATTGGGGAGGTCCTTGAACTTGGCAGTTGGCCATGAGACATGACCCAGTTTCTCTTATGCATAGTTTGGAGTTCACGCTCTTAATATTACCTAATTATTTCATAGGATTTGTTACAACAGATATACTACCAATTATTCCATGACTTTGTCACTAGTGATAATTGTCTATCGAATGTCTAATTCGCCTTAAAATCCTGATTTTATATATAACAATTTTAATAAGGTAAATGACTTCTTTCACTCGTATCAATAAAATCAAATTAAAATTGGATGCTTGTTTCTTACTGCAACACTGAAATATTGTAAAGATTTAATTACCCATGACGTCTAATCAATTTCTACCAAGAATAAACATAGGTACATTAACACAGGCAATACCAAAAATTCATCACATCGCATACTTCTTTGCCATTCACTTTTAGACCTCAAATGTTTCTTGTTAGAATTGCAAGTAAATAAAATGTCTGGATTTATTTAAACTTGAATGCGTAAAACGAATACTGGCACACTTCTAAGGATATTATTAGTCCAGTGTTTGACGATTTTTTGACGTTAAGAATGCCTGGAGGAACAAAATTTATAAAAAATCGAAGTGCGTTTTTACCCTGGAGGGGGGGGGGGCTAAGTGAAAGGGTATAAGAGTTTTATATCTCCTGGAGGTTGGGGTTGAAATTTTTATATAAAAATAACCGCAGGAGTCAATGGAACAATAAATTGGACGCCATACTCGCTTCTATTTTGTTCTAAAAATATTCCAAAACATTTAAAATTAATTTGCTACTTTGTAAATTGAACACCACGCTGCATTTTATCAGTTTCACACCGAAACGCATAATGTTCAAAATAAAACGACAAACTGGTGAAAGTGCTGATTTACAGTTTAAACCAACTTACTTCTTAGTACCTGCACCACCTGAACACATTTTAAGAGGCTCATTTAACAAAAGTAAGGCTTTGGTAAGGGTGTCGACTCGTCTCCTCCCTCCCCCGTCCACATTGTGCTACACCTTTTATTTAACTCCAGACTGACTCTGGTGAAATGGAACGTGTTGAATATTTTTAAAATAAAGCCATAATTTTTATACAACCCTATTAATTCATTAGGCGATGACATATCATTGAGAAAATTGACTTAACTTTCCAAGTTTAGTCTTGGGGTTGGGGCACTTATGGTTCGCAGTGGTGACCTTTTAGTCATTCTATAGTTTCTGCCAAAACTATTTTTAATAAAAGAAATAACAAGCCATTGTATATACTTGAAAACCAAATGCAATCGGTGAAAACACATGCGGTTGCATTATTAGTGCGGTGTTTTCTGCGTAGGAGTTTTTATGAGGCTGTGATTTAGGGGCTGAGGAGTCATTGCTCTCAAAAACAGCCAAGAATCCAGTTCAAATATATTATTCACCTAAAATCTTCGAAGAAAATTGTACGCGGTGTCCTCTACAACAATAATTTGGCTAATGAACCGACCACGATCAATCAAAGTCCCGGACGCACAAACGAGGTCGAGAAAAACTTGGAGAAGCGTTTTTACGCATTTTCCCCCGATCTTCTAATAGTTCAGTTGTCCAGCACATCGAGGTGTGTTTTATTTAAAAATTTCGGAAGTAACGACTGCTTTCCGAGAAGATGTTTCTGTTCGAAAATAAACAGACGTTAAATTTAAATCGAAGTTCACTTTCCACCGGACCGTAATCATCCTATTTTATTAGTTGATCAGCTTTCGATTACGTGCTAGACTTTATGGGAACATGAGGTACCTGCGCTAGTAAACATTAAAGGAGTGTAAGCGTCGAATGAGTTTTATCAAATGCCTGTGGAATGGTACGAATTGAAATCTCAAATCGAATATTTTTTGTGGTCATTCTTTTTTCTTAATGTCTTCTTCCTTTCTTAATTTTTTAAGTCATTTCTTTTTTACTTAATTCTTTATTTATAGATTTTTTTTGTGTTTCTAACAAGATTTAAAAAGATCGAATTTTTATGGATAATATAAGGAAGAACATCCATAAATTGATTATTGATAAATAGTGGAATACTTGCATAAAACTATTAATTGTACCCCAGATATACTCATTGTAGCTAAATAATAATATAGGGTATATAAATAAGTTTCCACCGTTTTCAAGAGATGGCTCCACTGACGAGATTACTTTGAAATCATCAGATGTAAGATGCCATATAGAAAGTTTAAACACCTGGCAACAACACAACCTTAAATTACCATTATGTTTGTACTGGTAGTATACATTTTTTTTTTGTTAGAAATTGTCGAGTTTTATACCAAATAAGCGTCATTTGCGGGAAGTTTTGATTTATTTATTTCATTTAGAGAAATCTGCTGCTGAGGCGCATCGTTCTCTTGTAGAAGTTTACGGTGATGCTGCTTTAAGTGAAAGAAGTTGTCGTGAATGGTTTCAAAAGTTTAAAAACGTTAAGTTTGACGTGGAAGATAAAGAACGCGAAGGAAGGCCGGTCAAGTTTGAAGACGCTGAGTTAGAGGCATTATTGGACCAAGACTCATGCCAAACTGAAGAGCAGCTCGCAGAAAGCTTGGGTGTGACTCAGCAAGCGATTTCACACCGTCTCAAGACCATCGGTATGGTACAAAAACAAGGAAATTGGGTTCCGCATGAATTGAAACCCAGAGACGTCGAGCGGCGTCTTTTCACGTGCGAACAACTTCTCCAAAGGCAATGTCGAAAGAGTTTTTCGCATCGATTAGTGACGAGGGATGAAAAGTGAATCCACTACGACTACACAAAGCGTAGGAAATCATGGGCTAAGCCCGGCCATATACCAACTTCAACGTCGAAGACGAATGTTTATGGCAAGAAGTTAATGTTGTGCATTTGGTGGGATCAGCTCGGAGTAATCTATTACGAACTACTCCAGCCTAAGGAAACTATCACTGGAGAACGTTATCAACAGCAACTGTTGCAATTGAGCAGAGAATTGAGGCTTAAACGCCCCGAATGTGCCAAGAGACATGACAAAGTGATTGTTCAGCAAGACAACGCTCGGCTACATGTTGCAAAAATCGTCAAGGATACTTTGGAAGGTTTACAATGGGATGTCTTACCCCACCCGCCGTATTTACCAGACATTGCTGCTTCGGACTACCACTTGTTCCGATAGATGGCTCACGCTCTGGAAAAGCAATACTTTACTTCTTACGAAGAAGCCAAAAATTGGGTCGATTCATGGGTAGTCTCAAAAGATGAAGAGTTTTTTCGACGTGGCATCCGAATGCTGCCAGAAAGATGGCAAAAAATAGTAGCTAATAACGGACAATATTTTGGACAAAAGAAGGTAAAGAATAAAGTAATTTAAACATTGACGAGATAAAAAAGAATTGAATTTGTCTAAGACGATTATAAACAAAAGTTTTTATTTGCAGCTAATATTTGCTTACGAGATACTTTCTAATTCCCCTTTATGAACTCTTCGCAATTATATTTCCCAGCGTAATCTTTTTTGTTAAATTCCATTTCGAAATTTTTATGCACAAGTTCTTTTTCTTTAACAATCCACCGAATAGGCCTTTTTTGGTTTTTCTAACTTTAATCTAATTTTCCGGACCTCTTGTTCTCCGTCAGTTTCATTTCTGGGAGTCTAATTTTTGTCAATTGTTCTTTTGTCTATACTTCAATTATCATCACTTCGCTCTCTCAATGATCGCTTCCTGCTACTAAAAGATTTTCCCCAAAATTGTATTTATAGGCAATTTTATATGTCTAGACCCTTGTTTCGTTAGCTAAGATCGGTGCCCTTGTTTTTCTTCATTGGTCAATGTCTCGTTCCAATTGTCTCCAGTTGAATCGTCCTCTGATTCAGAAGTGCAACATACATCTATGTCAAGTCCAGTTTGACCTAAGCTCTTACCCCGAAACTAATTTCCCCTTCCTTTTTTGGTCAGAAGGAATTTTTTTAACTTCTTGAGTTTCATAATTGCCCTGAGTTCACACATAGTCCAAAAAATGACAACAGGGTATTAACTAAAAGTTATCCTAGGTGCTCCTTCTTTAATAAAACGTCAAACCGATTCTAAGCTTTTTCCATGGATATGGAAAAACCGCTTTAGATAATGTCGGAAATAACATGTTCTACAGCTTCAACTCTACAGCTACTCTACTTCATCCGTATTTTCTTTTCGAAACTCGAATACTAAAATACAAATAACATCAAAATGATTATTACAAAACCAACAAAAGGCTAGGTTAGGTTCTATCCTAGGTACTAGGATAGCAGTAGGTTAGATTTGTAAATTCTGTGCGTATTGTGGATGAAATGTTTTACATAGAAATTTATTGATCTACGAAAAGTAAGATTATATTTCACTTTAACGACGTGTTTTGTATGAATAATATTAAAAAAAAAACCAAAACTTCAGTGTTACATGAAATTTCAAAATTTTGGACTGGTGGTATTACTTTATTGTAGCATGGTGGTTTATTTACTTTCATATTAACATAATTGGTCCTAAATTTAGTGATATAACTAGTCTAAAAACTGTATCCAGTTCGTGCAACAAGAAAGTAACAAGCTGGTAGTATTTCCAGATTTGTTTTCTTTATTGTATTACTGCTATTTTGGTCACTACTGTTATTCTTTTCATTTTTGACTTCTTTCAAGCTGCTTTTGGGTAAGTCCAGCAATCATGACTTGGTGGTACACAAGAGATCAATATTTCGGGTCTATTTTGCTTATAATAGCAAAAAATTATTACCTATGCAATGATCTGAAACACAACTTTATATAGTAAATTACATCCACACTACATTTTAAGATCTTTGGGTCGTCATGAGATTTAGTTATTTATTGTGAAACTTTCACATTCGTTTTAGATTTGTTGGCCCTATTTCCATTATCATGTGATCATTCAACATCAATAGTACAAAATTTGCTTGATTTAAGCTCCCGAATTTCAGAACAAATTCGTGTAAGTGTAAATAGACATCATGAAAGTCCATTCTGACAATTCGATAAACACCTATGGTAACACACACATGCACGTCCGTAGATTATTTGGAATTGCATTGATTGTTTACGTGGAGTATGCCAGGGCTTTAAATGTTTTCGGTTTTCTTTGTGTAATAAATGAAACATTTTCGTGTCAGGGCATAAAACAAAAATGGGGTTTTTGAGATTTGCACGTGATACCGTGAAAATGTGATGAGGTTGTCGTAAAGAAAACTAAAGCGATGGAAAAAGCTTGGCGTGAGCTCAAAATTTGTTATATAATGAAATAAGAGATACGTTTCCTTACCGTTTAAGAACATTATATACTACGAAAGTGCAGTTAAAAATTACCTGTAATGACAACAGATTCTGGTAGGTATTGACTGAAATATATAAATTTTCCATTCCGAGGTGATCAAGGCACTCTTGAAAATTAAATCAAACTTCACATTTAAACGCTCTGCCAATGCCAATAGAGCGAATCGTCCGATAGGAATCTAAACGGCAGATTTTTTAATTTTATTTTTTCACGAACTCCCTAATTTATAGTAGAATGTCAAAGTTGTAAACAGTTCCAAAACAATTATCTGTTAAATGGGCGAAACATGCGTCCGTAATAAAGAATCTTTTTTCCATGGATTCTATTTTTACAAAGATACGTTGATGCTTGAATTTTATCACTTCATTATATATTTTGTATATATATATAGTATACATTTCATTAGTTCTTTACTTACTGGCATGTTGAAAATAGGTGAAATTTCTCCCTTATTCTTTATATGAATTACTTCTTTATATTTCCCGTTTCTCTCTTCTCCTCCATATATTATTTTGTACAATTTCCAGGTACATGTTAATAAATCAAGTTAACGTGAAAATTCAATGCCAAAAATTATTTATAGTTTATTTTGACGGCAGAAAGTGGAACCACCGAGCATTTTAATTATTAACCGCACGTGAAACAAAAAAATAACAATTACCTGCAAATTGATAAGCAGGCGAAATTTTGAACCAAATACAGCGGAAGATTACTGAAGACGTTAAGATTTGCTTAAAGGAAACCAGTATATTAAGGGCATAAAATATTTTTTGAAGTGATTAAAGTGTAAGATGTGGAACATTGTCTTTATTGTAGTTCATTGGCTGTATTCATTCAACTTCTCAAGTCTATTAGGAGACTAATGACACTTCCATTTCAAAGAAGCTGTGTAATTATTTTCTGTTAACTTCCTTTTTATAGCAATTCTCTTTAGTCTATTTATATTTTCTTGTTTTTGGTTCCAAATCGATTTATTTTTTTGGACAAAGAACTGAGGAAATTTTGCCTTCCGACAATGTGTATAATTCATCACACAAATCAATTCAATATTTCAGTTTCTATTTAAAATAACCGCTCATCCGTCTACTGTTTAATTTTTTTCAAAAAAATCTGCCGTAACTCCACCGTAACTCTCGAGTTATGATAAATATTCATGTCATATTGTGACTTCCGCGTGATGTTCACGATTAATGCCCAGAAATCCAACGAATTCGGGTTAATGTCGATTTCCAGCTGATCAGTTTTAAACCGTTTATTTTTGAAACAGAATGGACATATTTATCTTTCGAAACTATTCGACGACAACCGGTCATCGAACTTTATTTATTATTGTTGACTTTGCTCGAATATCTCTTTTCCTTTATGAAGAAAGATGCCCGGATTATGAGGCAATTTCAGGATATTTCAATTTCGGAAAAATGAATTCCGTGGTAGATATAAAAAAAGGTACTTTGAGTGAGAATCCGATTAGATTATAAAAGTTTTTGAATGACTAACTCTTTATCAACGGGTATATTTCTTATAGAATTATATGTTGCGTCCAAAAATATCGTATGAAATTAATGAAATTGTTACAATTGATTTTTTACGAACCAAGTCGATTTTATTTTTTAAATTGACATCTGTAGATGTATTTTTCAACTTTTATATCATCTACTTTTAACTGACAACCCACTTTTTTAACTGAATTTGTAAATATTCTACCATTCTGCATGGATAAACTAACTTAACTCGACTACACTAAACATCTAAGTATTTTATTTATACTCCTATACTAATTAGACTACATTAATGTATGTAAACTTAATTTATACGCGTATGGTTTGCTGGCGTTTTCTGTCTCCTCTCGTTTTTATGAGTCGTTTTCTGGCACGATATCGCAAACGTAAGACGGTTCGAGATCTTCTATTCACATCCAGAAAAGTGCTTTGGTGCTTATGGCGCTAGAGTCAACTCCACTTCATTTTAGTACTTACATTACAACGCAGTAATCTTCAGATCAATCAACAATTACTATGAGTGTTGCACAAGTTGTTTCGCACCGCATCACTAAATTCGTACGTGGTCTCAGTTACAAACTTCAACGGATGTGCAAATACTGCTTCTGAATGATCGTTTTTGACATTTCTATTATGCTGGAATAACCATTTCAGAGTTCATTTTTAATATAAACTATTTCAGACAATTTGTCTAATATGTGCAAAATTAAAAAGTGTAAAAATATTGAAGAAAGTAAATAGAAGAAATTGTGGGAAAAGAGGAGTACGAAGCACGTGCTAAAATGCTTTTTAACTCGTAGAATTGTCTTTGTTAATCAGAAATATTTAATCGACAAACGTAATTCGCACTGGTACTGAAAAGTATTGGACGCACAGGTCAGTTGGACTGAGGAAAAGTGACAGCACTTGCTCCAAAGTGATCCGATCATATAGTAGTATCGTTTGATATACAACTTGTCCTGACTCAAATGACTCCATTTTTTAAAGTTGGGCTCCTGGCTAAAATGTATACAACAAATAATTATGATCACAGTACAAAAAATATACTTGCAGAAATTTGTTGTTGCACAGCTAAGTAAGTTAGATACTGCGATTTTATTTCTCAAATATTGATTGCATTAGAAAATCAGTTTGTTCATTTTTGTGTTTTCTTTTTGAAAGAGAGAGTGCATATATGTTTAGTAGGGTAGCTGTGCAGTTTTAGTGGGTACGATTAAGCCAATTACAAAAGAAAAATATCAATTATTAAGTAAAATCGATCTAATTCTTGCCATTTTTGGGAAGCGTAATTAGTGACAATTCGATATTCCGTATCTTGTAAACGAGTAGACCGAATTTCAAAATTCGGTCTAAAGCAGTGGTGTATAGGAAGTGAAAAACCCTTTTGAATGATTTATCACTTGGCCGGCATTCCCGTTTTAATAATTTTGAGGAATGGTACCCACATTTAGGAAGGTAAAGTTTGGGCTATAATTTTCTCGGCATGATCTTATTATGACGTTATGCCCTCCGCAAATAAAAAAATACGAAGGGAAAACTCTTCTTAACCATTTTTCTCATTGCTTTAGGAAATTTTGAGGGTATATTAAAAAATAACCTAAACAAAAGTTGTAAATTTTTGAACACTCTAAATCTTTTCCATTAAATTGTTTTTTTTTCTAAAGCCGACTTATGACGTAAGTCACACTAATGTCATTATTAACCCTTTTCAACCCCCAATACACCCTCTACCATCACTAGTCACGCATTACTCTTTGTTTACGATTATTCTAAGTCCATTTAATATTTACACTTATAAAAATAATTAATCGTATCTCTCGTGCACTTGTCTCAGATTCTTCTGTATACAGAATCATTCAACTTTAATGTCTATAACTAAATTGTAAAAAACAAAATCTTGGTCGAACAATGGAATACAGCTTCGTCCGTAATTTTCCATTAAAATTGATTGGTGTAGTCAGTTTCTCCATATTTTTTGAAATATTAAGAAATTATCAACAATAATTTTTAGTTTTTTCATTTTATTTTTGAGTCTATTTTTAAATGGTACGTATTATTTTTTATTATTTAGGAAAAAAGTTGATGTAAAAACGAAAGAAAGCGAATATCTTACAAAGTGTTCGATTTGTTTACCGACAAAATATTTGATTATTTAATAGTAAGCAAGGTATACTTTCAGCAAGTTTTGTCACTTTTCTATCGACTACTTTCTTGTATGAAATCAACTTTGGCCAGAAATCGCAACAATGTCTTTTTTCAGCCGTTTTCCACCCCTAAATCCACCCTTATGAAACCGTGCTCCTGCATTTTTTTCCATTTATTTTACCACCCTCGGCCATTTCCAGCTCTCAAAGCCGCGCTTAAAATTGTCTCGTTCTCAAGGTGTAATTTGCTCGGTGTAACGTCGTCTCCTCGTAATCCTCCTCCATGGTTAAATGTAAGTCTACGGTTTCGACGTCCGTCGTCGCGGTGTTCCGTGTTCCGTGCATTTCTGATCCCGTGGGTATTTTTTTCGTCCGAGCGAAATTGAGTGGGTGTACAACCATCCCGAAACAAAAGTACATCTAGGCTAAAATGCCACCCTGAATGTCAAAAAAGCGATTCGGACGCGACCGAGCAAAATTTCCAGTAGTCAATGTCAAACGGGGCCGGAGCCGGAACGTGAGAGAAAACGAAAAAGTAACCGCCGGACGATTCCGAGGAACGCTTGAGAGGTCGGAAATTCAAATCGTAGCGGGAACTGTGGCAGTGCTAACTTCACGACACTAAAGAAAAATGGCGTGTATATTGATTACCACCTATACGAACCGTAAGAAATGATAAATAGTAAGCATATTAAGCAATTATTTTCATCTGAAACGTTGTGTTTTAACGATATGCATGCTCGTAACACTTTCTGAGTTTTGTTTCACTAAATTAAGGCTTCCCTCACTGTGTATTCTCGTAGGAACGACTTGAAAATGTCATGCAAGGTTTTAAGTATAATTTCTGCATGTTGTAACGCTCTTCCGATGTATTAAGACGAGTGTAATGCGCTTTAGTTGGCCTTCTCTTGAATTGCACCCCTCGGACTAGCGATCACCTTCTGGTTATTTAATTATTTCAAGGTATTTTTACCTGTCAGCTGAGACACTTTTTCTAATTCTAAAATTATCCTTGTTATTTCGAGCATAATAATAGCAGAAATGCTCTAAATTTATTTTCGAGTATCATTCAAAAATGTGATTTTTCCCGTGAGATAAGTGTGCTATCGGAATAAATTTCGGGAATGTACCAGTCGGACGGGCCCACTTTTTCTCAAAAATCGAAGAGCCTTATATTGATCCCGCTCGTCGAAGGCGAGGGTGAGGAGCCCGACGGCGGTTTTCGTTAAAACAACCAAGTTGTGTATTATATTTAAAAAAATCAATAATCTTCGGGCGTTCACGCAAACCTAGAAGGCCGTCGGGAGTCCTCTCGGATGCGGGCGCGTGCGCCGTCTCGGATCAGCTGTGGTGTTTTCGACCTGGGGACTCCCCCGGGTGTAAGGCAACCCACCCGGCGGCGGTCTCGGGTCGTCGCTTGCAGACGACTTCGATCGTCGGCGGATTAAATTACCCCCTTCGAGATTGATTTCCCATCAGAACTCCCATTCGATATCTCGTCGTAATGTTAGCGTGAGACAAAGGCACACAAAAACGGTTCACCGGAACGCGCCCGCAGCTGCCGATGTTCGATCCGAGAGAGGGATTGGTTGAATCATAACGGTCGAGAAATATCGTATAAGTTAATCATTGATCACGTTTTACTTTATGTTGTAATACCTCATTCCACAACTTCGGTATATTCAAAATGTCTATTTATATTACTACTTGAAAATCACATTATTAATAATATTAAAGGTTTAAAATTGTTACTCACTTTTATAAGTGATATATAAACCTTGCCGTGCGACCAATTTGCAGATGCCACTCTTTTTCCCTTTCCAGGGAACATCTTTTGCTTTTATCCACTTCAGTCCCATTATCATTTCAATGTGGCTATATACTGGAAAAATTAAGTTACTTCTTTTTCATTTTCATTAAGTTTGGATCTTTTGTTACACCCTTGTTCATTATTAAAAATGCAGGAATGAGATGTAACATGTAATTTAACAAACGTTGAACGGTTTTTGTCATATCTTATATCATAATTTCTGTGCATGAACCAACCATGACTTAAAAGCTTGCTTTATGTTATTATATTGAACTGAAACAATCTCATTAATAGACCAGGGAAGTAAGTTATTTATCACAACTGTAGGCCATCCAAGTATCTGAAATTTTTTAGGTAAACCTATGGGAAGGAACCTATATTTTTCCTGCATAGGGTTCGGCGGTTTATTTTAGTTATTAACAATTAAGGATCAAAAATGCATGTTTTCTTTTTTGCCCATCATTAAAAAGAAAGTCCTTGATAAAAAATTCGAAGTAACTGTGTGGCACTTAATAAATAAACCATAAAAATTTCAATTCCATTCATCCAATAGTTTATATTTTATTGCATTTGTTTATCTCAGACTTTTTGTACAATGGTATTAGTCGGAGAATAATGAAAATTCGATAATTGTACGAGTACCTTGTGAAAGAAGGAGGACCTTCTAGAAAAAGGGAATTCTATCAAATTAAACCAAAACAATGGAAAAAATTTTTGTTTTATTGCAGTTTTTTTTATAAAAATACCATCATTTTTAACTCATAAACATTTAGAATAGCTTTTGTTCTATTGCCCGAAGATTAAACCTTTTTTTATATTCGAAAACCTTTTTAAACCTTATTAATTATTAAACCTTATTATTCAACCTTTTTATATTCATTATTAAACCTTTTATATTCATTAGGATTAAACCTTTTTATATTCATTTTTACACAAATTCAAAGAAGTTTTCCTAGGTTAATCTGGAATGACGCTAATTTTTTTTAGTGATTTATGATCAATAACATCATTTTTTTGAAAATATTCACCTTCATTACGCAAATTTATATACGTTCGTATGTACGTATGTACGTACTATACGTTCATCTATTGCTTTATGGTAGTAAATTTTGAGATCTTTTAATTTATCAAACACATCTTTTTCAACAATTCTAAATGTATAAGCGTCCTTTTTTAACTCTCTCACCAAAATAAAAACAACATTCTGAAAAGTTGAAATTTCTTCTGATATGCTCCTGAAGCTTTTCTAGCAGCTTCTTTGCAAGCTTGTAGGAACTTTGATATCGTTTATGAACCTTTACAAATTCCATCTATTGCTTTATGGTAGTAACTTTTGAGATCTTTAAATTTATCAAACACATCTTTTTCAACTATTCTAAATGTATAAGCGTCCTTTTTTAACTCTCTCACCACAATAAAAGCAACATTCTGAAAAGTTGAAATTTCTTCCCATAAGCTCCTGAAGCTTTTCTAGCATCTTCTTTGCAAGCATGTAGGAACTTTGATATCGTTTATGAACCTTTACAAAATCCAGCTACTCAGATAAAACATGCTTTTTCCCTCCTGTCGATACTGGCTTTGATTAATGATTGGAAGTCTTTGTATGTAACGATTATCATCTTTCTCTTCCTCCTCACCTCATCCAACGTCTCACCCCGAGTCGTGCGAAATCTAGAAGTGTAATTAATAATAATGATTGATAATACACTCAAAGAATTTATTACTTATATACACATTGTCAACAAAATTCCTACAAATCCTTGTCAGTAATAAAAAACGATATCATATCTACTAAAAAGCTTACAACTGTACTTACTATACTATACAACAAGTTGAATATGATTATGTTAATCCTGATCACATTCATAATGCAATAGAACATAGCTATCGTCCGTTCTGGTCTAGTGTCTCTAAATCCCCTTTATATTTGTTCTAAAATTGTATTAGTTCTGACGAGTTATTTTAGTTTGATATCCAATGTTTCAAATTCTAGACGACTTCTCTTTGGGAATCGTTCGTATACCACGTGGGTGGCTCATTTGAGGCATGTTTTGTGCATGTATGGAGACATACCGCGAATTTTCATTTGAACCCACCCATGAACCCTCCTTCAACCTAAATTATAATAAATATGTATTAAATACAAACAAATAATACATTAAATATACAAATAAATGTAGGATACATTTTTAATTATTTATATTTAAATTTGTAATATATGCCAACTATTTTCTGACGTTAATAGTTCTGGAACATAAAGAATCTCTACTTCTGTATCGCCTTCTTCAAAACATATTTCAAGTTCTTAAATATATTTTTCTTCCCCAAGTGGTTTAAAACAGTATTTTGTTACATAACAATTGGATCATATGGTTTATAAATTATTATTTAAGTGAATTTTTTTAACCTGAGTAGTATTTGACGTTTGTTTTTTTTACGTTCCAATATAAGTTAAATTGCACATTTGAAACATTTCAACTATTTCTAGTGAAGAAAACCAATTGGCAGCTATTATGTATCGTTTAGTTTTCAAAGGAAGATCGATTGATATTAGATGTTACAATAAGTTCTTAAGTTAGTCTACGATGGTTGTACGTGGCCTTTTATTTTATTTTGCGGATCCATTTTTAATATGATTTATGTTCCTAATTTGAAAACTTAAAAATGTTGAAAAGTTCTCAATTTAGCACGTCCGTTGCTTTTAAATTTGCAATTATTTTTTCCTTGCTTTTAAATACTTGGTAATGTGTCATAAAATTTGTTGCAATTTCTATCAAGTGTCGTCGTCATTGTCGTCATGAATACAGCTGCCGCTTCATTTATCAAAAACTTGGTTTGGCTTTCTTACTACTGGCTCCCATCAGTTTTCTTTTTTTAGTTAAAGGGCTTGGCAAATTGACCGTTAATCCAGAATCATTGATTCGTCGACCAAAATGTCTATCGATCGAAAATGTTGACAACACTTTACTAAATGAAATTACACCCATATTTGATTTGTGTTGATTGATATGTTTGTCATCAGTAAGTTTAGTTAATATAAAGCAATTTTCAAGAGTCTAACCCGAAGTGCTATGGATTTCTTTCTAATATGTGATGTAAATTACATTCTGTTTAGTAAGAGGTCTCGTCGAAAATATCGCGGTTATATTCCATTATAATTTGGAGCGTTCTCTTAACTAATTCTATACTTTTTAATGATACCAGTGAGCGTTCAAATATATTTCCAAAGTGTGCTTTGACTTCTACTGTAATTTCATCGTACATATTTGAACGACTGTTGCCTAATAATTAACGGGTACTTCAAATTTGCTTCTCCAGAAATCTTCCACGTTTCCAGGGTACCAATTCGTCTTACGATTAACCTCATTTTGGGACAAACAATTTTTCGTTGTCAGTTACTTCCTTCTTGATTAGGATTAAGATTAGAAAAGCTTTTAAGGACGTCATAACCCTTAATCTCTATTTACGACGGAGTAAAAACCTCCCTCGCGAAAATTATTATACAGCTTCGGCCGGTAAAGCTGCTGAATTATTCCCACCAAAAATTGTTTTTTGTTTGTTTGATTTCACCTTCGATTTAAGCGGCGAGGATTGGAGCAGAAGTTATTTTGTTCTTGTAGCCAAAAACTAAGAATTCTTAAAGCCATACTTAGTTTAATTTATTTACTTTTTCTTATCGCATATATTATGTTTCTCTCTTCATTTCAATAATAGCGATCTAACTCAATGGTTTTGGATGAATGGTGTGTAATGATGGATGATGAATAATAAATTACCAATTGATACTTACAAGGTTGACATGAATGATATAAACTTTCCTTTCTATGTGTCCCCATTTAAGGAAATCCAAAGGATTTCCACGGGTGACCGAGGAGGCCACTTAATTGCACCTCTTTGTCCTATCCAGCCACCTGGAAACCTTTGATTTAAATAATCACACACATTTCGCTAGTAATGCAGGAAGTGCTCCGTCCTATTGGAATGCGACTTCCTCTTCAAGATATTTAGGGCTGTTCTTTATTATATTAGTTAGAGCAGGATGAATGGAATTTTCTAATAAATTTAGAGGCGTCAGCTGTCTAGTTTTTTCAAGATTCACCGGACACTTGTCTGACTGGCACCCGTTGCACCGGCCAATTGTCTTGCACTCATGGCATCGTGCATTGGAACTTGGCCCAACGCTGCTACTTCCATAGGTTCATTTAATGCCGGATTTTCACCCAGTCTCTTTATTTGGAACAAAATCAGTGTTTCGAAATTTCGCCACCAATTCATGTACGATTTTACCAAATACACTTCTGTCAGCTTGCCATTGACTGAATAAATCGGCGGAATTGAATAAATTCGTTCTCACATTCACCATTTTTTATATAAAGTTCAATCACATCCACTATTATTGGAAAAGTGTACACCATGCATACAAATTTCAAATGTTTAGTTTTGAAGTACTTAAACGCGTAATTCGCAAGACAGCAATCAAGCTACTACTGAGCTTACTCAGAGGAATATAATTTTTGGTAAACAAAATAATACGATAATTTTTTACTCACTAAAAACCATGAACGAGCAGAAAACATCTGCAAATCATGAAAACAAAAAAGGAGCTCGTTGATTCTGGCGATTTATTTTCAACATTTACTTCAGTAAGTAAATCTTTAAGTAAAATCGATGTATTTATTGCAATTTTCCGGAAACGCAATTGGTAATATTTTAATGAATCGTAGCTTGTAAACGAGTAGACCGAATTTCAAAAATATAGCACCAGAATGTATAGGGAATCAAAAACTTTTTCAATGAGGTATCACTTAACCCGCCATTCCATTTGAAAAATTTGGGGGATTACACCCCTGTTTAGGAGGGTAAACTTTGGACTGTATTTTTCGCATCAAAAATTGCCCACTTCATAAACAAACTTGACGTGTTTCAGGTTTTTTCGACATGATCTTAATCTGACAGTTATGCCTTCCAATACGTTTTCGATGGTCGACCCTGTATAAGATAAAACTTTTGTCCTAATGTCACAATTTGGTATCTAATTAACCATACTGACCTTATGACATAGATATTGTCATTCAAGCCCTAATGTTTTTTTCATATTTTTAAATTCAAGCAAGCATCTAACTGCAATTGAAACTCTTCTACGGGATTGACATTATACCGAAATATTTCACCGGTGTGAAGTTGGCAGCCATTTTCTACCAGCCAAAATTAGAAATTTAGTAGTGGCTATAAAAGAGGTTTTTTAAGGTTTCTGTCAGATTGCAATTATCTCTAGAAAATCTTATGGTTCACTCCATACATTTAGCACCTGCAGTTGCAATAGGTGGAATTATTCTTATTTCAGTATTAAGGTATGACAAATTTTAGTGTCAAAACGATATTTATGAGATAAATAATAACTGCCTCTATAAAATGACTGACGAACACACGATTCACTTACCTTCCGTCGAAGTGAGTGAAACCACCCCTATTCCGAGGTAATTAAAATTTTTTTAAATGAATAACCTGTTCTATTTATCTTATTATAAGTATCATTTCTATCCTCTGATGCCAAGTGACTTTTTAAATTAATTCATAATTTTGCTTTGAAATAGGGGTGGTTTCACCCACGAATTCACGAGTTAATCATAGTTGTTTTCCACAAATACTTGCAATCAGTGCATGAAACGTAAAAAATTTTCGTTTATAACGATTTTTTAATTTTCTAATTTTGGCTGCTGGAAAATACCTATTTTCACACCGGTAAATATTCCAGTTTCGTGAATGAAGTCATTACGTTTGAACAATGAAACCACTTCGAGATTTTTGATTACTGATTATATCGCCCATTTGCTGCATGAAGATCATTACTAAAAAATATTATTTTTTCAAGAGAGTAATAAAACGTAATTGTGTTACAACGATTTGGATATCAAATTCCAATTTAGCGTGACCTAATATAATGACATTTATTAATGGGAAAAGTACAATAAGTAATAAAATGTAAATGTTGTGATAACAAATATGCTGATACAGAAGTTGGTATAGGGATACCACACAATTTGTTGGTACTGACAATTAGCGATATCTAGCGGCAACTATGATAACTCAGACGTGACACTTTACTTAATAAAGGGACTGTTTAAAATTTTTAATATGCCAACAACTCAAAAATTGCGATTTTTAAGTTATAACATTCTTGCAGCAAATGAACGATGTGGAGGTGAAAATATGTTTTTTAAATATACCTATACTTCTGTATAAAACTAATACACCTGTTTTCAAATGTTTCTTTGTTTTAACTTAAGTAGAAGAACTTTAATGGTACTTAAATATTGTCCATAAGGTACATGAAAATGAGCAGCACTTCCTACATATAATATTTAAACTATCTGTTAGCAAAAATTATACTTAACTAAAGTCCATAATTCCATAAGATTACCATAGATTACACCAAAAGGACATATTAGGGTTTTTTGACCAGGTGAATCCACGTGCTTCACCATTGTAGAATACTGAAATTATTTATTTTTTGAAGAAAATTGCACAACATAAAACATGCGTAATCGATGAACGGATGAAATGGTACAGTTATTTAGACTGCGATTACAATCGTTCCAATACATTTTTAATCTCATAAAAATGATATGATCAATTTGTATTTTAAAATCAAATCCTAACAGTAATTGAAGAAATTTAGGCTACTTGTGTCAATCATGCAATTTCGAAAGGGAACAAATAAAGAACACTTTGGGCAAATGTTCCATAGTTCGTTATAAATTTGAAGATGACAGCACTACATCCAAAAAATGGAAATAAAAATCCAATGATGAGGTGATATTGTCTTGGCATGTTTGATATGTTTTTAATCTATTGATCATTTTGTGATAACGGGCTGTGATAAGTGGCGTTAATGCCTTATATCATTGCGCTATAGTAGCCTAGTTTTGAAAGAGAACTAGGCAATACACTGCTAGATTACTAAATTAAATAGTTTATTGTAGCATTGTAGATGATTCGCTATTAATAGATTAGTAGTATTTGTATAAGTTCCATGAGACAAAATTGGTTGCACGTCATCAATGGAGTGGTAAATACTATTGCCAAGGTTTTCTAAAAAATATTGAGGTCGAATATAATTAACTTTAACAATACTTTTTTGCCATATTAAATACATAGGTATTCAGTACTCAATTCACAAATATGTTCTTAAAAGAACAGTTGATAACCGTTCTACATCGGAATGTAACATGAATGAATGAATGAATGGAACTAAAACATCGTTCATTGTCGCCAAATATGCGCGCGAATTTGAATCATAACAACTTCAATTTGATAAATATTTTTTTTTTGATAAATATTAGATGAACACAACCATAAAAGTATAATTGCCTGGTGTAATTAAATGTTCACAAATATGTTAATTGTGATTATGAATGCAATGATTGATAATAGAATTATTGTTGCAGGCCAAAGAAATTAAGCTGGGAAGGTCACTTAGATTCCACAGATCAAAATAATAATATTACAATGACATCTGAGGATCTTCTTCAGCCAGGCCATGTAGTCAAGGAACGATGGAAGGTAGGAAATTAATTATTTACTAATTTAGCATAACACATGTTCTAGTTGCGAGTATACAAATATGATTGATTGCACTTTTGAGGACTTTGACACGTATTCCCAACTCGCAATTAAACTATAAATATTTACCTGTCGAAAAGTACTACACGACTTTGCACTTTTCTCTTAAAAGCTTTGAACTCAATAATATTATCTTCACATACAGATTTGTAAATAAATTTGATATTTACGTTTGTTATTCGGTAATTCTCCAGGTGGTGAAAAAAATAGGTGGTGGCGGTTTTGGCGAGATCTACGAAGGTCTCGACCTGATAACCCGCGAACAGGTGGCTTTAAAAGTGGAATCGGCTAGACAACCTAAACAGGTGCTGAAAATGGAGGTGGCTGTCTTGAAGAAGCTTCAGGGGAAAGAACACATTTGCAGGTAAACCGTTTATTTTTAAAACGCCTTCTATCTCCTTCATATTTCATTTGTTTGTTTGAAGAATTAAAAAAAATTAATGATGCACGCGCACCTAAATATTTCTTTTAAGTTCACCTAATTTATTGGGAAGTTTAAAGCAACAGTAAGAGGTCGGAAAATAAACCATTATAATGGTTATGGAAGAGCGCAAATGGACGTAAGTTTAAAGGATTTCGTCTCTACTTTCTCGTAACAAAACTTTTATCGCGCTATTAATCAAATCGATGTCTTATTTCGTCTGGTATACAGGGTGAGTCTGAAATAACGCAAGTTCTCTTAAAGGGGAAATCACAATTAAAGTTAAATTGGAATTAAAACAAGTTTTATGCATAAGAACACACACACATTCTTCTTCTTTTTTTTTTTGATAACCTTGGCAGTAGTGCCAAGACTTGATTTAAATGAATTATATTTACAAATCTACTTTTTTATGTAATGAAATATTTAATTATGTAAGAACTTTTTGAAAACATAAAGTGTGTCCCAAATTTACAATATTTTGTATATTATTGTTAGAATAAAATACGAGAAAGTAGTCCGACCAACATATCGTCATTTTGCGTCAAGTGAAAACTGCCTTTTTTCCTTTAATTTAGATGTGATCGAATTATCTACATAATTATTAAAAATTTCACAATAATAGTTCGCTACTCTATTTCCAATCAAGATGTGTAGTCAACCTCCCAAACATTTGTTGTTCGAAATTTATTTGATGAGCATTTCGACATTATTATTGATCAAATAGGTAATTCAATGGTAAGTGTAGGGGGAATATGGCAGTTTTAATTAAAAAAACTATACGATAATGTAATTACTTGAAAACCAATAACAAAATCGACTGTCTAAGCGGTTTTCTCATAAACATGTGATGAAGTACTATTAATTAGTTGTATAGTATATTTCGTCCTCATCCAGGGTCGAAATTTAGAAAGTTTGTATTCGATGAACTGGAGCTGTGTAAACTTTTAACAAGAAAAATTAGAAAGACCTTATTAAACAATTTGATATGGTCTGTACATTTTTAAAATGTTACTATCACAAAGATTGAAACATGAAAGATATTTTATGAGATGTTTTATTTAGTTTCTACTCAGGACTAACTAACATAAAATTTAAATAATAGTGGTCACTACTCAAAGATAATTTTGAACAGGCCAAAAATATTTTTATATACTTTGTTGGATTATAACAAATATTTTTACCCATGTCTTTTGCATAACTTATTATCTTCCTTTGATTATTTTTTTTTCTTGCAGATTTATTGGCTGTGGTAGAAATGACAGATTTAACTACGTAGTGATGCAGTTGCAAGGTCGCAATCTTGCCGAGTTAAGACGAGCGCAGCCGCGCGCCGCCTTTAGTTTGTCCACAACCTTACGATTAGGCTTACAAATTCTCAGAGCTATAGAAAGTATACATTCTGTTGGTTTCTTACATCGTGATATTAAACCTGTAAGTATGTCTGAATAATTTCTGAACTGCCATGCTGATGTTTCTTTATGTGTTTCTTCAGAGTAATTTTTCAATGGGTAGACTGCCATATAATTGTAGAAAAGTGTACATGTTAGATTTTGGCCTTGCTAGGCAATACACAACCGCAACAGGAGAAGTTAGAGCCCCCAGGGCCGCAGCTGGGTTTCGTGGCACTGTACGTTACGCCAGTATCAATGCACATAAAAATAGAGGTAAGCATAGTTTAATTTAAAACAAACCACTCACAAATACTTATTTGGTTTTGTTTATTTCAGAAATGGGTAGACATGATGATCTGTGGAGTTTATTCTATATGCTAGTTGAATTTGTGAACGGCCAGTTACCTTGGAGGAAGGTAAAAGATAAGGAACAAGTCGGTTTGATGAAGGAAAAATATGATCATAGGTTACTGTTGAAACATTTACCGTCCGATTTAAAACAATTCCTCGATCACATACAGAGCTTGGAGTATGCAGACAAGCCTGATTATCAGGTAACTTTTTTCTTTCGTTCATAATTTTAAACCTTGTAAATTAATTTTACAAGAATACAGTACTGAATTTGACATTTTTTAATTTTGAACTCTTGCCAATGTTAAAAATTGGAAGAAATATTCGATTACCCGAATTTAAATACATCATCGAATTTCCTCTTTGTCGTGATTGCAGATGTTAATATCACTGTTCGAGAGATGCATGAAACGAAGGGGCGTCAAGGAATCCGACCCCTACGACTGGGAGAAACCAACTCAGACTGATAACCAACCAGTTTCACAGACGGTTACAGTTCAGCAGCCAACAGCACCAAGCACTCTACCTAGGCATACCAAAATTACTACTACCACCACCGATAACAATCAGGAGAACATCGAGCCAACAGATAACAAAGAGGTAAATTGGAATTCCAAATTAAGAATTCTGAATACCAGTTTCCATGCTCTAAGTAGACATGCAAGTCTTCAAGTTATTTTTTAATGTAAACTTTGTATCTATTTGTTCCCAGATGCAGACGGATACTAGAAGGCGTTTGGAGATAGAAAACACAGCACCATTAGTAACAGATACACAAACGAATGCACCTAAAGCAGTAGTTGATAAAAATTGCAATGCAACAGCTGTGGAGCAAGGTAAGCAATGTGAGTACTTTACGAGGTTAATTTTTAAACAATATAGGCAAACTTCCGCTTATGATAAGTCCTCGTAAGTATGCATGTAAATTTTATCCTTAAAGTCATAGTCAGGAATACCTAAAATATGAATTTTCTTGATGTTTCTCTAGCTCGTAAACGTCGTGCCACCTCACATCTTGAGCAACCTATCGATAGGTTGGACAATGAAGCAGCCGTCACGAACGCCTCAGGAGTCGCCAATTCTGCTAAGTCGACCTCAGATGCAGTCAAACAACCAGCACCGTTACGTAAGAGCCAGTCCGGAGTGGCTACGCTCGGAAGGTTAAGAGTTGTTACCACACAGGTAAACTTTAAGATGAAAATAAATACATTCTTGTTACCTCTTCAATTTTATTCATGCATTATGTGCTAATAAACTGAAGACATTCATATAGAAGACAAGCATTTCAACTTAAGAATTATGGAATGGTTTATTATGTTTTAAACACATTTCGTAGTAAAAGGTTTCATTATTTAAGTATTTATTAATTCAAGTATATGCTCTAACAAGTATTGTATTACAGGCGCCTCAGCATACAACAGGAAGTCTGGTTGACTCCCCTGCTACCCCAGAGCAGGAGCGACCCCGCCGTCGTCAACCATCTGCAGCTAGAAGCTCCCGTTCTGGACTCAAAGATCAAAGTTTAACTCAGTTTGCCCAAATGGACGATGAGAATGTAAGTCAACAAGTAAGTACGAGTTTTTCAATCTTTTTTGTAGGAATTCGAAAATGTGGGGAGATATTTGGTGGTGATTTGAGTGTGGTAACTCATATTGGAACTTTTAAGATCTTGATTATTAATAAATTTGATGACAAAAATCAAAGTCTTTAAAGTAATTAGGGAGTGATTCATGTTTCGCATAAAACACGTTTGCGCATAATATATTTAATCTGATATCAATAAGCCATGTAATCTCACAATCTCCACAAATACTGTCCCACTGATAATCTCTATTTCTAACCATTTCTCCTCATATCTCAACTTTACCTCTTGTTATAAAAAGGTTACCCGTGGCGGTGCTCTTACCTTAGCTAGTCAGTGGAAATCACAGTTTGACGATAGTGAAGAGACGACTGACAATGAATGGAAGCCGGAGAGTCCGGAACACCGGGCATCTGGATTAGCTGCGCCTACTGAGATTACAGGAGCTGCTGTGCCTCCCATCCTGAGTAGGATCAGCGAGGATTCTCGCACCAGTCACAAGAAGTATATTAATATCGCTGGCATTGAGGAGTATCCTGAGCTAGTCGGTAAGAACCTGTAGAATATACGGAACTTAGGTCGTTTATTTGTTTTTGTTGAATCGGTACAAGATATGTGATTATTAAATCTGTTGGAAATTAAGGTAATTTCTTCCTCTCTAGTCTTATATTTTCTTTTCTCTTTTCTTTATAGATGTTTCCACCCTTCCTGACCTTCCTACTAATGAAAAAACGTGCTTCATACTGTGATATACCTCTAGCTCTTTTATAAACTGCTATAGCACCTTTAAGCTTCTTTTAATTTAACATGTATTAAGCTTATTAACGCTATCCTCTTCTATACCTATTAAAATCCGAACTTTCAAACATTTCCGGAAAGAAAATTAAAAATAATACCTATTTACCTTTAGCATTTGGTTTGTTTCTCAAGGTCGTTCATAATTTTTGCCCGAACACGACGTGGGATAACAAATAAAAAATATTCCACAGTTATTATTACGCTTTAATGAAACAGTACCGATTGAGAACCTTGACTAAAAGTACTCTGCTGTATTCTTTTGTAGTGTTAGTGATCAGTTCTGTGAAGTTGCTTGAATAAGTAAGTATGTGGTTTGGGTTTGGTTTGATTTCCAAGGAGTGGTGGTTTATTCTGTTTGTTACTAACATATGGGGTTTTATTAAAGCAGAAAATATTTCATGAAATATTATAGGAAACCTTTTGTTTAATTTTAAACGTGTACTATTTCAGGAAAGGTATAAATAAAAACCGTTTATTTTTACTTGACTTTCATTTATTTAAATAAAACTGTAACATGTACTTCTTTGATTTCGGTAGGTAGGTATCTTGGTTTTCTGAATATCTTGACATGTTTTTTAAGAAATATTGCCACGAGAGGCCTTCCTGTTAAAGCGTATTTAAAAATATACTATGATACTATATGCACATATGTTAAAGCTTAATTATGTAACAATGTATAATATGCAAAAAAAATTATGATCTGTTTTTTCTTCTTCTAGGAGGTTTGCCAAGGGCCTGGTCGACCCCTTGCTTGGGACCTTGCATCAGATCAAATTTAAAACCGCCTCTTCTGCAACAAGCTGCATTTGACGATCTCATCTTCAAAGTGGACGTGATGCGTAACGTAGCCTCTAAACATGTCCACAGTGAAGGGGATGGGGAAGAAATAAAAGTTATGGAAGTGAAATGGGGTAGTCTGCCTTCGTTGGATCTCCTGGATAAACAGGGATTCAGAAGGGAGGAGGAAGAAGTCAAACTGGAACAGGAGCAGGAGGTTAATGAAGATGAAGGATTACAAGAAGTAAGTTGGGTAATAATTATGAATTTTTACGGTACATTGCGGTATAATAGAAGTGCTTAAAAACTTTCATAAGTTTTAGACTCAAAGAAAACTATCTAACAAAGTCTGAAATTTAGCATCTTTTGGCAGATATGCGTCAGTAAACTTTAAAATGTTATTTGAATTTTTTCAACCTTTCCAAAGTAAAGTAAAGTAAACACATTACGTGTTTCATAAGGTACAATATTCCAGTTTCAATTGAACAAAGGACAAATACAGTTTTGAAATAGCTTAGCAAAAATCTTAGTAAAACCTTTTAAATTCCTTACAAAAGAAAACATATTTTACAAGTTTCAGCGTCAAAGTGTTCTACAAAATTTAATATAAAGTTTTTTGTCAAAACAGTTACAGAAAAAGAAATATATAACACGATTCTAATCAGGTCATACTTAGGTCGAATGTAAGTTTTTTCCTCAATATGAAAAGCCTTTTCACTTAGTTATATTTAGTGATTATTAATTAAATGTCAATATTTAACTTATCTTAGATTGACAACATACAGTTTCATTTTACTTTAGTGATCAATGTTAGTACTGTTCATCTCTGTTTTCGAAATGATTTCATTCAGGTGTACTAGATCACTTATCTAAAAAACACTATTAAATATTTCTGTAAATTTCACAAAGTTATCTTTTCAGGTTGCCGGGAAATTAGAAATCAGAGTAGTGCCAAAGGAGCTGATCAACAAAGACGCCACCGTTATTAAAGCACAAAGCACCATCAATTCTTCCGAAGCAGCCCTCCATAATGGTCACCAGGACGAGCAAGCGGGTGACTCAAAGGAGTCCCCACATAAGCCAAAAATAGAGAGAACAAAGAGCATCTTGAAACAGACTAGCAAGGAAAAGGGCGGCGAGGCTGCAGAGCCTATGAGTCCAAAAAGGGAGAACATCAGTTTCGCTCCAGACACAAAAAGGAGGAACAGCACCGAGCAGAATATTCAAACAGACGAGCATAGACAAGTGCAGGCGAATTCAATATGGTTGAAGGGCGAGAGCGCCACTCAGACACCTCTAGCGCCTGAGGAGGTGATAAGAGGCGGCTCGCAGAAGGAGGAGGAAGAAGGTAATAGCAAGAGTTCATAGTTGAAACGTTTGTTAACTGGTGCAAAAACTTTTCCAGGACATGTGAAAGTGATTCTAACAAAAGATCAAGAGTCCACGAGCACCGAGACGGATCAGAAAGTGTCCCGAGAAAAATCTTATCAGGATAGCTTAGAAAGGAACTGTAAAAAGCTTCATAGGAAACAGAATGAACAGAAACAAAACAGTAGTGTTCAGAAGGCTATATCGAAACCGTTAGAGGCTGTGAAAACTAATATAGGCGACTCAAAATCGGAAAGCAGCTCCAGCACTCAGTGCCGC
The DNA here is from genome assembly GCA_963576515.1 of Cryptocephalus primarius. Classification (NCBI taxonomy): domain Eukaryota; kingdom Metazoa; phylum Arthropoda; class Insecta; order Coleoptera; family Chrysomelidae; genus Cryptocephalus; species Cryptocephalus primarius. The sequence goes on from OY754947.1 coordinate 8,064,069, forward strand.
GTTAGCAATCTGAAGGAGCCAGAAAAAGAAGGGGAGAAGAGCGATGGCGAGAGGGGCGACTCTAGGGAGAAGGGTGAAATACAGGAGAGGGTCAGATGTTCGCCATCCGTCGATTTAAGCACGAATCCTAATGTTACTTTCGTCTCAAACACAAGCATTCCAGAATTAAGGTGAATATTCCTAGGCACAAGTTTATTTTTTTATTGTCGTGATCATTTTTCCTATACTTTCGTTTTTTTCTTTTAGTTTCTTATACAACACAACCAATATTTTGTCACATATATTTTTACGCAGTCATTAGGTTATGCAAAACTATCTAGAGTTATTGTATTAAATTGTATTCTTTAAAATTACAACATTTTCACCCTTTGGAACATTCACACCACCATCATTATTCCTTTACTTCTCTCTATGCATATCCATTAACGGAAGTTTGCCATCATTGTTTCTGTATCTATAGCCAAATTTATCTATAAGTAAAAGGCTGTCTTTTGCCCTACCATAGCATCTGATTTCTACCTATTACTCTTTTCACTTATGGTTTCTTCAATAATTAATTGTGAATGATATATCGTGTTTTGCATTATCCGTCCCAGTGTGCAACTTTTCTTCTAATTTCAGTTCATACACATTCTTGCTTTTGAGGGCATTTCCGTTTGTTATTTGTTCTGTTCATGGGGTTACGAGTGCTCTACGGTAAATCCAGTTTTCGAAGAATGCTTTAGACTTTTTATTGTGGTTATTTTTCACTACATAAAACAACACTTCATACAACAACAATCACCCATCTTTGACTGTGACAAACAATTTTAAATTCTGTACATGTCATTGGTACCGTCTTCTATTTGACATCTTATTTTCAGATTTGATGTCGTCTTGTCAGTCTTACCCTAAGATATTTAATTGATTAACACTTTCAGTTGGCAATCTGTCATATATTTGATTGGTGTCTCCAAACATATCTGATTCTCCAGTAATAATCAGGATTAATTTTAAAATCTGTTGTTTCTTGGTATTCTGTATTTAAAAAGATCCTAAAAATTCTCAATGTTGTTAGTAATGAAAACCATGTCATCAGAATAGGGTATGTTGTCGCTTAAGGATTCTTCACATTTTTTAGTTATCTGTTGTATCATTTTGGGGAACTTCTTCGGGATGATGACACATGAGTCTAGGAAGTCTATGATCTTGAGATATTATTACATTGTTCATTTTAGGTAAAGGTATGGAAGTTGATTGTAGCCATTCATCTGGATACTGACCAGTTTTATCATTATATTGAAGAAGTTATGGAGCATTGTAATGATTTTATTATTTAATAAGAGTTGGTAATACTTATTCAGGTTCAGGTGCTTTGTTGCGTTTTGATGTGTGGATAGATTTTCAATTTTCTCTTTTTGTCGTTGAAAGTCCTGTTAAATAGATCTGCTGTTTTCCTTTTTCACTTACTGTTTGTTTTTCATCTGAGAATTAATAGTAATGTTTTAAATTCTCTTTCTTCTGTGTTGGAATTGATACCATGGTTTTCATTAGGTTTTATTATTTTCATTTTCGTGGAGTAATCATGTAGAATTCGAAACTTTTTTATCTCATTTATTCTTCACAGTTGTCATTTTTCTTATTAGTTCTTGAATTTTTTGGTAAGAAATGCGAATTGCCTTATTTTTGTATTGTCCATTTTGATCCATTGTTGAAAGTATTTCTGCCATTCAGGGCTACTTTCAATCTTTTATTTTGTATCTTATTAAGTTTTTGACATAATTATATAAATAATTGTTTTTTGTATTTGTTAGCTCTTGTTTCTGTAATTTTCTTTGTGGAATTACTTTGACTTGCTTGTCCCATTTGAAAGTGTTTGTTAATGATGATGAAATCTATTTGTCTTATATTGCCTGGTTTATCGGCTTTCCTTTGCCTGTTCATGAAGTGTTCAAGATTCTTCCTCTCTGTTCTATTAGACTTTTATCCATGGAATGCAATCTTTCTTACAGAGAAAAAAAGTCAATAACCAACGGAATAAGCCCCGGCATAGATGAACATTCAGAATATTTCGATGCCACTGAAAATCCCACCATAAAAGACAAACGCCAAGACCAGGAGGACGAGGATAGTGGCGTCGATAACGTCAGTCATAATCTCAGAGAATCTTCCGTAAGTAAGAAATAATGCATTAATACAACATAACAAATATGAGTTTAATGGTTTACATTGAGCGTCAAATCAAAGATGTAGTTAATTGGAATAAACATCTTTGATGCTTAACTGGAATAGGCTAGGTATGTTGTTAAACCTTTTTAGCCTCTTTTTAGTATTTTGTTTGATACAATAAATAAATATTACAGAAGGGTGTTATCAATTGTACGGCAGAAAATGTTTATATTAATGGTGTCAACATGTCAGCTAATAGTAATACTTATAATAGTTACAATGTAGTTTTAGTGCTAGAAGAGTATTTAAATTAGTATTATTTAGTGGTGTATGGTTCAATACTTCAGGAGTACTACCTGTTCAGAAATTGCGACTTCTAGTCCCATAGTAACTGGGAGAACAACATTATGTAATAATTTACTCTCGATTTTTAATTCAGACCAGTCCCGCAAACGACGGCAGCCGACACTCGAAAATTCCAGTAGCCGTAAGCAATCAGAGGTTGGCGAAGTGCATGTCCTGGTCGGGTGACTTGACGCCAGGCCTTCGTCGACGTAGGCAGTCAGAGAAATACGTGACTGACCCCAGTCAACTTAAGCTGAGGTTCAAGAGACATTCAAGTAGTGGTAGGTTTGAATTTTGGACTAGGAATTTTTTAAGAGGTGGGTTGTTCAGTTTCTAATGTCATACGTCATACTTGAACGCTTCTTATTTGTCTCATGGTAAGAAGCGTAGTCTAGGCATGGGATCAACTATTTCTGCATTCCTTATTAATGAGCTGATCGCTTAATCACAATTGCAGAATTGCTGTTTCTAATTTATACCAAAGGGTTTTTATTCCCTTTTGAATTTATGATTGTTCATGAAATTCATTCATATCGACTAATCAACTGATTAATCCATGGATTAGATAGAAAAAAAATTTGATCGCTGATTATGTTTATACATGTGATTATTATTTTGTACCTTTACACTCTTGTTGCGGTGGTGCTTATTGTCTGGATAAACACTTGTAATGAATATGATACATGAAATGCTGATTCTACCCTCGAATACACTGAAGTATAAATCCAAAATTAGTAATAATTTTCTTAGTAGTAGTTGATTATGTATGTAATTCAACTTTACGAAATAAGTGACCTTTTGAATAAGTGACTCTTTTGAATAGGTGTGCCTGTGGAAACTGCGATCTGTGAATGATATTTTGATAAAACCTATTTTGTATTGCACTAATTGCTTCTGTGAATTACCAAAGGATTATTAAAAAAGTTTTGCATTCTTTACAAATTCTATTCTAACGAATATTTCATTAGAAGAATTATTTTAATTTTCACATAACACTAATGAATAAAACTTTAACTAAGCTACTTTGAATTGAAACCTCATCATCTTTCTGGTTGGAACCTTTTAAAATCCCTTATAAATAATTCAGGTTCGATAAACAAAAATAAGCGTTCCACAGTGCCTTTAGCCACCGCAATACATTTGCCAAAATATGTAAGTTTGACTAAATTGACCGATTGGAAGCTGAACGCTCCATTCTCACAGTATAACCCTTCCGAACCTTACCCCACCTTTCCAGCAGATCCATTTGAATTTTCCCTATTGTCCCAACAAGTTCCTTCTTCTTTTCAGGTCTGTCAGTCCTCCTGACAAGATTGACGGATTCGATGACGCGGCTCCAAGAGTATGTAGGGTTTTTGTGTAATTTCAGGTCTTCGCATAAGGGGCATCTCGAGTTGCCTGATTGATGCCCCGGAGAGCTCGCCGGAGTCGTCCGAGGGGCCGCCGCCCCCACCGAGCGGCGAGCCGCCCGCGGAGTCTCAAGTGCGATGCCGCAGATTCCGCCCGGTCACATAAGGGATGGACTGTAACGGTTTATTTTCGGGTGTCGAACTATGTATATTCAAAATTTTTGGAAAACAATGGAAATACTACTGATGCCTTTTTTGCTTCTTGGAAATATATCGATCTCTCGCTGGTTTATTTGGCGAGCGTGTACAATACTCTGTATATCTTGTTTATTTAGATATGGAAAAAAATGTGATTTTTCTCAAAAAAGAAACAAACAACAAGGCAAATTGGAACATGTCTTTTAGGAAATTCACTTAATTCGGAAAATAGCGTATTGTATTTTTTTTAATTGTTAATCTATATGAAATATCTTGTTGAAAGGTTAACAAAAATAACACAACGAGTAAATCAAAAAGTTATTATTTTTGTGCCTTGATTTGAAACATATATTCGACATATATTGAGGTATTTGAAAGCTTTTCGATGTTAATCAAGCACTTTTTGTGTCATTTTTGTTGATTTACCGAATCTATTTCTAGTCACAAGTACCCTTATTTTTATTTGTCTTGAAAATTGGTACTTGATGAAATTCTAGTCAGGTAGTCTCTACAGAATTATTTTAAAATGGAGTGAAATACTCTGTAAAATAAAGATATTAATGCGAAAAAGAATAGCTATAAAATTGTACTGTACTGTTATTTAATTTTTAGACTGCTAAGAAATTGTTTTTATTTTTGTTTTAATGTATATTTTTTGTTCTCTTCTCTAGTGCTGTATTTAAATTATAGTTACGAAATTAAATTCAATAAACTCTTTTTATTTATAAATCTTCCAAATATACCCATCTTAGGACAATTATAGCATTAAAATGTATTTTCCTTAAAAACGTCCAGTTTATTTACATTTTATATACAAATAGGATATTTATTACTTACATTTAAAATCAAGTTAATAGTCAGGTATTATACAATAAGTAAGTGAATAATAATAATAATCATAAAGTACAAAAAATATTTTTTATAAAATAATTCAAGCTTCAAACCGAATATGTATTTTTATTTTTAATACATTTTTATTTTTCAATTTATTTCTAATCTTAAAGCTTTAACATATGAATATAACTAAAATGCTATACAGAGTGAAACGAAAAGTGTAGCTTCATAATGTAACCCCATCGTATTAACCTAAAAGTACTACAATTGTATGGCAAAATGCATCATAGTACCTCCAAATAATATAACGAAATGTAATGAATTTTACTCATCCAACAGAAATTATTATTTTCATTTTCACACATTGCAAACATTGCTTCACTAAATATGTCCCATGGATAGTTTATTCCTTTTATGGTACACTGTGCAATCTTTTATGGTACACTGTATAATAATTAGTATTGAACTTAGCTGAACAGCAGTTTTGTACACATTTTTCTTTCAAAATTGCATCTCCCCATTTAGCTGATCTAAATACATCAAAAAAGCTACAATACAATTTCTAGTGTCAGATTTAATATGAAAATTTTAATCTAATATCACACGGTGGAAAGTAAAGGCATTTGACCCAACAAACAAAATGTGAGCATTTTCAAAAAAACAAATAAATTACTAATCTCGCACCGAACTATTTAGGTACTTATCATTTACCGAACTTCGAAGCTATGTGATATAGCGTGTTCAGGAGCTGCAAGGCTCTGGCGTCTTGGTCGTCTTCCTTCAAAGTAGGCGATACTAATTCAGGAATATAACTGTTACTTTTATGTTCTTGAACTTCGACCTGGGCTGATTCTTCCTGTGACTCCTCGCTAATGGCGGTTTCTATATCCTGAGCAGCGTTCACTCCACACTCGCTAATTAACAATAGAATTAACCTTTTCGTGAGGGGATTCATTTCGATCTCCCTCATCTTAGTTAAGAACTCGTTCTCGGTTGTGTTAAGTCTTTTCAGAATCCTGTGCAGCCTCTCGCTGTCCGGACTGGTTTTATTCATGAAATCTATGAGAATACCGTGAATTTGAGTAGAGTTCAAAGTCAATCTGGGTAGAGTTTTTAATTCATAATCAAGTTCAGTATGAGGTAACTCATAGTGTTCTGTCGGGATCGGTTCGTTGATCTCAGCTTCGCCACTGGGTGCGATAGAGGTTGTCTCGAAGTGACCGTTTACGACCACTGGGTTCACTGAAAAAGTGTTCTTCCATAAATTTGTAGCATTCGGAGAAGAAGTCCAGTGGTTTTCAGGTAGTTCTGTAGTGGTAACTTTCTGTTTCTGTTCACTGTAGTCCACGTCGTTAAAACCAGGAAGTTCTGTCGTCGACACCTTCCTTTTCTGCTCGTTATAACTCTCGCCGACGCTCAAGTCGTTGAAACTGGGTATGAACGATTGAGAATCAGCCGTACTCAGGTCTGGGTTTATTGAGTTTTTCACATCGCCGTTTGTCTGTTTCGGCGCGAAAATGAAGCCCCAAGTAGGACTAGGCCCTGGGATGTTTGTGGGAAAAACGGGAGGGAGACTTGGCTTGAAATCTTTTATGTCAGTATCGGAAAAGTTTAGCAACTCGTCTTGATCCGCTTGATTGTCCTCCAGCGATGAAGGTTCCGTCGGCCTGAGCTCCTCCAGGTCTTTCCTGAACGCCTCTGGATCGTTGAGGTATGATGACAACGCTATGGAGAAGTTCCTGGCAAGCTCCCTGATTTTGGGAGTCTGCGCGAGATTATGAGAGCTTTGCGTGTCGAGACCGTTGCTACTTTCATCGTCAGGTGCAACAGTAGTCTGGACATCTTCTTCCTCCTCTTCTTCCTTGAATAGGTGTTGATAACCCTGAACGGTCATTTGAGTCAGTAGATTCGTGAGTTTCTCTTTCATCGCCTCACTCTTCTCGCCTTTCTCCTTCATTACGCCGTCCAAAGCGTTAGCGAAGTAAACGGCGAGGGTGTGCAAAGTCTGCGGTCCAACGGACGGAGGGATGACTAATCCCGGCCTCGGAGTCTCCGAGGAGTAATCCCGATCCTTCACTATGTTCATAAGCACGTTAATCATGTTGTCCACGTTCTCGTACACGGACGTTATGGGTTTCGAATACGGCGTCGGTTGGGTTGGAATGACGTTAGTCCCGCTCGGGAGCATAAAGGGACTTGCGCTAGAGACTTTGTAGTTGGTGTAAGGGGGAGTGATGCTGTTGTCTATCGAATTATATTTCTGGAACGGTCGCGGTCGTTTTTTATCGGCGGAGGGTTGTGTAGTCGAGGTGGCCGATATGGAATTCCTGGTAACGAAAAATCCTGCTGCTGGAGATTTTCCTGTCGTGTACGACAAGGGAAGGTAACTGGATCCGTTGAAACCTGAGTAAGTTGGCAACTCCGTGGTACGTGTCGGGATGCTATCGATGTCCCCAGCGCGAACGAACGCGTCGAGTTTCAACAGCGGAAGGTCGGCAGAATTGCTGTATTTAATATCAGGCGAAGGAATCGTAGGAGCTGCGTCTACGAAAGGTCTGATAGAAGTGGTGGACTTCTGTATCGGTTTATCTGAAGGCACTTGGAGTTGATTGGACAACGTGCTACTCGCCAAATTCACTCCGATTTTGTTAGAGTTTCTGTCAAATTTCACTGGAACGCCTCGAACGGTGCTGATTCTGACTCTATCGTCTTGATTTCCACTCAAGGTTGTTGATACCTGCAAGCTGATCCTTTCGGGAGTTTTGCTTTGCTTTCCTCGGTTTAAGTTCAACGGTGCGGCCGTAGTAGCACCATTATTGTTGTAAGTACCATATACCGTGGCGTGGTCGATGACTTTCTTGGTAGGGGTCGAGGTTCGAGGGGTAGTCGGAGATGTATACGGACGATACGTGGAAGTCTGGAGAGGCGAGGCGGTAGATGCGGAAGTAAACGATGCTGAAGTCGGATACAATGTAATATCATCATTTGTACTGAACACGTAGGATGGTCTCCTGGTAACTATTTGTTCAACTTCATTCTGTGGAGTTGAACTAACCGTCAACGGATTGGCAGTGAAAGAACTTGATCTAGTCTGCTCGAGGAGAACCTTCGCGGTCTTCTTGCTTTCCTCGTCGATTTTACTGAACGGTCTACTCTTACTTTTCGGTTTCTCAGAATGATAGTAGTAAGTCGCGGTGGTGACCGGAGAATTCGACTTTACCGGTACGGTGCCTATACTCGTATGCAGGTTGGTACCGACCCTGCTCCCCAGAAAGGGCTTCCCGTTATTGATCGGTTGCGTAGTTATGTACTGAGGCGTCACCGATGATATCGTCGTCGGCGTCTTTACGTTGCTATAACTGGGAGTCTTTAAATCTGAGTATGTCGTCCTGTGATTCGGGTAAGGATTGCCGCCGGTAAACTTCTTGCTGTCGTCGTCGATGCTGTTAAGGGAGTTCTTGACGAAGGAGGCTGACTCTTGCGTTATCTGAGCCTCGTCCGATTCACTCTGCTCTTGTTTGTTGTTGTTCAAATTGGCAGATCTGTGTGTCGGGAATTCCAGCTCGTACTCTGACGAAGGCCTTTCGGTTTGGTGACCGTTTATTTTAGGCGGAGATGCAGTAGTTCTGGTGCCGAAGGGTTGATCGAGGCCTGGGCTGGTAGATGCGAACTGGACGTGGTACTCTTTTATAGAATGTGCATTGAAGCCTTGTTTAGAGTTTGATGATGAAGGAACGTGAGATTCTTCATTGAAATTTTTTCCATCGTTTTGTCTGAAGTTTGAAGATGATTGGTTGTCGTATTCTGCATTTGACAGTGTTTTGGTACCTTGTTTTATGTTTGATGGTGATTGAACCTCATTTTCATTTTTGAAAAATGTACTGGCATCCTGTCCAGAATATAATGTTGATTGGATATGATATTCTTTGCTGGAATTGGTAGCACCGTTTTGTATGGAGCTCGAAGAAGGCTGGAGGTATTCTTTATTGGAATTTGCACCGTCATTTTGTCTGGAGCTCGAAGAAGGCTGGACGGATTTTTTATTGGAATTTGCACCGTCATTTTGTCTGGAGCTCGAAGAAGGCTGGACGTATTCTTTATTGGAATTTGCACCGTCATTTTGTCTGGAGCTCGAAGAAGGCTGGACGTATTCTTTATTGGAATTTGCACCGTCATTTTGTCTGGAGCTCGAAGAAGGCTGGACGTATTCTTTATTGGAATTTGCACCGTCATTTTGTCTGGAGCTTAAAGATTGTTGGATATGCTCTTTATATAGTTTTGTACTGCTACCTCCTCTCAAATTTAAAGAAGGTTGAAAATATTCATTATTGAAATTTGCACCCCCATTTTGTCTATAGTTTGAGGATTGCTGAAAATATTGTTTCGAACTGATATCGTCATTTTGTCCAGAATTTGATAATGGCTGAACAAAATCATCATTAGAACGTGTACCACCATTTACTCTTGTGACTGAAGATGTATGATCATTGTTCTCTACATTTGCACCTGTACGGATTCCTTGTTCGGAATCTGAAGGTAATTTCACCTGATATTCATTATTGAAATATTTGCTGTCACCTCGTCCAGAGTATGATGAGGATGGAACATTCGTGCTGACGTGTTGCCTCGATGGTGAGTGGTTGCGACGTTCTTTATCGGAATGCGTGCCAGCACCTTGTCTGGAACGAGTTTTGGCGGTGGATGTTTTGGTGGAATCATCGTAGTTGTTATTAATAAAATTACCGGTCTGATCGTCATTGTAGCGTCTAGGTTTTAAATGGCTCGCCGGCTGTTGCTGCTGCTGCTGTTGCGCTTCAATTCTCGGCGTCTTCTCTCTATTAACTATCCCATTGATCGCAACGGGATCGGGAACATTCCTATGGTTGTTTCTTCGGGACTCTTTCCTCACACCAACGTTCTGTCCGTTCCTTTGGGCGCTAACGGAAGACGCCTCCTCGGTCCTCATAATTGCACCGTGAGGTGCTTCGTTCCCATTCAGGTGGACTTTCCTCAAGGATTTCCTCCGTGCTACGTCATTCCTAAGATTTTCAGCACTCTCGGCATACAAACCAGGAGCGTCGGTGCAGTTTACCTTGAACCACCACTCGCAGATCAGTTCAGATTGTTGAAAGATGGTACCGTTTGGGCAGAGGAAAGAAATCTTTTTCTCCTCCTCACAGATGTGAAATACCTATAACAAAAAAAAAATAATATGCAAACGCTGGAATAAGTTCTCTTTGACAAGATGTATATTACCCAACTCGTCTAGCTACAAGATTAACTTCCCAGTTAATTATTATGACAAGTTAAGTATAGGATGTATATGTATTGGGAGAAAAAGCTATCATGCGGCATTTCCAGCTAGATTTTAAGTAAATAATCTCAATAGGTTTATTTCAGTAATCAAAGAAAATGTCATGTAAATAAAGTTTTTAATAAACTGAATAAAATAGTTGGTATCTTCATATAAAATAACTAGTACTTACTAAATACAGAAATCAAGGAAATTAATACTGAAAGTGCTGTTGCTCTTGATATTTGTAGCATTTTACTATATATATTCGCAAGTGACCCAACAATCACAGCAAAATTTGGAATATAGTGAAGAGTATTTTAAAATATGCCAACGAACTGGTTCTATAATTATTTAGGATTATCTTTCGCTGATTACATAGGAGAAATTATAATGCACATTGCTGGCTTTGTAATAAAATATTTGCTTAAACATATACCTTGTATGGAATGTTTGGTATTATTCATTCATTACATTTCATTTCTCTTTTACAAAAACCTCAAACACGTGGTAAGATAATAAACGCTTGCTCCTATGCTGTAGATGTTTTTATGCTAAAAACAATTTTAAAATATACCAAATAGATTTATGAATTTTTCAATAAGTAAAGAATATCGTTTGATTCGTAATAAATTTATTGAATTAAAATTTAACTCCAAAAACATATGATACATTTCGAGATCATATGTATAATGGAGAAGCTTTCAACAATAATATATTTTTGTCTCTAGTTGAGTCAATAAAAATAAAATTATAAAAAGCAAATTTTAAGTAGAAATATATATATATATATATATATATATATATATATATATATATATATATATATATATATATATATATAATATCCATATTACTGCTGTATTATATATAGCAGAATTAGAGAGCTATAGGTGCCATTGCGAAAAATGCGTACATTAGCGAAAAAACATAAAAATTATATTTTAAGATTTGAGTTAATATAATTTGTATACGCTACCAAATTTCCTCAAAATGATAATAGAAAATTTTTAAAGAAGTGTGTTTTCTTCACTATGGAACCAACGGAAACTGTTTTTACGAACAAAAAGCACAGTAACAGAAAAGTAGCGCGAAAACCGTATTAAAAGTCCAGTAAATACAATCCTTCGACCAGCAATTAACAATTTTAGATGCCTTAAAAAATCACGTAAATGGTAAACAAGGAAACGTCCAGAATATGTCACTTGGACCAAAAACGGACGTTTATTGACGTCCAAAAGTTTAATTTCAATGTCTTATAGAAGTCCATAAAACGTTGTTTTACTATGTGAAAAGAGCCGCTAAATACCATTTAAAGTCCGCCGGACACGATGCAGTTTTTGGTGGGTGATTGCATAGGAAAAGGCATGGAGAGAGACGGTGGGGAAAATGACGTGATATTGGCGAAATTGCCGCCCATTTACGTTAATAAAGCGTGTGCTTATTTTGTTGCATTTGTTTTCTTGGTGAATTTGATGGCCGGCCAATGAACAACGAACATTTTGTTACGTACAGCGTCAGCACTTTGGCATTGTCGACCTGTCAAACTGGAAGAAAGGTTATGAATCCGATCAAATATAAACAAATCGTGGTTTTTGATTGTTACTGTTTCGCTGTCCTTCTTTTCGAGGGGGCGAAAATTTATATGTTTGCCATTTAATATGTTAATATATATATATATATATATATGAGTTAGATACGAAAAAGTCTATAAAACATTCATAACATGTCACTAGGACAAAAATTGACGTTTTATGGACGTCCGTAAAAAGTTGTATTGCTTGGACTACGATGCATAGTTAGATACAAAAATTAAAGACTAGTGGTCTTATTCATAGAAGCATTTTAACATTAAAATGGACTTTAGCTTAAATTGCGTTTAGAATATGTTTCACAGTTATAACTACAGTGTTTTGTTCCGTGTATTTTCAACATGGAGGTAACTATAGTTACCTCATTGAAACACATTCTAAACGCATTTTAAGTTAAAACCCATTTTAATGTTAACAAGCGTTTATGAATAAGACCGTGGGTAATCGCAACAGACAGTTTTCCAAGCAAACAAAAACTCACTTTTGAATAAATTACTAAGCAAAATGAAGATCTATAGAACGATAATTTGACCAACATTTATGTATGCAGCACTCAGTTTGATGAAGAAAAACGATGAACATTTAAAAATAGTAGAAACTAAAATTATGAGCAATATATCAGCACCAATAAGACTAAATGATATTGAATGTAACAGATGAAACTGCTGCAACGAATAGAAGACGACGTAAAAATTAAACTATGGAAGAAGGTATGTAAAGTAATATTATCGTAGCAATAGTGGTGTAATCCTAGTAGAAATGTAGTGTTAATATACTAGTTATACATTGTACCTATTACCTGAATCTTTAATATTTTCACGATTTTAAGATGATTAGCCAGCGTTCCTCCCGTCTTCCATTATTTAAAACTATGTTTCAATTAAACCTTTGCAAGAAATATTATTTGTAGGTCTTCCACCAATTTATGTAGACCCAATATAGTTTCTTCTCAGACCTTTCGAACTTTTGTTAAAGTAGAAATCCTCTACTGATACTATCCTATCGAATGCATTGTTATTGTTGTTAAACCATGACCAAATATTACTACTGAAGTAACTACATTCTATGTGAGTTCAAACGGAATTTGATTCGAATTCATGTTGCATTGCAATGCATCGATGATTATTCTTTCTCCGCATGCGCGAAATCCGTGCATTTCAACCAGTTAAAAATGTGGATTATGAGTTTTAGTATCGATACACTAGGTATATTGAACCCTAAACACCTTTTGGTATAGACACATTGGGTGTCTCAATTCAGACTAGAAAGAGTATAACTTACTTGACAATCCGTATCCAGATCCGCATAGTAGCCGGACTCGATTCCTTTGCAGCTGAAGGTAGTGCGAGGTATGTGCGAATAGATCGGGAAATCGATGCCCGGAGTTCCCTCGACGCCTTGATAGAACACGAGGAGTTCCTCGGGGTTTTGCCTGGGCCTGGTTCCATTTTTCTGTTCTCCCGCGTGGCTCGTTTGCAGGGCGTTCACTGACTGAGAACAAACGAGGGATTTGAATTCTTTCTTGTTTTTGGGAAAATCTATTTCACCACCAAAAAGTTTGACTTGAGGTGCTCATACGATAACCTTTGAAAAGGTAATAGTCTGGGAGGAGATGGCAGAGAGTCTCGATCAGCTAAAGCTAGTGGGAATAAATTGTATTCGATTAAAGAGCCGACGAAAAAAAGAGCTATGCGCATCAGCTGCCCTGATTCAGGTAAGGGTGAATATGGGACGTAAATCTACTTACTTGTCGAATTGATATTAAAATTGGCACAGAAAAATCTAGCCTTAAATGGTTTCGCAATTTCACGTTTTCAGAAATTAGAGGAGTACATAATCTTTAAAGAAAAATTAAACCTTTTAACTAAGAGCCAACCACACAAACGTCACTGTTAGTATGCAGGATAAGTCATATAATTTTAATGAAATCACTGAATTGTTCTTAATATGTAACTTTCTGGAAAAAACTGTTATCTGGCGATTTTTTTATTTCACCCTATAAGGCACAAGAACCCCTATCAAGAACGAAAAAAAATTGGTGGTTTCCATTTAAAAAATGTTGACATTAGTGGAAAAAATCAGTGATAATGTGGCATTTTAGACAAAATTGAGATGTCCCTGGGTTTTCCTCCAAATCACTGCGTTAACGAAATTTGTTTTGATTTCTCTCAGTTTATAAATAAGGAAACATAAAAAATTTAAAAAATTCATACCTCCCTTTAGAGCAGTTCTTCAGATATGATACTGGATTGAATTTTTAGATTTTGTGGTGCATCTTATCACTTCTAAAGTTTAATGAAAGTTATAGCAAGTATCTCTAACGGCCATCTTTAAATGTGAATAATGTTCTAACGGATTTCCAGTATTAAAAACGCCGATATTCCTACATCAGCACAGCAGTAATTTTGCTAAACAATTGGAGGAAGAAACCACTAAAGGAGAACACTAAATTCGTGATGACAGATTCAGACTGCGCATGCGATAGGGAAGGAAGATTTCTATTTTAATTAAAACTGTCTGATGTGGCAATGACCCAATTTAGATAACAATTTTTCTGGAAAATTATAAATTAGAAAAACTTCAGTGAGTTCATAAAACACTGTTTTATTGTAATTGAACCTCAAAAGGTTTAAAATGTTTTGATTTTTTTTTTAAATATAATTTTTATCTTCTTAGGTTTCTGATTAGCCGAAAATAAACTTGCCATAAAATATGTGAGGTATGAGTATGGGTATGAGGTTTGATTTTTTTCTGTTTTTTTTTTATCTTCCTTAATCGATTACGATTCATACCATGTAGCAGATGATTGACCCTTTTTTACATCGCCTCCTAGACTATGAAAGTTTCCAATTAACACTTGCTAATTTATGACCCGCAATATAATTTCAAAAATAAAAATCCATTAAAAAAAAAGCGGTTAAATTTATATGATAAAGTGGCGATTTTGGTGAAAATGGTGAAAGTAGAATTGTTTCCTAACTGATAAAGATCTGTTCAGATATTTTCCAAATCGATTATAAATTTACGTCACTAAAAACCTGCTATTATTTCTAATTTTAGTTATTTCTTTAATTTTAATTTTCTTACCATCGGTCTTATGCAGTATGCTGCGTAAAACAGTATAGCCAAACCTGAAAATAAAACAATTACCACTTATTTGCATTAAAAATTCCTTACAAAAAAACATCGTATTGTGTGAAATTTTAATAAATCATAAGCTTTCTCCTCCATTGAAGAGTCCCATTGTTATTAAACAACGAAGAAAAAAATGTAATTCTGTAGAAAAATACGATTATTTACATTTAAACTACAAAGTTTACGTAAGATCGTAGCATCTATTGATTAAACCCGCCGGCTTACTTGAAAGAAAGTAGATGTTATTGCAGGTACCTACTTAATTACTTATAGGTACGTGCGTTAGTAAATCCCAAATAAGTAAACCCGCTGCGGGCGGTTCTCACAAATGTTTTTCTCCAATACAATAAGTCATTGTAAACGCTTAAAATTTTAATTAATGAGCCGATGAAGTCCATAATGTGTCTCTTACAAAATTTTCGTTAAACTTTCGGGTGTACATTTCCACAACGATTTCTCAACCAGCCATCACATAAAATGTCAAAAGAGCTGCACGTTCAAAACCTCCAATTTTTCAAAAACCCATTGCGCAATTAGCCTCCCAACAATGCACCGGCTAAGGTACGTTAACTAATTATCTTGGGACTCGAAAAGGAATCACGAGTCTCGCATCCATAAATCACCGGGAGCGAGAAAGACACTGAGAAAGAGAAAATTTTGACTGACGGTCCCGGTCGTAAATATCCTCTTCGACGTAACGGCCTATTATTCTCCTAATCGCAATGTAAATTAAATCCGCCAATTAGAGGATAACGATCCAGTCCGAGATTTTTCCTTCCCGTAACTACTTCTAATCAGATACGTATTGTTATGCGGTTTTTATTAGCTGCGGTGGCAGTTCGAATAATTTAAGCCTTAAATTTTAAGGACGCCAAGCCACACTAAAACAAGATTACGATCAATGGCATTGACTCTGTCGGTTAAAATCGGAAACTAGAAATTTGTTTAAAGGTATAGAAGCTGTCAAGATATAAGAATATGGACTTTACCGAAACACGCCAATGCGCCATTCGTTTTTTGAAAAATCGTGGATCTTTGGAACGAATTAAGATATCATGTTAAATGATCAAAATGAAGCTGAATTATTGTAGATTACTAGAAAAATAAACAGAATTAAAATTGTAAGCTGTATCCTTCAAATTGCGGTACTTTGAAAAATATTAGAAATGACGTATATTTCATCTCTACGAAATAAAAAAAAATTATAACGCTTACTTAGTCGCTTCGATAAATTCTGGTCTGCTGAAACCAATATGGGGTGATGTTTTCCGAAGTCATTATTTTTCTAGCCTCAAAAAAAAAACCAGTATCCTGATATATGGGAGTAGTCGTAGTAGGTTTTTTTTTTGGTTGCAAATCATGAATTCGTTATTAATTACTCAAGATTTGGGCACCAATATGGCTGACTCTTTTTTGCAACTCAACGAAGCTTGCTGTAATTTAGTGTAACTGGATTTTTAAAGTCACTGGTGACAAATCTACTATTATAATTTGCAAAATTCAAAATGGCTGAATATTTTGAAATGGCGGACAATATTTTGTAAACTCAACAGACTTTGCTCTAATCTTGTATAGCCTAGTTCTTGAAGGTATTGATCACGAATCCGCTTATAGTTCTGCCAATTTCACAATAGTGGAATCAGAATGGTGAACATTTTTTATAAACGCAACGGTTAATATTGTAATGTTGTAATCCATCATTTTCTTTCAGGTGGATTTATTTTAATCCGGTTTCATTTTATAATAATTCAGAATGATAAATCCATTTCATAATTAGGAAATTGGTGCGATTTCTAGAGTATAATTTTGAAATTCAAAATATTATTTTCAAATTTATTTTCTGAAAAATTACTTTATGTTGTTTTAACTAGAATATAAAAATAACAAAATTTATTTTTATTAGTTATTTTTCACTACATCCATTTTTTTTACTTAAAACTATTGGTGTTAAAGTATTTTTAGTACTTTTTTGGTTTAAAAATTGGTGAAAATAAAAATATAGAAGTGAATAATTTCATCAATACAACATTTTTCATAACAACTTACCATCTACACGAAGTATATGTCCACCTTAAAAATATAACCCAAAATAAGTTCTAAAGTTCATTTAAAAACCCAATCAAGAAGGATTCATATGTATAATTAAAATTCATTGTAACATTTGCAAAAATATTCATGATTTTTATTATTGTTACGTTCGTAGGTTCTTAATAATTAACAACACTATGACTAATTAATCGTAATTTATTTAACTAACACTAATACTATACAGACGTATTCTAATTCATTTAAGCGTAAATTTATATGAGATTGGTTCTTATGACGGAGGTCGGCTTGTTCACATGAATATATGTGCGTTGACTGACTGCTTATTTCTCGGTCGCCTCTTTATATTCTAAAGGTATTATGCCGAGAATCTTCGAGACTTGTCAATTCCGTAAACACTTCTCTGAACCGGAGGCCCCGAATCGTCGAGAAACGCATCGAGATGATTCCAGGGCCTTCGACTGCCGATAACGAGAGAAAAATTCATTACATTATGTTTAAAAAAGACATATTGAAGCGTTTAAGTGTAAGTGAAAATTTCCTCTACCGCTGACGGACGTTCTCTTTACTACACACTTTACTACGCCAATTAGGGTCATGTCGGATTGTATGAATATCGTTAGGTATAAATTTCTCGGAAAAAAAGTAATAAAATCATTAAAATAAATGCATCAATAACAGAATCAAAGAAGGTTACATAAATCACATCCGCCAGAACTGCGTTATTATGCTCTTATTAACGACATCTCACGACATGCACCTTCAATATGATTTATTTTATATTTAATTTATCCAAAATGTTTAATAATGATAAACCTATCGAGTGAGGTGTCGTTGTAAAGAGCATAAAAATGTCGTTCTGCTGCATAAGATTTATTTGATGATAAAACCTTTTGTTTTCATTATGACTGCTTCTATTCATCGATGTTATTACAATTTTTCCCGAGAAATATTTACCTAACCTAACTCGCACGTGTACTCACTCATGTAAAAGTTTTCCCTCTTCTTCCCTCTATGTTTCGATCTTTGCTTTAAAATGACAGTTTGTTATTCGAAAAGAAAAACCAGTAGCAAGGGGGTTTTGTAGATCGGGACGACAGTTTGGCTTGTAACTCAGAACCTATAACATTGCAGATTTAGTTTATTTTAATTTTGTATTTCAAAACGACAAAATGAGTTTTAAGCTGACATGTGTATTTAAGCGTGAAGGAGTTTCCTGTAAAATCATGGACTATGTTGATGGATACCACTCCGGCTATCAAAAAAAAATCTTGTCACTCCAAAAAAAAATATGTTGAAAAATAGGAAGAATTTCAAAACACATCCACTGAAAGAAGTGTTAATCCTGCTTTAGATGATGCAGTTTCGACAGCGGTTACAAGTGTCTCAGGGAATTTAAATTTTTACAGTAATAGTTCATGTTTTGTATAAATAATTTTGTATATCTTCTTCTTCTGTTGATGCCTATCAATTACAGATGTTGGCGAGCATAATGGCTTTACGGACTTAATCCACTGCTGCACGGAATAAGCCCACAGTACATGTATTAAACCAAATTCGGAGATTTTTCAGCCATGAGTTTCTTCTTCTCGCCACACACCTTTTGCCTTGTATTTTTACCTGGAGTATAAGCTGCAAAAGCCAATATCCTTTAGGATTTCTCACGATGTTGCCCAGGTATTCAAGTTTACGTTTTTTTACTTGATACAGGATTTCTTTTTCTTTATGAAGGACCTCATCATTGGTAATCTGATTCACCCATGTAATTTTCAGGACACGACGGTAGAGCCGCAACTCAAATGCTTCCGATTTTTTGCAAGATGACTTGGATAACATCCATGACTCAACACCGTACAGGAAAACTGAAAACACATAGCATCTGTGCATGTGTTGAATGTGCTGAATGTGTGTGTGCATGTATTGAATACTAAATCTGTTGCTACTTGACTGGCTAATTTTTGCTCTAGATTTATTACCCTAAATCACAAGCCTCTATTATCCTTAATAAAAATAAATTACTAAAATAAAAATATCTGTGTCTACTCTGTGGATTATAACTTGGGAACAGTGAGATAGTGCCACTAGGATAGGAGCCCTGACAGAACCTCACAGGATAATAATATCCAGATTTTTTATTTATTTACTGCTCTAGAATCACTATTCTTTTTTTACAGCTTTAGGCACATTTTTCTAAAATATTAGTGACCATTGGCAAGGAAATGCAACAATGTGTATATTCGTCGGAAATGCTGCAAAATGCTTCTATTACTTATTTGAATTCATTTTCAGATCAACTATTCTTTGCTTGTAACCTTGATTGTTTGTTTATGTAATGAAGTATTTTTGATATATATAGAGTTTAGTGCATAAAGAAAAAATTAATATCCAGTGTGTTGAACGACTGAAAAGTCGATTTATTACAAGTACCCACTTTATCTCAAATAAGTGCAAACACTAATTTTTAAGCAATTTCTATTGTTTTTACAAACGAGCTCGACGTCTTACACAACGCCATTGTTTTTTCAATAATTTTCGTGGTTTTGATGTTCGATCTGAAATTTTCGTAACGCGGTCGAACGTCTTCACAATCGTCGGGGAAAAGACAACGGATTACTTCACATTTGTAATAAGAGCTCCGATAGCCGGATGTAGGAATTGAAAAATGTAACTGATGAAATCCTAACGTTTCCGTAATCTCGCGACCGATTGTTTATACGGAAAAAAATCCCGCGCAAGAAAGCAACCGGATAATATCTTTGGAAATTGCCAAAGTTTTGTTTGAACCTTAAAATGGTGTATTTGTTTTTCAGACGTTTAAAAAATAAGGAGTGTTGCAATTATTAATAGCGTTAGTTCTTAAGTATCGCGACATTTAAGTTAATTTAAAAAATAATTAGGAGCAATTGTTATTTGCCTGGTATTAGTCCGTTCGAACTTGTTGATAGACGAAGTGTTAAGAGTCTACGCTTCCATGCCATATAGAAGTACGGCCCACACATATCTGATTATCTTAACTCTCAATTTAACATCTAGTCGCTAGTCAACTAGTAACTTACTTAGACTTAGAAAGACAACTCTCGCATTAACTCGCATGAACTCTCGTTCAATACTGCATTTGATCCCCACCTCAGGGTCTCACTTATGGTTCAAATAGCAAGCTAGATATTTGAATTCCATACTTCTATGTCATTAGTGGTTGCTGTGAAATTTGGCAGGACGTTTCTAAAAACTATAATAAGCTTGGGCTTGGCAGCATTTATTTTCAGATCCAAAGCTCCGCTTGCATCATTAACGGAATTCAATAATAACTGTAAATTATCGTCAGTGTCTGGTAAGATCTCGGCGTCATCAGCATATCTGATATTATTAATAGGAATGGCGTTAACTTTAATTTTTAAATGGAAACATTCTTTCCACGCACAGATTGAACAGCACTGGTATGCATCCCTGTTTTACTCTGTTTTAGGAATTCTCCTGTTTCGCTGACCAATCGGGGACATACTTCGGCAGTTTGGTTCCACTAGAGGTAGCAAATATTCTAACGTCCTTGTCGTCCAGGCTTAAGTCATGCAAATATCGCAATAATAGATGCCATGTCATGCCTGACATGATCAAATGCTTTCTCATAGTCTATAAAAGACGTCTTGTGTTGATCGAGGTAGTTTTGGATAAGCAGTTGCTAAAAATGACCTTTCTTGTACGAAATTAGCTTTTGAATCTAAACTGACTATCACCGCTAACTTCTTCGCATTTCCTGCAATGCCTTGTATGTAAAACATGTAAGAGCAGTTTTAAAAAGTGGCTCATGAGACGATAGCCCTTACAATGTACGTTTTGCTTTTTGGTAGCGGTATAAAAGTTGAGCTTTGAAATCATCCTAGTGTCATATATTTTATTTAATAGACACAACCACATCCAGACTTTCCTCATTTAAAACTTTAAGAGTTGCATTTCGCCTGGCCCAGGAGCTTTCTCGTTTTTCATCAGTTCCATGCATGACCACTTCTCATTTTCAAATACACGGACCTGTAAATTACCTTCTATTTCTGGTGCAGTTGAAGCTCTATTCCTGTTGAACAAGTCTACATTGTATGACTTCCAGACACTTATGAATTCATTTTGGTTGATTACTGATTTTCTTATGGTGTCTTTTATAGTCATGATGAATTTTTGCTTGTGCATTCCAACTATTTCTTTGATTTTCTCATGGAGATGAAACTTATAGCCCAGCTAGAAAAATTTTTCTGCTTCAACGCAAAGTTCAGACTCACACACTAAATCACACACTATATGTCCAACTTTCAAAATTAAAAGAATAACCTACCCATTTCTGCCGGCCGATTTTAATAAGTAACTTATTGGAAAGTCTTTATCGAAGTTTGTAATACAAAATCTGAACCGTTTATGATTTTTTAAAATGCATGGTTTCTAATTACGCCTTGAGAAGGCTACAAATGCTTGTAACTTCTGATATATATGTACGAGTGCCTAACATGAGAAAGTAATTAGCAAGTACCATCTCTTACAATTAATTATATTCAGCTTGATTCGATTAATTTGTCTTTTTACGACAAGCGTAATTTCTCAATATTATCTTACCGTTAAGGAATGATTAGTTAGTCATTTTAAGTTAAAGATGACATCATCAGACTGAAAAACAATTATTTAATTGAGAACGTGGTACGTAACAGTAATGTAAAATATTATATTTAAATGGTGATTAAATACCATTATTTTTTAATGTAATAGTGATGATTAATTATAAAGCAAGTGCATTTAGGAAGTAATTGAGGTTTTTTGTTTTCAATAAATCATCTTCGACGTAATCCTTCTATTAAATCTTGGGAGGAAATTTAATTAACGGGCTCGATAATGATGATGTGTGTGTATTAATTATTTGAGTATAATTGATTTCGGATCACGGAATTTCATTATGTCTCTTTTATAATTACATGCATTACAAAACTTACCTAATTTGAACATGTGGTACCGCTCCATACCAATTTAAATCCTGAAACAGAAAGTGATTTTCAGTCTAACTTATTTATGTTTTTAACAATATTTTGTGTGAAGGATATCTGTTTACATGTTAGAAATCGTATTGTCTGCAGAATTCCTATTCAGGTCACTTTTCATTGCAAAAATGGCTGCTGAAGGTATTTTTTTATATAAAAATTCACATCAAAGTTGCAAAACAATGGTATGTTTAAAATTGTAACAGGGACACTTGCAATGCTCGAATAAATGTTAAATTTTAAATTAGCGATGGATATCTTATGGTTTATTTCGCAGATTTCAATGGCAAAAAAGCGTTTTCCTTTGTTTATTGTGAACCACTTCGACACTGTAAAATTTTAAATATTACTACAAGTAATGAGTTGAATTAATCTGAATAAAAAATGAAATATTCTAGGAGATAACTGAGCCGAAAATGTGTTGATTGGAGGAAATAAACTAATATAGCTTAAAAACTAGTTCAGTGCACTAAAAACTAGGTTTCTATCTTAATTCCATTGGGTAATACTCAACGACTTTGTTGGTCCACATTTTGGTACTTAAATATCTCTTTCTATTCATTTTAAAATTCTTACTTTCATTATCAACACCTTTGGTGCTACTGTCATTCAGTGTCAATTACCTTATTCATATTGAATATAGTCAATCATTGTAACTCTTTACGAGTGTATTTCACCTTTTGAAGTGTCAAAATATTTCTTAAAAACATCTCCGACGAGTAATTATTCTATTGAACTTCGGTCACTTTTTTCATATAATAAAATCTTGACAGGTGCTGACAAGCACCTATGTTCATCGAAAAATTCTGATACTCGCCCAACAAAAAAATTCTAGAAGGACAGATCAAAAAATGATGTCGAAGTTTCATAGATTCGTTAATTTCTATTTTTAATTGGCAAAATGTAAGAGGATATACATATGATTCAGTTATGTTGTTTGACCTTTAGGCGCATTGACATTTGAACAAATTATTGAATTTGGTTTTCGTGTCGTAAACTTGAATCTCGCATTTCCAGACGTGAAGAGCGTGGAATGTAATGTTTAAATATTTAAACAGATTTTCGGTAAAAGGGTTGGGTTTTCATTTGGGCGATTATGATGTTTAAATTTCGAAACAAAATGGTAATTTTAAAAGCGAATTGCAACATTGAAATGTGGTTTTATTTAGGCGCCTATTCATCGTCTTTGAGTTGTGCTTGTGTAATTGCGAATCACGGAATATATGAGGTTTAGGTCAGTACATGGGTATAGGAATGTTTCTCGTTTGCCTGTCATATACTGTTGGCACGACTTGTACTGCAAATATGACTGCTTGGCTGCATCTCGACTGTTGTCATTAACGTGAAGACGAAGACTTCTAAATGAAAATCGAACTGCATATTAACATTGTTTTGTGCATTCGCCAAATTTTAGTATGATGGCTACATCACTTACTCAATAGATTATATAATGATTTAAAAATAGCGAAGCTAATTCTTCATATCATCTTCTAATATCTTCTAATATCATTTCTTCAAATAGTTGCTTTTCATTTCATTCTCAATCTGCCATCATTCTAAAAAAGTAAGCACAATTAACTTTTATTCCAAATTGGTTGCGCACCTCGTCCCAAAATAGAATTTTATTGTCAAATCATCAATATCTCGGCACTCCTATACATTTTCCATCTACAATGAATATTTAAACAGTTATGGGGAAAAGAAAAAACGGTTTTTCCCTAATTTTTCCAATTTCCATTTTTCATTTGTTTAGCATAACATTTTAGAGTTACGCATATCAAAATTCTTATTTCTGAGGTTATTTTTGAGACATTCGCACAAAAAATAACCATAGTATATTTTACAATCAACCCAAAACAGAGGCCGACTGGACTAATTTTCTAGTCGCAGTTTTTAATTTCGAGTCGTTCCCCTGGCTCAATTTTCGTCGGGAAATTGTGCTGAGATTCAATTCATGGGTACAAAGAGTACGTATGCTGTATTTGCAGTCTACTTAGGACACGATGGGTAATATAAACAATGATGAATACTGGTTTAAAAAGGAGAAGAAAATATGCAGTCCGCCGAGCGGTCGACTTGAGTTTTCAAGTCAATTGTCTGTCAATTTGTTAAGTGATTGAGTATAAGTACCTTTTGAGGGGGTGGAGAAAAGAGATGATAGGTTGATGTACAAAAAGATAATACAATATAGGCCAGGAGTAGAAGCGCATAGAAATAGGGGATGCCCATCAATCAGATGAAGCGACGATATTAAGATTGCGGAGTAACGAAATGGCAAAATTTAAGCTTATTGACCAAAGATTTGAAAATTTTATATGTGGCTGCGTTCCAGTGACTTCCACCTCATTATTATTAATTCCTTAGTAACATGTTATACATGTCTCTTTGGTTAGAAAGTACTGTATACCGAGAACCTAAAGAAATAAAGCCATTCAATTTAAACTTCTTTCAAAAAAAATGCCAATAGAGACATCAGATGATTTATTGTTGGTAATAAATCCTGTGTGCTGGTCACAATGCCTGCCGCCGCTTTTTTCATGCCGGAAGCTGTATCCTCGCCATGCGAAGTTAGTGAGGGATCTTCCACTCGTGTTTAAATTTGAAATATTTCTTTGCATTGTACTTCAATTATACGGCAAGCTAATTAAGATAATAAAATATATAAAAAAAAAACAAACTTCGAAATATTCGGATGTCCGCCACTGTAACTAAGTAAACAAAGTCCGTATATAGTTCAAACTTTTGACGGTGGCGACATGTCATAGTGGTCTCACGCCATTTTATATCTCGTAGCTTGGTGATTCCTAGTATAAGCGACGCATGGTCGGAAAAGATGGCAAAATTTTAGAGTCAGGATTGTCCAGCAGTGGACAGTATAAGCTAATGATGATATGTAATAACTACCAAGCAATTTATATTTTTTAAGGAAATAATCCCCATTTTATTTCAAAATGCATTTTGTCGTTTCCTAGAAACTTATTTTAAACAAGAATCCCATTTCATTTTTAACCGTGAATATTATCGAACATGAAAAGAACTTAATGTCACCGTGCAGGTAAAAATGCTAATTGGTATTGTGGTTCTCTATTTTTTAAAATGTAGAAAAACCTAATTATGCACAAATTTTAATGTATTCAGATGTTTTCATTTACTTATATAACTATTTTTGCCGGTGAAAAATTAAAGGATGAGCAAATCACGACGGCATTCAGTTTCGTAGCAATAACAAATCTAAGGATCAAACTACTAAGCTTAACATGTGCCTTAACTCACTACTGTGTATACCTTATCTAGCAAAGAATGGAATGTCCTCTGTAAATTTTTTTAGAGATTTTAAGGTGAGTAAGTACAATAATAGAATTTACCTACTGTATAGTAATACAGTATATACGACCGCGATGGGAGCGACTGGCCGATAGCATATATTTAAAACCCCCTTACGGTGACTATGGCACTAATCTTTTTGATATGAGAGGTCTGAGAAGTGAAAATTGTCATGATAATGATGTGTATATTTTACATCTACAGCTATTTTAACTATTTTTACTTGAATTTTATTATTCCCCAATTATGTAAATATCGAAATTAAAACTTCCTAGCCAAGTTAAGTACATTACCGTGTCTACGACCTCTCATATAGGAATTAAGATCATATTACTTAATATATTATTGCAATACCACCAAACATATTATTCCCGGTAAGGTTACTTACAGAATCTTTTCACAAAAAAAAATATTTTAGCCAATAAGGCAGGCAATACAAATAATGCTTTGTCTGTTTAATACTGTTTTCGCATTAATTGTTACAGTGGATAATCTTAATATATTTTTACGTACTCAGTATGTTTTCGATTTGCTTTACTTGTTAGTATAACTCTTGGATTATCCTCTATCAAGAAATCATGAAATTCTACAAAAGTTCCTAGTCTCAATGTAAAACTGGTTAGTCTCGACTTGATTACATTTATTGCTAATTTAATTGCGATTAACAGATGGTAAGTTTCCACATTTTGACAACAGGATATTTTGTTGTTCATTTTTAACTCGATTATTTTTATTCACAACTTCATAGTGTTTATTAAAACTAGTTTAAAGGCCTCGACTTCCACCCTAATTTATTTTTATGGGCTTTTAAACGAATCGAAGCTTTCCATTGTTACCTTTCTTACAATATCAACTTTCCTCGGGTATCATTAAAGCTCACATAGACCATTTCTCATGTTTAAATCATTAAGCACCATTATAATGGATGACCTACCAGAAGAATGCGCTGCCTGTAAACTGGAACGCTTATTATAATATTAATTATTAGGTACTCAAGTAATTATATATGAAGTTTTTTTTGTTGGATTCAGAGAGCGAACCCGATGACGCAAGTGTTTATTTTCAGGTAATGATAAGATTTATAGGATATTAAAAACACGGTTTTCGACCGGTTCATGTAGATTTTGAAAGTATTATGGATATGAATGGATGAATCAATTTCGCGTTGCATTCCAAAGCAAGTTTTTCACGCTGGACGACGATAAATGTCAGTGTTAATCACTGTTTAAAAATAGTAATAAGAGAATTACATGATTTTCTTATACAAATTTTAACAAAAAACATTGACGATTACGGATGTGCTTTGAAAGAGTACCTTCTTCTTTTTTCCCATCCTTGATATGATTAAAAGCTAATCTATCGACAATATCAACGTTAGTCACGGTTGATCAGTAAAAAGTGGTATAACCTTCATAAGAAAAGTGATCGCACAAATATAGCATGATTACGGTTATTTACTACTTACAAATGCATTCGTTTAACTACTTATGTATAGTATAAAAAAGTATACTAATGTGGGGCGTTAAAAGTATGTCAGGAATATTACACTCACCTAGTTTTTATACTACATATATTTAAAGTTTCATTAACACCGATATTAGGTGTTTTTTTTTGCACTCAGTATTATCTGGGTGTCTCAAGATCACCTCATTTTATGGGTAAAACCAATTACTATTTCCATTATTCCACTTTTTACTTTCTCATATGAGGTACTCATATATTGGAAAAGTATTGTAATGAGGTCGATTTTCGGAATCAGATATTAACATTTCTGGGGGTTCGAGGTCCTCTGAGTCCGAAAAAAACGCCTTCAGAAAAACATGCATATATATGGTAATTTTTTTAGAAAATATATAGCTGAAACTTTGTACTTGGGCTTGGTCTCATAACAACTCGAATCCATGCAAATTTGATTAAAACCCGTTAAAGGCAAAGGGCATTTTACTCTTGCCATTTTTGTAATATCTCGACAATTAGTCCAGCGGTTCTTTTACGGTATGTTTAATCCACTGTCTACCCTGTTTTGAGTATCATAATAGTTACCTAATCTCCTCTGAAGGGCCTTTGATCTTCTGAATTTTCAGTTCTTCTCAGTTTCCTTTAGATATTATTACGTATTCTTTTACTTTAATTTAATGCTTTACATATTCTTACTAAACCTTCTGTGAACTAACCCATAAAATTCCTACAATTTTTATTTGAAATATTTTTTGACAGCGCCCCAAAGATCACTTTTTCCTTAGGAATCCTCAGTTTTTCTTAAAAACAGCTCCAGGGATTTATTGTTGACTTCTCAGTTTGTCTTATCTATGTACAAGACAACAAAAACAAAATAACTTTTATTTGAAACATATTTTCAAAAATCGTCCTAAATAGCATTTCAATTGAAAATATTTTGTTTTTCTTTATTTTCTCCAAAATAGTTCGTGATCTATTTATAACTTCACAATTTAGCTATCTAGCTACAATACTAATAACTATGATTTGAAAGAATTTTCTCATGCCGCCCTAATAGTCACTTTACTCTTGAGAATTTTCTTACATAGAGCGTATGAACTTTATCCTGCGAAAAATCCTCCTTAAGAATGCTTTGATAAGTAAGTACCATAAAAGAATTGTAGGTAAAGTGGAAATTGCCGATGTATTTTACGACTCTCCTATGGTGACAGTGGCCATTAATATTTTTTGAACTGGGCAGTCATTTCATTTTTCGCTAGAGAAATTATACCTCATACGAGAACGTGAAATGGTGGACACGCTTTAACGATTTTATTACGTTAATGTATATGATACACTGTACATCGCTATACTAAATTATTTGTCAAACTGTTAGTTTTAAAAAATTAAATATTGAGCTATCATGAACTCTACTGAGAATGGGAAACATAATTAAATTCTAAAAGACGTGTTGCCGAGCCGTATTGAACTGATATAAAAATTATGCAGATCTATAAAAGCTTCGAGGACTTCGAAACAGTCGAAAAGTGCAATAAATACGACGGGTGATATCGAGCTACCGGGTGAAAGAACTTATACAGGGACGTATCATACCCACTAAACATTATAGGCCTATTATGAAGGTATTGGAACTACATCTATATATACACAGAGAGAAGGAAATGCAATTATTAGGGTGATTAATTATCATGGATAATTGACTACGTGTGCTCACTAATTACCACAGTAATATCATTTGTAAAATAGCAAAATAAATGATCAATGTGGTTGCTAAAATTCATATCATTAGTAAGTCTCCTGTAGTAGTCATAATCCTATACCGCTCGACACCATCCGTCGTGTTTACTGCACTTTTCGAGTGTTTCAGGTCCTCGAAACTGTTGTAACTCTGCATAATTTTTATCAGTTAAATACGGCTTAAGTACAAGAGCCGGTTTCATAAAAAAATTAAGTAACCCTAATTTTAAAACATATTGTGAAAGAAATAGTTTTCATGACATATTTATTATGTATTTTATAGTTAAAGCTAAGTACTATGAATTATTATGAATAGTTAAAATTATGAATATCTCAATTATTACCCTTAAGTTTCCAAAGAAACAGGTTGTAAATTTAGCACCAATTTAACATTTAACTAAGGCATCTTCATACTAAAACAAAATAAACTTAATGTTTCCACCATTACTTGGGTTAAATATTCGATCTACTTTACAAATGAAGCAGTGTCGTTAGAATTACCACTGCCATTCCATGATTAATTCACGCTGACCTCGATGCGCTTAAGAGGTAATCAGATACGTACATATTACTTTCCTTGTACAATCGAAACGGGTATAGAGGAGTATCTTCTTTAATAACACCCATTTAAATGTCAATACCGACATGAAAATAAATAACTCATGGAAAGATTATCTTCCAATCCCTTGCTAAAATCCGCCTGTGGCGACTAAAATCGTCTTGCGTGTAATTTAATTTCGGCATTTTCGACGACCTTCAGGTGTGTGCATTTTAATGTCACAAGCTGACAATAAATAATAGGCTTGGTTAATAGTTATTTGTTTAAATATTGAATGAAATGGCCGTGCAATAAATGTGTCGAGTGAGACGTAACGCCAAAATTATATATTGGCCAAGTTCAATAATGAGGGAGATGAGTTATTAAAAAATTCTGACGAAATAAGACAGGCATGTTCGAGTATTTAAACCATAAAGAAAAAAGTTTCAAATTTTTTATGGATAAACTACGTTTGTGCGAAATTGGCAGATCAATGATGATGCTATGGCGACAAGAAAAGAAAATGAAGTATTTTAATAAAATTATGCAATTGTGCAGGAGACTTCACAGGTCACCGAATAGTTGTATTGAAGTTTAGAGATATAATAACGAGTACTCTTTTATCGTCTCCCTGAAATATACGGGGAGCGAATATAAAACTTACACTTATTAGTAGTTGTACAGTAACATTCATCTACAAGCCCCTTAACGAGAAATTTAACTTCATTCCCCTAGAAAAATTTCTAAATCAGAATACTCATTCCATCGTAGAGGACTTTAACAGTCACAGTAGCGTTTGCGGATACGTGGATGAAGATAAAACGAAAAAGAGGTGGACTGAATACGGAAGATTAACTCTGTTACATGATAGAAACCTACCACCCTCGCTGGAAAAGGGGATGTAACCCAGACCTGCTCTTTGTTAGTGATATCGTATCCCAACAATGTCTGAAAACTTTATTATCACCAGTACCTGGTAGCCGACATAGACCAATCTGCTGTCAAGTGTCTGCAACTGTTAAATCACAGCTAATCCCTTTCCGCCGACGATTTAATTTATAAGAGCCAACTGGAAGGAGTTCGCAGAAATTCTGGATAAAGCGATCTCAAGCATAGACCCTATACCAGACTATTATGATCGCTTTGTAGGCGCAGTGAAGAGTTGCTTCCGCCTCTTCATACCTAGAGGCTGTCGTACAACATACATTCCAGGAGTGAACGAAGACATTATGTCAAAAATGCAAAAATACCTTATAGTGTTCGATGAAGATCCATTTAGTATTAATACATTAGAATCAGGATCGACGTTAGCTCAGAAATTGGTGAAAGCAAAACAAAACCGATGGATTGAAACGTTACAGAGTACTGACTTGTCCAGAAGTAGCAGAAAAGCTTGGCAGCTGCTCGAACTACTCAGTAACGATCCTATCATACCCAGAGTAAGTTCCAAAGTTACATCGAATAAAGTCACCCGTCAGGTGCTACTGAAGGGTAAAATAGAAGGAATAAAGGAGAAAATAAAAACGGTCGGGCAACACCAAGAACCGAACGTGCTGTCAGCTAAGTTTACTCTGGATGAGCTGAAATCTGCTATTAAAAAGACCAAAACCGGCAAGCCGCCAGGACTTGACTAATTATTGGTAGAGCAGAATAAACACTGTGGACCTGCAACTATGAGATGGCTACTGAAATTCTATAATAACTGTCTAACACGACAGCAGATTACTAAAATCTTGAGAAAGACAAGGATCATCGCTATACTAAAACCCGGCAAATTAGCTTGGGACGCCAAGAACTTTCACCCTATGTCCTTTTGTGCCGTTTTTATAAAATCCCCGAAAGAATGTTGCTTATTCGTCTTAGTCCTATCATCAAGCAAAACTAATTCCACAAAAAGCTGGATTTAGACTAAATAAAAATTGCACATCACAAATCCTCAATTTGACACAGAATATCGAGGATGATACAGGAGAGGCTTAGATTACTAAGAGATTACAACTTTGCCAGCTTCGTAAGAGTTGTCCTTCAGAAACGTACATTCCATGGTGAACTTAATGGCAAGAAAATCTATCTCATCTATTTACACTAACTGTTAAGTAATTTATTATCATATATACGATTGGCTGGTCGGTTATAATATATTTTTTCGAGTTCAGATTGTGTCATCTCTCGTCTCGAATTTTATCTCCCTCCGTATGCGTCCTGGTTAGAATATTTCCATTACATTATCCGAAAGTAATTTTAAACTATCAGTGTTCAAGTAAATTAAAGACGCTTTAAGGAATGAAATACGAGCTAACGTAGATCTATGCATTAAGAAAGTCTCAAAGAAAATTTGAAATGACCATCTTAAGGAATTGGAAACATTTTGGGGGAAGTTAGGGAGCAATTTAAAAAATTGTGTTCGAATAACATAAATTTCGAAGAGTAATTCGTTAGACTCTTAAAGAATTAATAATATTTTGTAGAAATTTTAGACATTTTTGGCAAACTTTTGAAAATTTTATTGGACTCATCTGAGAAGAATTGTTTTAAAAAAATACGAAGTTTCACATCTCGGTCTTTCAACCACCCTTTCATCCACGTTTCTGTTTTAACTAGTCTATTAGGTGGACATTATTTCAATGGTACGTTTTTGGAAATTATCATCCATTTTCGTGCTCATTTTTCTGCTTGAACACATAGCTCTACAGAGTAAATTGGCAATTATAATTGAACGTTTAATGTCATCTGTCAGTCCAATAGTCTAGCATCAATACATTCATGATTAAACTGGTGCCAGATTAAACGCGTAGCATTCGGCATACATTTGAGCCAAATGTACAAAGCTGCCAAATGTTCAGTTTCTTCTCAAAACTTGGACTATTTTTGTTAAAAAACTGTGAAAACTGTGAAAAAATTTGTGAAATCAGCACTTGACGTAGAAGAACATAGTGGGGCCAAATCCAGAGTTTTAGCGGCACCCTGTACAATAAATGAATTCAGAAAATAAATTTTCTAATATTTATTACTCGGATTATTTGTTAAACATGAGTTATAAAATGTAAACAAAACTTTGTTTAATTAAAAAAGTATGTCATTACCGATACTATCAGCGCCTTTTTAAATTTAAAGCAACTACTTTCATAATCACATAAATGATAGGTACCAGTCCAAAAACCTCGTCCAAAGCTTTCACAGATTAATTCTTTAAAAACCAGTCAGTTACATTCTCCCATATTTCAAGCAGCATTAGATTTATATGCGCTTCCATTCTGATCTAGATACCTTTTGGCAAACACGCTATGTTTATATCCATCGACTAATTAAGCGTGTAAATTGCGCCCGTTAATACATTTTTAATAACCATACCGGATTATTGACCTTTCGAGTGTTACCCAATATCGGTTCAGTTGAGTCCAGGTGGAGGATAATAGTTTCGGATTTGCTCTTCGGCAACATCCTGTCCGTGACAGGGAAAACGACACAAAAATAGAAGGAGAAAAAATCTGTTAAGAAGCTACTTGCGCAAGTGAGGCACCTCGCACACGTAACGAGACCCGAGTTTTCTCACGAAATTGCAAGAGCAAGGAATAATTATGTCAGACGTTCATTGTTGAGGAGAGGAGAGGTGGCTTTTTCCTGCCGCGAGGTTAAACTTCTGGTGTTATTTAATGTAGAAAATATGATAAAATTGAAGCAATTTACTTGAAAACATTTTTCTGCTGCCTAAGTTCAAAATACCATAACTTACACCTAAAGATATGAGTAATTATTATATTAGGGAACGTAAAGGTACCATATCTATATTTGTTTTTTGTCTAAGTGTTTAATGATATTCCCTAAAATACAACCTAAGGATATTCCATATTCTAAGACCTTCCTCCTAACTACGACATCCATCTGTGGTTTAACTCCCATAACTTCTGAATCTATTAGCGTCAAATTGATGAAATGTTTCAACCAAAAATGAAATAGGACTCGAGTCCAATAAACAGAACATTTTATTTTCCAAGCGTTAAATGACAGTTTTTAAAAATGCAGAGAAAATAAGAGCTAACTGATAACCAGAGAACTGAGTGAAATGTATCAACCGAACTAAACTTCGAAAGTTGGCACGTAATGATTAGTTATTGAAATAAAAAACCGTTGTAGTAATTTCCACGTGCTGTATTAAATGTTTCAAAAGTTACGACAGCTTCGATTTCCCCATCGCGTTTTGTAGACAATTTGCACTGCTATTTCAATAATTGTTATCAGACGACTAATAACTCTGGGAAGATCAAGATAACAGATACACTGGCATATTTCTAAACTTTTGGCGCACACAATGCCAATTATTTCAAAAGGAATAATGGTAGTCCATACGAATAGTGAACTTATTACTATCTGCGAAACTGCGTGAGTATTTCTCTCCGCGTTTAAATATAATAATATAAGCCGAACGAGGGCAATAAATTCCGTTCTGTTAGTTCCACCTGTAACCGTTTTCCCTCATTCAAATAGGTAAGTAGTAAAAAATGAGCAATGAATTAGTAGAAAATGAGACAGTAAACCTTGACGCGCAAGATTGTAGATCGGGCAGGATGATTTGCGTGGACCGTTAAAATTTATCACTAGTTATAAATTCCAACTCGGGGAACTTATTTTTAAAAACTAACTAACTTTTATTTATACTACTTTGATGTGAAATTTACGGATACAATACTTGTGGTAATACAAACTGAGCAGGACTGATACGTCTGCTGCAATAAAGTAACCAAGACTAATACGTATAATATGACAAACTGACCAAGACTAATACGTCTTCTACGATAAACTGACCAAGACTGGCTATGCGCCTTACAAAACTATATTTATATGCTTTTACAATTGTTTAGGTAAGCAATTCCTATCTACTACAAGGATTCATTGTTATAACATCAGGGTCCATTGTTATGGGCTGACATAACTCACTTTAAAAACACGAAACAAATGAATTTTTAAATATAGCACCGGTAATAATATATCATTACTGAAAAAATATTGTATTACTTGTGGCCATTCCACACACTCCATAGCAAACAACATCAAACACGTACAAAATGCACCTCGAAACGCAAAGGGGTGCAAAGTGCAAACAACTGCCACGTTTCTCCACGAGAAATATATTTATTTCGACAGTTTTAGCTTTGGTTTTAACATGATCACTCTGTGCGATATGGGTGCATCATATAAACGAACAGTCGGTAAATGCTACCCATAAAAGTGGCGCAGTGGCGTGGTGTTGGGTGAAAGTTCCAAATTGTTATTAATGACTGTTATATTATTAAATTATAAATTATTAATAAAATATTACGCCTAACTTATCGCCTTGCTTTTATCCAGGTTTAAAACTGGTACTTCTTGGAAATGGCGATACTAAAAGTGAAATTTTTTTGCATATTATTTAATTGTTTAGTTTTTAATTTTTTTGGGTCCTTGTTTGTTTAATTTTTTCTTGTTTCTGGGTTTTTATTCATTTTTTGGATTTTTACCTAATTTAATTGCGAGCATTAACTATTGCAAGTATATGCACTATATGCAGTATATATGCAGCACTATATGCAGTATATGCACTATATGCACTATTGCTAATTAAAAGTGTATTATTTAAATTATTTCCGAATCATAATCTTCTGAAGATATCTGGGGTAATATGAATTTGAGGGCAGTTTCATTTCGTAGAGTATCATTCAGTTCGTGAGTTTGGTACACCCATTATTTAAAAAGAGCCCTTATCAATTCTCTCAGGTTAAGTTCACAATGATAAGGTGACAAACAAACTACCATTGTCCCACGATCTTTGGCCATTTCATCAACATTATATTTTTTGGAATTTAATTTACGTTCGTTTGCAAGTACTGTTAGTTCCCTTTTTATCATTTTAGTGTTAAATACTATCCCTTTCTGTTGTAGCCATTTAATGATACTATTTTTTTCAGGTCAAAGGTGGGAATTTTTCAACCAGCCGCGAATGATAAGGTGCATTATCCATCACTACAATGGGATTTTTGGGTATCATATTTAACATTTGCACAAAATACTCCCCGAAAACCTCTGCATAGACGTAAGTTTCAATAAACCACTATTGACAAATAAGTTTTTGCTACCAATGTGAGTAATTATTAAACTTTGATCCGCACCCATTGGAACATTCAACCAGTCGATAAACCTTCCATGAAAGCTTGGCGTCTGTATCTACTGTCCGTAAATATTTTCCTACAACCTGAACCTACAAGATGGCTCCTTTAACATGCACCGAGAACTAAAAGACAGCAGGAATATTCAAAAGAAAGCTACGTAGAGTCTTAGTGGACGCGAACAGCCAATACTTGAGGAGGAGGACTACGTGACAATGGTTGTTTAAAAACGAAAGACCTAACGAACCTATAATACACGAATCACATGGCATCGGTCCACTTATATCGAAAACAGAAATTGTTCATGCTATTAACCTTGGGAAGAATAATAAGATAGTCGGTCAAGACAACGTGCCAATTGAATTAGTAAAACTCTTAAACGATGATAACATCGAACATATTATGAAACTTTTTAACAAACACTAGTGGACATCTTCCCGATGATTAGCTAAAGTCCACCTCTATCCCACTTCCTAAAAAGCAACATTCAAAAAGAGGTGAGGAATGCAGATCAATTAGCATTACCAGTCACTTGTTAAAGGCTTAGTCACTTAGAGCAATACATGCAAGAATAAGAACGAAATGCAAACCCAACTTTAACAAAACGCAGTTTGGTTTTAGACATGGCTTTGGGACCAAAAAAGCTCTATTCTCTATCACTGTACTACTACAAAAATGCAGAGATCAACACAAAGAAGTATTTGCCTGTTTTGTTCACTACGAAAAGGCGTTTGATAGTGTTCAGCATGTAAAACTCATCGAAGCAGTGCAGAGAGCAGGAATTGATCAGAGGGATCTCCTAATAATAAACAATCTGCACTGAAATCATATCATTTTCAAAAAAGCATTGAAGACTGATATAGGTATTAAGATCAACGGACTACCTATAAACGACTCGAGATAAGCAGATGACACAGTGATTGTTGAAGGAAGCATAGAGCAGTTCCAACAACTTCTAAACAGCAAATAAATGGGACTAAGTACAAACGCAACGAAAACGCCCAATTGGAGCTGAATGGGAAACAGAAAGAAAGAGTCAGAACATTCAAATACTTAAGCTCTCTTCTAACAGATGACCTAGACCCTGACGTAGAAATTAAATGTCGGATTGAGATAGCACGATTCGCATTTTGTGCGATGAAGTCATTATTTTGTAGTAATGGCTTGATTATGTCTCTCCGACAACGAAAGATTAAATGTTATATCTAGTCACTTCTTCGGTATGGGGTTGAATCCTGGAGATTACGTTAAATCGCCTGGAAACATTTGAGATATGGACACTGCGATGAATGTTGAAAATTCCCTGGACTGCTAGTATGACCAATGACGAGGACCTAACGAGAGCGCGGACAAATCGTAAGTTCATCATAACTATTAAACGTAGGAAGGTGGCGTATCTGGGGCATATGATATGTGGTGAAGAATACTCCCTTCTCAGAATTATCATGGAAAGCAAGATAGAGAAGATTGAGAACTTCTTAGACTGGCCAAGGGCAGAGATGCGTTTTCCCAAGTGATTGCCAACGTCAGATAGCTGATATAGCACTCAAAGATGAAGAAATGTTTTCCCCTCCAACAGTCAATTTCATCTGTTTCCATGAAAAGAATTCTTTTTCTCTTTCACAAAATAAAACCCAATTTCTATGAAACCTTTCCACGACTTGTCGCGACTTAGTAATGTCGAAATCATCCTTATTATTATATGGATCTGGCCTAATGTCGAGGAGCCATTGACCGAGACCCGGCTCATATCTATTATCCTTATTATACCGTCTAAAAATTTCCTTGCTTAATTAAACTACCGGGCGCAATTCACCTGCAGCCGAAATAGTTACACGGTAACAAACACAAAAAAAATTTTGATTAAAATATTAAGATTACATAATACCAATAAAGGCTAATGATGTATTAAAATTTGTGTTACCCTAAATCTATACGACAGTTTTTTTTAAATTTCGTTTTTTCGTACGAAGAGCACAGCCTAATCGTGGTCAGATATTATGGTCAATAATGTCAATGTAAGAATTATTTTAACAGGTAGGCTACAGCTTATTAACTTACTATGTTTTTTGACTTTCCAAGGTTCGAACAATTAAAGTCGTAAATTTTATTGTTATTAGTTGTAAGCAAATCGAGTATAATTGGAACCATTCAAACCACAGTTGATGTAGAAATAAAATTTTAACTACAGAAGGTTCAAGAAAGAAAATTGAATGGATTTTACGTTACTTGTCATTTTTACGTACGATTTAAGTTATATTGTGGTAATATATGCGAAACAATGCCAATTAGACAATTTTTATTGTCTGAACACACACAGTGTCATTGATAGCGCGTCGCACGAGTAAAAATGATGGGAAATCTGCCTTTTGCACATACGGGAAACCTCAACAATGCATGTTTTAAGGTTATTCGAACAAAACTTCTCTGCACTTTATGTTAGACCGCCAAGTCTAACTTTCTCGGTACGAACTTTTTGCGAGTCTCGAAGTACATAAAGTAGTTACTTTCACTCGTGACTCTTCCCATTCCTTATCAGCGTTTTTCTTCTGAAATGTGAATCCGTGACGTTGTTTAGATTAATCGTCGAAGAAATGACCTAGAGGTCCATTCCGGATTTCCACGAAGCAAAAACGGTAATAATCGGTTATGCAACGGCAGCCCCGAAGGAACAATGCAACAGATAAATCAGACCATAGAAAAACGTACGAAATTATACGAATCGTGTGAGAGTCGAAATGAGATTCGCCGTGATTGGAACTTTCTACTAAATTCAAAGGCATTACCATTCGAAATGATGGGCGGCCGATACATGGGTAATTACACTTAAATTGACCAAATACTACGCGGTCGATAAACATTCAGCAGGTATAGAAAAGAAATTACGTCTTCAGGACGGTACGTTTGAGTGAAATTTCCCAGAGCTCTCAATCAAGATTCACAAAGCACGGCGAAAGGTTGAAATTTAACGTCAAATTAAGCAAATCACTTCATTTCAACGAAACAATTACTTCGTCCACGCAAGCAAATTGCTAATATAAAATTTGTCAGTTTTCGAACGCTCTAATGTGTATTAATTATGTACAAACTGTTGACAAACAAGAAAAAAATCGTGCACAACGTCATTTCCTATAATTAACCTGTTAATATTCCACAAAGATCTACGTAAGTAGATTTTTAAATAATCTGCCGAACAACGGAAATTCAAAATTTAGGAACATTTGCAAATTTAATTATGAATTTATATATCTACATAGCGGAGGTCCTACAGCTTCCTTTGCCGCATCCCGCATTTCGTACGCCATACTCTTCTGTCTGTCCACTCGTTTTCCTGGATCGCCCTATCTTTCATGGTCTGTTCTATCCCATCCTTCCAGGACCTTGAGGGTCTTCCTCGTCTTCTTCTATTCTGCGGTTGATACATTACTGCTTTTTTTGGCCATCTGTCCTGTTCCATCCTCATAACACGTCCGTACCAGAGCAGCTGGGTCGTTTGTATTCTCTCCGCAGTTGTATATACTCGACCTGTTCTTCGTCGTATATTTTCATTTCGAATGTGTTCTGTTCTGGATATTCTGTAAGATCTTCTCAGATAGTCCATTTCTACTGCCTCGATTGTTTTCCCTTATCTCTCGGTAAGTTGCCAACTTTCGCATCCATATGTTAAAATAGGCTCCACTATAACTCTGTAGATTGTCAATTTGGTGTTAAGGTTAATTTTATCTGACCACAGTAATGAGTTTAGAATTCGTGTAGCTCTTTTTCCTTGTTGCACTCTATTTTTTATATCTTCTGTTGTTGTTCCATTTTCTGAAATTATGCTTCCTAGGTATTTGTACTATCTACACCGTCTAATCCTATTTATTTGCAGGTCGGGGTCTCCATCATTGCTTCCTACCGTCAGGTATTCTGTTTTTGACATATTCATATGTAAACCCCATTTAGCATATTCTTCATCCAACTTTCTCAGCATATAATCTGCATCGTCCTCGTCTGCAGCTATAGCAACTTGGTAGTCCGCGAAAAATAGAGTTGTTAGGTACGCATCCTCCATCTTAATCCCCATTCTTGCAGTTTTGGCTCTCCAATTACTCAGAGCTTCTTGGATGTATATTTTAAATAGGGTTGGGGATAGGCTACATCCTTGTCTTAGACCTTTCGAATGCAAGAATGGCTTCGATAAGGTGCTTCCTACCTTGGCTACACTTTTCGAGTTTTTGTATATGTTTTGAATAGCTCGAACATAGACATTACTAAGGTCAGATTTCGTCAAGATTTCCATCAGTTTTTGCAAAGGTACCGTATCGTAGGCCTTTTCAAGATCGATAAATACAAGATGGGTGGCTAAGTTCCTCGCTTTACGTTTCTCTAGTACTTGTTGTAGAACAAATGTATTATCGATACATGATCGTCGAATAATTATGAATTTTGTCGTTTGTATTGTTTTGCGTAGATACCAAAACATTACTCATTGGTGCTTAAATTTTTCAAAACATCTCACTAATGGTTACAACAATTATTTGTCCCAAAATAAAATTTTATACTCACTTATAGTCACTTAGGTAGTAATTACTTTATATTAACAACCATGTTTTACTGTACTTAACCCCACCAACAAAAAATGTTACTTTAATAGTGACATTTAGTACTTTATACATTCAACTTTTTTGGAGAGATTGTAAGGTGTATAAGGAAAATTTCATTTGATAATCAAAAAATCTTGAGAATATTAAAACTACATAAAACCGATAAGATCGCACTAGCTCGATAAATTAAATGCTGGCCATTAATTTAAATCGGCCCGGGTTTCAACAGCCGTGAAAAATGTGTGAAATAACCGTAGAAATAAAAACGAATAATAATTTATATACCATATAATTCACCGAATTGACATTAACGTCGCATGTAGTTACGCAAGGGATTCCTCCGAGATTCATCCACTTAATTTATAGTTAGCAGTTATAATTGTTGTGAGAACACAACCATATCCTTGTTTAATTGTCGGAACGCAACAATACTGACCTTTTCTTCGATTAGGACTATTACAGTTAGCAAAACACCAGAAGAATCGTATGCGTTTATCACGTTTCTGCCGCTTCTTTGGCGGCCATCGAGACTATTGTGGGAACCACGGCACGAATGATGATCATTTCCTCCTTGACCCACACTGTACAGAAAAATCTGTTCTCTGTTCGATCGATATAAATCGTTTTTAATATCTTGAATATTATTTCTCTGAGATGTGGCAAATATTTAGAAAATTTCCTAAAAGAAAAGTATTGAAACGGATTTTAGTTAAGTTAAAGACATATCTAAAAAAAAATTAATCTAATTTGAACAAGTGAAGCTATAGTGTCGCTTCGCCTAAATAACATGGATTTTTGTGGTAGAAGTACGTTAAAAAAATTTTAATAAAAGATCTTGCCAATCCAAAACATAAATCCCTAGAAAAATTATCCCAAGAGATTATCCCGGAAACTGAAAAAAGAAATCGAAAGAAAATCCACGCAAATGGGACTTTTTCATTCATTTCAGAGACTGCTTTTAATAGCACTGCATATTATAACCTATATAAGGATCTGAGCTGAGAAAATTGGGGGTCACGTGCACACTAGATGTTGCTTGTACCAAAGTGTACAGAACTAACCATATAGTTGGCCACATTCTTTTGATTTCTGTAGGATACCACGGTATTATTCATCACTATCCTCTTAAATCTATACTGTGTATACGTATATGTATATCTACTTTTGCCAACTGAGCCGGCAACTGAGCCTACACCAATTGACCCGTAGCAAAGAACTCCATTATTATAGTGTACCTCAACATGTGCACCTCTAATATCATTATTGGTTTGTGTTGTTATTTGGGAGCATTTTGCAACAATTACAATATATCTTATGGCAATTTCTGTACTGTAGACAGTTGTCGTTTAAAGATTCTCTCGAAAGTTGATCACATGAGTGGAAAAGGGGAACGTGTAAAGGCCTTTAGATACATATAAATGCGTGCCAGGCCAATCGCGTTATAGCCCAGTTTATGGAGCATTTTTTGGTAGATAAAATTTAACAGCAGACGGACCAAAAAACTTTGTTTAAAATGGATCAAAGATGATAAAAACCCAAAATCTAGACAAATCTGAGCTCTTGTTTTTTTTTCACAGTACAAATATTAAATAAAAACGGGTTGTTTTTCGTTTTTCCCCATAGCGTGAAAATTATTGACGCAAATGCAATACGTTGTAGACGATTTGTAGGGAATTAAAAGACCTTCAAAATGAGCGTTTGTAAAAGGTGATGAGAGCATTATTTACCGAGAAAACTTCGAAAAACCCTGAAAATGGACCCTTCTTCAAAAATTCACAGCATTGCTCAGTCTAAAGCTGAAGTGATAATTTTACGTGAGATGTCAGATTATTATGTCTACTTAAAGCATGCAGAAGTTAGATGCTGTCGGATGAATAGTTTTTGCACAATTACGTTATTAACAATATACCCACAAATCTTGCAAAATTCGGCGTATTAACTGAAATGGGCCGATTTTAATTTTTCAAACGGTTTTTGAAAGAGGACACCAAAACCTACAACTTGGCTATCTTCGATTTTCATATACGTTTGGAGAAAAGTGCAAAAATGGCCTCGAACATTGCGCGAAACGCGCGATTTCGCGTTTCGAGTTGAATGGTGGGCGCAAGTACACTATTTTATGCTGCTTGAAGCCCCCACCATTCAGCTCAAAACGGAAAAAAAGACCTAATTTTTTTAAATTTTTATTATAAGAAAAAACGCAAAAGCTCAGATTTGTCTAGATTTTGGGTTTTTATCATCTTTGATCCATTTTAAACACAGTTTTTTGTTCCGTCTGGTGTTAAATTTTATCTATCAAAACAGCTTTTTTTATTGCTCTATACTATTCTGTTAAGGACCAGAAACATACAGATGGTGTGATAAAAATTAGAAATGATAACAAATTCTACTCACTCTCTATCTATCTACATGTGTATCTTTCTCTCTTTCTCTTTTTGGTGCTTTCCCTTTTTACCGTGAAACAATAATTTTTATGAAGTCACATTTACACATAGGACCTACAACCATCAAGCAAACCTTAGATAAGTGATCGTTGCATACATAAGAAAAACTGGTCTTTTCAACTTTTATAACTTTTCCTAAGTAAAAATACTTACTTTACTTCAAATCAACACAATTAAATCAGAAATTCGAAACTGTGTTGAAATGTACTTAGTAATACATTTAATTTTACGTAAAGTCTTGGTACTCGAAAAGTTCCCACATCCATATGTTACAAAAAATGTTCCCTATTAAAATAAAATCTCAATCTTATAATCCAATTAATTCTTCAGCATTGAGTTTCTTATCTAAAATAAAAAAGTTCAACCAGTATCTGCGTCCTTATCCAAAAATTTATTATAAT
Source organism: Cryptocephalus primarius (assembly GCA_963576515.1). Lineage (NCBI taxonomy): Eukaryota > Metazoa > Arthropoda > Insecta > Coleoptera > Chrysomelidae > Cryptocephalus > Cryptocephalus primarius. Next base: position 8,106,652 of record OY754947.1, read on the forward strand.
TTCAAGTACGTACATGGCGAGACGATTCATACTCCCCCGTTGTACATTACTTGAACTTTGCTTTAGAAATCAGGATATTAGAAAGCAATTTGCAGATTCCCCCATCGTTTATCGGCATCAGACCAACGAAACTAAATAAACATCAAATAAAATGACCTTTCGCGCATCTCCGGCAATTTAAAAAAATGGTCGGAGAAAATAAGTAAAAGTAGACGTTGACAAAAGAAAAGGAAGGTGATGCTCGTCATATGGCTTTAACGGCCGCTATCCGACTTACTTTTCTTAGATGAATGACTTAAGTGTTTTGATGGATTTTATGACGAAACGGTAATTACAAGCGTGAGGTGTAGTGTTAAAGAAAAACCGTTTAGTATCTTCAATTGATAGAAATTTCTACGATTTACTTACATTGTTAAGGATATTAATTACTTGTTAAGTCATGAAAACTAGAAACAATGCTAGAAAAGCTGTAAGCAATTTAAGTTTCGCATTAATGGGAATTATCAGTCAATTTTATCTCACATTATCATACTATTCGAATTTATATGGGCTGTATGTTTCTGTGTACATGTGAAAACGAGCTCTGGTTATTACCTTTTGAAAATAAGTATATTTATTTCTGCCATAAATTGAATACCATTATATTTGAAAAAGTTAATTTTTGGGTGGTATGGTCCTTATGTACATAACGCCATAAGTACCAAACTGAACTATCTAACATAGACACAATATCCACTTTTGAATTAGAAACCTGTCGGTTTCATAATATACATCATATTGGTCTCTTCCAAATATTTTTTCAACCTGAAATTAAGGGTGAATGCAATCTTTTTGTTTCTCTTGTAATGCTCGCTTCTCTCATACAATGCCATTTGTAAAACAAAACGGCTCAATCTTTTGTTTGATGATACCATAAGTAAGAGCATAATTATGATCAGGTTATGGTGAGGGTGATCAGAGTGAGCATGGTTATGATCACCATCATCTGAGTGACTTGATTTGGTTTGAAAGTTCCGGCTTGACTATCTTATTTTTCTTCACTATACCCCATCCCCCAAGGACGCTAGCGATCATAACTGCCCATTTAATTATATCAGCGGCTGTTCTAAATAACTGTATAGATGTTTATGCTGTCCACTGTCGAATACATTTCAACCAAGAAATGCATCCCCAGCCCGGCCCCCTCTTTCCTTGAACTCTACCCTCAATCACCCACTGCAGAACCCGGTACTTGTCATTTCTCATTATATGACCAATGTAGTTCAACTTTCTGTATTTAACTGTTTTAAGTACTTCCATGGTTTTATTCAGGGGTTAAAATACTTCGGAAATTGAAATGTGGTGAGTCCATGAAATGCTGAGCATTCTCCAATAACACCTCATTCCAAACGCTTCCGGCTCTTCTAAGATGCTTCCGTTGATGTCCAAGTCTCCATGCCATAGAAAAATGTTGAAAATACATCTTAGGAGTCTTGCGCGCAGCTGTAGGTTGAGTCTTAAATTGCGGAGAACTTTTTTCATTTCCTGAATATGGATCCATGCTCTTTCAATTCTGGACTTTATTTCAACAGAATGGTCCCAAACTTCAGTGAAAGTACAGCCTGGATATTTGTTGTATTCTTTGGGTTCGTTCCAGTATATTGTTCCAATTAGATTTGAGTTCAAATTTTAGAAATTACCACAGTATTGCTTTTGACAATAAACAGAAGTACCACCATAAGAGGTTGTTTTGTTATTGGAGAAGTTTTTATATAGACATGGTTAGGCCGGAACGTTGATTTCAACCATACTTAAACATTTTACGAGTAATTGGTACAATAAAGGAATTTGTGGAACGTCCATCATTCGAAAAATTGACAAGAGTAAATTACTTGACGATTTATCACAAGTGTGACACAAAACGTAAAAATAAACACTTAAGAAAATCATCCCATCAGGGAGGATAGAAGGTAATTGGAATTAATTATTTGGTGTAATATATTTGTATTATTTTTACAAGTTGTAACATTTTGGGGCAAGGTTTAATTTTTTCAAAACAAGTCTTGATTTCGCTTTCCTCTGTTCAAAATTAGAATAAAACCTATAATGTGACAACAATATACGATTCTCAACTTCTGGTCACTAGAATGTATTCATAATAATTTTCAACGTTCTTTTTAATGAATTATCTACGACTAACAAATTTAAATGGGAATTTCATTCGATATTTATCGTTGACCTGCATATTCTCGCGACCATACGCATTGGAAAAAGTAAAGGAATCTCAAGTTCTAATGTTACATAAGACGATCGCATAGATCACGACGAACTTCTTGTACACTGCTCAGCATACGTTCTTTTTCTATAAAAACATTCAATAAATTTATGAAAATGTTTCGACATAATCCCGACCACTATTTGCTTTTACTTTTTTTTTTAATTTACGAAAAATGATACCATTATTTCCATTTATACTACGTACTTCTTATAAGTGCAAACCTATTAATTATACCGAAGCTAAACTACCTGATCCGAAATCACGTACTACCAATTACGCCGGTTGTAAAAAATAATATGATTTGGTTATACAAGTTTTTCAGGACCGAATTTTTCCTTGGAAACTGCCGCTAATAACTGTATTTCCGTGCTGCTCGATTGAAGCAATACAAGGTGAGGTGATTTATCAATAATCACGTTAGAATGGATATTTTTTTCTCCACAAGAGATAAGATCTGATGATACGATTTAGGCATATTAAAGGTGTTTAAAAATTATGATGAAAACCTGTGAAATTTGAAAATAATAACGAATTGAACATAGTCAATTGTAATAAACATTTAGGCCGTTTTTTGATACGAATTGAATATAAAGGCCTAACCGGTTAAGACAGCCTTAGGCCGTTTTAAGAAACAAAAACTACCCTAATATAGTTCATGAAAATTTATAGATATGGCCAAATATTTAGGACTCTAGACTCTCCTACAACTGCAAATTTATTTCAAACATAATTTTCAGTTTTTTGACTACATCTTCAGTTATTTTCATAGAAAAAACTTCTCTTCTTTTTATAAATTGTAGAATTTTTCGTTACCTACGATACAAATTTGTTTACAAATTTTTGCCATAATATTTGAATTTTTATCGTCGTTCTAATCTATATATCTATCTATCTCGAGAATGAAGCCATAATAAGTGATAAAAACAATATTTGTTGTGTTTTTATACAGTTTATGGAAGCAAATACATTTCGTAGTAAATAATATTTCTGAATTTGAGGAACACGAGTAAAATCGTAATAAATAAATTTTTTATCCATTCACCGTAATAGAAGACTGCAGAGGCCTTGTAAAGACTACTCCACATTCATGCAGAAGGTTTGAAACTGTAAAATGTCATTAGATATTTTTTCCATAATTTTTTAACTAGTGGAACATGGTTAAAAACGTCAAATTCTGCATTTTTGGATGCCTTCAGTCTGTTAACCCGAAAATATAAATGGAAAAAAATACGTAAATATACGTTTTTTGATATCCTCACATATCAGGACTCAAACTGTTCTGTAACAGTATGGAGTCCTATAATATAACAACGGAGTCCTATAATATAATATAACAACAATTGTAATATAATATAAAGATCCTACTATAATATAACAAAAAAAATACCTTTATACAACCCTTCATTAGGGTTGGATTAAAAATTCTGTGGAATTTTGAGGATTTTAACCATGTCCAATTTCGAGAAATATGAAAAAAATTATTTCAGTTAATGACATCCAGTTAAAATCCATAACATGAGTAAACATCATAACTCACAACATGAGTTAACATCATACTAAGACTCACAAGTATTTCATTGTAAAACCAATTTAATGTATTATATTAAAATTAGCCCTGTACCAACCTCTAAAAATTACGAAAGGAATATTTTTAGCAATAAAAATATTTTTAGGTTTCTTGGGGTGCGCCAGTAATTATGAAAACAAATCTACATGTTTTGGGAAGCAATCAGTAGTATTCTTGAATTTTTTTGGGTTTTTTAATCGACGAGGTTCGGAGAAATACAATGGAATGCAACAGACTAGATTTCTTTTGATAGCGAAGGGGAAGGAGGGGTGGAAATAACATACTGAATGCTTTTCTGTTAAACCATAAAACGATGTTATCGAAAAGGAAAAATATTTCGTGAGTGAGGGCATTTTGCCTATCTTAACATGGAGTACCATTTATATCGAAGGTAGCTTGCCGGGTTCAATTAAACCGGACACAATTTCTTTGTTGGTTTTTTAAGCAACTTATACAACGCTGATCTCAAAATCGCTCTCCTCGGCAACAGCGAATGTTTTAATTAGTGAACAAAACGTGTCAAAAGTAGTTTAAACAAACACGTCAGGTTCCGGAACTGAAACCAACTTTTTAACATAATGAATATGATTAATCGCATCATTATACTATGCATCATCCTACATAATTATAGCCACAAGACATCTTTCATATTCAAATTGTTTGCATGGAATTTCGCCTCTGGATATTGACATCTCTGAAGAACTTAATGTGATAAAAACTACCGCGAATATTTTTTATTGCGATCCTCCTCCAAGGAATCTCATATGCAAGAGGGGTCGAGCAAAAATTCATTGTTTATCGCCATATAAAACCGTCATTAGAGTTATCTCTAATCTTTCACGTGTTCAACCTTTACGGAAGCGATCCCGTAGCGCGTTTCCTCGCGCGTCCAAATGGAGAACATGCTTAAGCAAAGGGGAAAGCTCGTGTGTGTGTGGCTTTTTTCGTCGGCACATCTTTTACTTTCATCGAATGTGCCGCAAGATGCGCTTCGCTTCGTTCTCACAGGACCGTTAGAAACAAGATAATACTTCTTTTGTGGCATAGTTTAATATTAAATTTAATTAAGAATGTTTTTCTTGTGGGATTGTCTGGCGATGAAGGCGGGTATATAGAATTTCACAGTGTCTCTAGAAGCGCAGAGAAACAATTTAACAACGAGGTACTGTAACTTTCTAAATAAAATGTTAGTCAAAGTATATGGAAATGTACAACGAAATTGGAATATAAATCATTAACCATTCAGTGCTGTTATGGAACTTCTGGTTACCTTCCGCTTTGGACCCTATTTTTAATGCATTCTCAATTTGTATAAAATCACCATTGTATCTGAGCATCTTGTAAAACGTTCATTGGCTCATCCAATTAGCGCAAAACATAAATCAATATTATGAGTCATAACAACAACCACAAAGGAAATAAACGATAATACCCTCACCGTTTACTAATTTACAAGCAAATCGCCTAACATAATAAATACCTGCGAGATTGATAACATTTTCCCCTTTCGCATCATACCGAACTTACAACAAATGCATCGCAACTGTAAACGCACCGAGCGACTAAAGATTATGCTCTTCACTTAAATAACACCAGAAAAGAAAAGTTTTACGCACTGAATGTTGGATTAATTGCAGAAGCTCAAGATGGCAGTTCAGAATTAATCTAGTAATAATATTGCGGTTTTGTAATGTGCTTCGATCTGATTATTTACCGGATCATTAAATAACAATAATTAAAAGGTGCTCAATTTTGCGGTGAAACGATTTTGAATGCTGTTATCATAATAAATGTTCATTTAAGTGTTGCTCTGTGAAATTATACTAATCTATATATATAAAAGAAGGTCGTGTTAGTTACTCCACTTATAACTCAATAACGGCTGAACCGATTTAGCTGAAAATTGGCAGGGAGGTAGTTGAGAGCCAGGAGAAGGACATAGGATACTTTTTATCCCGTTCGACAGCATTCCCGTGTGACTTGACATGAAACGTCAGTCACTATAAAACGTGGTATAACAAAAAAGACTCAGATTTGGAATAACAAAACGCAAATGACAGCTATGTAATTGACGTATAATGACAGCTATGTAATGACGTATGGATGACAATTTGATATTTGTAAGAAATCAATAATAAAACTATTTCTATTAAATAAATAATTAACAATTATAATGTAAAAGTGAACTATAAAACTCGATATGGTTGAAAATTTGAGTTTTTAGATGAAGTGAAGTTTAATTAATAATGCCGCGACCAAGACGATCGAATCTTTCTCGACAAAGCCGTGATGCAAGAAGAATACGAAATACTGCAAAAATACAGAAATAATTATGAATGATTAATGTAGGTATTTAATTTTTTTGTATTTTTTCCAATTAAAAAACAAAAAAAACTGCTTATTTATTGCAATTAAGGCGGAACAAAGTTCGCCGGGTCAGCTAGTTATATATAGAAGAGCATTTTTCTAATTATGACAAACACCACGTTTCGAAGTGTAAGAAAAAGTACCAAAAGTGAGTTTCACTAAAACATAATTCGTACACTATTAACTTCATTTCGTATTATCTTATTAACCTAGTTTTACAAAGAGACCCGCGTCGAATATTAATCCGGAAATATACTCTTTTAATTATTAAGTCGGTAATCACCGACCGAATAAAAAAAACTTCAAGGAAGTAAATAATAAAATTAGAAGCTAAATTTATGATAAACACGAAACACGCTCGTAAGCCGGAATCCTTATCGGCATTAATTTTCGTTTTGAAAGCAAAACTGAAGAAAGTAATAATCAACGTAGAAGGTAAAAAAGTAGCGTATGATTGAGGCCGCGGGCTGCGAACAGAAGTAAAAGATGCGATTTATCTTACGTAAGATTAGACGGAGAAGTTAATCAAAAAAAAGTTTTTTCGCATACAAAGCGTCGAGTGTTAAATATGATTCTCGTAAATTAAACAGTACCGGTTTAAAATTGTTATTGCAGGAGTTTAAACTCGGACCCTTCCATTGGCAATATTTACACTTTTAAGTGACATTGAGTAATGAGAAGATTTGAACGAACTCAAATACGTTGTGGTGAAAGGTGTCAATAACGAATTTCGTTACTGGCCTGTTACGATCAGAAAGAAAGGCACTTATACAGTCCATTTAGAATCAATTTACACACCATAACAAATTTTTGACCATGAAAATTTTCGCAATGACTCGGGCAAGGCAGTAGCCTCTACGGCGCCGATCCAAAAGCTCCAGGTGTCCATTTCAGTGCACCAAATGATCACACTTTCTCATTTTGGGATTAATCCAAGGGATTAATTGCTTTCAAACGGTGCTTTTTTATATACCATAAAGTGACTCTGGAACGACAGTATATCTCATAAAATAAATAGTCTTAATTTGAGAAAGAAAGAGATGGAAGAACATTCTTCCTTCTGAACTGTCAGAAATGAATTTACGGTTACTGGCAATATAGACAGGCCGGGTTATTAGCCTATTAGGAACCCAAAGGCGTATTACGCTATAAGCGGAATTATTACTTAGTTATTATTATTAGCCAATTATACACAGTATGCTTTTGAATGGAATGAGGTACTTTTGCATTAACGAAATTTGGTATAAAACTACTACAACTGATATACATACTCCTTCCACAGTCAGTTTGTAACGCTAAATCAATTTATTTAAAAAAATCAAGTACTCCATTAGTCGACTAAAAGTAATGAAAATACTATGCTGCGATACATTTATTAGTTTTCCATGGATTTCAATGCCCAGCAAAGACCAACGAGGAAATGTGAGTACTCTTTGCTTGATATGGATATGAACAGGATTCTTGGGAGAAGAACTAGGATCAGAAATGGGAAAGTATATAAAATGACTACAGGAAGATCATGGGTTAATGCTCTTAATCTGAATTATCCTTGGAGGAATTGCCCGCGCCGTTAATATTAATAATTAGCGGATTAACGGGTGGTGTAACATGATACCGGTCACATGACGTCACAGACACAATTTTTCCATTAGAAACGTTTATTAGAAACGTTCCATTAGAAAACATACGTCACGTATATTTTGTAACACAAACCTCTTATATAGGGTTGAAAATGCATTGGTACGGTGACAACCTACGAACAATATGGCCATTTGTATCTGCTAATTGATCAATGAAATTTTGACGAATAAAGAGTAATTAAATAAGCTTTAGTCTCTTATGTAGCAGTGATATCAATATTATTTGTTTGTAAAAATTGCAAAATATCCGCTTATTTGAAATTTGAAGTCGGTACTTTACTAATTCTTCGGGAATGATACAGTGCTTTGTGCATTATTATTACCGAATTTGACTGAAAAATCTCAAACAAAGATGCTGACATATCTTCATTATAATATGTAAAACTTAACTTAATATTTTTCTCCAAAAGAGGTAACGCCTCTTGAACTAAGCCGTTTTCATTACCCACGTGCAAAATAAATTTTAACGGTGATATCTGAATTAATTTCTCTCCTAGAAAACTAAAATTGGAATCAGTTTTCTAAAAAAAAAAAACAAATTTTGGTTGTCACAATTTTTAGATATTTTTTAATTTATTGATTCACAGGAAAATCCTAAATAAATTTTAATTTGTGTATTTTTTTAACTATAGGCATCATACACCAGTCAAACTGCTCGAGTTCATTTCTACAAAGGAAATTGCTAGTGAATTACGTTCAATTATACATCATTTCATACTAATTTTTCTGGGAAAAGCGAGATAATCTATTATTTTGATTATAACTCTGCTAGTTTTCATGCTAACAACATTTTCTGAAACTCATTTTAAAGGTCTTTCCCAGTTCTCCAAAACAGGTTACTTAAGTTTACCTTTAATAGTTCTTCTTTTTGTTCATTATTTAATTATGTTTTCATTGACTTTAGTTTTCAATGATCATAGTTACCTTTAACAAGCCATAACCCGTTTTATACTGCATCTACAGAAATATAACAATATTCATTAGCTTTTCTATATTAATGAATAAAAGAAACTGGGGTGCCTTCAGGCGACACTTAGACTGGAGTCCATTTTGTCATCCCCCGCTGCTTAGGTCCCAAGCTAGTCGCACTTTCCCCATGAAGGTACTTATGCTTCCTAGTGAGAGGTTCCTCGCTTTTTCTGGGGAGATCTTGTCTACCCCGAAGATTGTCCACCTGGCACCTGCGAGTGTCTCGCAGTCGCACAAGATGTGATAGAAGGTTTCATCTTCCTCCCAACAGAACCTGCACAATGAGCCGTCTTTCTGCCCCATATTGTGCATATGGAAGTTCAGCGTCCAATGATCGTCAGAACTCCGATTATCGTGCATATATGCTTCCTGCCTAAACTAAGTAACTCTCTCGCCTTTCTCTGGTCGGGTCCCTCAATGAAAGCCCTCGATTGTCGGAGGTGGTATGGTGGAGATGGTAATTCCACAGGTCGGCTCGGGCCCAGCGAGGAGAGTTTGCGCCCCTAGTCGGACCAGTCGATCAGCACATTTCTTCCCTTCGATGCCACTGTGCCCTGGCACCCATATCAAGCGAACCCTCTAAGGTTCTCTGGCATTCTAGGTTAAGCTTGGATGAGGTTCTGTGCCTCCCCAGAGCTTTTAGCACCCCCTGACTATCAGAATATACGTATATGCTCTGTTTGCGGTAGTTCCTTGTAGGGTTCTATGGTGCATATGCAAGGATCGCGAAGATCTCTGCTTGGAAAGTTGTGCAGTGAATCCCCAGCAGTATTGTTTTTTATACCCGCAGCTTGACTCCTGCGACCCCTGTCCCGGAGCCTCACTCCATTTGTGGCCCATCCGTGAACCAGATTATTCCATGCCCCCTGATTGTGTTCTCCGGAGTTTCTCCCTTTTGGAGATTACTGTAGAATAGTTTTTGTCGAAGCTATTGATAGGTACGCATCTGATCGTTGCTTCCCTCACCCCATGCTCTCCAATTCTGCAGCCTGCAGGCAACTTTCCCCTCCTCGCTTTCCAGCACCAAGTGCAAAGGGAACAGATCAAGTATCATCTCCAGTGCGCTTTTAATACACTATTAGCTTTATTTTTTTATTAGTCATTTTTTTTGGTTTGACTTTTTTAACGATATTATTAATGCAGTTATAAGTTACAACAGCCCACTGCTTAATTTGCTGCTTTGTCAGTTGCTTGATTTGGAATATAAGAACATTTGACTGTAGAATAAGTAAGTATAAGTTTGAAGGTATTACGACATGTATTGGGAATCTTAAAATTTCAGGTTTGCAATGATTATGCTTACAAGTTTAAAAAACAATTTTCTAATAGTTTCCTATAAATGAAATTATATCTTTCATTTTATTAGAAATATGAAATACTGACACTATTTTGTAATTTGCATTACTCACGTCGTTATTACTATATCTTCATCAACATTAATTTAAATTAGTTAACAATTTAAGTAATAGAAATATGCATAGTTAAACTTTAATGTCAGATTTTATATCGACTCATGATACTATAATTTTCGCCATTTCACCGAACTTTCCTATAAGACGCAACTGAAAAAATTAAAATATGCCATATATTGTAGTCCCTATGATTACATTTCATTTAGGTATGTCAGAATCGTATTAATTATCTACGTCTCTAATTTCCTTACATAATTGACATATAAATGTTTTGGGAACAAACTATTACTTAGTGGCTACATTCTTCTATGACTTTCTAAGATAATAATAGTAGACTCGGCATATACATAAATTCATGGTATAGTAATACCATGAATTTTAATTTTTTGTGCCCACACGTAACAAATGTCATACTGAATACCTCAATTAGTACCGTAAAATATCAATACGGATCACTTTCTAATATATTGTTAGAATACAAAAGGATTACCAACAAATGTCAAAACTAAGGACTATTCCCGTGTTGAAAGGATAATTTCAATACCTTTTTGTTCTACGCATTGGTTTTCTTTTCATAACTACAACCTATGTAAATAAGATCATAAACATGCAAACGCTGATATTATGAAAGAACCTACTTTCCTTATATTCTCGGGTGTTTTATAGAAATGCAGTTTCCGTCTCATACTGACTATTGAATACCTCTTTTGTATCATCGCCTCTCTCGATTATTCTTATCTAAGACTGGGCCGTAAGCATGTGAACGTCATTATTGTGAAAGAATCTAATTTATTTTTTCCCAAAAAGTTCGGCATTGGGATTTTTGGACATTACACGTGCTTTTATCAGACCATTTCATTTTAGCACCTTTTGTATCACCCGACATATACAACAGACATTTGGTGTTGATAAGTATCGTTTTCGATTCAATAAGTAACAAACAGATGAACTGTGAGATAGTTTTGGTAATTGTATAATGTTATGAAGTGTTACGTAAACTGTAATGTGATATTTATCGACATAAGAACGTTGTAGGCACCCAAGTAATTTTTCTGATGGCCTATGTAACTATAATTATTATGGTAAAATTGCAACATTTTGTGTGTTTATTGTAACTGTAAATAATAGTTACTGAATTAAACTTATTCATTTTTTGCACGGAAAAGGAGATAAATGGGTTTAGAATAAAACTTATATATTGCAGGTCATTTCAGCTCGATTAAGCTGTCCAATTGAAAGTTGTTCTTTCATTATATGCGTATAAGTCGATTATGTAAATAACAAACTTCTTGGGAAAATTGTGATTGTGTTTTGTGGAAATGATATGAGATTGGCGTAATAACAAGTCTAATGTTAATGTACCTCACTGGAAAAATACTTGTGAGTGTGAAATACATATTTAGGGATACCGTTTTGGGATTTTAGCTACATTTATATCAATAAATAATTTTTGTGTTAAAACCTAATGAACGACATTTGTTTGACGAGCGTATTGATTTGAAATATTTTGGAATATTTTGCTTAAATTAATGGTATACTACAGCTTCTTGGGTGATGGGAGAACTTTGTGAAAGAGTATAAACTCACCAACTATTATACTGACACCATTTGCTAAATTTTAATTATATTCGCTAAAATTATACTCTAACGATGAAACAAAACAAAAAAAAAACAAATTGCAACACACCAAGAAAACGTCATGACTGTTATAAATAGAAGCGGAAAAATTTCATTTTCAGGATACAGTCAATGAAATTGAAATATATTAATCAAGTTAATAAGAATTTGCTTCGCTAAATAAAAGTTCTGATCTGCCGTTGCTGAACTATTATTACTATTTCGAAAAAGTTTATCTACATTTCTACATTTTTTGGAAAATGGGTTTTAGATTTAATTCGATAGAAATATAGGGCATTGTGTAAAAAAAGTAGTATGACGGCACTTCTGAAAGACTTCAATACAGTTTTTCGTTTTAGGGTCCCTAGATGTTAAAACAAGCCCACTTTCGGCAGGTTATATCTGTCGTATAACGAAATTTGAATGCATGATAGAGGGCGCACTGTTTAACTAATTGAAATGAAACTTGGCACAAAAATAACTTTGGTAAATATCTTCGTTAAGTTCATTAATGAGCCAAATTGGCCCACCAAAAACTAAATGGCGACCTGTCAAAATAAATAAAAAATCGTAATTCTTCTGTCTTCCACCTGATGCAGAAATGTTATACATCTGTTTTCTGCACCTTAAAAGGTTCTACAACTTTCATACCTAACAGTTTTTTGAATATGTTACGCATAAGAAATTATTTAGGAAAAATTTTAAATTTCATATCACTCCTGTGTTATACATAGTAAAACTGAAAAGCTATAGTTACAATGGGTGTAAATGACACAGTCAGTGATATTTTACGAGATGTGCATGAAATAAGCCTCCTCGTCTGGCCGCGACATCGGGATTTTTAGTAGATAGTCCGGTTTTTTGTCTAAAAGCGACTCCAGAATTAATTGGGATTACATTAAATTCTTGCTTATGTACATAATGCTATTTTGCCTCCTGTTTGCAATGCTTTTTCAACGAAGAAGTAAGGAAAAATAAATGAAACCTTATCTACTTATTATATACTACCTAATAATATACTACTATATTAATACTACCTAAGTAATATACTATTGTATTACTATACTTATATACTACTATTACTATACTACTTATCTACACTAAAAAAGGAACAAATTTTTGAGGTTGTACATGACAGACAGTTTTGCACCTGTATTAGTTACCGAATCGAGCGTTGAATACAGAGAAGATTTGCTTATGTACATAGTATGGTTTTGCATAATTTTTTTAAATTGTTAAAAATTGAATTAAATTTTTTGCCTGTTGCAGTATCAAGGTAAAAGGATTACTTGATAAAAAATAACTAGACCATTGGAATGATTACTCCCTAATTACGCTAAAGCCATTGCTGCCTAATTACATTTCATGAACACTTTCGATTAATAGCTAAAATCACGTTTGCCTTTATTTCTCGACTTTTGTCAAAAAATGCAGATAGTGCGGTTTTGCATCTGTATTGCAATAATTTATTCGAATTAACTAATTAAACGTATTGATTCCAAATGAACCTTAAAATGGTAACAAAACTATAGAACACATTTTATCACTTTCAGTAAAAAATTTACTTATTACTACCACGTTAGAAATTATATTTTCCTCAAAATTAAGGTCCCTTGTTTCCAATAAAATGTAGTATGGAACCAGAAACTATTAATACTATAAAACATTTTTTGCTTCTTAAAATTACAAATTTATTCAAAACTTAACCTGTCATCAGCTCGTTGCAAAAGTCTAGCAGTGAAATAGTAGTAAATAGAAAGGACCTTTTATTTACAAATTAATGAACTTCAAAGCAGTGAAAGGTACAATACAGTAAAAGGTACAATAGGAAACACACAACACAGTTTCTAATAAAGGAAATGATATGCTACCACGAAGTAGTCACACAGAAGTGTCAAATTTATGAAACATTTTTACTAAATAAAAGTTAATTTGTCATATAATCAAAGGTTTTTTTTATTTTGAAAAAGGATACAGGAAGAATGTGAATTTGTATTGTAATATTACATGTGATATTATTGTGATAATCAAAGGTCTTTTTATTTTGAAAAAGGATACAGGAAGAATGTGAATTTGTATTGTATTATTTGTGTTTCTTTGTATAAAAAAAAACCTGTTTTGTAGTAGAATCATCATAAAAACAAAAGGAAAGTTAGTTTTCAAAAAATTCGATTCTTATTTTCCTAAATAGTTAAATTTATATTACAACATTACAACATTTTCACAATTAGTAGCTCGATTATTTAGCTTCGTAAGTGAAAACCTAGTTCAGAAAGGGGTACAAAATGTTCCCAAAAAATTATGAAAATTATATATTTTTTCGTCCTTAAATTAAAAAAAATTACTTAATATTTAAGTCAGTAGCAATATGTAAAAAGGCTATTTTTCTTTACCTTGTAGATCTTTTGTCAAAAAAGAATATGAAATATGCGTTTCAAATTTATAAATCATATTTTGTTTCTATAAGAAAACCTTATTTGCTACATAGACCAGATATATATCTACACACATACATAGAGTAAGTCCCATTTTTCTCAAAATTGAGCTCTTCCATTTTTAATCAGAACGTCAAATCAGTGTTGAATTTATTAAATATATCACACTTTTTATTAAAAGTCTTAATAAGTATGATTTTACTGGTTAGTTTTTAATACCTTTTTTTTCTAAAAGTGAAGGGTTTCCTTTTCTAAAGCCAGTGTAAAAAGGTGCTGCTCGCAACGTTTTTCCTTTCTCACCGGTAGTTAGTCAGTCTAACTTTGCCAAAATTAAATTTAAAAAAAAACTAATAACCCCAAAATTATTCCCGTACTTACCAGTTACTACTTGGAGACGATACACTCGAAAAAACTCAATAACTAAACTCTTAGACCGAATCTGTCCATGCGACAAATTGTACGGTAAAGTTGCCCGGAAAGAGAGCAGAGGTGGATAAGTCGTGGCCGAAGAGCGCACCGGGAAAAACTAAACAAATTCTTCGAGAGAGAGAAGATCTCAAGAGAAGATGAGCCGTAATAATTGCGAGTCGGCTCTCTCTCCCTCACCTCGCTAATCAAGCGAGCCGCGACCTTTCACAAGAGACCGCGCATCGGATTTTTTCGGGAAACCTTGGAAAAACTAAAAATTAAAGTGTGACTAATGGCGATTATTTCGTAGGGGTTAGAGTAAATTTCACGGCATTCTGTTGGTCAGTACTGATTTCCTGTCGAGTTTGTACTTTTCTTAGACGAGATAACTTGTATAAAACCGCTTCTTGTGATCCTGAAATATTAGTTTTATTTTATAACGTTCGTAGAAGCAGAATTAAGGCAAGTGTAAATATCCATGCGCTATAACACGATATTTTTTAAATTTTCGGGGGACAGACCCTATAAGTCTAATAGTTTACAATTGTAGGTGTTAAGTATCTCAAAACATACGCCAATCAATAGATCGATGACTCCGTGGAATATCCAACTCATTCCAGCAAATTCTACCAACGTGATTCTTTGGTTTTTCCCCCAAAGTTTAAAATGCTCTAATAAAAGTTGTAATAAGTTAAAAATTTCTATAATTACACTTGATCTGCTTGCAACTGATAACAATAAAATTTACGACTTTACCTATTCGACCCTTAAAAAGTCATGAAATTTAACCGTATCGCTTTCAACACTGAATGCGTTAACACTTTGCATTTAAATAAAACAGAAATCAAAAATATGGAGATTGAATATTTATTTGCTCGATATAGTATCTTTGAATGTTGTAAAATGTAATTAAGAAGGACAATAGCATTTGTAGATAATTATGAGTATCCTGGGTGAATTCTGAGAATTATTTGTAGTTAATATGTGTAAGTTAATAAGGTTTAACCTACCTACTCCTAAATTTGTATAATCCGTCTTATACATATAGGGTAACCAAAATTTTAATACATCGTTAGTCTAGTAACCCTTCTTTGTGTTTTTTGCCCTGTAGCTACTTTCGGCTACGGTTGATCTGCGCATCGTACTATAATACAGTTATAAATTTTTAAGAAGGTATAATAAGTACAATGGCCACAAGCCGAGTTTCGGTCAATGGTTCCTCAAGTTAATGCATCTAACCTCGTCCAAAGCGACGTAGCAAACAAAATATTATTGGCCTTTTTTATATCCTATGCCCAAGACTGAGACTACCTAATAAATTAAGAATGTATTTAATCACCTTATCTCCAGCATGACTATAGAGCCTATTTTCCGACTCATTAAATTTTTAATATTTTTGATTTTCTAGCTGCAGTGAGTATTTTCAAACAGGGCATCCACAAGTTTGCCACAGCAATTTGTTAGTCATGCTCCCTATGAGAGAAATCAATCAATATTGATGATTTTTGATGAAAACAAAATGAACAATTCATTCCGGTTGAATGTCTGACTCAAGACAAGCATATTTTCTATTATTTTTTCTATTATTAGAGGGAACTCTCTTCCAATAAGGCCTCCATCTACCTGCGTGCTGCCTCCTTCTTCTCGATGGATATGGGGTTGGAGCTGCCCCTTAGAGCAAACCCATTTAATTATTCGACGTCTGGGTTGCCTTAAGCTTCTTCATCCTAGGACGCTTAGAGTCGTTTTGGAAATGGTCAACTAGTCCACTTCTCCAGCACTTAGCTACTTGATGATTGTTACGTTGGTCTCTTATTTCACAGAATTATTAATCTAGACTTGGTCATCTATGTTATCATTAAACTCTTCGATTGCCTAAAAAAATGTTAAAATATTGGGACCTTCGCCAAAAATCATAAATCAGACCTACAAATTGCATAGCTGAATTCCTGATAAAATTACCTATCCAATGAGATGTCACAAGGTAGGTCATTCCGTTTAAGGATCATGAGGGATGGTGTGTAGGGGTGAGAGGGTCAGATATCCCATTTTTGATAAAAATCGACCTGTTTCGAGACTTTTTTAATACAGCCTTATTTTCCTAAATATTCAGAGTGGTTTTTTTTAAAAAATCGCCCTTTATAGAAGATACGTTTCATCCTGGTGGCTCTTGCAATCCGCAGAACGGTCTGGAAATAGCAAAGTCATAACTGAACAATTGAAATTGCTGATTGTAACACTAGAAGCAGCATTCGAGTTACGAGTAATAAAATAATTGTAATTAAAGATAGAGATCTTCCTCCATCTTCTATATATTAGTAAATGCCCAACAATTATTACATATTTCCTTCATTCATACATTACATCACAATCCCGCTTCTATCGATATCTGCAGGAATTCAATAATTTACACACAGTACTGAAGATCCCTAATGCCATATACTATGGCCTTAATGTATGCCTCAAATAAAGCGTGACACAACTTCAAGAACTTCACTATTTTAATATTCTACAAATACTCTTCAAATCTCTAGATAAGACAGGTTATTATGCTCATAACAAATTTTAAAATTACTACTGAATTTCTAAATTAATGCCTCACTAATCGAAACTTTCATTATACACTTACAGGTCGCCCCATAATCGTTAGGTTTCCATTTCCTCGACAAACGCCAGTTTTATTAAATTTCGAAAGGGGCGTAACGTATTTTTACGAAAGGAATAATGTAATGATTTCTCCTTAAGTTGTAAATGAATGGGTAAACGTATACACAGAGTATACCCGTACATCCTTCTTTTGATGAAATGAAGCGTGGTAACCTTTAAGAGATAGCAATCTTCAATCACGACTCATCGATTATTCAACGCCAATCACACGAAAAAACTTTTCTTCTTCTCGAAGCCTCTTGCCAGATTAAATGTTAGAGAACTACATACCTACTTACATATGTATATAATGCAATAAAGGCGAAGGTAAGTGGAAGCAATCCAATAACTAATATAGAGATCAATGATTTTAAATTTGCATCTTGTTTATTTAAAAAAAATACAATGTTGTTTAGGGAAAAATAATTGATGTAAAAGTATGTGAGTGTATAAAAATATGAATAATAGGTGACTGAATAGGTCTTTTCTAAAATGCTTCTTAAATGGTCGAGTGATTTTAAATGATTTTTGAAAGTTTACTCGAAGCGAAAGTTTTGTAGTTCAATTGGAGTTATCAATTTACACCATATGACATCAATTTTAACTTTTACCTTACAGATAAAATGTAGGCATCTTTTTGTTTTTATAACCGATTTTCCCATTAGGTAACAACTTTCTTCAGGTGAAGATACGAGCTATTTAAGTAAAAGTATCAGCCGTACGTAATCCGGTAGAAAAATAATTCCTATTATTGTTCATCTTTTGTTGTGAACATCTCGTGCGAAAATTGTTTCAAATTAACATTATACCGACGCCGGATAAACTTACTATAAGCTCGATGACTACAATTATAAAACAACTGATTAAACACTCTTATTTTCCAAATTAATTACCTCATTTAAATGAAATCTTCTTGCAATAAGTTATGAAATGCCTATCGAGTACAAAGAATGTAAAGCCGATACGATCCAGGTGTAATTTATTTTAAATCGAATAAATTTAGTTTCACTATGAAAATGAAGCAATTAAAAGTCTAATGGAATTATCGACATATAAATGCAGCTTTCTTTGAAAAAATATCTAATCCTTTTCCTTTGTTTATTAATTTTCTTTTGAATTAAATAACGCGTGAGACGTAAAAGTAAAGAAAACCTTTGTATATAAGTGAATTTCGTACTTAATTTTATTAATTTGTTTTATTTAAATTTTCCATCAAATCTTAAAATAAAAAAAATTTAGATATGAATTAATTTAGATATGAAAAATTTAGATATGATAGATATGAATTAATATGGAGTCGGAGTAGGTTTAAAGTTAAAAGCCAAGAAGTTAAGAAACGTTGGAGATCTTCAATAATTCAGGACATTTTACAGGTTTTCTGGAGCCTTCTACATTTAAAACTGCATCCGAACTCTAGATGGTTTAAAAAACGTTCCAAATGTAAACTTTTAAAAGGGTCTAGAACAACAAATTCTAGAGGTTCTAACGACCAAAAGTGCCTTAGTTTCAATTTTTGTTTTAATTCTAGAATTTAGAAGTTAAGAAATTAAGTTAGAAGTTAAGAAACGTTAGAGATCTTTAAGAATTCAGAAAGACATTTCACAGGTTTTCTGGAACCTTCTACATTCAAAACTGCATCAAAACTATAGATGGTTTAAAAAAGTTCCAAATGGTTTCATCCCAAATGTAAACGTTTAAAAGGGTCTATAATACAAATTCTAGGGGTTCTAATTTTTTGTTTTAATTCTAGAATCTAGAAGTTAAGAAGTTAAGTTAAGCTAGAAGTTAAGAAACGTTAGAGGTCTTCAAGAATTCAGGAGGACGTTTCACAGGTTTTCTGGAACGTTCTACATTCAAAACTGCATCAGAACCAAGCAACCAGCTACAATGTTACTTTATTTTATTACTTTATTTTTATTATTTTATTTCATTTTATTTATGTTATTTTATTTGTTATTATTTTTTTATTTCAATTCTAACAATTAAACTACCTCCACCTATTGTCTATTAAACATACTGTGTACATTACACAGCCGAGATAAACAAATTTATACAGGTATCTGCACTCGAAGAAAGAAACAAAAGACTTGTATCGTTTCAGCAAAATACTAGGTGGCGCTTCACACACACACAATTCTAGGGTCCCTTGGAATCGTTCTATTTTTGAAAATAATAATAGTAAACAAAAGAGAAGTACTTTGAATCAAATCCGACATATTACTGAACACTTTAAAAACAACTCTAGTCGATACGTTAAATTAGCAAATATTTGAACAGATTTATTGGTAATTATATCCTTGTAAGTATACAACTTGACTGCTTACTAAATAAGTAGAAATGGAATAAAATAACTTGCAGTAATGACTGAATAGAACATTTTAAAATCAAATCAGGAATGACACGTAATAAATTGAAGTACCAACTGAGCAATGAAATGGTATATAATTTATTTATCATATCAAAAAAGCAATGGGTTAATGTGCGTCAAAAATACATGTTTGTATTGTTATAATAAAATGTTTTTAATTATAAGTAATAGGATATTTTTAGAAAGAAATAATATTTATAGATTAGTATATTTTAGTTAACCGTCTACTTGATCATTTTTTTATAATTGGATGCTTTCATGGCTACCTTGAGTATGCGGATTGCATACACAGTTCCTTTCTTTACGTGTTGTTTAAGTTATCAATTAGTTCAGTATCTTGTGAAGAACAATTGTTAAAGTCACATATAAAACTTCTTGATTCAAAAGCTTCATTGAGCCAATCGGCATCTTTTGTTAAGTTTTCAATAAATTCCCCATGTGGTTTTAATTGAAACCAACTTGTATCTAATATTATGTCTGTAGAAATAGATGTCACTTCCACACTGCTGCTGCAATCATATAATTTACTTTATAATATGTATGATATAGTGTTACATCTCAATAAATTTCGATTTACTTCCAGGGATATGGTGCCAGGAGAAAATGGAGGCGAATTTTCAGTAACGAATTTTGAATAAGTCATTTTCGGAAAAGGTGTTTGTTTCACAAGTAACAGAGTTACTTAACGTACTATAACTCCAAAAGTATAACTTTTTAAACTAATCTTTTCATAACAGAAAATAGGGAACGAAAGGACCTTCGAAACCACTATCATGAAAATGTTCAAAAAATGTCAGTAATGTAGCTTATTGCGCGAATGTCGATTGGATTCACATGCATCCGCAGTTACTCAAGTAAGTTAAGTAAGTTGCTTAAGTTACAGTACTTTAATTAAGGTGCTGTAACTTTCTATACTTCTCTTATTACATCAAAAAGGACGTCCAAAAGACCAACAAATTGCCTACGGCATATCAACTAACTATATTCCATGTGAGTCTGAAGGAATGCTCACTTAGTGAGATTTTTTGGGAATTCTCACTACTATATTTCTCCTCAATATTCTGATATAAAAAAAGTATTTAGAGAAGTATACTTCCATAGTTGCGGCACATTTAGTGACTCCATTACATGTGAATCTATATCAACTTTCGGGCCGTAATTGAGTTATTACTCTTTTTGTGGAAATTCTCAATTCTTACTATAATAGTAAAGAAAATAATACTATATTATATAGTAAAGAACTTGAATAATAGCTAAGTTACTGATATTTTTTGGAAATCCTGACTGCAGTCGTTTTGCATGTTATTATGTCTTCTATTTTCTGGAATAACAAGAGAAGTGTGGAAAGTTATACTTCCGAAGTTATAGCAGGTTATGTAACTCCACAGCCTGTAAATACAATCGACCCTCGTGCAATGTTACTGACATTTGTCTAAATTTTCGCGCTACTACTTTCGGTCGTTTTCATCTGTATATGTATAGAAAAAGGGGAATTTTTAAAAAACCGATGGTATTTATACATCACTATAAAGTGGTTTTATCGTAAAATGTAAAAGAGGTGAGTCTTAATGTGACGATAACGAAGGTAAGCCATTTGACCCTATGCATTTTATTACTTTTTACAAGTAGTATAGAATTGTTAATTTTTTGCAAATAGTTTATTTGTGCAATTCAATTTAAAAAAAAAATGTTAACTCCCAAAGTTATTGAACGTTTGAAGGTCTAAAAAAACTTTATAACATTTCTGCATCAGGTTGAAAAGTAAAGAACCATGAATTTTTCTTTAATTTGACGTCTCTATTTTATTTTTAATTTGAATTTGAATTAGTTAAAAAATGCTCCCGCTATCGTGTTTATACATTTCGTTTTATTACATATACCGGGTCGGTCACAGAAAACTTACCACCCCGTTTTTTTCTGATAATAATTTCTGATTTTATTTTTCTGAGGGACACATTTTTTGGCATTTTCAACAGTTTAACTGTTTTGCCCTAACCGGGGGTAATTTTTAACTCTAAAATTTTAAATGGAAAGGTGTATTTAATAATACCTTATTTTAAAGGGAGTTAAGTTCTCTTTTCAACGACACCTACGTTTTCACAGTAGGATCAGTACTTTAAGAGAAGTGATGCTAGATATTTCGAAATAGCTAAATTACTTTCCGAAGATTTTCCTCTATTAAATGTTGAAAAAGTCCATTAATAACCTCCTCTCTGTAATAGTCACGCTGCTCAAAATATTCTCTAACATTTTGTTACAATACAGTTATAATTTACTTACATTCGTTAATGATGTTTATGATTTTTGCTGTTGCATAAAATTTTGTCTTTAAATGTCCTCATAAGGAAAAGTCCAGCGGTGATAAATCCGGTAAACGTGCTCAATGTGCTCAATGTGCTCATAAACTCAATGTGCTCTTTTCCTCCGATCCATCGCTAAGGAAAAGTGTCATCTAAGAATTGCCTTAGGATCCCTTCACGGTAAAGGTTATTCTCTTCGATTATGTTCGTTAAAGCTCGATTATCGGTGTTTTTCAACGAATTCAAAAACATTTCCCCATTTAAAGTTCCAGGTAAAAGAAAAGGTCACACATTTAGCTTTTCTGGATGCTGAGTACTTCTCGGGCTAGTATCTGACCAATACCAACGGTTGGTTACGCCATTCAGAAAGAATATTCATCGGAAAAATTGATACTAAAAAGCATATTCAGGTCGTTATTGCTTCGAGTACTCATATAATAACACAAAATTTCAAGCGCCGATAATTATCTTCTTCAACTCTTGAACTAGATGTATCTTGTAAGGGAGAAATTAATATTGTTTTAGTATTCTTTGGATTCCGATATATGAAACACCTAAAACATTAGGTAATTTTCTTGTACTGGGAGTAGGATCTCTGGTACCATGACACAAAACACTTTTGTCACTTTTGTTTCTAATTTCTGGTAGGATTTTCAATATTACTTTTTTATTTTGAAATTATCCCGTTTCATTAAATTTCCCCACTAGATCACGCACATAATTGTGAGACACATGAATACCTTTCACTGAATAATCTAGTTGCAGCTCGGGTACTATCATTATTTTTGAATAAATGAGACACAATTTCAATCCGCTCTGCAGTGGTGTACAACATTTTTAACAATCAAAACGAGGCATTTGTTTAAAGAACCAAACACGAAAATCGCCACTCTCCGCAATAGTCTAAATTTCTAGCGATTTGGGCTCAATATTAGCAGCTCCCAATACGTATAATATGTACAGAGTATTTACAGCTTCCACAATTTGTCTTCCAAAAAATTGTATTCCGTATTGTCTTTCATAATACGGATTAGTCATTTTTAAGTTACAAATATGTAAGCATGAACATAACTCACTTTTTAGTCCAGTTGGTAAAAATTGCTGATCTTTGACAAACGACTGTGGCTAAACAAATGAACCGAATTTATCTTTGATGAGAGCTCATTAAACGCAAAATTTTATACTCTAACATGAAAAGAATGAAAAAAGTTCCAAACTTTGGTGATTTTTGGCTCTGAAAGTGAGTTCGTCTAAGAAACTGTCGTAAACTCACAACTTTTACTTGGGATACTCAAAGTGAATTTTAAAATATTTTCAGCTTTGTAATAGTTTTCGGGAAGCATGACCTTTTTTCGACTGATTTGTTTGGGCAATTACACTTGTCAATCAATTCAGAGTTTCTAAATTTTCAACCTTGTACAAATTAATAATATTGTCTTTACTACTGAACAGAGCTATAATCACATTTACAAAATGTTATTCCATTACCAAAGTAATAATATCCTTAAATCAATAAAATATAACAGTGACATTTAAAAGTCGTTTCACCTCCCTTTTAACACTAAACGATGATGTATCGAAACGGCCCATTTTTGGACACAACACGAGTTTATTGACACGACAGGCGAAAAAGGAAAATCCGAGAGCACGTGTTGCGTGCCCGTAGGAATTTTCAATTCGTCCCGTTTGTCGGTTGGTCCAGTTCCAGATTCCGAGGGAGGATCGGTGACGTCCCGGCGCCTTCCTGGCGCCTCGAGTTCGATTCCTTCATATAGCGAAAGGTCCCTCGGGGTGTGAGTTTGTGCCCGTTCCCTAAGACGATCTGTAGAGGAAGGCGAAGGAGTCAGATGAGAGTGGAAACGACAGTAGTGACTATGGAGAAGAAACAGTTTAGGATTTGTTGGTTCATCGTCATGTTTTTTAATTTCGTAAGTACTTAGACCAAGTGATAAGTTCAGCGAGTTGTAAGTATTTTGTACTACGCCGACTCAATTTTGTGACTAATCGTAATTGAGAAGAGATTTTCACTAAAATGAAGTTTTTAACGAAAATGGAATTGTCCAAAATTTAAATCAGTCATTAGCTTGCATAAATAATGGGTTGCCTTAGATTAAACGTTTAAATCCAGAAGCAACCGTACTTAATAGTACCTATTAGTGAACTCGTTATGTAAATACCACAATTTATAGAGTTAATAGAAATTAGGACTTACAAATTTAGTAATCATAGTAAATATTGGAGACGTCCCAGTATTCAAATGATTGTCACTGGTATGCCATTATAACTCTCATTCTTCCTGACATTTTTACAAATTCCAATGAACGATTTGATGCCTAATTGTGCCATTATTTTTATGATAAATTATTTTTAAGGAGGGTAAAGTAAAACCTCTCAAAAAATCTAAATAATAAGTGAGGTCGAGTTGCATAAATGGATAGGGAACAATTGACATTCTACTTCTTTGTTAGTTTCAATCGGATGCCTCCGTTCTATGTTGACCCAAATATTTTAATTTAACAGTGTTATAATTGAGTCGGAGAAAAACCTATCCAAGAAGTTTCTAAAACATATTAATTATTACTAATTATAATTAATATACTTGAATTTAACTTTTTTAATCAATATTGGATATTTTGTCATTCGTCGTTGCGCAGGATGAATAAGACCACTACGGTTTTTCCTCAAATCGACGTTCCCATTTAATTTTAATTCACACCCTCAGGACTATAAACACATCATAAATACACATGGTGTCCCTGTGGTGACTGTACAAAACGATACCATATTGATCTAAGATAGCAGGTCCTATGAGGATTTAATTCAAGTTACCTATTTAACCCAACTTAATTCTCTTCAGAAGTATATCGTTACGGCCGCTATTTGATGTAGAAATATTTTATCAAATTATCTCAAAACTTTGCAGCAAAATAATTGCAGCTAAACAAAAGAACGTAATACTTTTTCTGATTTTTTTAAAATTATTAATAAATTATTCCACATTTTAAATAAATCAATAAAATCAGCCAGTCCGTACAAAAAAACTGGATGCAATAAAGTCCCTCGAAGGAACTTGTCAGGTTTGTGTTTGGTACCAATGGTTTTGAAATTTGATGAATTTGTTAGGAGCAATACACTACGACTGATATGCTAGATGGACGTCAAAAGCCATTTATACGCTAAACATTTTTACAACTTAGCATGGCATCAAAATTAGAAAAGTACTTCACGCAGATCTGTATTT
This sequence comes from Cryptocephalus primarius, assembly GCA_963576515.1. Lineage (NCBI taxonomy): Eukaryota > Metazoa > Arthropoda > Insecta > Coleoptera > Chrysomelidae > Cryptocephalus > Cryptocephalus primarius. Next base: position 8,131,879 of record OY754947.1, read on the forward strand.
TTATGTTTAAATCTCCTTTAACCACTGCAGCTTCTAATCATAATTTGCAGTTCGTAACCAATTTTTTGTAATTACAAATGAGTAGGTGTTAAGAGTTTTAAATAACATGTCTGCAAATGCAGAGTCTGCTAGGATATTCTTTTTCGATGAAAAATTACCAGCTAAAATGATAGCAGAGATCATGACCGCCACTGTCTCCATCGTTTCTTCATCAATTGGAATAAAGCAGTGATGTTTACGTGTGTCAGGAATGGTTTGAGATTTTTAGCTCAGCTCAATCGCAGTTGTTCAGAAATTAAAAAGAATAACATTCTCGTGTAATTATCTTCATGTGTAATTAACAATTAAAAAACATTTTAAAATAAAATAAGTCGAAAATACTTTTCGCAATCTTTGACTTTGGCTTTTATTATGAATAAAGTTATCAAAACTAGGGCTAACAAAAGGAATGGTTGAGACCCCAAAATGTTCATTATGTCGTTGTCCTCTTTCTCAGGCAAACAGGCAATGCCTTCAGTCTTGAAAGTTCTACTGACTATGTTCTATCGCCCAACGATATGTGCATGCACACGGTTCTGCCGTCAACCATGTAGTATTTTGAATAATCATTACGAGTACACCCAGTATAAAGATGAAGATGGATTTATAGATTTGGATTGGGGATTTAAATTAACTACAAAATTAATCAATGATGTCTACGTTGCCTTATAAACGTCGTTATATTTTTCTAGGTTTAGCAAATATTTTTTTCACAGGTGTTCGGGGTAGTCGGAGTAATTATCTGCACCCTCAAGCTTCAGGATACCTCCGAAGGGGACGTCCAGTATAGTTTTTTTAAATTATCGATGATCTTCGCAGCTGGTAATTTAATTCTGAGCGTCCTGCTGCTGGTTTCTGTGCTGAAGGTAATAGAAGATATATTTTTCCACTCATCTCGCTAATTCGTCTATTAAATTTTTTCAGGATGATCATAGGTACGCTTTTTTGTACGCTCTGCTGATCTTCCTGAGCCTGTTTGCTGCCACGATTCATATCGAGAGCCACACGAGTCATAATTATACGTTTTTAATCATCTTCGCATTTTTCGGTAAGATTCATAATAGTTTATTTATATTATCATGTTTATTAAATGTTACGTATATATTTATTTTTAGCTTTGATGTGCTTCTTATGGTTTTGCATCTACGGAACCTACCATTATTGGAGAAAAGAGTTTAAAATGAATGAAGAAACCAACAATGGGACAACAGTTCCGGCTGTTGTTTAATACTTTTCTTAACGTATATAACGTATATCTTACAAGACACTTTTTTAACGCACGAAAAAATTATTTACGCCCTGTGATATAAACTTGCTTCTGAAGTATTTCTAAATACAGTTATAGTTGGAGAGCTGGTGAATTTTTAAATAATGAATAAGTGAAGGTTTATTTGTTAAGGGATCGTTGAAGGTGTACATATGCCATCTGTAGGGTATAATCATGGTAGCGGTATAGGAACCAGGCGGAACACCCCCAACCTGCAAGAAATATTGGACACATTTTGCTAATAAAAGTTGTTATAACACTAGCAGGTCGATTGGCCGGTAATTAAATGGTGACGAATCCCCTCAAACGTCTATACACTAAGAAATTTTTATCGGTAAGGCTTTAATTTTGCTTTCTCATATGAGGTACTCATATAATGAAAATGTATTGTAATCGAGTCAATTATCGGAAAGTGATAGATCTGGGCGTTCTGAAGACCTCTATGTCGGAAAAATTATTTTTGAAAAAATGTATGTGTGTTTTATACGCTTTTTTAACATTGTATGCTTAATCTACTGTTTAATCCATATTGGCTGTCACAGTCTTTTTCTTGACGAATCTTCTCTGAAGGGCCCTTTACCCTTGTGAATTTTCAGTTTGTCTCAATTTTCTTCACGAGTGCTTTACCTATTTTTACTAAACTTCACATCTGAACTAACACTTCATATGTCTATAATTTCTAGTTGAAACATTTATTTCTAGACACGCCCTAAAAAGCACTTTAATCTAGAGAATGTTTAGTTATTCCTGATTTTTAATTAATTAAAATTAATTTAACTTCTTAATAATTCGTTTATATTATTAACTTTCATTTGTAATATTTCAACATTTTTTGTATTAATCCCCGTGAATCCTCATATTTACCATGATTTCTAACAACTCTTTATCATCAAGAGTAATAATACATTTGGTGGTAAATGTCATTAGTGTGTGTTATTTCAGTTTGACATCAAACCTTAGGCATTAAACATTAGACCTTAACTAAAACATTGCCAAAAAATTTCACCAACTCCTAGACTATCAAGTTTTGTTGTACGCATACTTGTAATGTAAAGGTCAACAATGAATGTAGTACATAATTGTTAGTATTATGACGATAATAAGTGTACCCATTAATTACTTTTATATTTAAACTGTGTTAAGAAAATAAACCATCCGAATGTAAAACGAATAATATTTACGTTTTATTGTAGAATGTTTTGTTCATTTTAAATGTCAGGGAATTTAAATAAAACCAAACAATTAAACATTAAAAAAAAAAACAAATTTGGCATGGTCAATTGTTCTTCAAAAAAATAAATAAAGAAATAAACGAAGCGTAATCTTGCCATAAAATATATTTCTATTTGTCCTATTAATATTTCAGAAATACTATTATTATTATTATTATTGGAATAATACTTCACTCTAATTTATAAATTAATTTTGGTACAAGTGCGTTAGGTATAGTGCCTCTCAAAATAGAATAACAGACTTACTATCGCTGACAATCTAAATATGACCCTCTAAATTTTTAGGAGTTGCTACAAATTACAAAAATTATATTTCGCTAAGGTAATAAGGAATACCGATTCTGAACTGTGAGAATACCATTACCGACATTGTGCAAGGAATACTCAGTGGCAAGCAAATGTGACGTTATCCTCAGCACTAGGGCAACAAGATCACTGGCACGCTCCAACATGAAGCTCCTACTGAAAACAGCGAGGGGAGGTTAAGTTAAGTTGTGCCGCACTTATTTTAAGGATAAACAGTCTAGAAGATGAGAACGACGTAACAGTGGTTAAATTTATACAGGGTTTGGACGTCTTAGTGCTACCACCACCAAATGGTAGGGTATATTTTGTAACCAAGACTGAACGTAAATGTTGGTTGCATGCCCATCTAAATCAGAGATTGTCGAGCAACATTCGCGCGTAACATGTCATTAAAAGGACCTAGAGGACTTTTATTGAAGTTATCCTAAGAAAATGACGCGCAGTCGTATCTACAGAACCATAAGTTTCAAGAAAACCAGCATACGACAATTTCTGAAACCCGATTGACAACAAAGTTCGATGTTTTTCAGAACTTTTATTGAACTTGAGCTCCTAAAGTTCCAAGAGTATCACGTTCATTTATTTCTAAAATTCCAATAGCTTTAAGGTAACAGGCTGCTAGTTTCTATAATATAGAACTATAGAGTTCCAAACATACCACTCTCGTTTAACTCTAAAGCTCCAAAAATTTCAAATAAGGAATTAAGGCTCCAAATTTCCAAGAATATCTCACTCAGTTGATTGTAAAGTTTCAAAAACATCAAAGACACTAAGAAGCTACAAATTTCTAGAATCTACTATATATATCTTCTGGGCTTCAAATTTTTCAATAGTACCATGCACATTTGACCTTAAAGTTTCAAAGATACTAAGAAACTTCAAGTTTCTACAATCTCAATTTTTTTACAGCTCCAAACGTTTCTAAGGTACCACGCTCATCTGATCTCAAAGCTTTAAAACCTTCAAGGATACAATGCAGCTACAAGTTTCTAGGATCAAGACCTGTATATTGTTCAAAATGCTTCACGGATACCACGCTCATTCGATCTTAAAGTTTCAAATGCTTCAAAGGTGTCACGAAGCTACAACTTTCTTAAATCTAGACGCATAGAACTCCAAACATTCCTTGAATATCACGCTCATTCTACCTTATAACTTCAAAGATACAGAGAAGAAGTCACACGTTTCAGGAATCTATCTAAAGCTTCAAAAGGTTCCAAAATACCACGCTGCTCCAGTAACCACGAGATTTGATCTCAAAGTATAAAAATAAAACTTTAAATGTAACAACAAGCGACAATTTTCTTAAGTCTAGATCTATAGATCTCCAAAATTATTAAAGATACCAACCTTTTCGGATTTTAAAGCTCTAAATGCTTGGAAGGTAACCACGAAGATACCAATTTCTGAATAGATTATAAATGTGAGGTTAATTTTTTTAAGAAGCTATGTCGATGAATTACGGGATTTCAATTAGATGTACAACTTTGATTTTCTTGATAAAATTTGTTTTTGACAAAAAACGGTAAAATGAGTTTCAATCAGTAAGTGTGTGATTATTAAAATGATCGGTAATAACTGAAAGGCATGTAATATATGAACGCAAGACATTCATACCGGCAAAGCAGGATGCGTTGTTAAACGTGTACCTATTGATAAACGGTCAAATATTGTTGATTTTTCTTGAAATACCAAATTTGGATGTGATCGGAACGGTTTGTACATGGGTAGAACATCGAAATTCAACCAGATTTTATCTTATACCCTTCATGGATTCCAAGATGACCATTATGTACCTTTTTTATGTTCTTACTTCTTAACAAATTAACAAATGTTTATGAATAACCCCTGAAGATGTTACTGTCAAAGTGTCGGGAAATTTTTCTCCAAACGAAATCAGAAAATATCGCTATCGATTTTCAAAAAGCTATGTATAAAGCTATTACCAATGCATGACCTTCTACCCACAAAAGGGATTGCATGTTTCATCTGATTCAAGCCTAGTGACAAAAAATTCAAATTGGAAGTGCAAAGATCACACTACAAATTTGCGCAAATACTAATGTTAACATATCTATTTGGTCTCGCATATTTAGATTCTAGCGAAGTTAGGGACTGCTCTTTAATGGATAGTTTTGAAGAAATACCCAAAGACCAGCCTCCCGTAAATACTTTGATTATTTAATTAATAATTACATAGATCATCAGCCACGTTTCCTTCAACCGTATGCGTGAGGAAATCGTCTGATTACATATTTTCAACAGATGGCTTCGTTCAATTGGCAAAAATAATATTAAAAAAAAAAGATAACAGACCAACAGAAAACGAATTGATACGGCTCTCATTGAACAGTTCGGTAATAACATAATCTGCAGATTTGATTTTCACTCAATTTATCTCACATTACAATATAAAAATTGTGTAGTACACAATTTTATATACTTAATTTTAGTGGGTAGTTCATTGGTAACGTTTCTTTGTTTGTAAATAAATGTTTTTTTTTAATTAGTTTTCACTTCGTTGGATACAAATAAATAAGTAGAATATGAAAATAAAAGGTTCTTCACCTACATTCTAGTTTTTTTGTAGAATTAAATCGGTTGTTACTTGGTGAAACTGATATATAGGGAAACAATTGTGCGGGACAAAATCTGTAAGAATTTTTGCTCAGTTAAGTTTTCTTCAGTCTTTTAATTTGTATCTCAATAGGTTTAGATGCGAGCTGTTTGGATTTATTTCTTCTTGAAGGCAAAACGACATATGAAAATATTTGAAGGAACAAAATGTATTGTCGCCCTATTTAAAAATTTTCAAAAATTAGATATTATCTCTACTAAGAGAGTCATGGTCTAATGTGAGAGGATGATCTTTACTGATATTTACTTTATTTCTTTACTAATACTTTACTGAACACCCTATAACTGGGAAAAGAAAAGTTTTTTTTGAACAAGTTTGCAAGAACGATTTTTCCTACTTTGTGCCAAAGATATAACCACTTTAAATTTTTTGATACAGTTAATCTTAGATCTTCTATTTATCCCTCGGCCTACTTGTTGAGTCAAATACCGTTTTAAAATCAATAAAGATTGTACACCGCTGTATGTACCTATTTGTACACAGTACACTATGTGTATAGGTCTTTTTTAATGAAGTTTGTCTATATATGATTCGAGTCAATTGTGAATCGTTCTGGTCTGAATCCGCTTTGGCAGTTTCTCAATATGTTTTCCGCGTTTGCTCTCAGTCGCTATTTTATCGGGAAGAGTTTTCTTTATCTACTAGTAGTTATACATATGTACAACTGCGATTTTCCCGATATTCTCCTTTTATGAAATCTCATTTTCTCCAAACTACATTGAATACAATAAGACTTATTTACAACAGATATGCCACTGCAAACCATTACATGACTTCTTTGCCGGTTTTTTATCCCTCGCGGATCTGCGGCAGGCTTTCGCAACTTTCGAATTTTCGCGCTCTCCCTTACAATGCATCAATCCACGTCCTACGTTACATCAGCGCGGCCGAGAGACACGTAACATTCTAGATCATTCTGATGTGGACCAATGAGTGATCGCCAACGAACTACCCGGTGACCAATCAACGACTGACTCGTTCGAACGTCGACCAATTGCATCACAACACGGGTATCCTCACGGTATATTTCTAGAGGTTTGTCGAGAATTCTGTCAGTTTGTCAAAAAGTGTGGAGTTGGTCGGAAACGTCTGTGAAGACGAAAATCGATTTTGAGTTAATTAATCGTGTTAACAAGTGATTTGATTGTGAATTACGGTAAGTGATTAGTCAGGGAAAATTCTCGCTCCCATAGGAAGTCGATTGGTTTAGTTTTCTGCTAATCAAGGCGACACGCCGGTGTTCTAGAAAAATCCAGAATTCCCGAGCTTACACGTTTTTAAATAGAGTATATCCAGACTTTTCCTCATAATCCAGGCACTCCTTAAAAATCTTTTAATCTTCCTTTTGAAGCCCCTCATTGTAATCTAATACCTTGGGGTTCATTTCACCCACGAATATTAAACCTTATCTATGATTGATTTCCATCTGTTTTCGTTTGAAACCTAACAGGTCAGCCCTATCTTACCCCATTTTGTGTGCTTCATATCAGTTTTACTTCACAATTTCCCATATAAATTTACAATAGCAATAATAAATTTACATCTCCATTTTAATTAGTTCATCCCTGAACATACTTTTCGGTTGTACATCCTGCACGGTAATACTTCGCCCACGTCTATTCATATATGGTGCAATCCATATAAATTCGCACCAGTAAAAGTAAAACTAACTGTAATAACTTATCCTCACAATTTACAGTTACTTGACATCCATATGAATACTTTGTGTAAATCGCCATTTTACAGTTACATTGAGAAATAAATGGAGTTCATTTTATTTGTTGCAGGTCAAGTAGTAACCAAAGCCAGGCCCAGAATGAGGTTGTGCCTACTTTTAGGGGCTGTCTGCCTCTTGGTGACGGTATTCGCCAAAGAGGACAAAAAGGATAAAGAAGATGTTGGGACAGTCATCGGGATAGATCTTGGCACCACATATTCATGGTAAGTCAGGTGGTTTTAGTGGAATTTGAGCTTTGAATTGCTTATCTTATCTGAATCACTTTTCTTTTCTGATGGTTTGAAATATTTATTTTTTTTTATATTAAAAAATAACTCAAGATATTACCAGCGTACTTCATAACCTATAGAGGAATTCAGGTTTTCCGATTTATTATTCTTTCACATTTTGTTGAAGAAAATTTTTAATGATTCATTTTGTAAGTCGAGGATGAATCATTCAAGAATAATACTTCAACTAAAATCCATAACGAACTGTAAACAAAGCAAATTATTAGTTGATGCACAATACTGAAACCGACACATCTAAACTAAGTGGCATTTTTCCTTCATAGTCGCTAGAGACTTGGTGCAAAAATATAAGATTTCGTGTAAGAATCGATCACACACAGCTCATAACTGTCTGAAACATTCCTTCAAGTGCTTTTTGTAATTTTATATTTATATTTATATTATATATATTTAAATTATGAAGAAATCTGACTTGACATCTTCAATTGTTTTCTCGGACAGACCTGTTTAATTTGAGTTAATTTAATATTAAATGGCAATATATAATTGATGGTAATGTATTAATGGCCTCTTGTTATAAAAACCAGGACCCTCATGTTTAAAAGTATATTATATGATAAAATCGGTACGTACATACAAAATAAACATTTGTGATAACACATGTAGACATTTCTTGGAAAGTTTAAATTTGCTATTACGTTAATCTCTACACATATAAATTGTCGAATATAAGTATCAAGATGTAATATTGTGACAAGCTGATTTCAATTGAGTTTAAGTTGTAACATAGTACCAATGAAAACAACTGAGCTGTTGATAAGATTATTGTATTGAGAGTACACACCAGGGTTTCAGTGTTGTTTGGTAAAAATTTATCAGTGAAGGTTTTAAATAGGATTTCGATGAATGTTAAAAATAAATATTGTGATTGCTCACTTCATTTAAAAATATAAAACTCCGTGGAGGCATGAAATGTTATGTACTTCATACAGGAATATCACATTCGCATAAAAATAATCGCTGACAATGACACTGATCCAAATAATTTCTCTTCTCTTATAGTACCATCCATTATTCTATTGAGTGCTAGAAACAAAATCTCGAGTATGTTTACTTCACAATAATCTTCGCTATTTGCACAAGTTCTAGAATGTGTTATTCGGTTTCCCGAATTCTTTTTATTTCCTCAATTTTCTAGAATGTTCTATACACTTCTATTTGTTTCTGGGTTCATTCTAATGTACTTACCTTAAGCCTACAATGTTCTAGAATATTCTAAAAAATTCTGTTCTCTGTATAGCATTTAAGAAACATCTACACTATTCCTCTCATTTCTATAAATTTCCTACAAATTCTTTTCTTCTAATTTTATAAAATATTCTATATAGTTGTATTCATTCTTTTGCACTGAAATTTCATTTGAAGTATCACTAGTTAAGATAAAAAGCGTTATACAAATTCTACACTAATCTCAATCATTTTGAACATTGTAAACAGCCATTTGTGGTATTTTCTGAAACTAACAATAGACAATGTTCTGTAATAATGGGAGTTATTAAATTAATGTACAGTTTGTTGCTGTAGTTGCTAAATAATTAGGACATCCAACAGTTTTCATGTCAAAAATGAAATAAATCTTGTACGCAGCTCTGTATATTCACTATAGGTTTTACTCCGGGTATATATCTGCACCAAGATGTAGTGTTGTGACAAAATCATTTCACTTGAGGTCAGCCTGTAAAGCACTAACCATTAACATAGAGAACTAGTGATGAGCATAATTTACGTTTGTTTATTAATAAGGATTATTCGAGAAATTGATTACACTGCTTGTACTGTGAGTGATGAGTGATTGAGTGATCATTTGAACATTTTATTTTATAAGTGAAGAGGTATATAATAAATCACTATTATTCATTCAATCATGAAATCCCGAAGTTATTAGGATCAGTAGAAAACTGATCATTTGATTATTGAAATCTCTTGATTATGTCCATCATTAAAGAGAACTGAGAGCAGCTGTGCTATTATATTATAGAGAGTAATTTTATATTTGATTATTGGTAAATTTTTTCATGCTGTAGTATAATCTTTATGAGTCAGTAACTATCGCATTGCTTTTACCTTAAATTCAAGTAGAATCAGTTTTTTGTAGAAACTGTGTCTAGATATGGACTTGATGTCTAAAAAAACCACATAAATTTGTCTCAAGGTATACAAACTGAAAAATTTAATACAAAATTCAGAAATACGCAATACAAAAGTTAATTATATGTGTTAATATAATACCAGTGAATCTTGAAATAGTAATATGATAATTGATATTAAAAATTATCAATATGAAATTGATAATGCATGTTTGACAAACATAAATGTAATTCAAGTAATGGATTGTAGGTAGGTGGTCTTAATACACTGATATATTTATTTAGTTTTTTAAATAGGACAGTATTTATGTCATTAGTGTAAATCTTCAATTTATCTTCAGTCCATAAGAAGAAATTTAAAGTTTTTTGTCAGTTATTGATTGAAATCCTGAAACATAACCTTTTGCATCTGTGCTATCAATATCAATAATCAATATTATTATGTTTTAATATTACTATAATTGTAAAAAGATGTTTCTTTTTACTACGTTAACTATGTTTCTGCCATGTTAGATCTGTGTTGAAATGTATCTTCTTATTATTCTTATCTTGCAGATTTCTTACTATGAATCATCTTTGGTCATTTTAGGTATCCCCAGACTGGAGGATCGTTGGACGCTTTCAGATTTATTGTTTCTGTATAAACTAATTACTGAACTTTTCAAAATTACTGAGGTTAAACTTATTTGACCATGAATATTCGATTCTGTGTTTATTACACTTCTGAATCTTCCTCATTTATCGTAACTTTCATTATCACTTCACAATTATATAAATGCAAACACTAAGGCCACCAGAATTCCATACATATTTGAGTCTGAATGTTGTTGGACTTAACTGAAAGTTTCCATTCAAAATTTTAACCTTTATAGTATCTGCCTAATTTTAAAATATATGTATAATGCTTATAACTGGTAATAATAAAAGAAATAAAAGTCTTGGTAGAACCCATAAAAGTGAAAATCCAACTAGTGGTACTTCTGCTCTGATTTTTACGCTAATACTCCCTTTTTTAATTAAATGTAATTCCATTTTATGGTTAATAAAGAAACATATAGTAAGTAAATAGCTGTTTTAATCATTTTCGTTTTGAATTTGCAGTGTGGGCGTCTACAAGAATGGCCGTGTAGAAATCATCGCGAACGACCAAGGCAACCGTATCACTCCATCTTATGTCGCTTTCACAGCTGATGGTGAACGTCTCATCGGCGACGCCGCCAAGAATCAGCTTACTACGAATCCCGAGAACACGGTCTTTGATGCCAAACGTCTCATTGGTCGTGACTTCGGAGACGCCACTGTGCAACACGATATCAAATTGTTCCCATTCAAAGTAATTGAAAAGAACGGCAAGCCCCACATCCAAGTCGAGACAAGTCAGGGAGTGAAAGTCTTCGCCCCCGAGGAGATCTCCGCCATGGTATTGGGTAAAATGAAAGAGACTGCCGAAGCTTACCTTGGCAAGAAGGTCACCCATGCTGTCGTAACGGTACCAGCTTACTTCAACGATGCCCAAAGGCAGGCGACGAAAGACGCCGGTATCATCGCCGGACTCAACGTCATGAGAATCATCAACGAGCCCACCGCTGCGGCCATTGCCTATGGTTTAGATAAGAAAGACGGCGAGAAGAACGTACTAGTATTCGACCTGGGTGGTGGTACCTTCGATGTATCCCTTCTCACCATCGACAATGGAGTTTTTGAGGTAGTTGCTACCAATGGTGACACTCACTTGGGTGGTGAAGATTTCGATCAGAGAGTCATGGATCACTTCATCAAGTTGTACAAGAAGAAGAAGGGTAAGGACATCAGGAAAGATAACAGGGCTGTGCAGAAATTGAGGCGTGAGGTAGAAAAGGCGAAGAGAGCTTTATCATCTAGCCACCAGGTCAGGATTGAAATCGAATCATTCTTCGAAGGTGAAGATTTCTCCGAGACTTTGACCAGGGCTAAATTTGAGGAATTGAACATGGTAAGAATCATAGGATTTACATGATTGGTCATTTACAAATACACAATAATACATATTAATTTCTTTATGTAAATTAGTTTATTCAGTAATTACCACTGGAAACTGTTACAGAAGAAATTGTTTACCTACTCATTGTTTGGCTAAATAATTTTTTCCACTTTGAATAAAACTTAATTTGATTTGTCATTAATTAGCAGCTCAGTAGTCTGGGCTTTCTTTTGATTATGAAACACAGTTATCTGGTGCATTATTTAAAAAGTCTTGATCTTCTTCTTTTAGGTACCCTTTAGGTAAAAAACTATTACGTTCTTTCAAAAACAATAGTCTTGCATCCTGCATATTCATTCCATGCCTTCCTGCAATATGTTTACTTCAAGAAATTTGCCTGAGGATATTTGTTCAGCCACATATTCCTCTATTTATAGTTCGCTCACTGTTCTTTGATGCTTTTCGTTTTTTCTTTTGATACTTACAATTAAGGCCACGATCGATATTTCATACTTTCATCAAATTTCTCTATCCTATTGTGTACCCATTCATGTTATAACATTGAATAATGTGGAACTATGAAAACCGTACCTAATCTTTTAATTTATCCTTAAATCTGTTAATATGAATTGTAAAGTGTTTATGAATCTCATTCATTAAATTAATTAATACATACGTTTCTGGTATCCACTAAATGCATTAGTTATTAAATTTGTTCAGTTAATACATTTTTCCACCAAATTTTAATTTTCCGCTTTTATTTTTCAGGATCTTTTCCGCTCTACCATGAAACCAGTCCAAAAGGTACTCGAAGATGCAGATATGAACAAAAAGGACGTAGACGAGATTGTTTTGGTTGGTGGCTCCACCCGTATCCCCAAAGTGCAGCAACTGGTTAAAGAATTTTTCGGCGGCAAGGAACCATCCAGAGGCATCAACCCTGATGAAGCTGTCGCTTATGGCGCTGCCGTCCAAGCTGGTGTCCTTTCTGGAGAACAGGACACTGATGCTATCGTATTGCTGGATGTCAATCCTTTGACTATGGGTATCGAGACAGTTGGCGGCGTAATGACCAAGCTGATTCCCAGGAACACTGTGATCCCCACCAAGAAATCTCAGATCTTCTCCACTGCCTCTGACAACCAGCACACCGTTACCATCCAGGTGTATGAAGGCGAGCGGCCCATGACCAAAGACAACCATTTGCTTGGCAAATTCGATCTAACAGGTATCCCACCCGCACCTAGAGGAGTCCCGCAGATTGAGGTCACCTTCGAAATCGACGCTAACGGTATCCTCCAGGTATCTGCTGAGGATAAGGGAACTGGCAACAGGGAGAAGATTGTAATTACAAATGATCAGAACAGGTTGACGCCTGAAGATATTGACAGGATGATCAGGGATGCTGAGAAATTCGCTGATGAAGATAAGAAACTCAAGGAAAGGGTTGAAGCCAGGAATGAGTTGGAAAGCTATGCCTACTCATTAAAGAATCAACTGAGTGATAAAGAAAAACTTGGTAAGTGACTTTTTGAATACTTTAGTTATTGATGAATGCTTTTATCTAGAAGATAGTAAACCTACCCTGTTGCCCTCTTTATCTCTCATTCTAGTCACCAATATAGTCAAGAAATTGTATCGTTTTGCTAGTTGTATGACAAGACATTGAATTGAAATATTAATTCTGCAATATATTTTGTAGGTGCTAAATTATCTGATGACGAAAAATCTAAAATGGAGGAAGCCATTGAAGAAAAGATCAAATGGTTGGAGGAGAACCAGGACACTGAAGCTGAAGAGTACAAAAAGCAGAAGAAAGAATTAGAAGATGTCGTGCAGCCCATTATCGCCAAACTGTACCAAAGCACAGGTGGAGCACCACCACCGACCAGAGAGGACGAGGATGATGATTTGAAAGATGAATTATGAACAGACCTCTAGGAGTTTCAAAAGACTGATATAAAAAGTGTGTGCGAGTCTGGAATAAGTGAGATTGTGATGTAATTTAAATTCTTGTTTCATTTTTCTGATGTAGCGTGTCTGTTTTTATGTATTATTTAGGGTTTTATAAGATGCTATTATTTACCTTAGAGGTAAATTTATTTATTTTTTCTTTGTTAAATACAGATGTACAATGAAAAATTTTTTGTAGGTAATGTGCAGAGTTTTGTACAACTGTATCTAACTTATTGATTTCCAAGCCAATTTTTTGAATAAAATCCTTGCAAAAGCTTGTCACTTTTATTTAGTCAGTGACTCTTCAGGGTGTTCAGTTATTAGACAAAAACTATCTTCGCCCCCTTCGACGTGAAAAATCCCTCTACAATCATTTCTGTTAAAAACCTTCAATCCTGTTACAAGGTATTTTCCTGTCAGTGAAAACGTGTGTTCTTCGCCTGGTTGAATCAGTTTTGATGAAATCACTCCTGAGCATTCTTGGCGTGTTCCATATAGAACCTTCAAAATAATACCTGTTATCCAAAATAAAATACCTTCAAAGGATTCAAATCAGTTACTTCAGCGTAAAGATCTTCAACGCCCATGTTGCGTATTTTATAGTTATCATGAACTTTGGGATTTTCTCCAGAATCTTGACACAAAGTAAACATACTACTGTTGGGGTTGATGCTGAACCGAATGATACTATCAAGTTTACTCTCAGTAGTTGTATTTAACTGAAATTTGACATATTAATTCTTAGTTACTTAAATATGATCAAGTGAACTTACACGTTTAGAGGCGAATCTGCTGCACATCTCGATTGTACCTTACAACCAATATTTTGTTTATAGCAATGACTGATTTTGGAATGAACATTATTTAAAAGAGAATTCGAATCAAAACAGGAAAAGGATACGGTTCTCCAGTAAGCAAAGATAATCGGCAATTTAAAAAAGTTAATGTTATCTGTGGTTTTTAATAAAAGGTACCAGAGGAAACAAACAAGTTGGGTGATTGATAATAAGTTTTAAAAGTAATAATTACTGAGAACGTGAGTATTTTCGCATTTCAGAGATATATAATAGTTACTATAATATTTAACTATAATAGCTGATTGGAATAAGAGGATATGAAAATAGTAATTTTATTTTTCTGATTACACATTTAAATAAATACAAATTAATATATTTTAAAGTTTTTCAAGTATCATGAGTTTCCCACAGCGAAGATAGATTTTCAACCCTTGTTGAAATTGATGTTAAGAAGGGTGATTTTGTACTTCTACGAATGTGTTGGGTGTTCTCCTCTTTAGCTCAAACAGCAAAGGAGGAGAATACCTTATTGTATTTATTATCGTCAGTACTAACAGAGATAGAGGTGGTTTTGTGAAACTACAAATAAGATCTTCTTCTCCATAGTGTGTTTCATTTTCTAGATGCACATAATTTGATACATTAATTTGACAACTTAACACCCTCTAATTGGACAATAAAACATAGTTATAAATTATATACAAATATAATTATACATGTTTGAATATATATATATTCCCTAAAATTTTTGGAATTACTTAATTTTTTGATAATACCACATCTGATAGAACAGGCATCTCAAGAAGCCTTTGATTCACTTAAACAAAATTATCCAAAATATTTTGAATTTCCAGTATTACAACCTCAACTATTAGCCATATACACCAAAGAAGGTTTGAATAAAAATAGTACTAGTAAGTTATGGAATTCTCTTAAAGAATGTGGACTGGATCATGCTTGCTCCGAAGTTCTTAAACATATGTGAATTATCACTAACTATACCTACTACAAACGCATCTACAAAACGTTCTTTTTCCGCGGTTAAACGTATCAAAAATTTGGTTAAGAATTTCACAGGAGAAGAAAGAATTTCTGCATTGGGACTAGATCAGTTGAAAGGGAATTAGTGCAAGAACTTTCTCGTGAAAAAAGTTTTTATAATGACCACGTTCACGTTCTAAATAGGTACTACCAATATCATTAAACAGCTGTTTAAGACAGGACAGGGTTTTTCTTCATTATCTATTATTATTATTATTATATTATTATTAGAATTGCGTGTGCGAAGCGTTTAAGGGTTTTATAGAACAGGATGGGATATTTTTCGTTAATATTGTATGCAGGTTCGCCTTTACAATTCATAACGGAAAAATGTGGCATATTAATAGGAGACGTGAGGTCCACCCGAAAGGTCGTCTCACCTATCTCATCGATGACGCACGCCTCGAATATTTTTATGGCGAGGTAAACGACACGACTGATTTTTTACCTGTGGAGGGATCGAAGGTGTGTACTTTTGAAACTCCCGCCGATGGACGGTTCGACCAACCAGACGGACGCAAATTTTGACACTTCCAACATGTCGTCGAGTCGTTGGCATGCGATCGGCCTTGTACAGAAGACGGCCTTCTAAAGATTAGAAAGTTTGCACTTTCTAATCTCAGTCTTAACACCGTATGATCGTCCGGGAAACGGAACGCTCCGTTTCGGGTTCACCTAGTGCCCTTTTTGTACAAATGTGAAGTAAAAGTGCGCGCAGATTCTTGCGAGGGAATCCATCAGTTCCAATCATGGTGTCGAGGCGCAGGATTTTATCGAGGTCCCGGGACGACCTCCATATGGACCAGACTTTCCAGCCCCCTGAAGAGGAGGAGGACGTTTGGTACCAGAAGGACAAGCTCTACAAGGACCATATACAAGAAGTGCTCAACAAGTGGACCCAGATAGACGACGAAATCTGGGCGAAGGTGATAGTCCTAGAAAGAAATCGCAGGGTGGCGAAGGCTTACGCCAGGGCGCCCGTCCTCACCGTGAACGACTCTGATGATGGTTTCGACGGCTTCCGGATAGGTCTGTGTGGGTTCGAGAACCCTATGAGGGATCAGAAGACGGAGGAGTACAAACGGCACATCGGTCATGGTGTCAAGATCAAAATGGATGATGCTGGTAACATACTCATCAAACGTGTCTCCAAGTGCAATGTCTACATAAAGAACACAGCATTGGATAGTGAAAACGCCATCGGGAATGATATACTAAAGATGCCTAATAACGCTTTGGAACCTGAGAAGCCATTCAAACTCTTCGACATGAAAAAATTCCAGTCAAACGTAAATAAGGAGCTGAGGAGGGCCTACCCAGATCGAAGGCGGTTGGAATGTCAGTGTTTAAGTGCAATAGCTTTCGTGAAAGTCGAACCGGAGCTTCTCGAGTGCCCAATTTGGATCCTAATCATAAATATAGTCGCTCTGGACATGCTCAAGTCCAAATTACCGCCTGTGCAACGTGTATTGGATATCAAGAACCGCCCGAGAATTCCTGTACCCGATGAAGATCCCTATAGTGTGGCCAGCAACGATAACTCCATAATGAGTTCTGGTTATGCCAGCGGGAGCGTGGCGGCCACCCGGGAACAGCTTATGATGCAGAGCCAACGTAGGGGCGATAAACCTCCAAAGCTACCTCCTCGAGAGCATGTATACCCTCATGACATCCCCAAACCAGACTATGATGACTACATGTCCGGTAATCAGGCCAGAAGCTTAATGTCCTCCTGGGATAAAGAAATAGCCAAACATGAGGATCCTTACTACGCAGGGTTGCGTTCGAGAGTACCAAACTTTATCCACAGACGCAGCGATAAGCCCCCCAAACTTCCCCCAAGAGAGAATATATACCCTCACGATATCCCAAAACCAGACTATGACGATAAAGTCTCCCATGGCCACAACTGGCTCAAGCCATTCGGCTCCTCCAGAGGCAAAGAAAAGACTAAAGATAACAAAAAATATGAGGATCCCTATTATTGCGGCTTGAGGGCCAGAGTACCTAACTTTGTTGCCAAACTCAAATCTAAGGATTCACTGCCTATGAAGAGATTTTCGGTGAGTCAGCAGGGGCCCATTCATCAAAAGTAAATCTTGGTGCTAAAGATGAGTAATTTTTTAAGAAATCTGCTGAATCAATTTGTGCAACTAAGTTATGGGAATTTTGCAACCTTAAGATGAATCATGGGATTATAAATGTTTACTCAATGTTTAAAAATTGTAGAGTTTTTCTCTATGAATGGTATTTTGCAAATATGTTTTTTAATAATCAGAAAAGCTTTCTGTAAACATGCTCTCAATAGGAAGTTCTTCAGATTTATTCTAAAAATAATTTTGGCATTATTTTCTAAACCTTCATGCACAACCAGGTAAGAAATTGGTATTGTAATGTAAATATTTACATAATTTTAAACCTATGCCCGCATAATGATTAATTCTTCTTTTCTATCTTGTGTATCCTATACTTTTCAGTACTTATTTGGGTTAACCATCCCAAATTAAACTTCTGGTTATTTCCAAAAGATTGTGTGAAAAAAATTTCTTCATAGAAATGAATTGAATCTCAAATTTCAATTAAATACTCATTTCATTTTTGTTAAATTTCACGTTTCACAATGTGCTATTTAGTTACAAAAATGTTGCAAAACTTATGTTCCCATGGGGAATAATCAAATTTAAATGTAATTGCAAGATTGCGGATTGCATTGTCTCTTGTATCAGGGAGACGGTTAACTTTTCAATAGTATATATCAAGTAATGCAATCGTTTGTACTCTTATAATATATTTATAAAAGTTGCAAAATGAAAGATTTTGGCGATTTGCAATCTAGAGCGATGGAATCTCTACTCTATTTGACTGCCTTATCTAATATCACTTTTTTGATAATAACTCTCTTTATAAAGTAGGCTCTATATTCTTTAGTGTAGAATTAAGTAAAGTTTATTATATCAGACAAGATAAAGACTAGTGGAATCTCCGTCCAATTTTGTAGATACTTTTATCATCAGAGTATTGTTATTTTGATAATTAAAATGTAAGATATTTTATAAAGGATTTTTTATATTACCATTTTTTATAAGCATATATTTTTTATATATCTTTTATATAATGTAGTTTTCTAATTGTCTTTGTATATAATGTTAATGCAACTAGCATTCCAGTAATTCTGAATAACATTAGCATAAATATCTATTAACGTTTTATAAACAGTTAAATGTACAGTTTTGATTTATCATGAAAAACTAGTTCTAGTGAAAGTGAACGTACTTATTGTGCTTCCATTGATTGTTACATTGTTTCTCTTTATAATTTCGAGTGGAATTTAAAACAAATTGTGTTTACCAATTTTCTAATATGTGTGATCTAGGTCGTAGAATGAAATTCTCTTTTGTTGACAATTTTGTATCAATAAAAATCTGTGCTAAATATACACAATTAAACATTCTCTCCTTATTTCTTTGAAACCAAATTAACAGTCTTTCATGCTTTCTGAATTCTGTTAATAATGCGGATTTCACACTGTAAAAAGTGTAATTACGTTTTGCTCCTGCTGTCTTGATATTTACAACAAAATTAAAATGTCATAACTGCAAGTAGGAGCGAAACAGAATTAACCATCTTTCATCACAATTATTTTTCAGCATAAATGAGTGAAGTAGGTCACATTAGTGATAATTTGAAAATAAACACTGATGTGATTATAATGTGGTTTATTACCTACACCAACAATACAATTAAAGCTTGTGTTTCAACTTTAACCATTCCAATATCCTGGGGGTGAAGTATGTAATAATTACGTCAGCTCCTAACAAAAGAGAGTAGCATACAGAGACAGTTCAAAAAAATAAACATAGACGTTAAAGTGTTATTAATATAACTACACGAAACATTAAGATTCTAAAAATTTTCCACTTAAAGCCATTAAAAAAGTAATTAACGTAATTACCCCCAAGTGATGCAAAAGAATGTTTATGTTTATTCAAAGAAGCGTTAGGAATAAATGAAAGTGGAATAAATTAGAGTTCATTAAAAATGCAAGAATGTGCAGATACAAACCTACACTATTATAAAATAATTTAAATTTTTTCCAAAGCATTCTTTTTTTTTTAATAGGATTATAGAAGTGTATTCGATAACGAATATTTGTTTTTTAATTTTTTTTAAATACACAATACTTTATATAATTTGAACATTCAAGTAGAATCAAAACTAATACTGATTGTTTCTGCATTTTCTTATGCAACCGAGTTTTGTAAAAGGAATTGTTAAGAACTTTTCAATTTATTTTCTACAGGTTAAATATCTTTTCTTACCAGCTCTTCTTAATCCTTGTAAAATTTCCATGAGCACCATCTGTAGATTGAAAGCGCCTGCTTCAGCCCCTTTGTATATCATAGCATACTCCCCTGAAACCTGATAAACAAACATCGGGTACTCAGGATGTCTATCTTTTATCATTCTTAAGATATCCATGTAAGCCATTACAGGTTTCACCATTAACATATCAGCTCCTTCAGAGATGTCTCTGTCTGCTGCTCTTATAGCCAATCCTGAGCTGGTAGAAGGTAACTGATAGCATTTCCTATCGCCGAAGGCCGGTTTGGACTTTGCTGCGTCTCTAGAAATGTTTTTTGAAATTCGACTTAGAAGTAAGAGATATGTGAAATTTGAACCTGAAAGGTCCATAAAAGTTTGAAGCAAATTTCGAAGTATAAGATAGTACAGCAACTTTGTTTCCTAAGCTATTTTTAATCAGCTTATCTTTGATAGCTCCTATCCTTCCATCCATCATGTCAGAAGGTGCTACAATATGAGCCCCTAAAAGAAATTTCATCATCAAAAATGTATTAACAAAAACTAGAAGACGACTACAACTTTGATCAACGTCTTTGAACATTTCATTAAGAAGTAATAAAAGTGTGTTAAATTTTGTGGGTACCTGCTTTTGCATAAGATAAAGCTATATCAGATATTCTGTCTATACTAGCAGTGTTATCAATAATTCCTTCCTCGTTAAGAACCCCGCAATGTCCATGGGAGCTGTAAGGGCACATGCACACATCACAAGCTATGGTTAAGGTAGGGAACCATTTAAGTAACTTCGGTAGTGCTTTTATTACTGGGTTTTGGATAGAATCGGCATGGGTAGCTCTATCGTCCTAAAAAATGCAATGTTTAGTATGCAAAAAGATGTCTGGTTTTTGGGATTAGATAGAGTGAAAGTTTATTATTTTAAGCTAGTGCCATAGAGATTAAGAGGATATTAGAAACAATGGAATATCCTAGCTCGTCAGCTTTTTTGTAATCATGTCAGAAACTATAATTGTATAAACCGTTTTGTTGTTGCCTCATATCTATCCTGGTAGGGTCTTTTAACTATATATTATTTCCAAGTTCATAGGTCGGTTCTTCCTCAGTAATTTGTAGTTTATCTTTTACTATCATTTGCTATGTTAGGTGATGGTAGAAATCGTCTTTTTTGACATTTATAGTTTTTTCTGGATTATTTAGACTGTTGGGATTCTCAGGCCATTATAACCATTTGGTTGGAGACCAGTAAATCTAGTAGAAATAATCTTTGTATTGTGTTATACTGATGTTTGATTTTCTAATGAAACCATATTGTTCGATACTGTATATACAAATAGGAATAATTATTTTTATAAATTAGAATTATGTTAGCAAGTGACATTTAGGCAATATTTTCTTCTATTCTAGATTTTTCTGTTTACATTCCTTTAATACATGATTTCTTTAATTAGGTTTAGAATCAAGATGAATTCAGTAGTATTTCATACAATTTATATCCACTAGATGAAATAAATTTGAGATTTCTGATTTCTCACAAACGTGCAAGATTTCTATAGTAGCTCTCTTCAAGTTTTATAATCTGAAAGACAGACTTCACAGCAATTTTACGAACTCTGGTATATTCAAGGTAACGTGAGATAATCGTTAATAAAGGTTTTTGTAGGAATTCTAGGCAAATATCAGACAATGTTAAAAGTCTGAGGATCTTTACTTTAAATATAAAAGATTTCCATTTGGTATGGTTAGGCTTTCGACTCATTTCCATCAGACAAGAAGAAAGTTGGAAGATCCGCAATTTATAGTAAGCATTCAAGATTAGACAGCATTTGGCAATTTTCAGAATATGGAAAATATGAGAAATTTACAATTTTGAGAACATTCAAGGTATCATGTAGAAATTATTACAAAAACTATTCTTTCAACTTCATGCAGCATTTTTCAAACTTATTTAGTACTTTTGAATTTTAAAGCTAATTTTGCTGTGATGAATTCAGATATATAGAGCAGTCACTTCTAGTGTTTACTAACATTTGACGTCAAACTAATAGAAGAGCGTTTTCAATCATATGCCGAAATTTCAAATATATTTGGAAGGGGAAAGGGGCCGGCAGAAAGTGGAAGTATATGCAGATCCACCCAATCTTACTTTAATTTGCTTATAAATTTGTCAATGCCATGAGATGATACCATTCATTACTACTACTGCAATACTGGTAAACGTTAAAACAAAATGTGCTAATATTTTTATGAATATAATACAGTATGATTATATATTAACTAAATAGTTAAAGATGATAATTAAAATTCTCTTTCAAAAACATACAAACTCACTTTCCAGGTGAGAATACCTTTAAAATTTGGTTTATTAAAAATTTTCATCTATGAGATAGACATAGAGGGATGGAGCAGAACTAGCTCTTGTTGTAATGTGAACATTTATAATTCTAAGATCACAAGAATAAAATTATATAGATTGTTCCAGAACTGAACAATACTGAAAAGGTCAATTCTTTGAATACTAGTAAACGTTTGTCATGAGTATTATTAGCTGCCATATCGAATTTTAAGGCTTCCTCTCAAAATATATTGATAACAAGCAAAGCATTTGACTACATAGCTTCTGAATAATCATACTAAATATTGCAGCTCGAAAGTTATTAAGATGCTTATCCTTATGTTTCAATACCTTGGGTAGGTCATCGATCACTCCGAAAATCAGTATCGACTTGAGACCATTCTTGACGATAGGTTCGAGGTGTTCCCTTAGCTTACTGATACCATACCGACATATCCCAGGCATGCTCCCAATAGGCTGCACAGCTTCGTCATTTTCACTAAAGAAGACAACGAAAAGACCGAAAATGAACAAGTTTACATGATCCCATCATTACATAACCTTACTACTTACACTATAAAAACTGGGTACATCAGATTTAGAGATGAAATGCCGCATCCCAACCCCTGCCAGTCTCGTAGGGTCTGGTTGAAAATCCCGCTTTGTAAAGTGTGCTTTTTTTCCACGCGGAAAACATTATTTTCTGTCATGATCTTTGCTCCGTCATGGACTGTATACAAACATGATATGAAATTAATTACGCTTTATTACGTTGAAAAAACAAGCGATGATTGACAAATTCATGGGGTCATGTAACTGATAAATTTTTAACCAAAATATTCCGTTATCATCAAGTTCAATAGTGAAATGCCATCTAATAACGATAAACAAAAAGAAAAATAGGTGGTCAAATTCAGGAGGCCGTCCGCACCGCTGCTTGCTTTATGCAGGTAAAAATTCACAAAAAATACTTTTATACTTAGTACTACGATTATTTATGATCAAAAATGTAGTTAATCCATATTTCGAGTTGCCGCCTTGGGAAAACAGTGGCTCCAAACTCGGACCAAAATGCAATTAAGAATGACTTAAGACGTTTGTCAACTTAGTTTCTAAAAATAGAGAAAAATTTAATTTATCTATGATGGAAAATTATCGCACTGTATGTGCCAGTAAATATACGGTAATAATACTAAAAATATCGTAATGCTAGTTCATATCAGGAATGTCAAAGTACACGTTCCTTGAACTTCGAATAAATTAACATGTATATGCGCATACTATACATATCTGGGATGAAATAGCGTTATGGCATTTTTACTGTATTCCATGAGATAAAATAGATTAAAACTAAAAGTAAATTTTGACAATAAACTTTCAACCAGCTTTTTAAAATATGAAATTGATCAAAAAAAGTCCGCCTGTAATCTCTAATTTATTCAGTAATTTGTTGATTCAACTATTACAAGACATACTTTATTGTTTAATTGGCCCACTTCCATTTTATATTTGATTAACATAATGACAATGCCTTTATCTGCTATAAAAGCACAATTTCAAATATTATGGCATTTACTTAGATATCATCTTTTCTAGATGGATTTAAGGAATATCTAAAAATACTTATTTTTATAGTGCAATTAACATCTTAAAGTACCTAACTTTCATGACAGTATTTCACATCCAAAATTCACCAAATATCCCATTTTGATGCTAAAATAAATGTGAACTATGAAAAACAAGTTAATAAGGCTACAGTAAATTAATAATGATAAATTTATATTACTTTCAACAGAATAACAATACAAGAAATATAAAAATATTTGACCATTTGTACATCACTTCAATATGAATTTAAAAATTTGGAATTCCACAGCCAATATTAAAAGTGACTTGAAATGTAGTATGAAATACTAATCAAGCTTATATATTCGACACTATAAAATCTAGACAAAATATCTGCAAACATATAGCCTATGTGCTACCTCCATGAACATCTCAGATAATATTAATGACAACGTACATGAACGGTAACTTCTGTCGCTTGCAATGTATTCTGACTCTCGAGGTTTTGATGAGAAGTGGTCGGTGTCTGTAAGACAGCTGGAGTAGATTGCCCCTCTCGAACATCTAAAATACATCAACGGTAACCATTTTGTTCAAGATATATTATAATTAGGATCAAACCAAAGGAAGGTTTTAAATCATGTCATAATTTTTGGGAGGTTCTGCTTCACTCAGGGGAAGGGCTGAAAATTTGGAAGGTGTTAGGGATAAGGATTTGGTGAATAGTGTGAACTGTATTTACCAGTTTCTCCGCATATTTGAGTACAAAAGGCACTCCTCATTATTTGGCAATTTTCAACATTTAATTTCACGAATAAGCTTCCGAAAATGAGGTAGCCTAATCCGCCACCTAGAACTGCAGATATCAGGAACCACACATTGTAAATCATAACGCTCAGCATGAGAAAATATCCTACAATCTGTAAAGACAGCCACAAAGATAGTTCACTTCCACATAAAAATGACCTAAAACTCTCAATATGTAGATTACTCATATCACATGTGAGGCTATCTTCATCTTTACCTATAGAGTATGGTAATGT
The DNA here is from genome assembly GCA_963576515.1 of Cryptocephalus primarius. Lineage (NCBI taxonomy): Eukaryota > Metazoa > Arthropoda > Insecta > Coleoptera > Chrysomelidae > Cryptocephalus > Cryptocephalus primarius. The sequence goes on from OY754947.1 coordinate 8,156,491, forward strand.
CGAGAGGATTCTTCCGATTTTTGATGGAACTGGCTAACAATGAAGCGCTCTCGGTAGGGCAAAGCAACTTGAGTTGCTTTACTCTCAATACCAGTTCCCGGTGCTTATGCTTGATCTGCATATACCGCAGAAATTCGAAAGAGAAGGCCATGGTAAACACTAGCAAACACAATCCGAACAATCCCCCATTTGAGTTAACAGAGAAACCCTTGAACAAAAAGGGGTTCACATCCTTACCCCACCAAAATGTATTCCGCATATTTCAACCAGAAATGTCCAAGTCTGAACGGTATCTGTGTTAATACATGTCGCAACCAATGAGACTTTCTCTTATCTTTTGTTACTATTAATATAAATAAATAAAAATGTGATCCCCAACGTCTCCATCAGTTGATGTTTGACGTTTGACAGCCGTTTATCCATAGAGCGCTTGACGAGTTAGGATAGGATTAGGATAGGAGATATATCTCCTATTTTGTTGCCAGGGCTAATTGGACGGGACCTACAGTTTAACGTGGGCTCCGAACCACGGTCATCAGGCACGGTTGTACCGTCTTAAAGTTTCACCCCCCGATTGTCACTCCGTGCCCTACCGACTCAGAGTGTGTGTATCTTAGTCCCGCTCTCCCACAGGATATCCGATCCTATCCGGCCTGGGTACCGGCATGAATGGGAACGGGATTTTGGATACCTTTTACACACTCCCGCGACATACACAGCACCCATGGTATTCAGTGGTATTTGAACCCACGACAACGGTAACCAATAAAATATTTCAAAATTTGTCAGAGTGGAAATTACATCCACTTAATTGGTTAGATTCAATATTTTATGCTTTTGGGAAAAGTATATTCCATTCCTCTTCGAGGACGAATTGTATGTTCTGTGTCTGACAGCTTCTAACATATGTAGCAGATTTTAAAAAGTATTGAATTTTAATGAATATTTTAGATAAGTTTTCGTCCCTGCAGGAGATCTCGAAGGCTCTACTGACCCAAATCCTGAATGCAAATCCGAACACGAAGTTCTTCATTTTGCAACCCAGTCTTATAAAGCCTCTGGAGCGAGTATGCGGGGTGAAGTGGCTAAAGTAATTTACATGTTTGAAGTATTAAAGTTCATCAGTTCATCCTCCTTGTAATTCTTCAGAAGAGGTTGATGTTTCATATTCACCTTTGTCTTTCTCTCGAGAAGTTGCTGGTAACTTGGGTAGTGTGTTGTAGCTCTATATCGATGTATGTTAAACCACCTTTTCAGGTTTCATATATATGAAAATCAGTTACCCCAAAACTTCTTCAGCCTTTGACTTTATGTTCCATTATTCATTGCATTAGGGTCGCACTTACTGGTTTGACAAGAACTGTGCTATAGTAATCCCCAAAAGGGGGGAGCATAGACTGATCTGGTATATAGATGGATCTCACACACGGAGCAAGGCTCCGGGGCAGGGGTCGCAGGAGTCAAGCCGCAGGTATCAAAAACATTACCCCTGGTGACTCACTGCACAACTTTCCAAGCAGAGATCTTCACAATCCTTGCTTGTGCACAAGAAAACCTTACAAGGAACTAGTGCAAACACAGCATAGATGTATGCTCTGACAGTCAGGGGGCGCTAGTGGCTCTGGGGTCGCATTGAACCTTAGAGGAGCTGGCTAAGCGAAACAGGGTTCGCATAATATAGGTGCGCCAGGGCATAGTAGTATCAAAGGCAACGAACGGGCTGACCATCTGGCACGGCTAGGAGCGGAAACTCTCCTCGCTGGGCCTGAGCCGCTCACCGGAAGTACCAAGGCGACCACAGTGGTACACTTCAGAAGGCCCTTATGAGCGGATTTTGAAGAACACAGGTGTAGCAGGACTACCTCTGACAATCGAGACCTTTCATTGAGGGACCCGACCAGAGGAAGGCGAGAGAACTGCTTAGTTTAGGCAGGAAGCCTAAACTAGCCCATATACGCATGATAGCCTGATCACTGGATGCTGAACTACCATGTGCGCAATATGCGGCTGAAAGATGACTCATTGTGCAAGTTTTGTTGGGAGGAAGATGATACCTCTTATCACATCCTATGCAACTGCAAGGCACTCGTAGGGGCCAGGTGGACAATCTTCGGGGTAGACAAGATCTTCCTGAAAGAAGCGAAGAACCTCTCACTAGGAAGCATAAGTACTGTTAAAGTGCGACTAGGTTGAGACCTTAAGCGGTGGGGGATGACACAATGGATCTATCTAATGACTCCAGCCTAAGTGTCGCCTAAAGGCATTCCAATTTCATTCAGTTATTCAGGGCCGTACTTTCTACAAATGTGTCAAAAAATGTGCAACCATTCTTTTTATTATAATTTGTTTTGTTTTATCCATGTATTGCGGGATCATTTCAATAGTACATCTATTTTTAATTCATGAGACTTGCATTCTTCAATAAAGCCACATTTCAAAAGCTTCCAGCTTATTAATTGTTGACTTCTTCACTGTCCACCCGTGAACTCATATAGCATATTCAGTGACCAGTAAGCGAGTTTTTAAGTAAAATCTGGGTTATTTTTGAATTAAAGTTTATTTTTCATTTTTATAAAGCGCCCCTGAGATACGTCTTCTGATAAATTTTTTAACAAGTAGATGCATAAATCAAAGGTGTATGAAGTCAAGTATAAAGTAACTTGTATAAATTTCATAATCTATTTTCAGGTTGTATTAAGTTAAGAGTTGTAACTCTTTCATTTATTACTATGTACACTACCATCAGAACGTCAGAACTTTCGAGATTGTAATTTATCGATAAAATATGTTGGATGATCACCACACTTACCATATCTATTTTTGTTACAGAGGAAATGGAGTAGAAAAAATCTTCAAACTGGAACCTGTAGCACCAGAGTTCAAAGCCAACTCCGTATTCTTTATGATAGCTGCGGATCGAGCAGTCTTCAAGCAAGTTATCGATCAAATCCGTTCCCAGATCGACATTTTTAATCCCCCAAAAAATAAATTTCACATTATAATTGTTCCAAGAAATTTAACGACATTTCAGGAGGCGTTAGAGAAGGTCGGGTTGTATGGCGTCGTTCATTTACATTCCTTCCAGTGGTTACCGCTTCACCTCGACCAAGGAATATTAAGCTTGGAATTAGGAGCCTACAGTTCATTATTTGTACATCAGGATTTAGCTTTTGTGCCAGTGTTTTCAAAGATATTTTGGCAGTTATGCTTTGTTATAGGGAAACCTCAATTCATTTTCAGTCTAGGTAAATACGCTAACTCCATATTACAGCAATTTCACTATTATTGCGAAAATTTAGGAGAGCCGGACAAAACTGACAGTGACATCAGTGCTTTATTAATCCTCGATAGAAACATTGATTATCCAAGTGTGCTCTTGACTCCAGGCACTTACACTGGCCTCCTCAATGAAATCTATAAGATTAATGTTGGTACTTGCGAGAGTAAAAACCAAAATTGTGATAAGTATGACTCAAAATGCAACCCAATCGTGATTAACCATGAAGTGAACTTAAGTTTAGACAGTAAACAAGATGTTGTTTATGCGGATTTAAAAAACAGGTATTTTACCGAAGTTACTGCAATATTAAGCGATTTAACTAAGAAATTGAAGTCTGAGAAGTTGAATTCCAAAGAGATGGCCTTAGAGGAGATAAAAAGATATGTGCAAACACAACTGCAGGAGACTCAATCGAGAAAAAAATTTATTACAAATCATCTGCTCGCAGCGGAAAATATAATCAATGTACTGGGCTATAGATATGAGACTCTTAAAATAGTCGAGATAAATATAATGCGAAATAACGCGAAGGCGGAGAATTTTAAGTTTTTAGAAGAGATCTTAGCAACGGAAAATGATAAATATATTACTCTACGTTTACTTTGTTTGTTGGCTATCACTCAAACACTTACCGAAGGTGAAATCAACTCATTTTTCCATAAGTATTATTTACAGTTCGGGAATACTCATAGTTATTTCAATTTGATAAAGGCGGGATTTCTACCTGAACCATCGCACACTAGTTCCCTCAATATCCAAAATAAATTGAAAATTCCAAAGTTTACTTCAAGTAATTTCTATTCTACCGCGAAAATTCTAAAACAAATCCCAACAAATCCTGATCAAATTGATTTGAAACATCCTACTTGTCCCAGTTATGTTTTCGGTGGGGCTTACATCCCCCTAGTCACTCAGATACTATCGATGTTACTCAATTCGACCCCTCTAGAAGAAATCAAATCTAAACTCGAAGTCTTTGGTAATTTAGAGATTAGAAACGAAAAATCTTACCCTCTACAAAAGAAAACAGTGTTAGTTTACTTTATCGGAGGTATAAGTTATGCAGAAATAGCCGCGTGTAACCTCCTAGAGAGCTTGACAGGTGCAAAAATATACTTTCTAAGTGATAAGATTGTGAATGGTAATGATCTGATGGAAGGTATGTTGACTCCATGCCCGAAATGTCCACTGTGGGAAAAGCTCAGTGTTGAAACTTTTGCAAAATTGAAGATTTGATTAATTGTTCAGGTTTATGATTTATCATTTGAATAATTTAAACATGACCCTTTACGTTTATCTCGAATTTAAACTATTAAAATGTTTGATATTTTAATGTTTGTTAATAAAATACAAGATATTTATTTCATTTTTTATTTATTCAGTACATCGGCAATTATTTAGGGCAGTGACTGGCTCTTAATTGAAAACTACCTTTACTAGAAGTAAGTGTAAAAATGACGAGATCAAATTTGAAAATATTTACAGAAGAATTAACTTTTAAGTCAGATACATACTTTTCTAAATTCAACAATTGCACACAAAAACGTTTTTAAAAGTCCACCCGTTGAAAGACTAAAACATACTGTCCTATCCGAGACGATAATGGGAAATTAGTATGAAATACTTCTTTTATTTTTTTGTACCTAAAATAGATAGGGTCTAAAAATGTAAATTATTTGTTAGTTATACTTTTCTTACGTTTCTAAAATATCCGAAACAACTGGTTCCAAAGTGCTGTACATTACAATATGTGATGGGAGAATAGATTTTGGAGGATAATTATTAATCCACCATGAAACTGGGTTCCTATAAAATTGATCTGCTTCATCAACGTAACTATCAATTTTGTTCAAATTGGGTTGACATGTTAAAAATCTTGTGGTGACGTTCACATGAAGATGACTATAAAAAAAAGTTATAGTGTATAATATAAATTATTTATTGTTTCTATACCTGTATAAAGGAGTCGAATGGCACGGCATCAAGAATAAAATAGAAGTCTCATTGGGTCTCTTCAATGCAATCTCTCTGAGAGATGGCATCACGTCCAAAGTCCCCCTTTGGTGAACTGTGCCTAAATACCAAGCAGGTACAGCATTCCCCAAGAAAATTATAATTGCAGTAACCCATATTGCCAATCTAATAAACAATTTAGAGTTAACACTAGGACCGTTGAGTTTGCCAAATACAATGACTTACGTGCTAGCTTTCCTGCTCCATGCCGATAAAAATCTCGAAGACAAATATAATGTTATTGGCAACAGGGGTAGTATAAACCTAAACTCCTTATGCGAGAAGAAACTGAAAACAATGCTTGTAAGTTTCCAAAATAATCAAACTCAACAATGTCCTCACCTGTACATTGTGATTACAAAAACTAATGTGCCCATTAAAGCAAGCTCATTAACGTGAGCTCTTTTGTTCTTAAGAACTGTAAAGCAGGCTAGGGTAAATGGTAGAAATTGTATGCCGAGGATTGCCGGAAGTCCTGTAGAAAGGTACCAGTGCCAGGGTTGTACCCCATAAAAAGAACCCACATCTTCTAGTATGTTGAATTTTATGAAATTGTAGGGTGTTACAATGAATGAGCCATGAGCCAGACTATCTAGTGAAACGCAAAGTGACATCATTGCTAAGCTAAAACAAATATAAATCAGTTTAAATGTAATATTGAAAAATACTGTATTGCTTAATATATCTAATGTTTTATGGAATTCTTAACAGTTTAAATAATTTCATTACATAAAACACTTACCCAATTGGTACATAAAACGTCGTCAGTACATAAACAAACAGTTTTTTATGGACTATAAGGTGAAAAATGCAAAGCGGGATCCATAAAATCGCCGAAGTCGGTCTAACGAAGAACAAAAATGCTATAATCCACAAGAAAATGCCCTCATGGTCTATAATAAAAATGTCGCTCAGTTAACAAAACTCATTTACCGGTATGTGGAGTAAGGTTTTCTTACACAAAGACTTATTCTTATAACTTCTACGATTGAGCACCAGTTTTCATTGGCGATTATAAGAAAACCTTACCCCATATCACGTTCTTCTCCAAGAACTTCAATACTCATTTACTGGTAGATATACCTGTAATTGGTTTCCCTGGCCAAGGAAACTTAGACAGAGCAATAGTGGATAAAGTACACTCCAATGTGTTTATTAACGTTCTTGAACTTGTATAAAACCAAAACCAAGATGAGGCAAGGCAGAACACAGCCCATTTTTTTGTCCCGGACCATTTATAGAAACACAAATCTGAATAAGCACTCAACAGTGCCTGCAACACTCGTGGCCCATATATCTAAAATTTTACAAATACAATATTAATATTAGTCTATAACACAACTCTTACATTTACAAATCTTAAGGCTAATAAAATTTTCATATCTTTATACCCTGATACTTTTCTTTCCAAAACTAAATGATGTTTGGATGAGACAATGCAGATGCTGAACAAGTGAAAAGTTTATTTGCTAGAGTTCAATATTAGACCGCGTTGTTTTCACGTATGTGTATGCACGAACACTTTTCACACTAACTCCACAAAAATTAGTGTGGATATCAAAAAGTCCACTCTTATTATTACGAATAAAAGAATCACCAACAATAACTTACTATTGTAACGTTTTTCATGAGTTCACAAAAACTAAATCACACAAACTGGTCCTAAATTAATTTATTTCTACACTACTACTGTTCTTAAACTAATTTATTTACGTAACACCTATATGGCACATTACACTATTCATTAATTTATTTTTATATTCTATGATCTTCTAAGAAGCAAGCCTTCTTTTTAGTGTCTTCTTCCCAGTCTTCTTTTCGTGCTCCCCCTTAATGACTGACTTTCTCCCCTCTGTGGAAAACGGCGTTATTTATACATCAGCGCGCCATCTAGACGTTGCACTATGTTTTCGAAAATTCAATACTGAACTACTATGAGTTACATTGCTTTACGGCAGAGAAACTGATGTCTTGCGAGTCTTGAGAGCAACTTGACTGTCCAGTGTTTTTGTGCGGGAATTATAATCTGGCAAGGGTCAGCTGGACAAATGACATTAATGCACATGTCTGGATTAATGTACAGTAAAATGAAATTTGCAGAGTTTAGATTCAGAGATGAAGTTTTTGCATACATAGTCTGTATCATTTTGAATGTCCATGTGTATTTGTACTTAGCTTTCTCAAATATCCCTGCCATTAATATTATTAGAGATTTAGGTCTCTTAATTTACAAGTATCCATCATATTTCCCACAGTTTTGACATTCAGATCACTAATTATGATTCAGTCATAAATAAGTTTTCTTTTTTATTGTTTTTGGATACTGTAATTGAATGATACTGTTAATTGAATTGATGATACTGTTATTGAATGAACATTTCTCTTGGCATCATCAATGGTGGCATTAGAATGTATATTCCAGAAAGTATTATTAGAGAAAAAAGCCAGATCCAAAGATAAGATAGCTGTTAAAATAAGTAGACAGCAATGTATATCAATTTTCAACAGTTGAATGACTAACATTTTGAAGAAGTTCTGGTAATATGTAAACTCCTTAAAAAATCTATAGAATGTATAGGTTGCTGCCCAAGAGATGTTGGTGAAGATTATAACTGTATAAATTACAGCAATAGATATTTTATAACAGTGGTGATTTTTGTGGTACGCCTGTTCAAATGTTTTCTAGACAGCTCTTTAGAAAACGGATGAGATATTTAAGGCAATCAATAGTCTATGGTTTGTATAGTCAAACATTCAAATGCTTTACTTATGTCTAAAAATACTGTTGCACTGTGTTTCTCACTGAGTTAGGATACCTAGATATTAGAGTAATAGCTGGTACTTGGGTTTATGATGGAATATTTCTGCTTCAGACTAAATTGGTAGTTGAGAATTTATCGACTGTTTCCTGTATCATAGCTATGTTCCATGTTTCTATTCTGATGGGAAATTGTGATGAATTAGACAATGCTTATAAATTTTCCTTATATATTATATAAGGAGTGCACCTTGTTTCTCATACAATTTCTTTACAAGTATCTTTTGTTATGTAGGCATGACCTGGTGAGGTACTTTTTCGTTTACTTACTAGTCTATTTATAAGTCTTTCTTTATTTCCATATATTGTTGATGCAGCTTTCTGTCAAATAACCATATCAGTTCTGGACTCTTGTAGTTTTCATTAATGTATTATTGTTTGTCACTTTCTTTAAACGCATTCCTAAAGTATTCTGCAAATCCTTTCACATTCTCCTCATCTCCTTCATAAATCATGTTATTTGCATTCCTAAAGTATTCTGAAAATGCGTTCACATTCTCCTCCTCTCCTTCATAAATCATGTTATTTTCTTTTAGTGGTTGACTATTACTTCTATATAATATATGAAACCTGTGGGTTCAGCATTCTCATACAAATGTAACTTTACTTCGTTAGAACTATTAATTACTCATTAGATATTCATCCCGAAACTGGAAGATCATCAAAAGCTTGAGGATTAATTGTTTGGATATAAATTCATTAACGGACACAATATTGCCACTTTACCATTTTGATGTTGAACATCAGCACGAAAATTTTAGGCTTTTGACATATTTCTTGGTTTTACTGTACTACAACGTAAAGGTGATGAATGAAATCAGTCACACTTACCAATAACTCCGCTATATCTAGCCCAACAGCTTCCAACAGCTTGTAGAACCCAGCAATAATCAAGGGAGGAATGTAGCTTCGTATACCTTTTGTCCACTCCCAAGTTAAGTATCCATAATTAAATGCTATTTTGTGTGCTACTTCCAATGACTGCCAATACTCATCAGGTACGAAGAAAGTTTGTACTATAAAAACGGAGAGTAGTCTCACGGCTAGAAAAGTCAGAAACACGTCTAGGTTTTTCATTTTTTTTTGTACAGAAATGGATTTATCGACTTCACGTGGGTTTAGAAGCAGTAGTCGTTAAATTTTAGGCTAAAAATATTGTTCAAAAATTATTAATAGCACATTTCGGACCTCACGACCTCTCGGCTTGCAGAGATCTAGGTTATCTTCTTCTTCTTCTTCTTCTCATCGATTAATCGACCATCCTCATATGGTCGATTTGGGCTCGGATGCAGGTCCATTCATCGTGTTAGGTTATGTTAAATGTTTTTGATTGCAAATTGAGATTTCCATGTACTACTTGTATCTTTCTGATCAAGTTCTATGGAGTTGTCGGATTCACGTCAGTGACGTCATCAATGTATATGTTTTGTGGACTTGATTCGGTCGCATAATAATTTGGATGTTCTATGTTCGTTAGTGTGTCAAAATACCTCTTACATTGCAATCGTGAGAGGCGTTTGAGAGCTGATTATTTTTACAATCGAAAATAATATCGGGATCAGTGAAATTAGTTTAGAGTGTATCGTTTAATTGACAACTCATTTAATAATATTTAATTTTGTGGCGTTCGCGGCTGGTGGTTTTCCTTTTTTTAGGTAAGTATAATTTTCAAAGAGAACGCAATATGGCGGCGATTTCAGTACAGTTAATCGATTTCAATTTCATGATTTTGGAATTTTGCATTTGAGGTGTGTACGGTTTTTTTAGTTGCGTCATAGTTATTTGTTACAACATTTAAGGTTTCATTCGAGCGATTTGCGCCCTCCATCAATTTATTATCGAGGTAATATCGAAGAATGAAAATGGCGTACATCCTGCACAATGGATGACCATTTAGAAATATTCTTGTAAAAGGACATCATGTCAACGTTTATAGACGGCGATTATGTAGTCGAAACTTTTTTATTGCATGGTGTGGTTACTAAAATTAGTCGAGATAACTATAGATTCATTCACGTATATAGTACGTTGGGCAATGGTAATAGTTTTATCGTTATCCATCCTTAAATTACTCGAGTTGATGTAATTTTGATACGATATGAAGTGGGTCAAAAGGAAAAAAGTAAATAACTTCCGAATTATGCGGAAAGGTTGAACAAAGCAATATTTGTTTATATTTTTATTTCTTCCCTTTGTCTCTATTTCTCTATGTTCCCCTCACCTACTGTTTCCATCTTTGGTTTCTTCATGTTTAATTCCTCCTAACTATTTTGGCCTTTTTTATATGTTTTTGTTTACTATTCATATTTGATTTTACAAGAAACCTATGCTGTGGCTATATTTAGCAAGCTTTAATGGGGGCAGTTGGTACTTTTCAACTTGATATCCCACCAGCGTAATATTAATCTATTTCACGTAAAAGATATAATTATTTTATTTGACTTGAAATTAAAGAATTAACCATTTCAAATCAAATAATTATTCATTCTATGGTAATTTTATTTTATCAAGTGGATTTAAATTATTTGAATGTAGGTTGATTGAACTCGAATATTCTGCATGCAATTGGAAATAAAAGGAGTGATTAAGAGTTGAATGGGTGATTGAGCATTGTGGAAAATAAAACGGATTAGTGGCGAATTCATAACAGCTTAGTATGCTATTGTCATAGAAAAAAAAATTTACATTATACTTCTACATATTTATGAAATGGATTTGTTACCTATATAGTAGTAATATTTGCCATTCCACCAATATTTACATTATTAGGATAGGTTCTTCCAAATTGTTGTGATTTAAAAAACCTTAAATAAGGGCTTTCTATTTATTTAAAACTATTTAAATGAAATAATTGTAATTTGTTTAACAACACTACATATAGTGTGTTAAATTTTCAAATTCAAATTTTCACATAGTATCGGATAATAAAGGTTCTACAACAACATCTGATGACTGGTCCTGGCCCCATATTCATATTTTCAAATTATTGGTATAGTATGTATCTCCTCTTTAAACTGTTCCAGTTCCTTCTTCCATGTGTCTTAAAAGTGTCTCTTTACTTGAACCAATTCCAATTCAGTTGTGTTTAACTCACAGGGGATAGACACATAATCTCCATGTTTTTATTTTGCCATCTTATTCACTGTATATTTGATATGTGCCATTTCCTAATGCCTTGCTTAGCTAAGCAGATTAATGCTTGTACTATATCCATTATAATGAATGTCTCTCTCTAGTCCATTCTGCTATTTGCACCTTTCTCTTGTTGAAATTGTTTGTGAATTCAATCAACGACTGAAAAATGGGGGATCCATAAAAGCATCTCGAGTCTATTCTGAAAAGAGTCTAGAAACACTATTTTTCAAATGTTACGGTGTGCCTTTTCTACTGCTAATTAAGGTTTTTTGATCTCTGAGAGATAGTTTTAGAATAGTAGTAGGACGTTCAGATGGTTTATGATGATTTATCATTGAGATGCATCAATTTTGTATTTTGGGTTACATGGTGAACTAACTACGGTATGATCACTAATTTATAAGAAAAATATGTCCCAGGAGTAGAAAAATGTACAAAATTCTAAAATATAAAAACCCTCTAATAGGTTGTTTAATGAAAAATACGCGACATATTTATCAACTTTCGTTGATATTCTGGTTTGTAGTAATGTGAAACGTCCAGAATACTTGAATCACTGCACCACCTACATTACAAGAAATTGATTTTAAGGTCCATACAATAACTAGATGGCTCATACTTTCAAGAGTAGGTTCTGTAATGCACCCTACAGGAAATCTTGTAGGGCCTCTTGAAATTATTTGAGATTCCTTTATATCTTTTTAAGTTCTTAAAGTTACATTCTCATTTTAGAGATCCTGAAGTTTTCCAATGGTTGTTTATAAATCTCATATGCTTACTGGAAGTTGAGGATTTTCCAATTTTTTTCCTGTCTGATGAAATTGGGATCGAGGACCTAATTGTAGCAGATGAAGTTGAAAACTTTGAGATTCGAAGTACAGATTTCAAAGTTACCTTGAGTATTTTATAGTTGGCAAAATTTCTGTCCAATTTCTTTAGGTTTCAATTCTAAAAATCGAAGAGCTAAGAGTCTTGCAGATTTTCGAGATTTAAGATCCCCAGGCTTTTATTTCAACTATATTAAATAACCTCTCGCCATAAGAAAGACTGATGCCACGCCCCGAGTGGGTGATCATGGATCTTTACGGATACCATGGAAATCTGACAGAGTTTTTTCCTCATTACTGGAATCGGTTTCTTATTTCCCCCATTCTTCGCGAAGCTCTAAGATTGCACGCTCAGTGGCACGATGGATTTCATAATTACCCTCTAAAAGTTCAACAGGGTTGACTCTGGCTGTTTAGTGTTTCAGCACACTTATTCGATCAGTTGATTAAATTAAAACATTCTCAATCATTCAACCTCTAAATTTAAAAACAGTTTACATACCATTTATATTAGCTATATAGACAGGTAGGTAGTGACAGAAGTTCAACCACCATTTGCTAACTCATGCTCTGTGAGGGTGCTGAAAGTTACCTCGAAACTTTTGCAAGTGTAGACGGCCCGTGGCTTCGAATCCTGTGTGATGATGTATCAAAAGTAATAGAGAGTGGTTGTTGATATACCCTGAAATTTATTTATTTTATACTCTTTAAGTAATACTACTTTTTGTAATATATTGAATAAATATACTTTATATTACTTTTCATACAGTTTGTTGCCAGAATACTGGCATTCTGTGGAATGACACTAGTGTCAATTTTTCATTTTCCTTCAGCGGAAAACTTGAATTGAAGATGTATATACTGAAAAAATTATAGGTGTGCATAATTAATGCTTAATGAATTGTACAGTCTTTGTTATATTTCAAACGTTTTACTTCAAGTTCAAAGACTTGTTTGTGAATTAAGACTTGAAAACTTGTTTATGGATTAAGCTGAACATTTACCTACATATTTCTTATAAACAGTCTTACAAAGGGCCTGATATAAGCTTCTTTCGAAATTCGATAATTTTTTCCCATATTGTTTTTTCCTTGAGTTGCTTAATTGAAAAGGGCCGGCAGGTCCTCTGTATTGTTATGAAAAATATGATACAATTTTAACTTGGTCTGTGCAAAACTAATGGAGTAACACTTATTTGAAATTTAATGATATCAATTATACCCCATTACATCACCATAGCCTTAACCCTCCACCATAGCCTCCATCATAATTATTATAATTCAGTGTAGAGATAATTTCCGCCACTAATGCTCTTTGTTATACATTTTAAAATAACTTATTCTACATATTTTCAAAATGGCACGAGTACCGTTACTATCCTAATAATAATGAAATTGTATACAATTGGAGCCTCCTTCATAATTTATTCAGTAATTTTCAATAATAAGACCCTTTGTGACACTTATGCCTCTTTCAATATGGGTTGATAACAACTTTTTACCCACATTCAAAATTACATAGGTGATTTCCACAAATTTTCGAAAACTTGGTGGTAACTTTGATGAAACTTCATTACTCATTTTCAACATGGAAGCTCTTTGAGGCACTTATGCCATTTTTTATAGAGCCTTATGGTTATAGAAGTTAAAACTATCATAAATCTCTTGCAGTTTCAAGGGCATAAGTGAAAAAAATCACGGAACCAGGCTAAAAAAATTCCAACTTCTCCAGAGCCTAATTTTATTTAGCCCCTATCTGTCCTTATGCTAATATTTTTTATGAACTTTGTTAATTGAATAATGTCATCCTTTAAATTGGCATGGTCATTCGCCTATTTTTTATTATAATTTCATCCCATTATTTCAACCCCTAGGACTCTTGCTGCACTTTGCCTACTTTCTTGTTTTAAAGTCGGCGCTTTACTTATCGTTTTATTTGTGCCAGAAGTGAGATGATTGTCACACAACGGCAGAATTTTTTGTCAAAGAAAACCCAATTTTCACAAGGATGACACTATGGGGACTGCTCAACTCAATTTTTCACTTATTTATTTCTGGTGTAACTTTCTGCAGACTCATAGGCATAAGTTGACAAATGGTGGTTGAACTTCTGTCATTATCTCCCAGTCTAATTGTTAATATATTGGTAATGAAATTTTTTTAAGCACACCCAATTGCGACTATAGTCGACTATGCTGTGAGAAAGATGTTATTATTCCCCATGTAAAATGTTATGCAGTTTTCTCAAAAATCGAGTATGTAACTACTCCTGTTGCAAAATGTACCCTAGTATATGAGAATTGGTATTAATGAACGCACGTTTTTGTAGGTTTTAGGATGTCAGATAATACAGCAGTCACGGCAGCTCCCCCTCCACCGGGGACAGAGAATCCTCCTTTGCCTCCAGATCCTCCAAACGTTGCTACTTCACCGGAACAAGGCAGTGCACCTGTACAGGCGAACTGGGCGCAGTATTATTATAATTCTTATCCTTATCAGCAGCAGTATGCGCAATTTTATCAGTACTACATGATGCAAGGCTACAACTACGCTACCTACCAAGCGCAGTTCCTGCCTAAAACTGAAGTAAATCCAGTTCAACCTCCCCTTCCTCCAGGTCCCCCTTTACCGAATTCTTCAAACAATTGTCAACAGACGATGTTTAATTCACAAAAGCAATTTGGTAATATTAGGTTTCAATTGAATGGAAAAAGATTACCTTACAACAATAATCCGATTGTGCAAATGAATAATTCTCAGAATATGGGAATTCCAGAGAAGAGGAGAAAGAGGAACAGAAATAATCAGCATAATCAACATAATTTTCATCAACAACAACAACAACAACAACAGAATCACTTTGCTGTTCCACCATTACCACCTCCAGAAATAAACCCTCCTAAGCCCGCTCCCCCTCCGGAGTCTATGCCTCCTGAACCTCCATTACCTCCTCTGCCGGAAACTAATAATTTTGCAAATACAAACTCTAACCCTCCTACAGAGATGCCTCAGAATGAGGTAAGTGATCCTACGGAAGAATGGCCACAAAGCCTACGAGAGTATGTAGAGCGGTGTTACAACAAGTGTGTAACTAAAGTCGAAAAGAACCAAGTAGATATAATTCTCAAAGGAAAAATCACTCAAGCTTACAAATTGGGTCAATTGCATAAAGACTGGAGTATAGAGCCGCTTCCAAATCTTCATAGTGAAAGACCAGTATTTACTGGGCAAGTGAAGACAGTACCAGGACAGTTGTCTAAGTTCCAGAATCCACTCAAGAAGGGCCTGTCACCCAGTCTTGGTGCACGACTTGGAACAAAAGCCAGCACATTAAGGGGCATGAGTAAGTCCTCTTCTAGATCTAGATCTAGGTCGCCTAACTTGAAGAGGAAATCCAGATCGAGATCTAAAAGTCCGAAGAGGCATACTACCAGGTAAGGATCATTTGAGTATATGAAATATGCGGTATTTCAAAATAAGTACTTTTTTAAGTGAGTGGTTGTTTTTTATTTTGATCATACAGCTCTGATATACAACTATTTTACTTTATACTTTCGTTCATTCTTATTTGTTACTTCAAACAGCTTCAGCTAGCTGTTTTAATCAGGGACCACTACTACTAAAACTGAAACTAAACATGCTACAGAAAATATTTTCTGATTAAAGTATTTATCCATATTTTAACAAATTATTTTTCTTTATCTCCCATTATTTGCTCATTATTATAGGCAGTGCGTTTTTTTAATTTCGTCTTTCTAGGACTGTATTTATATTTAACAACTAATTTAAGTTGGAATTGTGGAGAAAAATTGTTTTGAACAGTTCTACTTTCTATTTAATCCTTGTACATACCTGATGAAGGCAAAGTCAGCTGAAACCTTCATGTAGTAAATTAATATGTATGTAAAGGTTAATGACTAATTGGTCGTGCGATACATTTTATGTTACTTACATTCATTTTAAAATCAAATAGTAAGTGAGGGAATTATTGAGTTGGATATGTAGTGTCTTGAAAATTGTTGGAACCAACAGTATGGTTTTATTCATAAACGCATTTTAACGTTAAAATGGGTCTTAGCTTAAAATGTGTTTAGAATGTTTCAATAAGGTAACTATGGTTACCTCGATGTTAAGAATACATGGAACAAAACAACATTCTACGTGAAACACATTCTAAGCGTATTTTAAGCTAAAACCCATTTTAACGTTAAAATGTGTTTATGAATAAGGGGTAATTTCTAATCATTTACTAAACTGAAACATATGTTACGTATATTAGCCCTTAAAAAGCAAACAAAACAATGCATATTACTTTGGTAAAACCTGAGTTATACAGTATGGTAAAATTGCACATATCCCAATTTCAAACTTATGAGATGACATAATTTTATGAATTAAAGGACTTTCATCCAGTATCATTTTCTATATTGAAATGGAAATTTTAGTGCACATTTTCCAAAAAGAACAGCAATTACACGACTGTGCCATTTGATTGAAAACAAATTAAACAATGTAGTAAATACAAACCTAACCAAACTTGATGTTCAAACTGTTGCCTATTTGACGTTGAAAATCCTCTTTATATCATAGACTTGACTTATGTACAAGTAACATAAAGTTACGGCCTCTACATTACTTTTCAATATGTTATTTGTAAATATTTTTTGCTTACAGTGAATTGTAGCTCTAACTAGATATACCAATTTCTCATCTTCCTTTGCTACACAAATCAGTTAAATTTCATTGAGGTGTAGATGTTTCTGGGTTATTTACTTTGATGTAAAAAAAGTTGTTTAGAAACTGCTTGGCAACAAGTATTTCAAATTTCTCAACTTTTTTTACATTTGTTTTATTAAATTGTAATGGTATACATAGTTACTTATATAAACGTTTACTTTCAGCGAAAGCTCGGCTTCCAGTGATGAAAATTTCAAACCCATACTAAGTAAGCCCATCAAGAAGAACAAAGGGAAACTAGCAGACAGACTAGGTCCCGCAAAGAATAAGAAAAACAAGAAACAAAAGGCGAAAGAGAAGAAAGCCCATTTTTACTCTAACTTTGGTAATGAAGTAGAAGAGAACAGTGAAGTCTTACAACAGAGGGCGGCAAGATTCAACAACATAAAAGCGGCCGCGAATAACGTTCAATTAGTACTAAAACCTTCCTTTGTAGTCGATAAATTTAGTGATGATAGCTTGATGGACTTTGACTGGTCGGATTGTCACATCGTGGGTACTAGTCAAGAATTGGAGAAGTCGTTTTTACGGTTGACGAAGGCCCCAGATCCTTGCGATATTCGGCCAGTCGAAGTTTTAAAATTATCCTTACAGAACGTCAAGAACAAATGGATACACAAGCAAGATTACTTCTATGCCTGTGATCAGCTTAAGTCGATTAGACAGGATTTAACGGTAGTATTTAAATTTTGGGGGTATCAGGAATACTAATTTCTCGCTGTGATTTATTTAGGTTCAAGGAGTAAGGAACGACTTTACGGTTGAAGTGTATGAGACTCATGCTCGTATAGCATTAGAAAAAGGCGACCACGAGGAGTTCAACCAGTGTCAAACTCAATTAAAAATGCTGTACAACGAAGTCAACAGCCAACATCTGCAAGAGTTCACCGCATATAGGATATTATACTACATATTCACGAAGAACACCATGGGTAAATGTTTATTTTTCAAGTAATTTATATTTTTATTGAACATTAATTTTTGTTTCAGATATAATGACTATAATGAAGTCACTTTCGAAAGAAGAGAAATCTGTTGAATGTATCAGGTTCGCGTTAAAAATTCGATCGGCTTGGGGTTCGGGCAATTTTCACAAATTTTTCACTCTTTACCGTGAGGCCCCGTTAATGACCGGCTACCTCATAGACTGGTTCATTGATAGGGAACGAAAAAATTATTTAAAGTGCATGATAAAGAGGTAAGTATTTTAATATTATAAATTAAACTAATTTCCTAGTATTGATACATTTGAAATTTCCTATATTTGAAATTCTTTTAACGGTATATTCATACATATTTTTTTCACATATTAAGTATGATCGAAGTTGCTGTGCAACTTTTTAACGCCAGTTGGCTTGAATATTATTTGGGAGTTGATGTCAATATGTTAAAACAGGAGAATATAAAGTAATTTTAAAGAGCTGTTCATATTATTTTGTTTACTATTCTAAAATTCAATTTGTTTTTCACACAGTTCCATCTAATTTGCAAAAGTTGTTTACGATAAAATAAGATATTAAAAAATTTCCCAATTCTTTGTGTCAATTTGAACATATTGTTTTTATTTTTTCACAAGAAATTATTTATTTACTTATTAATACGGGCAAGCCCTTTTAAATACAATAAGGTGTGTAGAGATATACATGAGTAGTTTACAAATTGAATGAATGTTATTTTTTATTTTTTCTCATCAATATTTAATTTTGGATATTTATTATTGGTCCATGTCTAACTGATTCAATTATAAAGCGATTTAACTTATTACTGTTCAACAAATATTTGGTGATACAAAAGCAATGTTTATTTGTTTATATTTTTCACCTGGTAATATTTAACTACCAGAAAATTTTTAATCTTCCAGGTATTCTGGTCATATTATAATTAAAAATCAATATTGACAAATTTATTTCAACTATTAACGTATGTATAATGTTTCGTTTTGGAGGATGTACATATTTTTCATTTAAGTGTTGAGATAGTGTGTCGCAACTCTCACATTTTTGCAATGGAAGATTGAAAGAACACCACATTGCACAATTTTACGATTTTATGTGTTGGCACATTCAGATACACCTTTGGAATTTTAAATGTCCACACAACTTTCTTTTTCACAAACAAACGGGTATTTTATTTGCACTTTGAAATTAAACTTTATAAAAGTGAAATGTGAAATTGGTTATTCACTACATAAACTTGAATAGCTTTTATTTATCATTCTGATATGAATTTTGAACAGTGAAAACCATATTTTTAGAAAATATTTACATCCTCGTTAAAATTCATCGCTTGACAAATCGCTCACCCTTTTTTTTATGTTTAGCTACCGCCAGAACTTATCTATCGACTTTGTGATGCAAGAGTTGGCATTCAAATCAGCGGAAGAATGTTTCGAGTTTCTAGAACCCTTCTCTTTGATGTATGCGGATCCCGAAAGGACATTACTAGATTGCAAAAGCAGTATGGCTGCTCTCCCCAATATCTGAAATTATTTTGATTTGGAACAACGACAATTCGCTTGTTCAAATCAAACGGGCTGTGCGGACACCTTTTTTATTATTTTTATCCCCATTGAAGTGTATATCGTGTGTTGGTCCTGATTTTCCTGTCGTTCCTGGTCTTTGAAGCCGAGCATCTTCCAGTGTGGGACGTCGAGTATCTTTGTTGCTGTTTAGGGTCCTCAAGTGGATTACTCTATTTGCCCTGGTCTAGTTCGTTCTTTCTCAGCTGAACCCAGTTAGTTTTGTAATTAATATTAAGAAGCCCTTATGTACAAATTTCGCTCAAAAGGTGGTTATTTTGCCACGTT
The DNA here is from genome assembly GCA_963576515.1 of Cryptocephalus primarius. Taxonomy (NCBI): domain Eukaryota; kingdom Metazoa; phylum Arthropoda; class Insecta; order Coleoptera; family Chrysomelidae; genus Cryptocephalus; species Cryptocephalus primarius. The sequence continues at coordinate 8,176,106 of OY754947.1, forward strand.
CTAGTGGTATTGTGTATATCTCATGTACATAATCATACTAATAAATTTTTCATAAAGTTATTTTTTATATATACAGGTTCCTTATCCTACAGAAGTTAAGAAAGGTAGTTCTTGAGATTAAGGATAGCTTAGTGCGTTATTTTTAATTGTTTTATTTCCATTTAAACTTGAACTATTTTACATTGGTGATTACAGTTACAGTAAAGGAATTTTCCTCTTTTTTGACAGAAGACAGTAATTGATCTTTTGGTACATTGATTCAGTTTTAGATTAGAAACTTACTTGCTTTAAGTACCTATAGTTACAGTCAGTCAGAAATTATAATTTTTATAAAATGGTTCCAAAATTGTATCCATAAATATATTACAAACTTAATAACTCTAGAATTTTATATAAAATTTAACTTTTAATTTTGATTATTAAAACAACAAGGCGGGATTTCCGGCGCATGTCGCTGTAGGGTATGAGGATATTTCTTCAATTTTGATTGCTCATAAAAGCGGCAGAAAATATTTTTTTTATTACACTAACGCTAGTTTGTAGTTTTAGCCTTTCAAATTACGTACTTTCGAACCGGGCAGTTTTAATTTTCTGGAGTTAAGAAAGAACGCAATCGAAAGAAGCTATATTATTTCGTTGAATATGTGGATGTGATTAGAAATAGGAATAATTTAACGTTCCTGTAAAGAACAATATTGTTAAATTCATAAGATTATTTATTTCAAGAAGAGCTATTTGGCATTTATATTCCACCAAAAGATTTTTCGCTTTTGCAAGGTTTTTTTATTTAATCGAAGCAAACTGAGAAAATACTCGAAAGATATTCTAAGCTCCCGCGTACTGCCGGCCAGATGCCACTGAATTCTGTGGAACACGGCGCAAATTTAGTCGGTGCAGTTGTGAAGTGAATGTCTGTTAAATATTTGATGGAATCTATTGGTCTCTGTGTAGTAGGCCACTAGTGGGCCATCATTTCTTAGATGCAATGTAAATGGCTTAATAGTTGAACTTTTATTTATACCACAAGTCTCTCTGCCATCGGCGGCCAATGGGGCGGTGTATATTTAAAAACTAATTGGGTTGTGGTGACCAAAAGTTTAAAAATTTACAACGTATCACACTAGTCATATACCATCGGTGCAGATTGGACAAGTGCTAATATTAAGAAGTTATCAGAATTGTATCATTATTTTGCAATATTTATTTTTCGTAGAGTTAAATGCCTAATATTTCCTACGTAAATACGTGAGCGACGTACGCCGGAAGCGCCACACACGTGAAAAGATCTACACTGCGATGGAATAATCCGACGGCTGACCGGAGTTGCTCGGCCTGGACCAGAGGCTCGACCTGAGGCCGAGCTTGAGCTTTTTCAACGTGTCGATGTCGCACTCCGCCTCGCTCAGTTCCGTTCTATCGGGAGTGTTCTGTTCTGCCTGTGGGTGGTCAGAGAACGCCGTCTCTGCCACCGACAGGTGGGATAGCATTTGCCTCTGGGAGTTGCTGCGGCCTCCTTGCGCCGACCACCTGCAACATTTCGGAGGATTCTCTTAAAATATTTTGTCTCCATTGAATTTATTTAACCCTTTGAAGCACAAAGTTCGATTTTAATGATATTATTGGTATGGTATATGGTCGTTATGTGTAGAAAAATGATGAAGTTATTACGTTATGAAACTACAATACAAGTAACGATGAACACAAATGACGTATCTAATCATTTCTTCTCTGCATAAAAAATTGCATCTTGTCATGTCATACAAAATCGAAAGATTACCTCAATTATTTATGATATAGAAAACACTCTCTGCAAGTAAACACAACTCGACTGTACACTGTACACCGTCTGCATCTCCATTATTTGTTGAGGTTTTTTGGCTTCACTACACTAACTATAACATCTTGATGTTCCGTGCACAAGGTACATGTTTTTTTGATCATGTTTTCTTTGATCATTCATGTTTGATTTGATTTGATATATTGGCACATGAGCTTGAATATAAATCAATTTTTTTTTAGTAGAAGATGGCCTTCCACAGGAGCTTCTTGTAATGGAACCCCTAATTGAACTAGGTATTATTTCACATCGGAAAATCTTGAAAATTATGTGTTAGCTACCGATGTATTGAGAAAATGCCAAAATAGATGGTGGTAGCATTTTCGAAATTTCCTATTGATGGCGTAGTAAAATTTCATCATATTAGCTTTGTCAACTCCATTCATACATCTACCTTAATCTATAATTGCTTTAGGACAACTGACTTCAGTCATACTCCCTTTTACTCACTTTAGTTTGATCTATAGGAGAATGTATAGTAGATAGCAGATATATAGTTCTTTCGTCTTTCCATTGAGTACAAGCTACTTTGCCTTTATAAACTGCCCAATCAAAATCTGCATTCATTTTCTTGTATAATGGGAAGACCTTTTCTGTTTGTGCGTACAGTTGCACACGCGTAAATTTGATTTTCTTATGAAGTGTCAGTTGTGAAATAGTTGCCAAAGTAAGTGTGATGTCCCTTTCTTCGAGATCTTTAGTCATGTCAATCACTACCCAGTCACCTAAGCCTGTCTCAGGTTTATCTGTATGCTTTCCTGTATAAATTTTAAGATTATTTAAACTTGCCCAAAACTTTTCACGAGTTTAATAGGCATATACTTCTTGAAAGCAATTAAGCCATTGAACTGCATGCTCTCATCGACTGACACTTATTTTTGATGGGCGATATTTATTTCCCGATATTTTGTTCCCGATGGGAACATCTTCTTCAGTAGTTCAGTGTATGGTCTGATTTTGAATAACATTAAAACCTCATTGGCATCAATTGAAATTATCGATGGAGATCAATAGATGGCGCACTTTTTTTTTTGAAGAGGAACTGCTTGGCGCACTTTTTTTTTGAAGAGGAACTGCTTGGCGAAAGGTACTGTATCAATGTATGCAACAGTGTCGGGCGCTACTTCGACTAAAACTCCTCCTTCCCCTAAATTTGCCTCTTTGTCATTCATCAGGGAGGCAAGGCTATGCCATCTTGCTTTTATTCATTCCTTAGTTTTTTATGTTCCCAGATCAGGTAAACAGATATATGGCGTATTAATATCCATGTACTTAGAGTCACTAAAAGTCATGTACTATAGGTACACTTTCCTAAAGGAAGCGTGGTTTTGCTCTAAGTTCAGTCTGCGTATAGAAATAAAAATTTAAGTGGTTTCTGCGTAGAGCCACTATGCTTCAAAGGGTTAAAATCTGCACACATTTAAGTTCGTTCGTGTTGAAAGTACTTAGGCTGGGGTTTGTTCAAAGTTTGGTTCACTTTTCTTTTGGTTTGAAAAAGTTACATCTAATTTAAAACGTTACAACGTTTATCGTCGAGCTACAGACGATTTATTACTCTGAATTAAGATTCCATTACATCTTTACAATTGGACAATAAAGTGACCTGTACACGATCAGTTGATCATTTAGTAGGGAATAAATTACAATTGTGTTAAGGAACTGACAGATGAATTCGACGCTGGGTCGAAGTTTTCTCTTATTTTAACAAAAATTATCTGTAGAGGTAAACGGGACAAAAGGAAAGGTGAACAGGAGACCCCCTGGAACCAAAAACACCATCAATTTGTATACAAGGTATTCTCAAACTTACTCTTAGTAATAAAACAATGAACAGATGAAATATTTAGTAACACTTTTTTAATGCAGCTTTTAATTGTACTACGAGTATAATTTAATTGTTGATCGTGTAAGAGTCACTTCATGTCCAGCTAAGTCTACAAAAAAGCTAGTTATGTTTTTACTCTACGAATATACCTATTTCTATTCCTGCGTGGCAATGATTTTTGCTCTGACATTGGAGATATGTCTGAAGAGGTACTGGATTGGGCTCCATGATACACAAAATCTATCGATAATATAAAATCACTATTTGAGAAATTATTGTTATGTCGTCAGGGATGATGCAATTGTATAAATGAAATTGTGTTATATGGCAGTTACGTTTGTGTATTATCACAGCGACGAGTTTTAGAAAGTAATGAAAAGTTTTTCGTAAAGAGAAATGAATGAACACCTTGTATACATATAAAGCTTTAATATGTTGTTTACTTTTTGTTTTTAAGATTTTGAAATTAGGTAGCTAATCGCGTTTATTAAAAAATATTTGTTAGGGGACGAAAATGGAAAATGGAGGTTCCAGGTAGCAAGGTTTAATTCAGTTTGAAATTGATATTTATTGGTTGTTTTACGCTCCCCAAAATGAAACACCAACTTTTCAGACTGTATGTCTATTTCCCAACATTTCGTCCGTTCTTTTTTGGTATCATCACTGATGATTCATCAGAGGTTGTAATTCTTTTTGTGTTCTACAAAGATTATTTCCATCCAATTTTTAAAAACAGTTTTTTTTTTATATCTGTATACTTATATTTGGTACATATGTTTGGAACATATGTGTAGTAAAATGGACGTCAGTCTTAAAAACATTAAAATTCGTCGCCGTAAAACGAAACTAAATATATTGTTAAAAATGTTCAAAATTGTCGAAACAGTGGTCAATTAATTTTTTTTCCTTCTCATTTGATACGTATTTATATTCTATTTTATAGATATTGATTGTACATTCAATTAACAGAACTCATGTACATGTCGACCTACCAGTTTTACGTTCACAAATGGTTTTTTTTTGTTAAATATGGTTGCCAGCCAAAGAAAATTGTTTAAATTAAAAGTATCTGAAACAGCAATGTTTGCTGTTTGGTGCTCTATATTTCAAATGTGCAGAAATAACAAGCAATCTAGGAAAACGAAGAAAATAAAAATAATGAACAACAGGTTTCATGTATAATGGTTATGTGTAATGCTTATTGAAAGATGTGGAATTAGGAAACTAGATGAAATTAATTATATATATATATTCTGATATATATATATCAGAATTGTCTATAATGTAACAGGATTCCACGAATAACCTTTTGAAATCATTATTCTCATGGTTTAAAATTTTAGTATGTTCAAAATCAAAGTTGTTATAAATATTAAGCAACGTTCTACGAGTCCAGACTGTACAGGATTATTCTTTTCAATATTCAGTTTGTGTTGGTAAATTCTTTTCTTTATGTATTGCTTTGTTTCACCTATCACCTATTTAAAACTTTTGGACGCTTACGATCTTTGCAATTTATTTGTTAAACAAAATTATGTAAATTGTCAAATTGAATAGAATTTTTAAGATAAGTGAACAAATTGTCGTTCAACGTTGGAAAAGAGTACCATGGTAGGAGTCAAGTTCAATTGTGATGTTATTCTTTCAGCGAATCATGGTAGAGAAATTTTACATATAAAACTATTATCTGTGGATATTTGTAAATTATTGTTATTCGTATTTGATACCCTAAATCCCATCGTTAGCTCAAAGACTCTTGAAGATAAGATGGGACATAAATTTTATAACGATATTCATTGTTACGCTTTTTGTTATATTTAAATTTTTTGACCAAAGTGATTCATTGGAAAGTAATGTGGCTGTCAACCAAACTGTAGTAAAAGAGTGGAAGGTTTGTATTTTATTGGTAGGAAGGAATAGGCATTTATAAATATCTTCCAGACCACATTGGTTTTGTGTACCAATTTGTAATACACCTACCATCTTTGAAGCGTATGATTATGTCCAGAAAAGAAATAATGTCAGCTTCGGGAAGTTCAATAGTGACTTGGAGTTTCTTATTAAAGGGGTGAAATGTATGAACAATGTCCATTGCATAATTTTTTGAAATAAATAACAATGTATCGTCTACACATCTTTTATAAATTGAGATGGCCGTCTGTAAACTGTTAAAACTCTTTTTTTCAAAAGCACTCTAGGTTATCTATCTAGAGCTATCTATATAAATAATCTATATACTATAATATATCTATAAAATCTATATAGATAAAGCCATCTAGATCTTAGATTAGCTAAGACTGGAGAGAGAGGACTTCCCATAAGGCATCCATAAACCTCTTTATACATAGTGTTGTTATAAGTGAAGACAGATGAATCAATAATAAATTATTTCAGTTAATTTATTCATTGTTTATGTTGTAATAAGATTATTAATTTATTTTTCAATACATTCAATGGAAATATGCATTGGCTGTTCGTATATATTGAGATTACATCTAGAGAAATGAAATGGTGATTGGGTAAGATGACAAATCAATGGTTTTACTACTTAACTAACTCAAATGAATCTTCGATGGTATGATTGTTTTGGCCTAGAGGGGTAAGTATATTCTGTATAAACGTGGGGAAGTTTTAGCAAGGACTATTGACATTCGATGCTATGGGTCTAAATGGATGATTAGTTTTATGAATCTATACAAAACCATAAATTTTAGGGATTACACCATTGTGACATCTGATCCTCATGTATGGAAGTATTTAGATTAATTCATTCGCTGTCTAGTAAATGTGCGATTTCATAGTCCTTAATTATATCGAATGTTGTTTTTTTTAAAATTTTATATGTACTGTTGTCATTGGGAAGATCTTTGTTTTTATTGTCATAACCACTTTTTTATCAGTAGAGAAACATTTCCTTTGTCGGTATTGTTTGTGGTAAAAAATTTTGATTCAGTAGAGAATGAGGTGATTTTAAATTTACCTAGAAACTGCCCGAACCGATTTCTAATGTCGTTTATTGTATCATTGGAGAAGCCACGGTGGTTTTATGGTATGTTCGATAGAATCCTGTTAACGAGTATTCTAATTATGAAATAAAAGATGTTATGTATTTTTTTCTCTTATTATCAAGGATAGGTAAAGTAAATTGACCTAAATATAAGGTATAGCGAATGTTGTCTTCAACTGTAAGTCAGTAATATTTTTAAACCAGGAAGCGCAATTTTGTGTTATAGTAAATTTGAATTTTGTATGTAGAGGTGGCTGGTTTTTATGATGTTTTTTGATACAAAGGAATATACGTTCATTTTTTGTTCGTATTTTTTTATGAAAACTCTTAAATCATCGATTTGTAAACAAAAACTCAATTTTTTGATGAAATGAACTCTTTTATTTTGTAAAAATCTGAGGTAATTTTCTCCTTCATTCATTTCTTGAGTTAAAGTTTTGTATTTAGTATCAAAAATAAAGTTATTTTGAGATCTCTGACGTTGATTTAGGAAATCAGTATGGAATGTAATGAAAGAGAGGAAAACACCGTCAGTTTTACATCTACGATGGAAAATAACCTTGTTTGTGGCTCTTGTAATTGCGTTCATGGCAATAGAAGGTTTTATTAAAATAATCATTGGATGATGATCATATGTATGTGATAAGAATGAGTATAAACTTTTTCTATTCATTTCAAGTGCTTAGCAATGTTATACAATGATTTAAAATACAGTACTTAATCTACAGTACTATAATTGATCACCTTTTCGTCAATTTTTATGTCATTAATGTGTTTTAAGTTTGACGTCCATTTTACTACATATATGTTATTCTGTCTCCATGTATTTTTCGACTTCCAAATGGAAGTACTCGTATACTTGTATAAAAAAAATGTTTTTAAAAATTACATGGAAATAATCTTTGTAGACCACAAAAAATTACAACCTCTGATGATGTCCTAAAAAAATGGGATGAAACGTTGGGAAATAGACTTCCATTCTGAAAAGTTGGTGTTTAATTTTGGGGAGCATAAGAAACCTATACACATGATGGGGTTCATCGGGCTTGACTACAAGTCAACCCCAAGAACCTTTTGGCACTCAGTTTGAAGTTGTTTATAAACTTTTTCACAAATAATCAATATAGACTCTTAGATGCACATTACCATGTTTAGCTGCAATTGCGAGGTTTTGTTTTATACACAAATTTCGAAAATATTGCATCACTCCTGAGTCAGGTATCACCTGAAGTTGACTGTATTGGATTAGAATTTCAACTCACACTTATTATGCTTGTGCTTCATGTCTAGCTGATTGGAAGACTCCGTTCGACTGGACGTCAGCTGATCTTGATCCGATTCGCTTTCTTCGCTGTCGACGTCGGTTTTCCTGTTTGTTCGTCTTCTACCATGGGCTTTCGTATTTTGGCATTTTTGCTAGAAAGTGGGATGAATATAACTCTTTTAGTTGTACAGAAATATTAACTTACAATATTGTAGTAGGGCGAATTTCGTTGAACGGACGAAGTAGCAGGCGGTGGTGAAGCACAACCTTCAGTCATTGGATGTTCATGATACATGAAAGTATGGAGCATCGTATTTTGAGGTAGAGTACTGGGTTCTGATAATTGAAACGTTGCATATGGCGATATGTCTTCAGAAGTTTCTAAGAGGCGACACCATTAGTTTCCACAAGATATTCTTAATCAAAGTGTACTTACCAGGAATTTTTTCCCCTGCTTGGAGTGCGACTTTGTGAATAGTGGCGTAATACCTCTCTCTTTGGGCTTCAGCGTTTTGCTGGTTATCCAGCCGTTCCTTGGCGTCATCGTTTTGCCCTACGAATAATGCAAGTCATATTTTGATATTTCACCCATTAAAAGTATCAACTTACTTCGCTTCATGCACCTCACTGCGATCACAGCCGAAATGATGATTGCCTTTATCAAAACGATCAGCGGAATAATTACTTTCAAATCCGTGTAGAATCGAGAGGTATCACTTCCTTGTTTCATCAGGTCGGGTGGAGGAACATCTGAAATATCGCGAAAGTTGTAACTGCAGTGTGAATTCGAGTTCGAAACCACTCACCTCCTTCTTTTGTTAGGGTAATAAAAGCAAATTCTTCAGTCGAAAATCCGGCGACGTTGTGAGCTTCCAGTTTGACTACGTACTGGGTCGCAGGAGTAAGACCCGTGATGGATGTCCTACGTTGTGGTTTCAAGACGTTTGAAACTAAAAATGATAACACATAACATACAAATAACTTCTAAGTTTATCATTACACCATAATTCTAGCCATAGGCGGGATTTCTAGGGACGGCAAGGAGGGGGGCACTGCCCTGAATTCAAATAGAAAATTAATTCCAAAATGCTCGAAAAAAGACGCCCGGAGAAAGGGAGTTCAGTACTTGTACAACCGAAGAGAAATGATCTCTAAAAAGTATCGCTATGGGGTGTTTTCTAGCTTCTTTTTTCAAAAAATTTTTATTCCCTCAATATTTTTGCTGAAATTTCACCTATGACTCTTGTAGATCAATATGAAATAGTTATTGTATATTTTCTTACTAGCGTAAGGACAATTTATTCACTTAATTGACTTAACTCCATCTGCTATAAAGTTGATGTTGTTATATATTAACACACTTTACAATTAACATTTTGATAGTTTATTATATGCTCAAAACATTTTTTTTTTGAAATTCTGCCAAGTTCAGGCAACAGATACTGCAGAAAAAATCTAGCAGCATGTGCTCAGTTTTAAAAATTACCTAATGTCCACGTTGAGTCTGTGGCTTTCCTGTATTGCAGGATGAAGTAGAGAATGGGACAACCATTGTCAGGCCAAACATGAAGTCTCAACGTAACCGAAGTAGAATTTGGCGAGATAAAGGCTAAAGCAGGGGGTACTCCTGGGGGATGTCCCTGAGTGCGTGCCTGTAGGGGATGACTGGCGGGAGAGCTGCCTATTTTGTTCGTTGCAGTTAGGTAGAGGTGATAAGTTGTTCCACAAGAGAGACCCTTGAAAGAAAATTTTCGGTAAGAAATTGAAAGATATCTACTTGTAAAAACTTCACAGTTGTAATGATAAATATTTCGATGTCTCCATGTTTTACATTGGGTTTTCTTCTAATCTAATGAGTAAATTTATCTGTTTCATTCATTAGAGGAGAAGAAAACCCAAAATATAACATGGAAATATCAAATAGACCTCCTCAACAGAAATTTATTAGATTTGGTGTTTTGGTCAAACTTACTTTCAATTCATAACTTGTGGCATGCCTCGAGAGATGAATTTCGTCCAAATTCCCATGTTCCTTTCTATAATTCAAAGTGAACCCGCTAATTGGAGCTCCTCCGTTATTTCCCGCTTTCCAGTGGAGAAGGACGCTGCTGCTTGTGGCACTGGTGACGTATAATAGTGGAGCAGAAGGTGGTACCTATATTTACAACACATTTTATTCATAAATAAGTGGAAACGGATACAATTAAGTTTATTCGGACTATTTGCAAAAAGCAAAAAAAACAACAAATTGCTAATATTTACTTGAACAATTAGGTTGTATGTGATTCTGTCAGAACCCTGAGCGTTATCCACTTGACACGTGTAGTTTCCAGCATCTGCTAACTGGAGATTTGACAATATTAATTCACCGGTGTCGAGCAGCTGTTGATTATGACTTGCACCACCCTAAAAATGTAAATGATTGCTCAACTCATTCTGTTGTTAAATTTTTTGCAACTTATACCTTCAAGATCTGGTCTCCTCGTAGCCATTCCCTCTTGGGTGTTCCAACAGATTCGCAGTTAAACGATACTGTACTCCTCCATGGTCGAACTATTTTGCCTCCGAATGATGTTATCCGTGCTGGGACTGTCGGAAAATGTATTTAAGTATGGTATATTGTCACGAACACGAGACTTCGACGACCACAAATAAAAAACAAAGATTTAGGACACGGCCGGAGGCCACGGTCAGTTCGTGTGAAGTACTACAATAGAAAGCGAGAGTGTTTAACAAAACAAAAGTATAAGCAAAAAAAAAACCGAACATAAATAGAACGAGGAAGTTAGTAGAGAGGACCAGTGAGGTCCCGACGTACGAGCTTGGACAAGTGCCGTCCAAGGGGCCGCCCGGAAGAGGGCCGTCCCTGAAGGGACCAGCCAGATGGCCGGTCGAAGAAGGTAGTAGAAAGAGCCCCGAGCGAAGACTGTGGTGGATCGTCGAAGCCTCTAGAACCCCAGCCGGACGCCCGAAGAAGAGCCTTCCAACTACCCTGTCAAGAGGCCCTCCGTTATGGAACCCCGAAAATCCGGACGACAGGCAACCCTGTAAGTTACCTTCCTTACCTCTCACGCTCCAGCCCTTTTGGGATTCGCTGTGCCCCCCATCTTTATTATTGTGATTTATTTTCGTTTTTTGTGCCAACCTGACCCATCTTTAGATTCCCCGTTTGTGGAGAATAAAACCTTTTTTTTCTCTGTTTTGTTCTAACCTGTCTTCGTTAATAGCAAGCTCTACCCCCGTAGCTACCGACCCCTTACCTCACGCAGCCGTGACTCAGGACCTCAAGACGCCCCGGCTCGTGACAATATCAAAGGAATATCACTATCCTCTAGCTGAATAAACAATCTCAAGAGAGTTGCTACCAATTGTAAAACTGGATACGGAAAAGGGAAATTACTAGATGCTGAACACCTTTCATCGTTTCTTGGAAAGGAGTCTCACTTTTAGGAGAAACTTACTTCTGGAACTGGCGACTTGTGAGACCACTTTAGAGCTCTGCCCTTCACCGATCCTCGTCGATGCAGTTACCCAAAACTGATATTCGATGTGCGATTGGACCCCTTTTACTTCGAACATTGTATGTTGACCGGAAATAGTTTGTTTGGCATTATCCACTTCTTGGCGACCGTCCATGCTGCGACGGTATAAATTGAACTTGGTGATGACGCCGTTTGGTTCGGCCGGAGGTAACCAGGATACTTTGAGAGATTGCAGCGAGCTTACTACCGCTTTTATGTCGGCAGGAGGGTCAGGAACTGAAATGGAAGTTTGAGGAATTGTGTTCTTCTAACTGAAATTGTTTTAGTATTCTTACCATCTTCTTCGGTTTGGCAGTGATGTGGGGCAGTGAATATTCCATCTCCGACTTTCGTGAAAGCCAGAACTTGTAAGCTGTAGTTTGTGTACTTTCTTAAGCCTGTTATTACTGTAGTTAAAGCTGTTGTCTTTCTGGTCTCCATTTCGTCCCCGTCGCCTGAAAGTTATTCCGATAGTTTCGAAGTTTCAGTTCAAAATAACTAATGGAAGAGTACGGCAATTTTTTGACTATACGCCCAGATAGCCAAAAGCCTACCTTATGCGTGCAGATCGATGGCAAGTCGTGCTTGACTGTGTGCGTTTAACAACGAATCCTTCCTTCAATCTGCTGGTATGGATGTCTTGGGTGTTTAAAGTGCTGTCACCTACCTGGTGGCAGGGTGTATTTTATGAGTAAGGGTGATGATCAAAGTTGGTTGCATATCGATCTAAATCAAAAGTTGTCTAGCAATAACAGCACATACCGCATCGATAAGTATCTAGAGAGCTTTCATTGAAGTCATTCCAAGAAAACGACACTCAATTACTCACTCAGTACCTACAAGACCAAAAGCCCCAGGGGACGAACCCCAGTGAGAAGAAGCTCTCATTACAATCTAAATCTGTAGACTTCCAAACATTTCATGGTTATTACGCTCAGTCAATCTTAAAGCTTCAAAATCTTTAAATAAGGTACCAAGAAACCACCAATTTCTATAATCTAAATCCATTCAACTCCAAAGTTCCAAAAATGATACTCTGGTTTATTCTAAAGCATCAGAGTCATCAATAAGCTCCAAGTTTCTAGAATCGACATCTACAGGCTTCTAAGCTTTAACAAATTAAAGTTTTTAAAGTTTCAAGGGTAGCAAGAAGTTTTATGTCTCTATAATATAGATCTATGGAGCTTCAAATGTTTCAAAAATACCACGCTCATTTTATCATAAAGCTTTACAAGTTTCAAAGATGCCAAGAAGCTACAATTTTCTAGAATCAATATTATAGAGCACAAAAAATTTCACGAATACCACGTTCATTCGATCTTAAAGCTCCAAGAATCTACAAGATTCTAGAATATAACTATAAAGCTCAAAAATTTCCAAGGATGTCATTTTAATTTCGATTTTAAAGCTCTAAAAGCTTCCGTAGTGTCCAGACGCTATGAGCTTTTAAATATAGACCTATAGAGCTCCAAACTTTCTATGAATATCATGCTCATTCGACTTTAAAGCTACAAATGTATCATGAAGCCACAAGTTTCTGGAATCTAGAACTAGAGCTCCAAAACACCCAAACGTACCATGCTGATTTGATTCTGAAGCTTCAAATGCTTCAAAAACACGCAATTGCTACAGGCGTCAGAATATACATCTACAGGGCTTCAAATGCTCGAAAGACATTACCCTCGCTTGATATTAAAACTTCAAAAACTTCAATGGTACTAAGAAGCTATAAGCTAGAATCTAGATTTACAGAGCTTCAAAAGTTCTATGGATTCCAGCCTCTTCAGATCCTAAACAGGAACCATGAAGCTATTGGGATCTAAATAGATTAGAAATGTGAGGCATTCATTTTTTAGAGGAGCTACCTAGATTGCTAAATGCCGACAGCCGCCAGCAGACTGCATGAAGACCCTGCTCTTCTGCGCCAGATTTGCACCGAATCTGCGTGTTTTATTACGTGAGTGAACGCCTTTTACTGTAGGATAGAATAAATTCTGTGTAATGAATATCTTAGATGGCAATCGTATATATCTGGCAACGCTGCCAAAATAAAATGGCGTTCACGTCGTCACGATGTGTAGGAAATAAGTTGTTAATATAATTTTTTTGTCGACTTCTTATACAGTAGTCGAGATAGACTCGAAATCATATTGACAAGAACAAACATAATATGATATGCAATTCTTTCGATTTCGAGCCTATTTCGACTGTTGCATACGAAGATAAATTATTTCCTCCACATCTTGACCACGTGGGCTCCATTTTATCTTGGCAATATTGCCGGCTGTATGTTAGTGTATGACATTCATTGCGTCCATATAGAATTCTGTGCTAATTTCCTATCTTACGGTAGGTGGCGCACACTTATGTAATATACAATCAGGTTGAGGTAGATTTGGTCCAAGATACCTGCGGATCTGCTGACAGGTCTTGCCGCAGATCTGGCTCTCTGGTTATGTAGACAAATTATGGGATTGCAATTGCAATATGTTGATTTAGATGTAATTTCCCTGATGTAAGGAAGAGAACGATATTGAACAATTTCGTTAACTTCATTAGGTTCAGTTCTATGTTACTTTACGTTATTTTCATCCTGACTATGAAAATAAAGGTTTTCAAAGGCTTGATAAGTATCAAAGTCGTTTTTTTTACTGTTGACAACCCCACAAATTGATCTTGGTATTCTTCCAGTTTCGAAGGTTTCTAATCAATTAGTTGGCTCATAACTACTCGTCATGTAGATATAATATAGATATAATGTATAAATTGTAATTTAACGCCGGCATATCGCTACCTAAACGTGCTGGACGACTGCCGATACCGTATGGGCGATTACTGCTTCATAACCTTTGCTTTAAATGTATATGTTACCAATTTTGACCTTCACCCTTGCTCATAAAATGGACCCTACCCAATACGATAGGTGGTAGCACTTTAGCCAGATCTAAGGCAGGATGCGTCGTTAAACGTATACGGTCCTACCGATCATGACACAATGGTAGATTTTGCTATGTGGGCGGTGTTTCCTTTATAGTAGATACTTGGAAGTGAAGTTTCCAAATTTTCCCGCTCTGAACGAATTCGAGTCCGGTTTTCCCACATAAAAAAGTAAAAAAGAATATATAAAAAAATACCTCTCCAGTTGTCGTCGAGAACAGGTTCGTAGGTTAGTTTGTATCCCTGCAGGAGACCGTTACAGTGCTCTGTGGGGGGCGGCTGCCAGCTGACTTGGAGGGATTGTGAGGTGAGGGCGGCGCACCTGACGTCCTCCGGCGGCCTGCTGGGCACTGCAATTGCCACAGGGATTGTGTTTATTGCGAAAAGCGCGTTTTAGTTTTAACGACTGAATTTCGGAAAACTCGATTCCATACAATCAAGCTGTAATTTACTTTTAAGTGGGGATTTTACATGGAAGTTTGTTTCTTCCATTCAGGTGCAGAAGCGAATTAGAGTTTTCGTTCCTGTTGGACGTAACGTGTAGCTTTGACTTTAAAATTGTTTTGAGGCATTTTCAATAAATCTAGGTAAGGGGGATAGCAGGATAAGTCGATGAAAAGTACCCCAGAAGATATCGTGTAAAATATAAAGGGGTTATGTTCTGCGTCAAAAATGATAATCCTTAAATTTTTAGCTCAAAAAAATAAAATATATATAAAATCTTAAAAATATGTCTGCCTTTCATAACTTTCTCAAATTTGGTCGCAGATCTTTATATTCTTTCAAGAAAAGGCATTCTAAAACTTGGTTTCGATAAAAATACTTTTGGCGCGAATTTCAAATTTTGGAAAGCGTTTGAAAACCTTGAAATGCAATTAAAAATCCTTAATGCTGATAATTTCCTCGGAAAAAGTATGTTCAGGATATGGTGATACTATCACCTTAATTTTTTAATCAAGTTTAATAGTATTAGCAATACAAAAACTGACCAATTTTCGGCTTTTTTCCTGTAACCTTCATTCCAGTTCACTTAAAACAAGAATTTCTTACTAAATATTACCCAAAAAAGACAGTGGTTATAATTTCTATCGATTTTTAAAATGTGGTGTGTGAAGTATAATGATATAAAGATTAGAATTTAGAGAGCAGTCGCATCACTTCATGTGGTGGATAAATTTTTGACTGCAATGGAACTAGTTATTCCTAGTCTTCAGAAATATATTGAATTCAGTTAATTGTAGCAATTTAACATTTTAGGATTCTTTAGCGTTTTTCTAAAACATCTTGAATCTAGGGTCTGAGTGTTCATTACTACGATATCCAAAATTTTGAAGGATATTTGTTACTTTCTATTTAACATTCGACCAAATTCGATAGTCTCCTTAAAATATTTTATTTATTTACAATTTACGCACCATTGATATATAATTTTTAATTTTAATTGATTTTGATTGATTTTTGATTGATATATAAGTTTTAATATAAAATAACTCTTATATGGATCTGTTGATTTTCTATTTTGGCAGTGTGTGCCTAATTAATTAAAGAAATCATCGACCATACTTAGTGTTTCTATATATGATGGGGTGCTGACTTAGAGATACCCACTTAGATGTTTCTTTAGCTATAGAAAGCTATAGAATTTCGATGGAATATATAGAGGGGTCTTTTCTGTACGTCTCCAATAACAAATATTGTTTAGTCCGTCTACATAATTTTTAAAAACGTTCTTTCAAATTTGTGCAACTTTAACCATATACACACCATTAACTCACAATTTTTTATTTATGTTCACTTATTCATTTAAAAAGTAATTGTAAAATGTAAAGGTTTTTATGTTTAGTAATTATAAGAAGTTGATGATTAAATATTGTGAGATAGATAAAAGATAGGGTCCCACTATGAAAATACAGGCGCTGACAGGCGTTTCGCCGTTCTCTGTCGGCGTTAAATAGATTAATTGTTTTTTGTTGTAAGTAATGTTAATGAGTAACGTTTGTTGTAAGTAGGATTTTTAATTGTGAGTAATTGTTTTAAAAATATGTAGTTATTTTTTCAGTGGTCGGCAACATTTGTACATCATCCTATAGATTGGAAATTTTTCGATTCCTTTATTAATGGCGGAGAAAATTTGAATATACTTTTATAAATAACTTCTCAAAATACTGAAAAAACTTTCTAAGAAAATTACTATATTAGGTATCTCCACAGATAATATTAAAATAGAGAAAAATCTGACGTAATTTTTGAAATATTAATATTTGCACTTTGATGACGGCAAACTACCCCGAACAATGGGTACATTTTTTGGTATACAAAACAAAACAAACTCATTCCTTAAAGAATCCGCAGTTTAAAGAGTTTATGTTGATATTATTATTCAGAAGAGAACTTTGATGCAAGAGTTTTTGAACCAACAGAAACGTAATAGAAAAATTTCCTAAAAAACAGAATTTATTTGTGTTTTTCGTTGTGTTTGCTATTTTTTGAATAACGAAAAATAAATTTTTTGATAAACATGCATACATGCTTCAAGTGTAAAATTCAGTTATGAAACTTTTTCCTCTACAACTTTTCTCTAAAGTGAGTTTTCGAGCTATGTGAGCAACCGACCAAAATAAGGAATTTTTCGAGATTTTTTTCACAAGTTGTTTAATAAAAAGTTCAGTCACCTTTTTGAATCGGCGTGTAATGAAATTAACATTTCTACTGGTCTGTACTAACTACCAAATGTGTCAAATCGCAGATGCGATTATCTAATAGGTTTGTTCCAATTGATATACTCAACTTGCCCCATTTAAAACAACGTTTATTTTCTGTCAGCTAGTTTGGTACTTATGTGTCTTCAAATTGTCTACATTGTATTAACTAGAGCTCGTTTAGATGTTTGTAGCTTCTGCTGAAACAAACCTACTGCAACATAACGACCAAAAGTATTTTTCTGCTCCTAAATTTAACATTTCTCACCGTCTTCCAGTGTTTGAGCCGTCACAGGGTCGGATAAGGGTCCGGCCCCGACCTCGTTGAAAGCCTGCACGACTATAGTGTACCTGGAGAACTTCGCCAAGGCGGTCAGCAATATCTCGCCGCCGCCGTCTTCGCCGTCGCCGCTTATCGACGTATAATTATAGTTACTCATCGTGGCGGTGCGGTAACCTACATTAAAACCCTGCCAACCAGAAAAGGAGAAATAATCAAACACAGTTATGATAGCGATTTGCGGAGAAGTGAAGTCGAGCTCGTCGTAAAATGTAATATTGTGGAATCGAGCGACGTTTTATTGCGATGTCGCATTGTAAGTACAGCATATACGTTTCATAACGGGAGATTACAGGTTATTTTTTATGTGCGGACTGTGTTTAGTCAGTAAAAAGTAATAAGCAGTTAAAAAAAGGAAAATGTGGAAAATGCGCGTGCGTTTAAGCTTCTTACGATTTTTTAAGCGTAAAATGTCATAATTTTTTGTCCGTTGTATATCTAACATAAAGGAAAGAGTCTCCTTATATATGTTTATATCCTCTCCAGCGAAAATTAAATCACTTCTCAGGTCAAAAAAGATTACTAACCATTGTTTTCATAGGGGATCGTAAAAAAATATCTTCAAATCAGCATATAACCAGACTATCGACCATGACCCGCAATATGTAACAGGCCCCTTTTGAAACAGGTAAATTCTTTTACGATTCTTACTTACCCAAACATCCTTAAGGGCATTTGCAAAAGTCATTTCATATTTCGCTGGAAAAGGTATACGTACATCTAGAAATGTTAAGGCACTTCCTGATTGCACGGAGACTAGAAACTTAACATGTTTATAGCTAGACTAGACAAATCAGAAAATTCCGAACTTGCCTTTCGTAAAAAAAATAGAGGTGAAATTTATTACATGCTATATATACTTATCGAAGATTAGAAACTTCAAACGCGGTACGATTATTGCCTAGACCCGAAGTGGTCCGAAACCGTATTCAAAATTTCGAATTTTCTTTACTGAAGACTAGAAAAATTGATGAGATGTATTTAACAGCGCCTGAATAGCTAGAAATTTTAAATGTGGCACGCTCAAAGCTAAGGGCTCAAGATGGTTTGAAAATTGTATATCCCCGAATTTCCCTTTCTGAGGAGATGAAGAATAGGGATTAAGTTTATTTTTGTCGGTTTTATTTAGGAGTACTTCTCAAGTAATTAGAAACAAATCTAAATCTAAATTTTAGCAGTAGTTATTAAATAACTGGAAACTGGAATTTGATATGTTATGAAAATTTATTAATCCCTCATTTCACATTCTCACCAGATAAAAAAGAGAAGTAAGGGAGAAGTAAGGTTGTATCAACCCCCGAATGAAGTCGAATACATTGGCTAATCGAGAAAAAATCAAGACAATCTCAGTAATATTGCCGTAGCCCTGCTGAGAGAAAGTTTATATGTTTTCTACCCTAATTTCTATCTTTACGATTGGGCATCTGTATGTTTCATCCATCCCCATATCTAAGGCTGGCAATCATCAGATTTAGGAAAGTTCCTTGAAAACAATTTCTCAGATAGACAGATCCTGAAATGTGTCTTATAAACTTTAAAATAATTTAACAGTTTAACTGGAATAAGGCCAATCTGATAAAACTGATAGGTAAATAAAGGAGACCCAATAAAATTCCTTTTAATTAAGTAAAATCAGATTTTGTATTAACAGAAACATCTTAATCTAAAGCAGTTAAATTAAATTAAATTAAATAAAAGCTAGTAAGCGAAAAAATGACTTTATCAAAAACGAAAAGAGAGTAAATTGTTATTGGCGGTTATTTATTTATTAAATATCAAAACCAGTAGTGTAAAGTGTAAAAAATTTAATGGAAATGTGAACATTCCAAATCTAGGAACTAAAGTTCTTGGAAATTCCGATTCTACCAGTTATAACTATTTTCTTTTCGATGCAAAACTACACTTTACGCAAAAACCACTTTCAAATGTTTTCCAAGTTTATCGTTTCAAACATACACAGTTCATGAACTTGCTGAAAAATCTGTGCCGTTAGTTACGTGTTATCGCTTGATTAAAGGATATAACATACACCGACTCCTGGGAATCGTCGCTGTTACCTCTATTGGTCCTAATATATTTATAGCTAGCAGTAATTCAAGAATCAAGTTAATTTTTCCTCATACTATAACTAAAGGTTGCATTTTTGTCAGAAATTGACACAGTAAGCATTGAAAAGCATATGACACAGATTTAAATTTCGCCCTGATTTCTTTAGTGCAATAGCATTTGATCGGCATGCATATGTCACCGGAGTATTCAAAGCATTATCTGGCAGTGAACTTATTCCTGAAGAAGCACACACTGTAATGGATTACTTTTAACTTGCATTTCATATATATGACGGCCATAAGGAAGAAACAGAGGCTGTCATCTACTCTTTATGTATAATGTGTGAAATTACTGCGAGTAAACAACGTACGAATTTTATTTTTTTGTTTTTTTTTTTTCGAATGTATTGTGACTCTAACTTGTTGCAATTAAAATAAATATCTACTTAACTGTTTTATATATTTATTCTAGACTAGCTGACCCGGCGAACTTCGTATCGCCTAACAGTCGATTCTTTAATTTTTTATTTTTTTAAGTTAATAAGTCAACAATTATATTATGTCAAAAATTAAAAATTATAAAACTCACAAAATTCTTTTAATAGTCACTAAAAAATCACAATTTCAGATTTCTTATTATGATACCTACTTATTATATTTGATTTTATTTTTACTTATTCTAAATCAAGTTTCATTTTTATTGTAGTACTTTATGGTACACGATATTTTTTGTTTGATTGAAACAATGTATTGTAAAAATGTATATGGGCTATAATAGTTATGATTAATTAACATACAACTGCAAATACTATTACAAACCTTAAAAGTTGGCATAAAATTTTCCCGAACTACTTTTGATGCTCCAAATGAAGTCATTTGAAAGCAGTCGTTATATTGTTGAATATTCTTTAAAAAGTGTATTGAATTTGTTCCTATTCCTAAAACAAATGAGTACAATGGCTCTGGAGGTGGAAGCAATGGTATCAATTTCCCTTTCCATTTGCGCAACACAATCCATTGGCTTCATTTTTGTATTTCAATGCCTTACAATATTGGCAAACTGAGTTCATAGGTCCAATAGCAACACAGTTGTAGGCACTGTAATCAATTGACATATCGTAACAGAAAGCAGCTCGATTCAAACTTGCACCATTATTATTCGAATTTCGCTCTTCACGTGTCTGTCTTAAGCGAATTCTTTCACGTTCATTGCGATCTTCACGTTCCTGGGCAGTACGATTAGATTGATAATGCATTTGATTTGTTGCATTTCGGGTTCTCTTGCCTAAATTTGTCCGCCGCCTTATAGGAGGCATATTTAGTAAGTCACAAACACACAACCCTT
Source organism: Cryptocephalus primarius (assembly GCA_963576515.1). Lineage (NCBI taxonomy): Eukaryota > Metazoa > Arthropoda > Insecta > Coleoptera > Chrysomelidae > Cryptocephalus > Cryptocephalus primarius. The sequence goes on from OY754947.1 coordinate 8,196,929, forward strand.
TTTTAATTTTATAGAAATTTGTGTATTTTAGGTTTAGTAATATTATAGATGCACAGCAAAGAGATATTTACATTTCAAGTGACATTTTACCACAGACAATTTACATTTTACCATAGACAATTTGTTTCTGATTAAAAAAATAAATATTGACAAATATTGACATTAATATTTATACGATACTAACGTCACTCAATTGTTTTGCCTTCCCGGAACCTCTCCACTAACACAAACTTTATCGTATGGTATTAAAGTTCAAATTGACTTTTAAGTATTATCACAAATCTTTTGTATGGGAGTATAGAAAAGTGTTGTTTTTAGACTTTTTCAGGAAATTTAAAATTTTTTTTTTTAGAATTTTTCTCTCCGTAAAAACCATCCTCGTGCTTCAAGGAATATTTTAAAAAAAGAATTAGCGAAATCGGTCCAACCGTTCTCGAGTTTTGCGCTTAGCAACACATTCAGCGACTCATTTTTATATTATAGAAGATAAGCAAAATGCCTCGTAAATATAAGCGAAAACCAGGCGTGGTGCCGCGCAACATCAACTGGACAAAAGATAGCTTAACACTTGCCTTGGAAGAATTGAGAGAAAAAAAAGGTATTAATGAAATTTCTCGAACCTACGGAATATCCTCTCGAATCTTAAGAAGACGTTTGGAAACAAGTAACCAGGAACTACTAACTCAAGGTATATTTTTGATTTAAAGGTGTATACCCAGCAGTATAAATACAAAATTTTATCTATATACCTTTTTAGCTGACGTAATTGCATTTTTTGTCACTTTTAGGAAAATATCCTGTTCTTGGTTTGGAAAATGAAAAAGGACTGGTAGCTCATATATTGAAGCTCGGAAACGCTGGTTTTCCTCCTGATAGAATTGTAATTCGCCAATTAGCAAAAAAGACTAAAAAATACATTGATATGACTAGCAGTGAAATTGAATCTGATGACACACATTCAGATATTGTTAAACAGGAAGGAGTAAAAATGTTAAGGAAGAGAAAGTTACAGATTTACAGTTCTGACAGTTTCGACAGTAGTGGAAGTGAAGAAAATATCTTCAGTTCAAACACGTTTAAAGGGAAAGCCACCAAAGGACTCCCAATCAAAAGAAGCAAGGGCGAAAAATCGATAAAAGACACTCAAAAGATATTAAAAATAAAAAATTCTAATTCAATAGTAAATACGACTAAAAAAATTTCAGTTGATAATTATTGCGTTGAATGTTATGAGAATTACAATTTGACTAAATCAAAATCAGATTGGATTCAATGTGAGATGTGTCAGATGTGGTTGCATGAAACATGTACAACATTCAAGAGCTTTTGTAAAAGATGTGGAAAATTAGAAATGTTAGCTGCGGGCAAAAATTAATATTAATACCAAAGTTAATCACCAAATTGTTGTATTGTTAAGATAAATGCTAACATTTTATAATAACTTACATAACTTTAAGTTTGAGTAATATTTTTATAATTAATATCATTAAAACTGAAAATTATTTAATAATGTTAATTAATATTTAACATATAGTACTTAATAAAAGATCTCAGTAAATTTATAGTAAATTATAAAGACTGTTAAATAATAAAGATTATTGAAATTGATAAAAATTTCCTTCTACCTAAAATAAAATTATACTGAGGTTACTATCCCCGCACCAGGCAAGTATCCCCCGAAGCATTTTCCACGCTAGGCTACTATCCGCCATAGTAGGCAACTATCCCTTTTCTAGGAGGTGAAATAAAACGATATTTATTCAAAATCATTGTTAATTATGAATACAAAAATAGGCTATTATAGAAGATAAAAGGCCTATGTTTTGAGATACATGCTAAATATTTTTCAGCAAGTTTATATTTTTGAAAAATTAAGCTTTTTCGAAAAGTGGGGCAACTATCCGGCTTTTACCCTACGTTTTATTTTAAGGTTACATCGGTTAAAGTTAATTCTCCCTCTCATTGCAAGAAAGCACTTGTTGTGAATATTATGGTGGAATCCTTCACGCCATTTTTACGAACAGAATAATACTATTGAAAACGGAAATATCAGTCCATATTTCGATGGTAACGAAGAATTAGGTAAGTCGAATATTGGCTAAGTCTTCTTAAGACGTTCCGGTGATGAATGAAATGTGTTTAATGCTATTAATTTTTTTTTCAAATCACAATTAAAATATAGAGGAGTTAATATTGTACCAAAGCAATTCTTCCGGTATTTTAAAGTATTTTGTAATTATTTAAACTTTAAAACTATTTTTCTTTATAATATTTAAGCATTACCACTAAGTGCATTATTCTCCGTGACCACCGGTTTAATGAAAGTCGTCTTTTTAATTAAATAATGATGTTCTGCAAAATCTTAGCAAAAACCTTTCAACGAATTTGTTACTGGTTTTGTTTTGCTATCTAAGATGTCAGTGAAGATTAAAATGTATTTCTATAGTAAGAAAAAACATTTTTTAAAACATACTGTATCGGAATCAGCTTGAGGGAAGTATGGGTTTCGTTTCGATTAACTGACGTATTCTCCGCAAGGCGATAATATTCAATTATATAAAAATTCTCCAAATCACTAACATTGCTTTAAAAGATTGGTGCCTTAAGTTAGCAATTATCATTGTAAGCATCATTTGAGAAATCGGAGAATATTTTCTTCGACGAGACTAACGGGTTCAAAATTGTGTACCCACCATACTTTCAGTGAAATTGGCGGAAAATACATGTTCTAAATATATTTGTAAAATCCAACAGATGTAATATAAAATGGCGGGACATTGAGGCACGACCCATTCACCAAATGTACAGAGCCCATGAAATATTCATGTGCAATTAGTGCGTCTGCATTGTTTCGACTAGGAAATCCACTGCAGCCACTTTAAAGACTTGTCACATGGTCTAACTTTCTATTCAAAGCATTATCTCTAAATTCTCGTAAAATTTGTTTCACAATGCGATTTTTCGAGAAAAAGCCCTAAACTCATTCGTATTTGTCGTTCCGAGATTTTTGGAAGTTCCGAATATGCGTAAAACCCTCGTTTATTGACTTTCTCATAAAATTAATTTCCTAAGAGATATTCTATTTGTATAAGACGTTTTTTCATGTGCTATGTTGTATGGCGTTTCTAAACAATTAAATTTTAATGTTTCGTTAAGCATGCGAGTACTGTGAGTAGTTTTCTATAGCTCATAAGCTGAGAATTTACATTACAAACTGCGGCTCGTGCTAATTTTAACATTCATTGTGCCAAACTATTGCATGTGTTAATTTGAAATTTTGAGCGATTACGTTGTACCATTGGAGCAGACTGTTGCAGAAATATTACGTACGGGTGGATGTGTTTTGTGCTTTTCGGCTCATTTTTAACAACTGAAGACAGCCATTTTCGAAATATTTTTGTATAGCAGTTAATCAATTGAAGCGATTTTATTGCTACTAGTTTCGTTTGGTAGAAATTTTCAATACACATGACATGTGTAAAGAACATTTTGCTGTATCAATAATTGATTTCGTTATAACTAAAAAATAACTTTTTCCCTTCCCAATTGTTTAATATCTTTTTCGCAAAATAATCTTAGAAAAAGCGTACTTATTGAGCGTTATGGTAGTTTGATCATCTCTTAAACGGACTGTCGAGAGGGCCTATCATATACCCTTTGTAGATTTTTTAAACTTTGATGTGAGAAACATTACATGGGACTGTTTTGTTAGAGCTCTTAGTAATACCTATTTCCTGGAAGTTACCCTTGCTTAAAAGGGAACTCCATATAAGACCGTTTCACGAACAGCTTCATTTCTTGTGACCTGAGCTCATAAAATTAGAGTAATTTTTATATTATCGTCAATTTCATTTTGGTCCTGTGGACTCGCCTGAGATTCTCACAAGAATTATTTATAATATAAAGAAAATATCGTTTCAGAAGAAAGAAAATATTTTCGTTTTTTCAGAAGACGTTTTCGTTCGAAGACGTTTTCGTCAGAAGAAGAAAATATTAACGTTTCACGCATTTATCCAAATCCGTTAGCGCTTTTTCGCTGATGTTGAGTTACAATTTTTTTTTCAAAAATCTCTGATTGTGAAACGTTACAGATGCGGTTACACTAGTATGTACAAGGATGGAATATTGAACTTTGGTCCAATAACCATATCTATAGTAAAAGTTGGCTACAATGTAAGTGGGGATAGTATAGTAGTGTCCATCTCAAGTCATTTATACAGAGGTATCTGAATAATACCGAAAAACCGAAAAATTACATAGAAGATATTAAAGCGTTGGAAAAAAGTAATAATATGCTCAAAGAAATGGATATGGCGAAAAGAAATTAAAATAAACACTGAAAATTGTTACGTTTAAAACTTGTTTTATTTCACTTTGGCATTGATAACGCCACTTAGTTAGCAATAGTGATCCAGAAATAGTGATCCAGTTCTATCACACTACCAGTCTTTAACATTCCACTTTTATTTGACGCCAAGCACTAGCAAAACAATTCGCTGAGTTCTGGTCAGACCTTTCTTATCCAGTTTTTTTATTTAGAGCATTTTATGAAGAGTGCTGTCATACTCCCGACTAAAAATCGGACTATCTAGATACGCCCGTACCAAAATGATCAGTCTCGCGTTAAATTTGAAAGAGATGGACTATTTACTTGATAAGAACGGATTTTATAGAAATAAAAATTAGCAGAGATCAGAAGGTAGATTCAAAGATTTTGAACAAAGAAAGAAAATCCACGCTACCAACTAAACAAAACAGTACGAGAGAAAGTGGGAATTAATAAAAAAAAACCAAAGTCAGAAGTATTATAAGATGTCTACGTGGCATGGAGGTGAATCCTATACACGAATACAAAAGCATGAAACCAATATGCGTCAATGCTAATCCATTAGCAGTCATTAAATTCGAAATAACTTGCGATACAATTATTGTACTATCTTCAAATTCAAGTTGCACTTAGTTCCAAATTATACCAATCAATGTTGAAAATTTGAACCACATCGATTTAGGAATATGACTGCTAGAGACCGGGATAGTACTTTGTACCATTATTTTGTGTATTTATGAGCATATGGAATTGGCGGTTTTTTTTTGTTCCCGAGAAAACAACTTAAATAGAAGAACCCGGATATACGTGCAAGTCTGTTAAGGCAAAACCGCGGATGGACATGGCATTTCCATTTGTCAGAAAGGAAAGTTACTGAATCTTGGATTGGTATGCTTTTGATTAATAACGTTGGTAACAAACTCTTGGACAGAAATCGAAGAGGACTCGGATTGCCTATCTTGACGAGTAAAGAGGTTAAGAGTGAGAGGTAATGAATTAATAATTCATTTGAGCATTAACCAAAAAAGCACCAGAAGTACGTCTAATAGGGCTCTTCAATTTATAACATTAAATGAGCGTGTGGTGTGACGTGGGGGTACATGAGCTGCTCACGTGCAACGAAAAGTTGCAGAGACTACTTCCCGTTCGGTGTTCCTGTGGGAATTGCAGTCCAGGAGGGCCCATCGATTCGGTCTGTAAAGGCTGTATCCATCTCCAATTTAAGGGGTCGATCCCCCAATATAAGTGCAGTGTCGTCTTTGGTAAACCCTGTCCAAGTGTGACGTATAATTTTATATCGACACAAGATCTAAATTGTCTAAATTTAGTCAAGAAGAGTAACAGAATAAAAAAGTTTTGGAGACAGACCAGTGGGACAAAGAAGGAACAGGACAGGAACAGAAGGACAGGAAGAAGAAGAAATACATTTAGTGGATTGAAAGTAGAGGCAAGAAATAGGTGGGAGAGGAAGAATTTGGTGCAATTTTGTTCCAGCCAGTGCAAAGACGTTCTAGAGATAAAGAAGAACATTATATTAATTACAATTATACACAAGTATTTCAACAGAAGCGATCTTGGGTTTAGATAATATTTCTGATAAATTCAGGATAACTCCGCCATCGTAAAAATGTAAGCTTACAAACACATCCATCTCAACATTTAATCACTTTTCATCCCTTAGGACCTCCTTACCAGTATTTCTCCGTGTCTAAGTTCCGGCAAGGGCGGCGACCAAGTGACCAGGATCTCCGTGGAGGAAACGGGCCGCGCGGCCGGATTGAGGGGAGGCCCCGCTGGCCTCTGCGGTTCCGTCTTGATCACAAGTTCGTCGCTGGGGGCGCTCTTCCCAGCGGGCCCTTCCGCGACTACGCGAAAGGTGTACTTGGTGGCCGGTTTCAGGTCCTCGACGAGCGCGGCATACGGCAGAGGGGAGTCGGTCAGCTCCAGCTGGTGCCACGATCCTAAAAGGTCTTCGAGGTCGGAGGTATAAAAGAGGGGAACGGTAAGTTCGTTTTTTGATTGGAATGGCTGTTGTATGAGTCTTAGGGCTTTTCAATACTTGAAGGTTGGTATTTTTAATTGACCTTAAAACACACATAAACGTTTTTAATGTTGCTCGGATTTGAGGGATTCAGATGCAAGTGGCTACACGTTAGGCTAGATTCGCTATGATGTAAGTTAAAAATCTTGCCTCATGTGCCAATTTATTTTATTTTTTTTTTTTGGAATTTATGTTCATCTATTCGTAGGGCTTTTGTTTACTCTAGAGCCGATAAAGAGAAAAAACAATCATGAATGAGACCTGAAGAACTGTGTTCGTCATTTTTATATATTAGGAGCAAAGTCTAACAGAGAAAAATAATGTAGCAGCGCCTTTTACATAAGATGTGATAGGTTAGGAATGCAAAAATTTATTAGCGGCGTAACAAAATGGCAAAACATAAAAAAGTACTAAAAATATGTGGATTCTAGGATTAATTTTTTTTCGATTTCTCAATATATATTGAGGACCTTCGTCTTCTATAGGAGGGGAAGCTTTAATAAGTTATTATATTACAACTATAAATTTTGTTCGATTAGATTCGACAGTTTTTGCACAACAATTTTGCAATCCAAAATTTTCAAAATTGAAAAATCTGAAAACCGCTATTCAAAGTTAACAAAATATGTCAAGAAAATTTCGAAATTTTGAATTTTCCTCTTCTAATTCAATAGTTTAAAAGTTAGAAAAACGGCGAAAAACTCGTTTTTTCCATTTTTTTAAATTGAATTTATACTAATGTCTGCGTTCCAAAGGATAAGTTAATAATGATTCTAGGCATTATCTCGGAGTATTCTATAAAAACATCGGTGTTATGGCTTTTACGTTCAAACAGATTAGATCTATTAGAGAAAATTGCATTTATCAGTATTGCAGAAATTTTGAAAAATTCCGTAAGTCAAAAAATTATGAATTAGGAATGAATGTCCCTAGATAATGTAGCAATAGTATTGCGTCAATATTATTGACACTGGGATGTTGATAGCACCCTTACGTGCGTCAATAATATCTGTCAATATGATCTTGTTATCTATAAGGACTAACCCTGTTTTCTCGTTAGAGCATGATTTCGAATTTCCGTAAACCATATAGAATTTCTATTGAGGCAGTTGTTAAAGGTTTCAGAAAGACTTTTGAAATTCTTCCTTCTAGATTTCTAAAATTTGCTATTATCCTTTTCAACTCTCACTTTACCAACTATTTAGCGCGGTTAGACCCATGTTCCGAAACATTTTTTTGTTATTTGCATCAATTATTTATTTATTATGCATTTAATTATCTGCATTTAATTACTTTATTTTGCATTTAATTATTTGCATTTAATTATTTATGCATTAAGCAATAATTTTACAAAAAACAATCTATTCCTTTTTTACTGCGTGAAAAGGTACTCAATACTATTAAAAATGTTAGAATCTTAAAAAGTTTTACAAATACATAAACGTTACACAATGAAATAATTTTGTTGTATCAATTAAATATTTAATTGAATTAATTACAGTTGTATTGGTGTAATGAAAATTTATTTGATTCAATATCTTTTAATCGATTTAATAACATTTTTATTAACAAAACATTAATCAATTATATCATAAAATTTAATTTATCTAATTAAATATTTAGTTGAAATAATCAAGTTTTCTCGATCCAAGTGAATTCATAGTGAAGTAATTCATACTCCTGATGGAATCATTTCATTGCAAAAAAATATTTCATTACATATATATTCAATGAAATCATGATCATATCATAATTTGATAGTGAATCAAATAATAAATATTTTGTATTTGTAATGGAATGATTCTATTAGGAGTATGAAATATTTACTTGGATTGATTAAAACTTAATTATAACAATTCAATATCTTATTAGATCAATTAAATTTTATAATTTAAATGATTAAATTCTTGCCGGTGAATGTTGGTAAACAATAAAAAGATTTGTTATGACTTAATTAACCGTAGTAATTCTGATTTTGTTAAATAAAATAAATGCATCTTATGAATGAATTATTTAAAGTTAAAAAGAATATTTAAGTTGATTTAATAAAATGGGAAAGAGCAATGGACTTTTGTGTAAATGTTGAATAAGAATCAATTATTGTATTTATATTTTGTTTATTATGGTGTCTATTACTTATGTATATGTTTGGTATAATATATATAATACATATTGCAAAAAAAATTCCTTAAGTGTTTATACAAATTAGATAGTTAATTTAAATCTTCATTCATTAATAATTTGCATACGTTTGATATCGCCATTGAGATTTCACAAATTAAAAAGATTCATCAAAATCTGTTGTTAAGTTTCACAAACAGGTATATAGCTTCTAGTATCAATTTAAAGATGGGATTTCAAATTTTAAGCCCACGTACGAAGGATTTCGCCACCTACTCCTGAAATTTTTCTCACCCAGTAACAAAGTCATAGGTTGTTTTGCAAAAGTTATTGCTTATTGAATATTATGTTAGGTTTAACGGTTCTCTTGCAATTTTCAAATGTGCAAATTACTGTATAAACTGTCATTTTGAACGTGCTTTTACAAATGTTAATATGGCAATTTCAAAATTTTTATCGAATACTTTAATTACAAAAGGTGTAAAACTATCACCTTTTTGACTTTTAGTTGTTAATAATTAAAAATCCTCAAGAAAATCTGTGTAGGTAACACTTAGGCTTACTATATCCTAATCACCTGTCGCATCTGTCTCTGCCACAGACTCCAAAGAGGTATTTCTTAGCTTATTTCCTGGAGCTAAGCTTATTTCCCCCCAAAGCTTATTTCCCTGGAGTTATACGCTGTGGACAAAAAACACGATCCGTGTGATGCCTACTGTCAGTATGATGATAATCAGTGATCACATACGTTAAGATCCAACTCGCTGTCTCCATAAATGCCGTATGTCTATGTAAGGGTTGGTGGTTAATTTTCTGAAGCGGTAGGAACGTATGCATCAATCTTTTATTTCAAATTCTTGGGTAAATCATCTATTAGGCATGAAAAAGGGAGTGCGCAACGATGTGTTTCGAAATGTGGACGTTTTTCTTCCCTACCTAAATCACATAGTGCAACATGTTACCTCAAGAAATCAACAAGGTAGCGAATACCATTTACATTATTAAACTGTCCCGCGGCGCGGTTTCAATGAACAAAAAAAAAAAAGGAAAAGATTTATTGTCCACGCGAAAGTCGTTAAAACACTCGACGACCGACCATAAATAAGAACTTTTCCTTTCTGCACTTCTCTCGTTTGCCGTCGAAAGGTTTTCAATCTGGTGAAAACTTCGACTCACGATCAAACACCAGAAGAAAGTATTCCCGATAAACTTTACGGTCGGTTCATTGTTACACCACTACGAGGTCAAGTATAACGAATGGAGGAGGAATTATTCTCAGGGATTTTCTATCGTCCGGATTTATATTGTTAAAGACCGCCAAAGTTTTGGTGGTTTTTCATAAATTAGATAGAGTTTGGGTGCAATTGGATATTTTAATCTAAAAGATTTTACTCGTAAAGTTTACGTTAGAGCAATTTGTCAGTTGCACCTATAAACTTTTATGACACGATATTTTCATAATCAGTGAGACTGCTCTTAAACAAAAAGTGCAGTAGATTATATTCGGTTAATCAGTAGCCGGAGGAAAAGTCTAATTTTAACAAAAAATAGGATTTCAATGAGTTGTATACAGGGATATTAAGTATGATGTAAGGATGTACTCTATATGCCATGAAACCCTAGATTTAGTGGCTAAGTTGGCCAAAATAGGTTTTTTAAATATATATGGCTTTGAAATAGAGGGTATTGTTTTACAAATTAATAGGGCTGTAGCATCCCCTGTCAGTTAAAAAATTTTTAGTTACGAAATTCGGGTTGATATCAAAATACAGAACTCAAAAAAGATACAACTTTTTTCGACCAATCCGAGCTCAGTTAGAAATGTGTTTTCAAAAAATCGCAACCCTTTTATTTATAAGAATTAAGAAACAAACCCGGCGGCATTTGATACGTAAAAGGCGTACGGTGATGGTGGGGGAAATCCACCAGTGAGTGTTTGCGCGCGAAACTATTCAACCAATTTTAAAGGTTTTTTTTTAAAGGGGGGGGGGTAGCTTCATAAGTATGAAATGCCATCGGGCCTGTTTCTTAATTGTTATAACTAAAAGTTTTGCGATTTTTTGGAAAAAATTCCTAACTCAGCTCTTCTTGGTCGAAAAATTTGTATTTTTTTACACCTCTATTTTGAAGTTAACAACTCGACACTAACAGACATTTTATACGAATATGTTAACGATACATATTTTAAAGAACAGGGGAGGCTGCTGCTATAAAAACATATCCTTTATTTCAAAGCACTATTGAAAGGGTTGAAAATTAATTCATTAATTAGGAAATTGGGTAATACGTCTTGAGCAGTCATTGATTGCATTGAAGACTTTCAGCAATCAAGAAAGTTCGCCTAAAAAACTTCTAGCAACAATCATTATTCGTCTTGGGACAAACAATTAACCATTTCTCAGCAACAACTGAATCGATTTGATTTCAAAGGCTTCTTCTTAAAAGCATAACACAAAAATTATCGATTTCAGTTTTTTCCACTATTCAGTAAATAAGTGATATGTGAAAAATGACTTTTTGAGGTTTTTGTTTGCAGATTTTCAATAAATATTTAACAAAAATAACCTTGCTACGGCTCAAAGTGTAGGGCTTTCAATTCTCTACAACTTGGCTTGTGCAGTTAAGCACATAAAAACCCGTTTTGGCCAACGTTGAACCTTTCCCTAGCGGTCCTTAGACGAAGTATCGAGATTCATGACATACAGGGTATATCCTTACATCGCCCTTTAACATCCCTGTATGAATCTAATTCAAACCATATATTTCGTTACTGTTTGCAGTTATTGATTAGCCTATATGCATATTTCCCCAGTAATACTGTGCGCGGCTGCATTCAGTCTTGATGTATATTTAATTACAAGTATGTTTCAGGACGAAAATCAAAAAAGTGTCCGTAAAATCAACTGTAATACGAGTAATCAACTGTAATTCCGAAGAAAAAAAATCCAGAGGACAAGGAGCACATAAATAAAATCAACAGTTCATAATTGTAAGACACATTATTACCATTTAGGCAAATGCCATATGAATAGATAATTTGACGCCTTTTATCAGCTTTGGTTAGCACAATGGTTAGAAATTTTTACCTATACTAAACACCAAACAAAGTTGCGCTCACGTCATCACCATCTCATCACATGTCTATTTAGAGTGTTGCCAGATTTTCGGGAATCTCGAATTTTTCTCCGCACTTATACAACTATTGAATTGCTGGTTGCATAAGTAATAATAATTAAAAATGTGTTGTACTAGTTTTTAAATGAAAAATCACTTTATTATAAAAATAATTTATAAAACAACGAAAAACTTGGTATTAAATTTATAAAACTAAACCATGATACATTTTACAAATACATTTTAAAAGCTATGTAAAAAGTACCGTTTTAAACATCATCCTTGAAAAAGGGATATGTTGGTTTGCCAGCCATTCCTGAATACTGCCTTTACTCAACGCATTGGTAGGAATTTTGTTAATAACATGCTGTGATAAGTTGCATTATCTAGTATAATCATAGATGGATTTTCTAATTTTTGTAACAGCTCATATTCAAACCATTTTAAAAAAATTTCCTGGTTCATTTCTCCATGATAATCACTCAGTTTTGTTTTTGAAGAAAATATTATTTCAGAGCCCTCAATAAATCCGTGTTCATTTCCTGCATGTACTATAATGTATCTAAAAATCGTTTCAGAACAAGTGTAAACAAAGCGTATAAATGTAATCACAAAACGTAAACATAACCTTAAAAAGCCTTCACACGGTCGATATAATGTCGATTAAATCCGACAACGTAGCACGGTAGCTATGTTTACACGTTGCCTTTACTTACTTGTTGATCAAAATTTTTCAGAAAATTTTAGATGGCCGGTTCTTTAAATTCAATGAAACAAGCTAATACGCATACATAATGTTACTAAAAAACATTTTTTTTTAGACATATTTACATTTGATTATTTGATGACACATTTTTTTTATTCTAAGAAAAGTGTTTAATGTCTATATAATATACGTACAATACGATACAGATACGTTGCCGAAAATCTGGCAACACTCTAAATCGACCTGTGATAGAATGGTGATGACGTGAGCGCAACTTTGTTTGGCGTTTAGTATAGTGTTTTAGCTCTCCTACAACAGCACGCATTCCATGTGACGGTATGTGGGGGTGCCATTACTGATGTCAAGGTGGCGGTAAATTATTAAATGTGCTTACGTTCGAGTTCCTTATACTCTACGATGAACTTGAAGACTTCGTTCGAGTCTCCAGCCCTATGCTGCCATTTCAGGTTAACCGATCGGCTGCTTATCATGGCCACCTCGACGGAGTGAGGCGGCACCGGCGGCTCCTGGACCTGCAGCTGCACCAGCTGCTGGTCCCTACCGTACATGTTGCTGGCCTGGCAGAAGTAGGCGCCACTGTCCTTGGCGTCGGCGTTCACGATCTGAAGCTCGGCGGCCACCTTCGTGACAAAATGGTGAGTAAACGAAGCCGAAATTAGTTAATTATATAATTACTGTCTTACCCCGTCTGGAGTGACGTCCTGCTTTACATTCACCCTGTAGTTCGTCGAGGGGTTCAACTCAGTTTTGCCGTTCCTCAACCAAATCACGCTAATCGGTTTATCTCCATTTACGTCGCAGTGCAGGAGGGCCGTGTCTCCCTTTTTGACAGTCACGAGTCTCGAAGGTGCGGAGAAATAAGGAGAGGCTGGAATAGACGGCATCGGATAACATGACGGTCGCTGCCGGAGTCGAGGTAAGCTCGACATTTAATTTAATTACATTAAACATTTTCAACATTTAACGTCGACATTTAATGACGAAAAAGTGCAAATATATATACTTTAAAAGTTTTGACAGTAACACATATTTAGTCGTCTTCTGTACTTCTACATCTACTCCAGGAGTTTCCTTCTTCCAGTCTTCGTAGCCTCAATGTATTCTCAGTGACTATTTTACATAGCTTTCCGAATCATCCTCATCTTATTCTTCTCTTAGTTGTATAAGACACAATTTATTTATCGATTATTTTTTTGTTTTCATATTCCATTCGTTCAGTATTTTTATTCTCATAATTTCTTTTAAAATTATGAAGTCTCTTGCATGATAATTTATTTACCGTTCTACAAATAGACGTATATATTGTATAAACACATCCCGAGAGAGGCTCCGTCAAGAAAAGCAACACGCGTATGTTATGACTTAAAAAGGAGACATGCCTGCAATTTAGTATTCGATAACCCACTATAAAATTTTGCGCTCTCAATTGTTTCCTGTCAAGATCAGACTTGAGCAATATCTGTTAAAGTAGGGATTGTGATGTTGAGAGAAGCAATTTGGAACCAATCAACAATACTGTTGATTAATTAACGAACAATTTAATTGGTAATTAACCACTGATGTTATTCTCTATTTGATTCTCATCTCTATTTGGTATATATAAACAGGAGTTAGCCATTGTTGTCTCTATTTAGCTCAAGGTGGAGTGTTTCGCGCGCTATTGCCTTAGTATTCATTACACGTCTTGGGATAATGGCTACTAGTAGATGGAGCGGTACCGCAATCAATTTTAACACAAGAAGTGCTTCCCTATGGATGATGCGATGGGTCCACATAGCATATGGTACCTTGCTGTGAATGAGCGCCTGCAATTCACCATATCGGTCAAACATTAATCGAGTACCATCAGTATATACACCGTCTCCCATACCAAACTATTTTCGGCTATAAACTTGTCAAGCACCTCAAATTATAATATTATGATCCAGAAAGGATACATAGGAAATAATAAGGTGAGCATCTTTATTAGTGGCCTTCTCAAGTTGCAGTCCAAATTCTTTGCCTCTCAGTTTCTCTACTCATTGCTCATTGAGATTTTCAGCTATATGATGGGTTTTTTGACTAACAGTGTTGTTAGACACGTTTTTAAATATACAAGTAATAGTATCTACTTATGTTTGATATTATTTAAGTAGTAGTGTTGTATTGTTGTTCAAGTATTGCAATTTGGGTAATACATAATATGACAACTTGATTGAATTATTTTAAAAAATGGTAATAGTAGATTGTATACCCAAGAAATAAATGGGGTGTTCCTTACTAGGAATTTAAATTTTTCCAAGTAGGGAAATCTCACATTTTCTTCCGTGGTAGACATGTTATTTTTTCGTATCGGTGCTGAAAACACTTGAATATTGACAATAGAAATATGTAACCTACAATTCAGTTGTATCAGCTCGTGTCATCTTTTTTATAAAGGTTCTGTCATTTGGTCGACAACGTCTCTCTACTATTCCGCGGTAAACATAGGACAGGTCGCAGATTCAGTATACGAGGGAAATATTCTATTTTGCAGTTATCAAATGAAACACAAGAAGTTTTGAAAGACAGCGTTATTAAAAAAAGGTTGGAATAAGTGCTTAAGCGTTAATGGTTGTTATGTTAATCAATGAAACTGTTTGTTCTTTAATTTGTTTGCTTCATACAGGGTGCGGCATCATAACTTCATTTTTCAAAACGCAATGAAACCCATTTTGGGAATTAAATTTTTTTTATAATACAGGTACATATATTGTCACGAGCCGGGGCGTCTTGAGGTCCTGAGTCACGGCTGCGTGAGGTAAGGGGTCGGTAGCTACGGGGGTAGAGCTTGCTATTAACGAAGACAGGTTAGAACAAAACAGAGAAAAAGGCTTTATTCTCCACAAACGGGGAATCTAAAAATGGGTCAGGTTGGCACAAAAAACGAAAATAAATCACAATAATAAAGATGGGGGGCACAGCGAATCCCAAAAAGGCTGGAGCGTGAGAGGTAAGGAAGGTAACTTACAGGGTTGCCTGTCGTCCGGATTTTCGGGGTTCCATAACGGAGGGCCTCTTGACAGGGTAGTTGGAAGGCTCTTCTTCGGGCGTCCGGCTGGGGTTCTAGAGGCTTCGACGATCCACCACAGTCTCCGCTCGGGGCTCTTTCTACTCTCCCTCTTCGACCGGCCATCCGGCTGGTCCCTTCAGGGACGACCCTCTTCCGGGCGGTCCCTTGGACAGCACTTGTCTAAGCTCGTACGTCGGGACCTCACTGGTCCTCTCTACTAACTTCCTCGTTCTATTTATGTTCGGTTTTTGTTTTGCTTATACTTTTGTTTTGTTAAACACTCTCGGTTTCTTTTGTCGTACTTCACACGAACTGACCGTGGCCTCCGGCCGTGTCCTAAATCTTTGTTTTTTATTTGTGGTCGTCGAAGTCTCGTGTTCGTGACAATATTACATAAGTATTGGGGGGGGGTTCCCATCTGGGACAGGGCCTACCGGGGCTACATTGAACCGGTACCGAAACCGGTAGTAGGTAGAAACACACGCTGCTCCCTGTTCCAATGCATCATGGTAACTGACCGGGTGGGGAACAAAACTTTAGAAGTATGCCTGTCGAATAAGATTATTCTCCGCCCACTACGAACTCTACAGGCTGAATATTACCCATTTTAAAAAAGGAAGTTATCATGCCGCACCCCTTAGGTAGATAATAATAGATAAATATATAAAACTCCCCTAGTACGCAACTATTGTCCATTCCGCAACCAGGGATATTTCTTTACTACTTTTCTTATGAGAAAACTAGTAATGTCATTGTTGTACTACTTTACTTATGAGGAAATTAGTAAAATAATGTCATTGTTGTACTACTTTATGACAGTTCGGTAAAGAGATCTCTTTCATTACGAATTGCGATTAGGAAAAACATGCCCTCTCCAGCGCCAATACGAAAATTACATTTTTATCTTGATATATTATTTTTCGGTAGTATCGTTTAACATATTCTAGCTCAAAATTATCCTTTTTATTATTATCCAAACCACCAATCGATGCTTGGAAGATTTAGATATTTAGGAAGATATTTTTTCACAAATTTGATGGTGGCAGTTATTTTTGGTAAATAACATACTCACAGTTGACTCTCAGCTGGATGACTTTTCCGATTCCTGTGCCTATTCCGTTCTCGGCTTGGCACAAATAATATCCTTCCCTGTCTTCTTTTACGTGTTGCAGCAGTAATGTCCCATTTCCCAAGAGTTTGGTGTACATGTGATCACGCACCTCTTCGTAATCACCGGATTTACCAGCTGTGGAATAGATTTTAAATGAGTTACCCAATTCAACAACAATGTTAAAAATCATGTTAACTTTATAAGTTTGTACGGTCAAATGTTATATCGAGACAGACAGTAATGAGTGAACAATACAAACACAACTCAACACTACTAAAAATCTTCACAAAATAGACCTGTTGCCTTTTTCCAAGTGACAGTAGGCGTCGGGACGCCCTGCGCCTGGCAGTGCAACGCGACGTGACGGTTCCTCTCGACGCTAACGTCGACGGGTTCGACCAACCAACGGGGCGGTACTGAAACAAAAGCGATGTTCCGTTTGAGTTCGGGTTGTGGATCTTTTGACACATTTCAGACAAAATGGTGCCGTAGTGAGTGGAAACACTGACCACACTCTACAAGAGAGAAGGGCGCCCGTCGAATACACTAACATCTTGTAATCTTTTTTCGAAGTCCGATGACATTGGCCGAGTAAAGTCTGAAAGCATGTCGATTTGAATTTCGAGAGATAATTTGAGATTGCTATCTCAATAGGATGTCTAACGTTACGTAAGAAAGTGGAGTTACTGCATATAATCCAATGCTTTCCAAAGTCCAAACCAAAGTTCAAATCCAAAAGTTGGTGGGAAAATTTGTCATTTTGGAGACCAAATAGAAGTCGTAAGTATCGTTTGACCAAAAAAGGGATGAATTTTTATATGTCGGAAAATTCGTTCTCAATTAGTTCTGACTCGATTTAGAACTCGATAGATATGTCGAGATGATTACATAGATCAGAAATTTTGTATTGTGACTAAAGCAAAGAAACTCATATACCTGAAAACAATTCACCGAGGAATTGATTGTGCAATTACGGGCAAATTTATAGACGCATCTTGAGGATCCCTCAAACCTTAAGGCGTACTTACTGTGCCATCTGTATTTTATAGTCAACTGAGTGCACCTTAAGGATGAGATGAGGCCGAGGTCGGTTTGATTTTACCTTGGGTATCCCTCAGAAAATATTAAAAGTTAAGTTCGCCTTCAAGACGTGGATTCAACTGAATGACGAATATTACGAGTACGTCGATCGATATTATTAATACCTAAAGGGTATTTGAGAGACGGGGAAAATCCCTTAGATTTATATAGTGAACGTGAGTTTATAAGGAGATATCGCTTTTCTAAAAATACAACTGTACATATTATTTTGCTTCTGATTAATGATGCTCTTAATAACACAATAATAGAAGTTTGCCAGTGTTTTCACTGATCCAGTTATTAAACTGTTTACGGTACTATGGTACATGGAACTTCTAAGCAAGTTGTATTTTTATACATGTATTTATATTCAGAAAAAATGGTTACTTATGCTTTATTCAAATTTTTTAAATTTTATTTATCTATTCTACTATTACATATTTATTTTAGACTGTTTGCTTAGAGGAATTTCACAATCTACAGTGTCTCTAATAATAAAAAGGGTTTCAGAGGCATTAGGCAGAAGACCCTTATCATTATCAAGTTTTTATGAATGAATTTAATCAAATTGCCAACTTTCCTGGTGTAACCCACTTCCCAATAAAAAATTCTGAAGGTGCTGTAGGTGAAACATATAGACATAGAAGGAGAATTTTTTCCATTAATGTACAGATACTTATATTATTTCAATAACGACTGATGAAATTGTTTAAAAGGTGTCATTTACAGGTGGTATGTGGCCCGAGAAGGCAAATACTAGATATTGTCGCTAGGTATCTAGGATCCACTAATGATAACACAATATTTTAGAGAAGTGGGGTTTGTGTCATATGAAAATAATGAAGTGCCAGGTCAGCCTATAATTATTTGTTTAAAATCAAATCTGCAATATGAGGCAGTTATAATTCTGTGTTTTTACAAGTAAAATGTTGGGTGACAATGGCTATGCATGTAAAAGATATCTGCTAACACCAGTTGTACATCCTAATACACACGCAGAAAGAAATTATAATAGGGCTCATAGAAGCACCAGAAATATCGTTGAAAGATGTTTGGAGATATGGAAAGAACAATTCAGATTCTTAAAAATAGGGTTGAGGGTTTAAATTTACTTTTTCTTAATTTAATTTGAGGTTTTAATTTGTTGTAGTTTATAACCTCACTTTGTCACAATCGCAGAACCATAGAAATAGAAATAATACTCTATAGACTGCTTCCTTATTCACGATTTACGCTGTTGTCAGAACTTTTACCTTCTTAATTGCTCCTTGGCAGAGGCAAGAAGATTTTGTAACTATCGAACAGCTTATCTGAGGTTCCACCATGGTTTCCTCCACCAAGGCTTTCATGAGTATTCTTTAAGTCATGGACTATAAATTTGCTCCATAAATGTTTTGCTATTCTTACTAGGCACGTGAAATTAGCCATCACATTTATGTACAAATGTTCTACGACAAATAAAATGGTTGAGTGGTGCGAAGTAAACAACATACGACTTGACCTACAATTCAATTTAATGACCGCTTCAGCTACTTATAGATTCTTGAACAGATGCACTGATCCCTCAACACATTATATCGTCATGTTGCCATCACCAAATGTGCCAAATATTTGGAAATTTCACAGGTATTCTTGATATATTTGCAGAGATCGATGTCCAATTATTGCGTATATCTTTTGTAATCACAAAATAATCAGATATTGGCTACTGTAACTAAGCCACTCGCATACTTTTCCTCTGAGTATTGGTTTATCACGATTTAATTCTGTAGAACTAGCTGCAAAGGCAGGTAGTACGTAAATGCAAAAATGTATGAAATTCTTAAGATGTATGATAGTGTAAACAATAACACATTACAAATACCTAACAGAATTATTTACATTATGCGTCATACACATTCATAAATGCACAAGAACTATTTTTTCAATAGATATTACATTTTGAAGCAACGCATGGCAGAGTGTGTCTCATTAAAATTGAAAACAGTCGTTTTATAAATTCGTGAATAAAAATTTAGTTTTTGACACAATTGTATTTAATAGTCTACTGACATCTGAGTAGAGTTAATATTGGTTTCGATCAGAAAAGAAACATGTTATTATATTTTCCATCCTCAGGAGCCTGACAGCGTTTTAATCACAACCCCTGTAAAGGGTTGAAAACGACAAAAATACTGCCAGATTCGGATTCTTGAGGATCCGAAACATAATAGTAGGTTTTTTTAAGATCTAATCGAGGGTTAAATCAACTGAGTGGATAATAAAACAAACATTTCGAGATAAACCAATTTAAATTTAAATAACAAACTGAGAAAATTGTAGCCTTCCCAATGGGAATCGGAGAAAAAGTTGTTTGAAATGTAATTTTGAAACCAAATAAGAAATTTAATCATGACATGTATTTTTCAATTTAACAGGTTGCCATGGAAACAAAATCTATTAAAATGACGTATCTAATTAAATTAAATGTCAATCTGACAAAACTCAATTATATGGTGAGGACTTTTACTTTAAAGTTACATTTCAAGGATAAGGTAACTGTACTCGTAGTGTCCGAGAAAAATTCGTAGAACTTAACCAAAAATATCCTTTACGAGTTGCATTACACATGGAATTAGAGCCATAAGAATTACTATTTTCATTGAAACGTTAATATCTTGAAAATAACGTTTTCCTAAAACGAACCCAAGAAAGAGTCTATAAGAATTACCGCATCAACAATATAAGAAGCAAATTAAATATTTCTATGGACATGAAATCAAAACGTATAATCCAAAATTTTTACACATTTTGAAAGACGGCAATGAAAATAACTGGTTAAATTATTGCTATTGGATTGGAATATAAAAGTATTATTTGATATTTTTTGCTGTAAAAGAAATCATAATCAATCAGTCAAAGCAGTTTATCCTGCTCAAACATACTTGAATTAAGTTTTTTAATGCAAATCGCTAGTTTACATTTATATTCATTTCTCCCTACGACAGCATGGGTAATTTGGCGCCGATTATTTGTTCTCTTCCCTAGTTGGGATTTCGATGGGATGTATACGACATATTTTTATTCCTTGTATAGAACATGAAGTGGGGATAGAAGAGATGAAATGGCAGGAGCTGCCCACGGTGATTCAAATCTGATCAGAATATCTGAACAAGTGATGGCAGCGTAATAGTAAATTAAAACCAGACGGAACAAGATTACCAGGCCAATATCACGTTGGACGACGTCAGTAATCAGTCGACGTTACGATTGACGGGTGGGTTGGCTACATGATACTGGTTTTGCTGCACAAGCAATACTCGTGAGGTAATATCATTTAAAAAATGTGGCGGTGATGTGAACATATTATTAAGCAGCTCCTTCGGTTGGAAGTCGCCATCTACCGAATGTACGCGGCATCGACGCCAACAAACGGGGATATGAGAATTCCACCGAATCGGCAGCTGACAGACGTCGATCGCTGGCGTTGATGCTTTGCACAAAATAAATTAACCTATAAACAAATTAAAGCATGCATCCCAAAACACCAAACTATGACTACAATAGAAAAGAAAGAAATAGATAGAGAGAGAGAGGTAGAATGAACAAAAGTCGGTGCAACAGTACCTTGACCACTGGGTCCAGTCGACGCATGTGCCAAAGCAACGGAGGGAATGTGTGTATCGATGGGGAGAGTGGCGGTGGTGTTAGTGGTTGGGTTAGGTCGACAAGAGGATTAGGCTTAGGTTTGTTACCTTTAACCTGCAGCTTCGCAGTGTACCTGACTTCAGCGGCAGGATTGCTGGCCACGCAAGTAAAATCGCCGGAGTGTCTCGAATCAAGGTTAGAAATACTCAGGAGGCTAGAGTAAGGATCAAGGGCTGAAACGTTGACGCCCAGGTTTGGGGTCAGTGGCTGACCGTCCTTGAGCCAGGACACTACTAGGGGTGGATCCCCTTTACTCACGCCGCAGACGGTACGGGTGCGCATGCCTTCTGACAGCCCGTCTTGGAAGGAAAAGGGCTCAATTATAGGAGGAACTGAGAGAAAACAAGAGAAACAAACATCAGAGATAGAAAAAGAAAAAATAAATATAAAACAAACGCACGGCTCGGGCTCGCGCAAAAAATTACCATTAACCACCAATTGCTGGGTGTGCGACACCTCTGCTGCCAGATTGCGCACCACGCATGAGTAGTTGCCGTTGTGCTCCGGTGAGAGGCTATCTATCACTAGAATACTAGTATACTGGTCCACTTGCGTAATCGACATCATTTGCGACGGCTCAATCGTACGGCTGTCCTTGTGCCAAGATATCGTTAAGGGAAGGTCTCCCTTCGTCACAGAGCACGTCAGGCTCGCCCGATCGCCCACGTGGAGGGTGTCCTCCGCGTAAAACGGACTAACTTTAGGAGGAACTGGAATAAATATTTTATTAACCTGCGTGCTAATGTTGCGCTTCGAATCACTGCGCTTCCATCGGCGACGTCACTCCCTGAAATTAATCTACAAATATGTTTCGCGAGTAACTACTCTAAGCGTTGATTATGCCCTAATCGTTTGAGTACTCTTAACGTCGGTAAATGGACTGCTGTTTTTTATTTTCTATTTATTTAACGAGTTTATCAAAAATAAATCATTGAAGAGAGAACTATAAATCGAAGTTAATGAACCGAGATAATTGAACAATTCGAACGGATCCGGAAATACTAAAGAAACTTGTTGCACGAGTAAACGTGAAAAATGATATTGTTAATGAACGTAATGCGATAAAAAGTAATTAAAAGTTATGATTTCTGATAACGCCTCTTACAATACTGTTTGATTAATGAACTTAAACTCTTGGAATCTGTTCCACAGTAATAAGTTCGTATAGGAAAACTTCCGACATTCTAGACTCCGCTTACAAAAGTTATATTTGGGAAAATATCCTAGGTTAACAAAATACAGTGTTATCAGAGGTGATAAACGCCATAACAAATTTTGACTCTAAATGGGTTCAAGTATTTTTTTAAATCTTTTTCTTTTATTTATATATTCTTTCCAACTTGGTTTAAAATTTACAAGCTTTTTAAAGGGAATCAGCAAATGAAAAAGTTGTCTACACTTTTATGCATTTTTAGTACGATGTTTATTCCACTCGATTTGGTAAGAACCTTTTTAGAGGATGAAGATTTTTCAATAAGCTTTCTATTTTCTTTTGGCGCTTGAATATCATCCAATGTTTGGTGCTTTGGAGAGTTTCTCACACTCCATTGGTGCTCTCTTATTATTCATTGTTTCGGATTAATTCAGCCATAGGTACCAAATATTTTAATATATTTCAGTAGTCCGTTGCATAGTTAGGTTAGGGTAGGTTGTGTCGTTGTTTCCAAGCCTCACATCGCAGCAGACAGGACACTAGCTATTTTACAATTTCATTTTTATGCCAGTGGATGTTTTTGCATACTTCTGATGCATTTTGGGTTTGCTTACAGAAACCTTAATCGATTTTTCTAATTCTTTCCTATACTTTGGTTTCGCATGCTCTAATCCGTATCTACATCTCAATTTTCAATTTCATTTACGTTTATTTTCACTATAACATCTTCTATGCCATCCCTTTGGTTTTGCTCAGATTCGCAAATTCACTTTTGAGCCGACTTTCATGATCATAAGTATTTGTTAAAATTGAAGTGTATTGTGTTCATGGTGATCCTTTAATAAGTGTTATATTTACGAAATCACTACCTGTCAGGAGAAAATTGTTACAGTCCGACATTAGTTATGTATTTAAGATTGTGCGATTTGTGAATTTAGTGTTTTGAGAAACAAGTCAAACTATCAAAATAACCGGTATTTGCGTTTATTCTTACTTCAATTTGACATTGTTATTTATGCAATAAAGTGAAAGAGTTGTTGATAATATAACTCCAAATCGCTGCAAGTCTTCTTCTTCTTCTCGCTCTGCCTACAATCATGGGCTGAATATTATGGTGACGATGTTTAATTTGCTTGCTAATATTCTCACTAATTGGTATGTTGTCATTCTAAATTAGCCATAAGATTTTAAGCCAGAAGCTTTTCCTTCTCTTTGTACTCTCCTTTTATACTCGTAAGTTGCTTCTGTTCCATACAAAAGAGTTGAAAAAAATATAGCCCCGAAGAACTTGGAATATTACTTTAATTGGATATGTGAAGTTCTATTTAGTTTGAAGTTCTAAATTAAGACAAAATTTGTTATTTGAGCTTGTTTATCACCCCGTAAAAGCAGTTTATTAAATCGTTTCGAATTACATCACATTGTAATTTGCAGCTTTGATCTTGTTAATTGAAGAACACTTTAATAACATTCCGACGTCGGCTCGGCATTAAATTTATAACGTTCGCCAAGTAATTAACTGGTGATAGAAATTGATTTAAATTATTCAACACCCACCTATCACGTTCACTTCGCCGCTCCTCCTGGCGCTGTGCCCTTGCTTGTTCCTCGCCCAACACGTGTAGACGCCGGAGTCTGCTTTTTTCTCAACGGGCGAAATGACTAGCGTACCGTCGCGACGTACTTTTTGACGCAGATCGTCCGGCAACTCCCTTCCGCCCCTCTCCCAGTGTATCTCTTCTATGGGATATCCTGCTACGGGACATTTCAGCTGGAGCGTCTCCCCTGCCACTGCGGTCACCTTCGGGATGAGGCGGATGTACGGCATACCTGAGGGAAGAATAAAGAATGGAATTTTATTGTCGAGTAGATATGTCTGGACTGGAGGCTTTGCTTCCTTCTCTGTATTACAGGTGACAAGTGGAGCTAGAACAGGAAATATAGGTTGGCTCTAAAAATGGAGAGTAATTCATGGCTTTGGAGCAATTTCTCTGAGACTTTCTGGGTATTATTATTAAGCTACAGATTGTAAGTAGGCAAAAACGGGTGTCAAGAACGATACCCCTGGGGACACACTGCACAGCTTTCCAAGCAGAGTTCTTCGCCATCCTTGCTTGTGCACAAGAGAACCTGTCAAGGAACTACTGTAACCAGAGCATTGACATATGCTCTGATAGTCAAGGAGCGCTAAAGGCTCTGGGGTCACACAGAACCTCATCCAAGCTTACCTTAGAGTGTCAGAGAACCTTGGAGGAGCTGGCAAAGCGAAACAGAGTTCGTCTGATATGGGTGCCAGGACATAGCGGCATTGAAGGTAACGAACGGCCTGATCGACTGGCCCGGCTAGGGGCTGAGACTCTCCTAGCTGGGCCCGAGCCGGCTTGTGGAATTACCAAAGAGACTACAGTGGAACACTTCAGAAGGCGCCTAAGAGCGGAATTCGGAGAACACTGGAGCCAACAGCACCGACTCCGGCAATCGAGGGCCTTCATTGAGGGACCCGACCAGAAGAAGGCAGTAGAACTGCTTATGTTAGGCAGGAAACACATACGTACGGTAACAGGGGTCCTGACCGGGCACTGGACGCTAAACTACCATATGCACAATATGGGGCTGAAAGATGACTCATTGTGCAGGTTCTGTTGGGAGGAAGATGAAACCTCCTATCACATCTTGTGCGACTGCGAAGCACTCGCAGGAGCCAGGTGGACCATCTTCGGGGTAGAGAAGATCTTCCCGGAGGAAGCGAGGAACCTCTATAGGATATAGAATGGCGTGCCTCCTCTACTCATATGGCTACCACAAAATCATCGGAACATATATGTTACACTGGTAGTGGCGGTCGTCTATTATTTTATATTTTAAGATTGGAATTCTGGTATCACTTACTCAGTTAAAATCTCGGTTTCTGGCATTTGACCAGAACATTATTTTCTTGGATCAATGCCATATTGTTTTTCCTGGAAAACTGATCTCGTTTAATTAGACCTTTGAAAACTATTGAAATTGGTTTCAACTCCAAATTGATGAATCAGGCGATTAGCTAAATGTTCAGTTTCTGAAAAATTTACTAAACATATAGTCAATACACCTTGTGAATATCTGAAAGAGTAACTAGAACACACCAATGTTTTCTGCAAATAGAGAACTGAATGCAAGCCACATTTCTGGATAAAAGTTTACCGCATAATCGGTTAGAGTTCATTAGATTGTTGATAAATGTGCTGACGCTGGTTGAAAAGACAGATTTGGAGACCAGATTTGGCTAACAGGGTTTTGAAAAATTGACTGGATTTCATTGGACTTTTCAAAAAATTATTAAATTTAATGTAAAGCCACGTTCGTGGATTGGTTGCTTAATTGAAATCCTAGTTTCTGGGGAATTAGCAAAAATATTCGTTTCTTGAACAAAATCTATATGAATTTTTTTGAGTAATTGATCCAACGTCACATGATTGTTGGGAAGAATATTGAAATTTAAAAAAAGGTTATGAACAAGTTGTTTGGTTAAAAATTTAGTTCCTAAAAAATTGAGGAATCCATTAGAAATTTTTTAAAACTATTGAATTATGTCTAAAATTCATTAGACTTTTCGAAATTGTACTAAAGCTCATTCTTGGATCAGTTACCTACTTAAAATGTCAGTATGTGTAAATTGACTGGAATATTTGTTTTTCAGATAGAAGCCGTGTAACTTTTTCTGTATAGTTGCTTTCATTTAATTTGATTTATAGGAAAATTACTGGAATATTGGTTTAAAATTTAAATTTATAAATCGGGTTTTTTGTTAAAAAGTTTGTTCTGGAAAATTGACTGAAAGTAAAGTTAACAGGATGACGCTTCTTGGTTTTCGATATACAATACTTTCGGGAAACATGGACATATACAATACGTTATTAAATAATTCAAGATGATCAGGCGTCCGTCGCGCAACACAACCGAATGTATAATTTCCCAACTTTTGGCGAACAGGATGTGTTTCCACCATTTTATTACTCGATTGCTTCAGGAATCCTACACAAGGATTCACCGAGCTATAAAATGGTGTGATACCGTCGTCAAAAGTCCGGAATATATACGGACTTAATTTACTAGATTATGGTGGCGAACCTTCAATTATTGCCACCAGGTTTATTTATATCAAAGGGCATCTATCGAACATGATTTTGCAAAAAAATCGAATGGGAACATATCTCCCGCGAATGCTAGGATTTTAGTAAGCCTTGTCTATTACTACTTTTTTAAACTTCATATTGATATGTTAATACGTTGCTCCAATAACTAAACTGTCATATAATTAAAGTATTTGAATGTAATGCAGAGGGACGATAACAATATAAACACGAGTGAGAGATCCCTCACCATATCCATGGAGAAGATACAGTTGGCGGCATGAACAAAACGGCGGCAGGCTTTAGGCACTGCATGAATTATTATCAACAGGAAATCATCGAATGTCCTATTCGCATTGTTTGCCAGAAGTTAATACGGCTTTATCTCTTTGAGTTCTCGGTGTACAATACTTTTTGAAAAAATAGACGCGTATAACACATTACCTAAAAATTTATACTCGGGAAACATACAAAATGCATGTAAAATTCATATTTGCATATTATTCTATAATGTACTTATTCAATATGTACTTATTAAAAATGCATATTTTCAGCGATTTTCGGAATGCAATCTCAAGAAAGTAAAAATATTAATTGTATAAATCTCCGTGTAAATTGGTATTATGTTGAAACCTTCAGCTTAGCGTTAAGTCGGCTACTTTCTCTAAAATAGCATTAGGGGTTGTTGTCGAAAGGCTATTAATACTAATGGCTGGTATCGTTTTGTTAAGAAGAGTGGTCGAAAGGCTACTAAAATTAAGTAATGATTAAAGTTGGGGAAATGTGCTCTCTGTTCTCGGAATTAGTGTAATAGGAAATTCCAAAGGTAAAATCTTCCTAGGCTTTTATGAGTGGGAGTAAGCTCCTTGATTATAGCTTTTAACCAATGAAATCGTTTGTTGCTACCCCCATTTAAATGTAATGTTCGAAGGACAAACTGGCATTTAGTTTTTCTGTTATTTCATTTTATTGCAATGAAGTGTTTATTAGGAGTGTGTGATAATTCCTAAACAAAGTGCCAACAAATCTGTTCTTCTTAAGAAATGGATAATTAGTACAACCGATTTTAAAATCATTGACGACAACCATATATTTTGTACAGTTTGCGACAAAAAAGATAAGTCTTAAATTGTTTTACGTTTTAAAAATATATCTACCATTCCCCTGTTTCCAATCCAAAAATTATTCTGTTTAATAAATGTGACTCAATTTTTTATAATCATATTGTTCCATTCTAAAGTTTTTAAATTTCAAATTTCTTTTTTTTTAATAACACGACTAAATTAAAATACCTATTAAAATTCAAGAATTCTAATATAAACAGTGTGTACAAATAAAAATGACGGTTTGCATTCTGTAAACTATTTTGTTTTAGGTCCCATGCCAAAAGAAATTTCAACACTTGGGAGACGCTACGCATAGAACTCGTAAACAAAAGCCTCAAGATTTTGTTCAGCAGCTCATCGCAACAAACTATACCAAAATTTCAGGCCAAAAAAATTTCAATAAGGATCTATCTTCTTTGCTAGTAGGTTGCAATATCTCAATTGCAAAAGTGGACAATCCATTACTTCAACAATTTTTAAGGAAATATTGTAAATAAATGTTCACGTGTCTTCTGGTACGACTTTACGAAAAAAATATATCTATCTCATTTATCAATCTACTATTGGGGCGACGAAAACTGCCACTGGAAATAATTCAATATTGAGATCTGTTGACGAGATGACCCATGTTAATGGGCGGTATGTTGCAAATTTAATTATTGGAAGTTTAAACGGTAGTAGTGAATGTAACACCTGTTATTTAGTTTCTGTTAAGGAACTGCAAAAAACCAATAATTTGATTATATCCAGATTTATAAACAAATCTCTTACTAAATTTTTTTACTTGATCCGGTGCCAACCGAAAATTTTTTGTTAACGTTACCGACGCTGCGCCATAAATGATTCGAGTAGGGCAAAATTTAAAAATATTTTTTCCAAACCTAATACATGTAACTTGTTTGGCGCATGCGTTAAATCGACTGGCTGAAGTTGTAAGGACAGAATTTCGAATTGTAAATATTCTAGTATTGAACATAAAAAAAGTATTTTTAAAAGCCGCTCTTAGAGTACAGGTGTATAAAGATCGTTAACCTAATGTTTCTTTACCACCTGAACCTGTGGTTACTAGATGGGTAACGTGGTTAAATTGTGTCGATTTCATAACAAATAATCTTGAGGGAATTAAAGCTGTAAGTTTCAGTTTAGGCATCGATAACTGTAGTGCTGTAAAGAAATGAATAAATCTTTTCAAAAGTCACTTACTGAAAAGCCAGTTAGCACATATTCAGACAAATTTCATTCATATTGCTTTTCAGTAACTAAATTGGGAAAACGAAATCCTTCACTGGACGAAAGTATTGAAGTCGTTAACTCAGTACACGATAAAATTAAACATCTCGGAAAAGATAACAAAATTTACGAAAAATCTGTGCTGTTTTAAAGAAAAGAAGGATATCAAAAACTAGCGCACATAACTAATGTAATAAAAGGAAATTTCTGCGATGATTTAAATTTTAATTTAGATGTAGGACCATCTCTAATAAATAATTTTCAATTTGCTCCACTGACATCTTGTGAAGTAGAAGTTTTCCGCCTACAAATTTATGTTGTCCGATAGACGGCAAAGTTTTACCTTAAACAACAGAAAAACACTTAATAGCTTATTGTTTCCATTGTAAGAGTTAACATATTTATTATAATATATGATCAATAAACGATAAATGTAATAGTAGTAACTTAGTAAAAAGAGATAGCTGTATTATACTTCATTAATACATAAGAACCATACAAAATAGTGGATTCATTTTTACTTTTTTTTCTTATATGTATGTGGTTCGTTAAATAAAAATACATAATAAAAAACTGCTTATTTCGTTGTTTCATAATTTTTTTTTGGCTGTTTTTTGCGCATATTTGCATGCAAATTTTTGGAATTTTTGGAATTGGCATTCGCAACTGGAACATAGCCACATGTAAAATTTTCAAATCTGTGGCGAATAAATATTTAATTCCAGCATTTCCTTACTTCGTGAATCCATGTATACTAAGGTTGGTTACACTCAAAATTTCAATATTCATAATTTAATCGCAAAAATCACACAGTTACAAAAATTATTTTATAAACAGCTTTGTACTTCTAGTATTACTATAATTATTATATGTTTTTTGAACTATACACGTCATACACCAGCTATAAGATGATATTCTGTTCTGGGGTTGTCTTTCCACAGTTGTATCGCGCATATACGGTTTTCCTTTTCTACGATACATATAACCGTAATTAACCTCTTTTGAACACAGCTTACAAACAGGTCTATCGTATGATTATCACTAGTGTATTTTTCACCGTGATATTCTCATTAGTAATGCAATATACAACTTTTCACCTTAGAAAAATTATTTTGGAATTATATCTATAATATAAAAATGAGTCGCTGAATGTCTTGCTAAGCGCAAAACTCGAGAACGGTTGGACCGATTTCGCTAATTCTTTTTTTAAAATATTCCTTGAAGTACGAGGATGGTTCTTACGGAGAGAAAAATTCAAAAAAAAGAAATTTTAAAAATAATACTTTTCTATACTTCCATACAAAAGATTTGTGACAATACTTAAAAGTCAATTTGAACTTTAATACCATACGATAAAGTTTGTGTTAGTGGAGAGGTTCCGGGAAGGCAAAACAATTGAGTGACGTTAGTATCGTATAAATATTAATGTCAATATTTGTCAATATTGTCTGTGGTAAAATGTCAATTGAAATGTAAATATCTCTTTGCTGTGCATCTATAATATTACTAAACCTAAAAGTGTTGTGTGTTTGTGACTTACTAAATATGCCTCCTATAAGGCGGCGGACAAATTTAGGCAGGAGAACCCGAAATGCAACAAATCAAATGCATTATCAATCTAATCGTACTGCCCAGGAACGTGAAGATCGCAATGAACGTGAAAGAATTCGCTTAAGACAGACCCGTGAAGCGCGACATTCGACTAAAAATGGTGCAAGTTTGAATCGAGCTGCTTTCTGTTACGATATGTCAATTGATTACAGTGCCTACAACTGTGTTGCTATTGGACCTATGAACTCAGTTTGCCAATATTGTAAGGCATTGAAATACAAAAATGAAGCCAATGGATTGTGTTGCGCAAATGGAAAGGTGAAATTGATACCATTGCTTCCACCTCCAGAGCCATTGTACTCATTAGTTTTAGGAATAGGAACAGATTCAATACACTTTTTAAAGAATATTCAACAATATAACGACTGCTTTCAAATGACTTCATTTGGAGCATCAAAAGTAGTTCGGGAAAATTTTATGCCAACTTTTAAGGTTTGTAATAGTATTTGCAGTTGTATGTTAATTAATCATAACTATTGTAGCCCATATACATTTTTACTATACATTTTTTCCCTTTACAGATAAAAGGTCAAATATATCACAGAGCAGGTTCTTTGTTACCAGTGCCAGATAGCGACTACAAGTTTTTGCAAATTTATTTTATGGGCAATTCTCCACAAGAAATCAATCTACGTTGTGCACATAACAATTCAGTAAAAAGGTCAATAGTTGAACAATTACAAAACTTATTTCACGAACACAATCAATTAATTATATTATTTAAAAGTGCAATGGATATGATGCCATCTGATGATCACAAAATTGTTATCAGAGCAGATAAAACTCCTATGGGCCAACATGCAGGACGTTTTAATGCACCTACTATCGATGAAGTTGCCATTGTTGTAGTTGGAGAAAATTTGGAGTCACGTGATATTGTTTTACATCGTCGAAATAATCAATTACAACGTATTAAGGAAACACATCAACATTTCCAAGAATTCTGCAATGGCAAAGGTTTTGCAGTTATGTAAACTAATAGTGTGGGATGAATGCACGATGGCGCATAAAAAATATTTAGAAGCTTTAGATAGAACCTTAAAAGATCTACGGAACAACCAAAACCAATTTGGTGGCGCAATGATTTTATTATCAGGAGATTTTCGCCAAACATTGCCAGTGGTTCCACGTTCAACGCAAGCTGATGAACTGAATGCATGTTTAAAGTCCTCCAATTTGTGGAAACATGTCAAGGTATTACATTTAAGCAAGAATATGCGTGTCATGTTGCAAAATGATCAATCTGGAGACATATTCTCTAAACAACTCATTGATATTGGTAATGGCAAATTTCCTATAGACGTGCTGACTGGCTGCATCACCTTTCCTGAGAGTTTTTGTCAGTTAACGCAATCAACAGCTGAACTCATTCACAAAGTGTTCCCAAATGTTGCTCAAAATTACTTATTCCATGATTGGTTGAGCGAACGAGCTATACTGGCTGCCAAAAACACCGATGTAAATGAATTAAATTTCAAAATTCAAGATGACATTCCTGGCGAAATGAGGACATATAAATCAATTGATACGGCAACTAATGATGATGATGTCGTGAACTATCCACCGGAATTTTTAAACTCACTAGATTTGCCAGGATTGCCGCCTCACAATCTTCAATTAAAAGTTGGATCTGTAGTTATAATGTTGCGAAATATTAACCAACGGCGACTTTGTAACGGCACACGATTAGCGATAAAAAAATTACTGAATAACGTAATAGAAGCAATCATATTGAAAGGAAAGTATAAAGGAGAAGACGTTCTGATACCCCGCATCCTAATGATTCCGACTGACGTACCATTCGAGTTTAAACGACTGCAGTTTCCAGTACGGCTTGCTTTCGCTATGACTATAAACAAATCCAAGGGGCAGTCATTAAGTGTTTGTGGTATTAATTTAGAAAACCCATGTTTCTCGCATGGTCAATTGTATGTTGCCTGTTCCCGTGTTGAAAAACCATCTGCTCTGTTTGTTTACGCGCCAGGCAATCAAACAAAAAATATCGTGTACCATAAAGTACTACAATAAAAATGAAACTTAATTTAGAATAATTAAAATAAAATCAAATATAATAAGTAGGTATCATAGTAAGAAATCTGAAATTGTGATTTTCATTGTGATTTTTTAGTGACTATTAAAAGAATTTTGTGAGTTTTATAATTTTTAATTTTTGACATAATGTAATTGTTGACTTATTAACTTAAAAAAATAAAAAATTAAAGAATCGACTGTTAGGCGATACGAAGTTCGCCGGGTCCGCTAGTATCTCATAAAATCATATAATAATATCTGACGTATTTATTATAAGATTCCAGTTAAATTTAATCGTGTCATTAATTTTCCTTCAGCAAATTAGTTGGAAACTGTACAAATTAATGAATCGGTCTGGTGAATCAGTTATTGCAGTTTGTAAAATTCTTCAATAAATTTGTTCGTGTGTTAATTTTATTTTCAGTGCGCCCTCTCTACTTTGTCATAATCATAAACACATTGTGCTGTAAAGTAACATGTAATAGTTTGAGAAGAATTAGGACCTATGTTCAATTCCTTCAAGTTTTTAGCCCTCTCTTCATGAAGTTGATAAATCCCATGAAGCATATAACCCAATGTAATTTTTGCCGTATGCCAACATTCAAGAAGGAAATAACCTGCCAACGAATCACTAAATCATAGTCAAAGATTGCAATATTCCGGAGAATGCCATTATCCTAAGTAATTGTGTGAAAGTAATTAGCACGACTGCCTAAGTTTCAATGGAACAAAGACGCTGGCGTAATGACAATTCATCTGTTATACATGTCGGTAACGATGTGTTGCGAGTTACGAGCAAACGGTGTGAATAACCGCATACAAGCGCCGAGTGAGAGTCTGGCCTAGATAATAGTTTAATGCTGAGACTTTAGCTCGATGCTGAAGGAGCTTTGAGCGGGAGATGCAACGATAATTTTCGCAAAGGAAAGAAGTTTCAAGGTAAGCCGGGAATGATTAACTTCTCGATATTGAGTAGGGCATGTTTCTTATGTTATTTGATGAGTGTTTCAAAAAAATTCGGGACCTAGGTTTTTTTTTGACGAAATCATAGCATATTCAAGGTGAACCATTGAAAACGTACCAGAAGGATTAACTGTCAGAATAAGATCATTTAAAGAAAACTTGAAAGACGTCAGGCTTGTTTGTGACGCAAAAGTTCTAACCCAAAAAGAACTGTAAACTGTGACAATTCTTCGAAGGGAAAGGCGACCATCTTGTGTCGATCAACGTGTTGAAGTTACTTAAAATGTACCAGGGTACCTGTATGGATGTACCAATGTACGTGGCTGGAGAAGTGGTAGTGGGGATAGTAAACACCCTCTGGATCTTTGAATTATCCACAAATCCAAACATTTATGGATTGACTCCCCTTCAGAAGAACTGGAGGAACAACAAGAAACACAAGAAAACAAATTTAATTCGGATAGCTTAATATGAGTGTCAATTGGTTTCTCTAAGGGTTAGTTGGCAACATTGCCTCAACGAAGTCTTATGATGAGATTCGAAGTTTTCGTCTGTTCCTTACACAAAAATCAAAAAAAAAACTGGAAAATTAAATAAATTCTGGCGAGTCGTATCACAAAAAAAGATAATAATGATAAAAAGACTTATTCGAGTTATAGAGTGAGAGTATCTAATTTATAACGTGTGAAACATCATGAGGGACGTGCCTCTCCTCCCCTAGTTCCCATACCCTTAGAACAAAAAGTTTCCAAAGTCCTTCTGTAAATGAATAGAAAACATTATTTTAGTTTTTAAAGTATTGCTTCGCTTAAATGTTATGAATTATTTTAGGTTTTTAATCGATATAATTCAAAATAATGTAACCAAAAATCGGGCAAAACATAAGAAAACGTATCATTTTAATTCAAATTATTATGTTGAATTCATAGGTTCGGTATTGGTCAACAAGGTCTTACGGTCAGTTAATGTACCTATTGGTAGAGTAAATCCTAAAAAGGTTACAGGAGGTTAGCGCCCCAACGAGGGATTAAAATTTCTGGGAACTGAGACTAATATTAATATAGGGTACTGTCTATTTTCCTTCCGTTTACCAGCTAATCCACGGTCAACATTTTCGATGTGCCCTATTCACTCCCATCGAACGGTCAGTTCCTTTACCTGTAAAGTGATTAATCTAATGGGGTATTTTGACCATGAAATTATTGGAAATTCACCCATACCTAGTGAGTGTATAAATTTTAAAGCCTAGTTTTAAAGCCTAGTCTTTGGTAGTGATTAATAACTTCAAGTTTACCTTCTAAAAAAAATCTTTTCTCTCCAAAAGAGATTCATGAAGATTAAAGGGAAAATTTAGTTGAACTACATGAAAACCATGAACAAGACGCTACAGAAGAGTCTGTTCTTAATCGCAATTCGCTGAAAAGAAAGTAGGTGACAAAAATAATTCATAATAAACTTAGCAAAACTGATGTAGAAACATTAAATACCAATGTTGTGAAGTGCATAAAAAAATTGTATCGTGCCCTACCAAAAAATTTAACTGAAGTTCGCGTAGTTTTGGCTGAATGCAGTATAAGGACCAATTTCTTACTGTTACTACTGTTCTTACTTTACTTACTTGTTACTTACTGTTCTTACTGTTAAAAGACCCGTCTAAAAATATAATGTTTTCTTACAAAGCAAACATCGAATTTCTAAGTGAGCTTGGAATTATATGTGTTGATGGTATTTTCCAAGACTGTCCAAAATACTTCTCATAAGTGTTTACCATTTATGAGCTAAAAAATGATAATTATGTTTCGTTGGTACTCTTTGCCTTATTAACAAGTCAAAAGCCCACAAAGAATAGTATTCGAGCACCTCTTGCAACTAGCCAAACAGTATTAGTCCAGGAAACGGAGGTTTTGACCTAGCAATTTTTTCAAACAACATCGATTTACCTCAAATTTTGACAGTAGGAGTAGACCAAGGATCAAAATATATATTATGAGAAAGTACGCTTTTGTTGTGGGGGTGGATGCCACCCCAACTTTGGGGTGGAAATTTTTTATCTCACTTTGACTATAGATGTCGATAGAAAAACTAATTCTAAGTGAAAAGTGTTCCAAACATTTTTTTTATAACTAATATTTTTCGAGTTACTCGCGTGAAAGTATCAGGTTTTCATCGAAAAAAATCACGTTTTTAATCGGTTTTTCGTGAATAACTCGTAAGATATGAATTTTATCAAGAAAAAAGCTGTAATAAGTAAAATTGTATCCTAAAAAAAATAAAATAAAGAAAATGTTTTTTTTTTAAAATTGCTGTATGACGAATACAAACCGAGCTGTGGCTTGTTAAAAGGTAGCTCTTGTTCGTCAAACGTTAAATTTGACAGTTTTAAAGTCAAATAACGGGAAAACTATACTCTAAGAAAACTTAAAAAATCTTTTTTAAAACATTTAAAAAGAACTTCTTTTAAGAAAGTCTGTAGTGTGAAAATTGAGGAAGTCATGATGAAAATAAAGTAGGTCTCTACTTTTTTTAGTGAAAAAATCAGCGAAAAGAACTCCCTAATTACCACCCTAATTAAAAATAATCGTTGCCTCTTTTCAGTTTTATTTATTTATGTAAAATTAATATATTCTGGAAGTTTGACCGGTTTAGAATGCTTAATTTCGAAAAAAAAAAATGGAGCTGAAAGTGAAAAATAAATCTCTGCAATTTCGTAAAAAATGCCTTTCTCTTCAAAATACTCCAAAACTACTGGATATGTTTAAAAAATAATAGAGTATCAAATAAACTGTAGCGTTTTTAATTTCAAACATTTTGCTCTTCTTAAATTTTCTGTAGGACAATTTTAAGTGAGATATGGCCATTTAAAACCATATTTACGAGAGAGCACTACCTTGTTTCAACCCTCTAAGCGCATCCTCATTTAAAACGGAGGGTTATAAAAGGATTTAATTTAAATAGGCTTGTAGCTTCTGAAAAAACCTACAAATTCATTTTTAATGAACTTTCATGATAAACGTAAAGAAATTATGATTACAAAACCAATCACATTTTTTTTTTGAAAAATTTGAAAAGCACAAATCGGAGTACGATCTATATTATCAGTAATTGTTTGTATTTATACGTAAATAAATTTTTATATGTAAATGAATTAAATTAACTCTGAACCCAATTTTACTCACGTTAAAATTTAATACATCGATTTATTCACCGAATTAATTAATAGAATTTGGCAACGAGGGGCAGTTTTCACCCCTAAGAAATGAAAAACGCCTTTAGGTATAATATACGTTTTGAAGTGGAGGATAAGTTAAGCTTAATCCCAAAGTTTTATGCAAATCGATGCATTTTGAAGAACGGGGTGGTTTTTAAGGGAGGCGTTTTTAAGGCATACGGGCGATATGACAGAATGCGAACACTGCTTAACTTCATAGGATAGAATCCGATTAACGATACAACGAAACGAATTGAAGGCTTCCAAATGTAATTCTTCAAAAGAATTTTTGAAGAACCAACAAAGTACTAATAAAGATAAAATTTTGTAGTTTCTGCAATCAGTTCAACCACACAAACTTGTGCAGACAATCTCCTTAGATATAAACGTTTTGATTACATAACTCACTGGTAATGTTACGTGCGGAGATAGCAATTGCTGTAATGATTCTTGATGTCTGAGTTAATGTGTATTTGAGAGAAGTCAGTAAACACACGAATCGGCGCTGTATTTCTTGAAGTGCGTTCGATTACATTCCTAAGTGATGTCTCTATAATTGTATATTTACTCTTCCTAGGTTCTATTGGAGGAATATGCTAATAGTAGTTTAGTTCTCAGAATAAAATATCCCGGGTATGTATTTAGGGTACAATTTTAGATTACGTGGATAAAAATTAAATCAATGCATGTGGGATAAATTAAAAAGAATTAAATTTATAAACCTACTAGCGGGGACTACAGACGTTATCTTGCCTATCATCGGCGTTCCTTTTGGGTGGCATGATTGATTTTGACAATAAGACAAATACAGGGTGTTTTCTTGCGGTATGGGATCATCACAATTAAAAATTCACAGTTACCTCCAATTAGTCAGTCGCACAAAGATTATGAACTCCGGGCTTGTCAGGATAACATACAAAATATTTTGTGAATGGATAACCATTACATAATTTAATTTATGGTTTCCATTATTTCATATTTTTTTATTATCTAAATTAATTATGCCATCCAAACGAAAAGCCAACCTTATTGGTTTATTTTTCATGTAAATCAAAATGACAAATATTTTTAAAAATGAGAAGTGACTGTTTTCTGTAATATAACAGTGAATGTTTTAATTTAATTAAATTATCAAAATAAAAACAGTCAAAATTTAAAGAAAAGATATCCTAGGACCCTATCGCAGCGCCACCTACCTGCCCAATTGTCAATTAAAACAAAGTCTAAAAACCAGAAAACACTCCCACTCAACGTTCCCAGCTCCCACCCACGCCGCTTTTGCATCCCATTTTGAGTCTAGGAGTACTCAAATTGAGAATTCTTTTCGAATCTATGGACTACTTACCGTAGATATTGAGTCTGGCTGAGTGGGAAGTTTTCCCCGCCCTGTTCTCGGCCGTGCACGTGTACTCTCCGCCATCCTCCACCATCACGTGGCTGATGTTGACGTGGCTGATTACGTCACCGTGGACAGTCACGTATTGGCCAATCACGAACCTAGAACAGAATCGGAAAATAGAGGGTTGTTCCATCATATAAGCTAAATTTTTCTGATCCAGAATCATCTCTCATCTCATCCACTGGGGTCTCTGTTATCTAGTTAACCTATTGACGTGATTAAGTGCTTATGTGGTATTTGCTGACACGTTTTTATCAGTTTCGAGACCTTCCGTTGGAAGTAACTTTATACTACGCCCGTTATATCTTATGCAGTGTAAAAACGAAATTTTTGTCTAAACCAGTTTCGCATATTTAGGTTTCAAAATGTTGAAATAATCTTCAGTTTGTCAGATGTCAGTTGTCAGATAGTGGCAACAGTTAAAACACCTCACGATGGGTGGTCCCAGTAACGCTATCCTGACAGCTAATGTTATAAGAGCGAATCGTTCTTTTACATTAGTGTATTCACGACCGCGTACAATGTTTTTATCCTAGTTCAAGAGCGAATATTTCATTGAACTATACATGTAAAGACCGAATGCGAAATCTATGATGAGTGGTCTAGGTCTGAATAGTGCTGGCGACTCGTAGGCGTAATTTTTGTTTAAGAACACCACGGAGCTAGAATCACCGACAGTTGTCCTTTCCATACTTCCCTTTTTTAACACATTCAATTTCACTACGTTTCCGTTACTCGCTTGCAGATTACTCCTGTATCATATCCGAATTGCTTTTCCCAGCTCTCGCCTTTTAAGAAGATCTTGCTTGTTCTAAAAATCATAGTTGCACGTAGCTCTACTAGGCCGCATGTCTATTTGTCACCTTTTGTTGAGTTAGCCTTGTATCACGGTGGAACATAAATACGCATGTTATTGTAAAATAGTTAAATTTCGTTTTATCTGCTCATTCACTGAGTTTTAATTCACTTGACGTATAAAACCTTTTTCTGACATGTACACAACCAAATTGTGTTTGCCTGTTTTAGTTAAATTAACTGACTAATGTAAGTTTCATTAATCTGTACAAACAGGCATGTGTTGATGCCCGTAAAGCAAATATTTTATTTTAAAACTCAAGTAACTTAAGGTTTACGACAACCATGAACAAATATTTTAGTGAATTTGCGTTCTTTTCGAAACACCTGTTATTAGAATTACATGTATTTTATCGAATGAAGTAAATCTGACTTTCTGCTTTTATTTAAATTGGCGATATTAAACATCACCGTTTCATCATGAAATGAATTATTGTATCCATCACCCAATTTTAGCATTTTTTAAAGGAAAATAATTTTATTCTCCCAACTTCCGGGTCTTTCGTTTGCCTTGGCGTCCATGTTTTGCGTTGTTTTCTACCTTCTTCAGACCAATCTGCCCAACAATGAAGAATTGCTTAAATATTTTTACGTCTTCGTCTAACAGTATCATGAAAAGCAGTTTTCGGCTCATGTTGCCCAACGATGGCAACAGGAGTATTGCCCACTTTTAAACAGAAAAGTTCCATGTACATAATATATTATTCATAAGTTTTCAATATGAAGATTATTTGGAATATCTGCGAATATTACATAAATCACCTAAACACAGGAATATGCCAGGCATAAACTCAGGTATATCCATCGCTGTTTTTTTTGATATCAAGGTGAATTGTCTCTCATTTAGAAAACCACGGTGATCGGACCATAGTACGAGCGATATGCACAAAATTCTCTTGATTAGACACCTATTCTACAACTAAAACATAAGGTATTTATTTGGTTATCTTTCTAACTCCATCATATAGATATAAAATTGCATATTTAGATTGAAATTACTTTAGGAGTTGGGGTTCCCAACTCAAATCTTTTAAGAAAAGCATTTTATACATCCATCATCCTTCTCTAACTAATACTAAATTATATGCCAAAATGACTTATGGCTTAACTGGGCGTAACTTAGGTATCTACAATAATGTAAAGTAATTAATTGTAACAACCTGTACGAAAGATCAACATGAGGGCACATGCACCAAATTCAGTTTGAATTTTATAATTAAAGGTCGCTATATCACCTTCATACATATTATATCCATGAATCCACTAGACAAAATTATATAAGACACTTCATGACTATGGATAACCTTTCTTATTTTGTGGCTAATGAAATTGTTTTCAAACCAAAAACTTCTAATCATAATACTCAATATTTTACTCAATACCCTAATGGTAAACAGAAATAATTATTCAGCTACATCTGATCTGATCTGCTACACCAAATTCTCCTGTTCTCGTACTCTGCTGGAACTAGAAGCGGTCTCTTCATCATTCTTCTCTTCATCAATCATCTCTTCTTCATTCATAACCAAAGTCATCATCCAAAAAACAATCCAATCATCCAAACTACACCATTCAGCCATTCTTTCAGTCAAATATTCACAGACAGAGAAATGCCAATTTTCTATTCTTTCAGTCTTACCAATCTAAAATCATTCCTTCTTTAGACCTCTCAACCATGTTAAACACCGAATTCTCGCTGCCATAGATACCTTGCATCATACCAGATTATAACAAATTTAGTGTGCACAATCAAGGGGAATTTATTCATCATTTTAATAACAAGTATCCTAACTCAACGTTTGTATATACCTGGCCGCCTCTAGAAATGCATCCTTTATGAAAGTGAGATATGGGGTTAATATTCCTCAGTTAGAAAGTAACCATTCCGCCAGACTAACATAATAAAAATTAACAGATGAGGACAACAAACAAATCTTTAGAGATAATAGAACACTATAAAATTAGAAATCTCATTATTTTCTCCGAATAACAAATCATCAATATCCAGAAAATAACTCTCCATTTTTTGTAATGAAAACAAGGGAAATATCAATAAAAATAAGATAATCTTACCCTTCTAATCTCATGAATCCTTTAGTATGAAGGCTTCAAAAGAAGCATAAAAAGCTGATATTATTTCCACCACTAGGGCAAATTTAAACGTCCCAGCTAATTTATTTCCACAAATGGACAAAAAAAA
This sequence comes from Cryptocephalus primarius, assembly GCA_963576515.1. Taxonomy (NCBI): domain Eukaryota; kingdom Metazoa; phylum Arthropoda; class Insecta; order Coleoptera; family Chrysomelidae; genus Cryptocephalus; species Cryptocephalus primarius. The sequence goes on from OY754947.1 coordinate 8,238,036, forward strand.
CAAAACAAAAAACAAATTTTTGCGAAAAAAAAAATTGTTGGATTCATTTGTCCCAAAATAGCTAACAGGCCTAGCTAAACGCAAAACTTTTAACATTTCCTTTCTAAATTCTTCAATTTAAATCTGAAATCGGACTGACAACTGAATAAATATATAAGTGCTCCCCCTCCTTGAAAGTCAAACACCACCAACTTGTACATTAACCTAATTAATTTCTTATTAACAAACATATTGATTTGTAAATTTTCCCACCCTCTGAGAAACTCTGGCATTAAATTAGATATCCCCCATCTTAATCCCAATTGGGATCACGTCATCGGAAATACTTACTTCTTAACTTCTTATGGAACAACAAGAAGAGAAGCGTGAAAGTTTGTTTTATATTTCTTTGCGACTTCGATCCCGAAGGTTTTTAACTTCGTGGAGGGTAAACAAACTTAATCGTTATAGACGACGCACGATAGAATACCCAACTAGCCACCTTTTATTTTAATCACAGGGACCACTTATCTTCATTAAGTATTAACGCAGGATGTATACTATACGATTTTATGTCGCGTCCAGACTGATTAATAAGTTTATTTAACAACCCAGAGGAAGTATTACGGCATTATTACTCAAGACCAGCAACGAAATATTTCACAAGGCAGGAAATCCCAAGAAAGCAAATTTTAAGGCGATGCATAATCTGTTAATTAAGTGTGTCACATGGGAGAAGTATAGTGAATAAAATTTGTTCCTTATTACAACAAAAGTCTAAAGAAAGAAGAGGTGCAATTTATTTGAGGTTTTCGATTTTAGAGGTCTACTGAGATATGTAGTTAAGGGTCTTGGACACAGCATTTATTTCTATGCTAAGCAATGTAATCTTTAGAATCAAATTACAGTAAAACGTATAATCAAATATTGATAATTCTTTAGGCACCATATTCTGGCTAGAAATGCCTATGAGATGTATTTTCCAGAAATATCGTAAGATTTTTTAAAACTTCGATTTGCAAATTAAGATTTGGAAAAATTGCCTAAAATTTCAAATAACAGTTTTAGACGTTTTAAATCTAAACATCTGCTAGAGACTTAACGGGCAAATTTATAGTCGCACCTTGAGGATCCCTCAAACCTTAAGGCGTACTTACTGTGCCATCTGTATTTTATAGTCAACTAAGTGCACCTTAAGGATGAGATGAGGACGAGGTCGGTTTGATCTTACCTTGATTATCCTTAAAAGTTAAGTTCGCCTTCAAGACGTGGATCAAATATGAATGACGAATATTATGAGTACGTCGATGGAATTATTAATAATACAAATCGATTATCTAAACGGTATTTGAGAGACGGGGAAAATCCATTAGATTAATATAGTGGACGTGAGTTTATGAGGAGATATCGCTTTGCTAAAAATACAACTGTACATGTTATTTTGCTTCTGATTAATGATGCTCTTCATGAGCCCAATAATAGAGGTTTGCCAGTGATTCCACTGATCCAATTATTAATCTGTTTACGGTACTATGGTATAGGAAACTTCCAGGTAATTTGCATTTTTATATACAACTAGCGGACCCGGCGAACTTCGTATCGCCTAACAGTCGATTCTTTAATTTTTTATTTTTTTAAGTTAATAAGTCAACAATTACATTATGTCAAAAATTAAAAATTATAAAACTCACAAAATTCTTTTAATAGTCACTAAAAAATCACAATGAAAATCACAATTTCAGATTTCTTATTATGATACCTACTTATTATATTTGATTTTATTTTAATTATTCTAAATTAAGTTTCATTTTTATTGTAGTACTTTATGGTACACGATATTTTTTGTTTGATTGCCTGGCGCGTAAACAAACAGAGCAGATGGTTTTTCAACACGGGAACAGGCAACATACAATTGACCATGCGAGAAACATGGGTTTTCTAAATTAATACCACAAACACTTAATGACTGCCCCTTGGATTTGTTTATAGTCATAGCGAAAGCAAGCCGTACTGGAAACTGCAGTCGTTTAAACTCGAATGGTACGTCAGTCGGAATCATTAGGATGCGGGGTATCAGAACGTCTTCTCCTTTATACTTTCCTTTCAATATGATTGCTTCTATTACGTTATTCAGTAATTTTTTTATCGCTAATCGTGTGCCGTTACAAAGTCGCCGTTGGTTAATATTTCGCAACATTATAACTACAGATCCAACTTTTAATTGAAGATTGTGAGGCGGCAATCCTGGCAAATCTAGTGAGTTTAAAAATTCCGGTGGATAGTTCACGACATCATCATCATTAGTTGCCGTATCAATTGATTTATATGTCCTCATTTCGCCAGGAATGTCATCTTGAATTTTGAAATTTAATTCATTTACATCGGTGTTTTTGGCAGCCAGTATAGCTCGTTCGCTCAACCAATCATGGAATAAGTAATTTTGAGCAACATTTGGGAACACTTTGTGAATGAGTTCAGCTGTTGATTGCGTTAACTGACAAAAACTCTCAGGAAAGGTGATGCAGCCAGTCAGCACGTCTATAGGAAATTTGCCATTACCAATATCAATGAGTTGTTTAGAGAATATGTCTCCAGATTGATCATTTTGCAACATGACACGCATATTCTTGCTTAAATGTAATACCTTGACATGTTTCCACAAATTGGAGGACTTTAAACATGCATTCAGTTCATCAGCTTGCGTTGAACGTGGAACCACTGGCAATGTTTGGCGAAAATCTCCTGATAATAAAATCATTGCGCCACCAAATTGGTTTTGGTTGTTCCGTAGATCTTTTAAGGTTCTATCTAAAGCTTCTAAATATTTTTTATGCGCCATCGTGCATTCATCCCACACTATTAGTTTACATAACTGCAAAACCTTTGCCATTGCAGAATTCTTGGAAATGTTGATGTGTTTCCTTAATACGTTGTAATTGATTATTTCGACGATGTAAAACAATATCACGTGACTCCAAATTTTCTCCAACTACAACAATGGCAACTTCATCGATAGTAGGTGCATTAAAACGTCCTGCATGTTGGCCCATAGGAGTTTTATCTGCTCTGATAACAATTTTGTGATCATCAGATGGCATCATATCCATTGCACTTTTAAATAATATAATTAATTGATTGTGTTCGTGAAATAAGTTTTGTAATTGTTCAACTATTGACCTTTTTACTGAATTGTTATGTGCACAACGTAGATTGATTTCTTGTGGAGAATTGCCCATAAAATAAATTTGCAAAAACTTGTAGTCGCTATCTGGCACTGGTAACAAAGAACCTGCTCTGTGATATATTTGACCTTTTATCTGTAAAGGGAAAAAATGTATAGTAAAAATGTATATGGGCTACAATAGTTATGATTAATTAACATACAACTGCAAATACTATTACAAACCTTAAAAGTTGGCATAAAATTTTCCCGAACTACTTTTGATGCTCCAAATGAAGTCATTTGAAAGCAGTCGTTATATTGTTGAATATTCTTTAAAAAGTGTATTGAATCTGTTCCTATTCCTAAAACTAATGAGTACAATGGCTCTGGAGGTGGAAGCAATGGTATCAATTTCACCTTTCCATTTGCGCAACACAATCCATTGGCTTCATTTTTGTATTTCAATGCCTTACAATATTGGCAAACTGAGTTCATAGGTCCAATAGCAACACAGTTGTAGGCACTGTAATCAATTGACATATCGTAACAGAAAGCAGCTCGATTCAAACTTGCACCATTTTTAGTCGAATGTCGCGCTTCACGGGTCTGTCTTAAGCGAATTCTTTCACGTTCATTGCGATCTTCACGTTCCTGGGCAGTACGATTAGATTGATAATGCATTTGATTTGTTGCATTTCGGGTTCTCCTGCCTAAATTTGTCCGCCGCCTTATAGGAGGCATATTTAGTAAGTCACAAACACACAACACTTTTAGGTTTAGTAATATTATAGATGCACAGCAAAGAGATATTTACATTTCAATTGACATTTTACCACAGACAATATTGACAAATATTGACATTAATATTTATACGATACTAACGTCACTCAATTGTTTTGCCTTCCCGGAACCTCTCCACTAACACAAACTTTATCGTATGGTATTAAAGTTCAAATTGACTTTTAAGTATTGTCACAAATCTTTTGTATGGAAGTATAGAAAAGTATTATTTTTAAAATTTCTTTTTTTTGAATTTTTCTCTCCGTAAGAACCATCCTCGTACTTCAAGGAATATTTTAAAAAAAGAATTAGCGAAATCGGTCCAACCGTTCTCGAGATTTGCGCTTAGCAAGACATTCAGCGACTCATTTTTATATTATAGATATGTATTTATATCTAAAAAAATGATTATTTCTGCTTGAGTCAAATTTTTGAATTTTGTTTATCTCGAAAAAATGAGAAATGCCGTAAAACTTCCAGAAGACCCTTTTCATTAGCAAGTTTTCATGAATGAATTTAATCAAATTGCCAACTTTCCTGGTGTAACGTCTTGTATAGACGCTACCCACTTCCCAGTAAAAAATTCTGAAGGTGCCGTAGGTGAAATATATAGAAATAGAAGGAGAATTTTCTCCATTGATGTACAGGATACTTATATTATCCCAATAATGACTGATGAAATTGTTTAAAAGTGTCATTTACAGGTGGTATGTGGCCCAAGAATACAAATACTAGATATTGTCGCTAGGTATCCAGGGTCCACTCATGATAACACAATATTTCAGAGAAGTGGGGCTCGTGTTAAATATGAAACTAATGAAGTGCCAGGTCAGCCTATAATTATTTGTTAAACATCAAATTTGCAATATGAATCTGTTATAAATTCTGTCTTTTTACAAGTAAAATGTTGGGTGACAATGGCTATGCATGTAAAAGATATCTGTTAACACCAGTTTTACCTCCTAACGCACATGCAGAAAGTAATTATAATAGGGCTCATAGAAGCACCAGAAATATCTTCGAAAGAACGATTTAGGTGCTTAAAGAAGAGGGTTGAGGGTTTAAATTTACTTTTTCTTAGTTTGATTACAAGTTTTAATTTGTTTTAGTTTATAACCCTACCTTGACACGACCGCAGAACCATAGAAATTGTACTCTATAGACCGTTTCCTTACTCATGATTTGCGCTATTGTCAGAATTTTTACCATCTGAAGTGCTCCTTGGCATTTTCAAGAAGATTTTGTAACTATCGAACAGCTTATCTGAGGTTCCACCAAGGTTTCCTCCACCAAGACCTTCTTGAGTATTCCTTAAGTGCTGGACTATAAATTTGCCCCTAAGTGTTTCAAAGAATAAAATTAGTTGAAACCAGTTGGATTTAAATCATAAAAATGTAACGAATTCCTCAAGAATTTCCCTCTCGTATCCACAATAACCAATAAATAGTTGGTTGATAATAAAGTTATAATTGAATACAAATTGGACATCTGGAAGTTGTTGTGAGATATAAAATACTGGACAAATGTCCTTTCCTCCAAAGGCCAATGTAATTTTGTGTGTTTTGTTCTTAACAAGAGTACCATGAGATAGTATTACATGGACAAAAATTATTTTTCAGGAAAATTTTTGTTATAAAAATCGTAGTATATTATATATTTTGGCAACAACTTATAAATAGAACAGGGTTGTCAATTTTTCGAAAAAGCTAAATCACCTGGATGTGTCAATTTTTCGGAGTTAGTAAGTGCAATTTTGAGTTGTAAAATATGGCATAAACCGTTGAGAAGGGGAATTGGGCTATAATTCAATGTTGGTCGATGAATTTGCCCTCGAAGTAGTTGTTTCCCCTAATTTTCCAAAAAGTTTTTACGAATGCCTATTGAATTATCCTTTAATTTCATTTTTTAAAATAATGACGTAAATGCAATAAAATACTTTTGAACATTTGTTTCTGTAAATAATTATCACAGTCAAAAACACTTTCCAACTAAAATAAATGCTGAATGAAATCTACCTTTAGTTAATTACACTAAAAAAAAGGTTATTTATCTCTAAATCCATTTTTCAACTTGGCTTGTTTCGTGGTATTTCGGTAAAGTATATTTTACGAAGCCATTATTTGTAAATGTTTCCAAAATTTTTTTGAAATTTCGGTAGAAATAAATGGTTTAATTATAAGCTACTGCTTTTGTACATAACGATCTTTTTTAATACCACGTATTATTTCAACTTTTGACAGTGAAAATTTTTTTTACAATATACAACTTGTCATAAGGAGGATTCCTTTTTCGTAGCATTAGTATTAAAAAAGTTTCCAATGTGTGGGGAACTTAGGCTGCGGACACTGCATGTATGTAACGCTGAACAGGAAACAGAAACTACTATTTTTGTTAAATAAATTTCACGTTAAGGGGGCTATAAATGTAGTTTTCGCCTGATCGACTTTCATGGGGATTTAATAGTATTGGTATTTTCTTATATGCCTACAGCTAGGCTATAGGTTGTAGGCTTATAGACTACGGATAGGCTTTCTAGGTTTTTGTTAATTTAATACCTAATAATTATTGGATTAATCCATTTAATAAATTACGGTTTCAACTTACGCGTGCTTGTGGTATGAACTAATTATTTACACTTGACTTTAATCGAATTTGACAAATGGATTCACCACTCCTCGACCATTATATTTTTGGTTTATTATGACTGAATCGAATATGTGCATACACACTCTTATAACAGTAATTTTCCTATACAATAATCTTTCGTACTTTAACGACGAAATTATGCAAGGTATTCTCGTTTTTGGGTCGCTCTTATCAGTGATTCACGCTTTTTTATTCGACCGGTTATCGCTCGTCCTCCATTTAGCATTTTTTGTCGCCTAACTAGAGAAATAACTTGGCACTTTTCAATTCACGTCTCAAGGCAATTTATTCGTGTAGTTTTAGTGCCGGGGATGGACGTGTTTTAAATTACGGGGATGTTTAGCTGGAAATTATTTAAAATGTCCCAATATTTCGCCACGTTCGTATCGGTATAATTTTCTTAAGCAACTTTTTTACTTGTTTGACACCTTTTTTAGTTTAGTTTAGTATTTTTAGTTTTAGTAGTTAAACTTTTAGTTTAGTTTTTAATTCATTGACTACGGCTTTCGTTTTAATTAACTGGCGATGTTAGAGGCGTTTGATTGATTTTCACGGGGCGAATATGCTTATTGTGGTATAGTGGTTTTAAGTGCACAAAGGACGATAATGGTAATTTCCTTGACTTTATTTTCAATCTACATGTTTTCTGTTGTATTGCGGTTAATATATTTTTTAATAATTTAGTTTCAGGTCGTGACAGTGTCGTAAATCTTTTGGCAGAAGGGGCAGGTTTCATACCTACGTATCATTATCAAATGGTTTGTCCTTTATTGAATTATTTTGTAAATACAATTTAATTATCATTTTATATTCGTCACATCTTAATTATACTATTTTTGTGGCTTTTTTTTAATATAGGTGAGTATTTATCGACGACAATGACATAGAACGTCAGATAAGGGCAGATGTATAAGAGAGCAGCAATTGTATAAGGTTAGCTTTTTAAGACTTTTGAAATGCGATTTATTTATGATTCAGTGTTATTTATATTTTTAGGTAAGTCTTCGAGGAGAAAGCGATGAACGTTGTCGTAGAAGGACAGAAATCAACAATGTAGAGTTGTAATGGTCAGTACATTTAAATTATTTTAGAAATTTTACTTTCCTTCTTTTTATCTTGCGAATATGTTTATTTTCTTTTCTTTTCAGGAGGAAATGGAGGTCACTTTAGGGGCCGTGTCTGATGGCAGCTCTGAAGAAGAGTAGGAAGACAAATTAAGTTTTTTTTTCTAATGGTTAGTATATTAAAAATATTTTAACTTGACAATTTTTTATTTTACCATTGAATTTGTTGATGTTAATTTGACTATTGATCTCATCATGGTTTATTTTTATGACTATTACTTCTACTACCATTTTTCAGGTACCAATGTCAAGTACTGGCGGACGTCTTGGCACAATGTCCGAAGTAGCAGTCTTTCAAGGTTAGTGATTTTATACCCATGATAGTGGGAAATTTTAGTTTTCTCTTTACACCTAATATTGCAAATATTTCTTCATAAACTTACAACTATGACATGTTCCCAAAAAGTAACTTTATGACGTCCCTGAGTCATAGTCATGAATGAAATTATAACACATTTAAATTAAGTCATTTTTCAAAAAGGTTTTCCGGATTCTAAAATTTTGTCAAACAGTTGTGGATCAGTTGATCATTATCAGACGATCAGATCATTAAAATATTGTAATGAAAATTTATAGTTTCTATTAAAGCGTTCTTAAGAAGGTAAATGAGTTTAAGATCATTCAACATTGAAATTTTGAAGTTATATTTGGCTATTGGTCCTAACCATCAAATTTTATAATTTAAGTACAGTTTTCAACATATTTCTTAATGAATTGTCTCTTGTTGACACCATTTGCTTTCCTTCATTGTGTGCATTTCTCGACAAATTAGGCTATTATCAGAACTATCATCTTTCGAAAATGATCCTGTAGTACTTTTTTTAGGAACAATTTAGGTTGTTTTTCATATTCCTTATTTCCTTCAGAAATCTCCCCAGTCTATTATTAAAAATTCCACAGAAACTTGTCAATTTCTTTCAAAGCAACAACATAGTTTTAGGTATGCGTTAAATTATGTTTCGAATATAACGATTTCGTAAAACGAATCTTCGGTTCTTTAAGAATGCCGTTTCTTCGTTAAAGACTGCCACAAATTTTTTAAAAACTTGCCCATTTCGCTCAAGGAGGTCTCACTTTTCTAGTGAGACTGTATTTTAAAGTTCATACATTTTTGAAGAAAATTGCAACTCCGTTAAAAATATCAACGTAGAAGCCCCTAAACTTCCATGAAAATTTTCAGACGTTTTAAAAGCATTCAAAAATTCATATCTAACGGTAATTGCCGATTCTTTGAAAACGTTGCATATGAGATGAATTTCCTATAAAATATGTAGTTTAGAAATTCCTCAGCTACCTTCAGAACGTCTAATCTCTCTATGATAGACGTCATATTTTTTGATATGGTTGCACGTACTAACAATAAGCCGAAAAATATAAATGAATTAAGAAATATTTTTGTTGAATACCAATACCATATATTAAAATACTCTCCAATAAGAAAGTTCATTATTGGACAAACTTACCTGACTCAAACAAAAACATATTTTGGTAAGGTATATATTCACAAATGTACCGTAGCGACTTAGAACTAACTCTTCGAAGCACCCAGATAAGGATTATGTTAATATGGACAATACAGTCAGGGTTTAGTGTATTATTAAACGTTATCGCCTGTAAGGATTGGACTGAAAAATTGTAAGGCTAAGGCGACGGGGGTTTTGTCGGACTACTGGAAATTCTAGAAAATATTAGAAAATTCCCTAAATATATTCTACAAAACATCAATACAGAAATAAACTACATAGAACTTAACAGAAGTGTTACATTATTAATAGGAACAGTTGTAGACATTATTCTCATAGATTCTTGGAACAATTCCATAGAACAAGTAAAAAAAATTGAAAATTCATGTGGGTGTAGTGAATCCAGTACATTCCACTACACTCAAGATAGTGATATAGTGATAACGAAACAGAATTATATGGTTAGTTTCTGCTTTTGTTTATGAAAAGTAATTATAAAGAAAATATCTTTTGTTCGTAAAATTTTTATCAATCCAAACCTTCTCATCCTTCGCTCCAGCGTGTTCATCTTGCTAAGACTTCTATGTTATAAGAGCATGATATAACACTCCCACATTAAATATAATACACTTACCATAAAATAATTCGGCAACGACTAAAGGATTTCTAAAGTCTTGGATGATACATTGGCTATGAAATAATATAGGATTATAATGGTTCTTCTCGGTATCCCACAAGTGCGAATCTATAATATTTCAACAGAAATAATAGAATATTTACGGTGGTTTCCTGGCTACCAGAATACTATATATAGCTGTACATGTACCACTTTAGAAATAAATTTTATAAGTGTAAATAATATAATACACATATATTATATTTTCAAAATATTGTCGTTACTAAATACATAAATATTTTAGTACTGTTTAGTTAGATGAGATTTTGATAAAGTATTGTTTATGTTTTACATACAATTTTATACAAAACATTTAATCGGTATAAAAAGTTTGGCCTTATGAAAAAATAACACTAGATTATCAAAAATTGAAATAGCATGTATAGGTGGTGAAAAAATGAAGGAATTGGAAATTTTTGCGAGAGAAGTACTCTATATTGTTAATTCAGAGCAAAATGAAATAAGGTTATTAAAATTTTAATAATTTTTGTTATTATGTTCTGACTACAAATGCCTACGAGATATTTAAAAGTACACATCTCATTTACGTAAAATTGAAAACACTAGGCAGGATTTTAACCTATAACCTCTGGCTATAAGTGATATCGTCCACCAATTGCACTATCGTGTCGATGATACAATTGTTACTATGGAGGATATGTAAGTTAAAACCTCATGCAGAACCATCAATCTTGAAGGTTGAGATTATATTTGGAAAATAAGCAAGCGGGCAACTGTTAGGCTCCCGTTCATTCCTCGTGCCTTTCTTCAAAATAGTTGTTTCTTTCGATTCACTAGACTATAAAAGTTAATAGATTTTTAAAATTTCGATATACACTCACAATTTTTTTGAAGTAACTTTTGTTTTGTTTGAAATTATATTTTATCGTTACAATCTTGAATTTTTTTTTGGTTATCACAGAATTTTATAGATAGAGGGTTTCTTCTTTAAGACAACCTGGTCTTTTTGTTAATTATAATTAATTATTGTAATTAATCTATATATTAATTGATATATTAATTAATCAGTTAATTAACGTTAACATGATATTAATATAATTCATTATAAATAATTATATATTAAATATATTTATTGTAGAAATTATTCTGCCGTGCGTCAAATCTAGAAAGTTTTAAATGAAATAAATGTTTTGTTTGAAAATATATTTTATCGTTAAAATTTTGAATTTTTTTTTTTGGTCAGCATAGAAGTTTATAGATAGAGGGTTTCTTCTTTAAGACAACCTGGTCTTTTTGTTAATTATGATTAATTATTATAGTTAATCAATATATTAATTAATCATTTAATTATTATTAATATAATATTAATATAATTAAATGTAAATAATTATATATTAAATATATTTATTCTAGAAAGTCAAATCTAGAAAGTTCTAAATAAATCAATAACATTTTATAACGTTTATAAGGTGCAGATCTATAAGTTTCACGTTCGACTGACGACTTTTCTTAGAGTCTTAGAGTCTTAGAGTTTTAGGTCTTCTTTAAATTATTACTATGTTCACTTTTATTTTAATTTATCTTTTTAGTGCCCTCTCGCGCCAAAACATTGTTTAGACAAGGTAGCCAAAACCCTTAAGCATTTTAGACACAACACGTTTCGAAGTCGGTTAGGAAACTGCGGGGTAGAAAGATAAAGCTGTTTGTGAACTTTGCGTGACGAGAAATAAATGTCACGACTACATATATTACGGGGACGTCTCGAGGAACTCGATTATGGATATTAAAAAGTTAAGAACTTATAAATTTTTGAACACCAGTCGTTTTCAAAACAGAAGTGGAACAGAGTAGTTTAATGTTTCCGTCTTTAACTAATATGCATTTAATAAATAAGTGAATAATGTGTATTTTCCAATTTTTTTTCATTTTATGAGGACCTCTCTTGAAAAGCTAAGAATATTCTTACTCCTAGCCAGATGTGTTTACTACCTTCTCTATATTTAATTATTCTTGTATTCAGCTACGATCAGACTTGAAACTAAACGATTCTCCATCTTACAAATTTTAAGGTTCGACGAAATTGTTGGTGAGACGTTGAATTTTGTTAAAAAATATGACTTTTAAATATAACTAAAATATCCTATGCACCACTAATGTATTTAAATTGGAACAAGTAAAAAATTCAGCGGAGGCCATTTAATTTATTCGGAACTGGAATCTGTAGAAATATGTCATATAAGGGTTAGAAATTTTTATAGTCATTGAGTGATACACTATTACCGTGTTAATTACGAACACCATATTTCTAACTGTCAACAGATTTGGGAATCCCTAATTTTAAATCAATTTCATGGAATCCGTTAGTCAATTGATACGAATGAGGGTTGAAATTTTCAACTCATCATTTTAACCAGTTTAACCAGTGTACTGATAGAAAGCTTAAAGAATAAACTCCAAGAGAAAATTGTTTTTCTCTGAAAAAGTAGAGATTTTAAGCGAACTTAAAAACGACACGGAGAAAATTGTTGTGATAATGTGAAGCATTTCTGCTAGTTCTTTAAATCAACAATTCTAAAAAGCGGTGAATACATTTTAAGACGAAAAGAAAAATTTGTAGCAGATAAGAAAAAATCAAGTTGTGTACCTCCGAAATATTGGAAGAAGAATAAAAATTCTTAAATTTGTTAAGTGACCCATGATAGAGTACTACCAATTTCGAAAACTGTAATTAGAGCATATACTCTATATATACTTTTAGCTCTATTCTTTAATACCCGCAAGTTTTAGAATATGAAAGTTTTCAAGCGATTTCCACACTCAAACGACTCTAAGTTGCCCAAAAATAATATATACAGGAAGTATTCTTTTTACTGACATCCTCTACAATCCCTGAAGAAGCATGGTTTTGATGCGAGTTCTACAAAACTGCTAAACCAAAGATATTCTTGATGCTGACAAGACTAGACCTATTTTTTAAGTGCCTGTTAAATAAAACATGAAAAGGGTGCCCGAGCAAAACATAGTAAGGACAGATATTTAATATTTTTCATGTGAAAGAAGGTGGTACACCTAAAATTGATATAAAACCGTCTTTGGTACAATGATCATAACTCTTACCTTCCATGGCTCGGAAGAGAGAAACCATCCAAAGACCAAGATATCTGCGGTGTAGGATTCCCAGAGGCGCTGCACTTAAGGGATACAGCCGGTCCTGGTTGTAACGTTTGTTCTATAAAACTGTATAGGAGCACCGGTGGCGCATCTATAATAGAAAGCAAAATAAATTTCCTGGAAATTAGAAGCGAAAAATTCTAATATGGATTTAATTATTCATGTAAACAATGAATCGTAATATGACAGATATTTATTATTTCATCCATAGAGTAAAGGTATCCATGATTTGAGCTTGACTTGATTTCATACTTGTGCTATCCTATGGAGCAAACTGGGCTTTTATTGGTACAGATTAAATATGTTTAGTAAGAGTATGTCTCCTGACAAGAAAATTGGAAGCAACAGTAAACTAGACTATTTTATTGGAGTCAGCAGTTATGGCAATTAAAAGAGTTATACAGTATGATTTATTACAATTGTCCTAATTATTCTCACCACCGAGTTGCAGTTCCGACGCAGCCTGGGCAGTGTCACCCTCGGCCCTTCGGACGATGCATTGATACATCCCTCTGTCCTCCCTGCCCACGTTGTTGATGATTAGAGTCTCGCTCGACGCCCTTCCTGTGCTGGGGAGTTGCCTCCCATCCTTATACCAAGTTACTAGATGGGGACCTCCGCTTTGGGCCGACACCACACATCTTTGAAATAAGTATTTTAATTAAAATGTGAACTTAGGGCACCTTAAACAAGGACTTATCTGCTACAAAATGGAAAATGGACGACGTTGATATTGGCAGTTTTACCGCAGCTGGTTGTACAACATACCAGAATTCAGCAAACAAACCCTCTCCATACAAATGGTCTTTTATTTTTCAGTTGACGTTGTGCCTCAGCTACGAGGTATTTTCAAGATATAGACAACACCAAAAGAGACAACTAGCAAATATTGCGAGTCCAGTAACGAATTATATATTGATTTACAAAAACCTTTCGAATGACATACAGAAGTGTCTAAAATGTTTCTAAAATCACATCCTTAGCTAATTTTGGTTAGAGATGGCATAGAAAATATATCAATATTTGTAAAACTAAGTGACTAGGACCACAGGTTGTATGATTTGTTAAATGACGACGTACAAAATTTTGGATAGAAATCCTATCAATAATAGGTATTCAACATACGAACAAGAATTATGCTAAGTAATGTCTTGCCTGAATAACATTTTAACCAACAACCACATCGAACGCTAACATGTCATAATGTATCCAAAATCTGCGGATTGGTTAAAATTCACAAACCATGATATCCATAAATGCTATAAACCATAAATCTTAGTGGATCACCAACGAAACAATAAGCAATAACAATTTAGCAATTGAAGTGTTGTCCGCATATTTTGTTGAAGATTATAGCAATTAACTTCAACTGTCGAAAAACTTGTATTACACAGATTTCACTATAATTTCTGCGGCTCTTGGCCCATACGTATAACAATTGAAGAGCATGTTCTACATAGTTCTTTAGTAGGCAGATATTACGCAAAATATGGTTCGTTTCTATACCTGAAAAAATATTGATAAAATCAGTCTCGCAAACTACTTGCATTCTTCTCGTGACCTTTATTCCAAACTGTAGATATTTTTAATATTAATTGAATGGTTATAATTAATAAAATAATTAAATGACTGCAATAACATTTCTCTTATTTAGTTATTAGATTTAAAAACTAATTTTGAGGAGGTTGTTGAAATGACTTCAGTTAATGTTTATATGATGTGATCAACGATTTAGTAATTGCAGGACATCACAGTTCACCAAAAAATACCTACAAAACCAATGTATTCTTTGGATTTCAAGATCTTTAAACATTTGGTTTAGGCTAAAATAAAACATCGTAATAAAATAAACATTAACTGATGGAAATATAAATTATCTGCAGTTTTAATTGAAATAAGAGATAGGTATACAGATGTAATTAAGAGTGAGGGCCGTTTGTAATTCTAATAAGCAGCCAAGAGCCGACGGATCCGACTACTGCCGAATGCGATGGAAAATTCCATAAATTTCAGGCGCGCTAATTAAAACAAATGTAAAATAAAAGAGACCATATTCAAAGAACACCTTTTTTGAGTGATTGCAAAATGTGAAATTTTGCGATTGTTATATGTGATAAAGTTGAAGTGTCACGTAGGGGGATATGTCATATATAGCAGGTTCTAGCAAGAAAAGCAGAGAAGCAAGCGCTTCGCTTTTGGATAAGGACATGTTACAGAACAAAACTGAAGAGTAAGTGCGTGTAAACCTTTGTGGACGTTTTTCATCAAGTGAATCGATGTTAGCACACCATAAACAATAATTTAAAAGAATGAAAACCAGTCGCATACGAACAGTTGTGATACAATATTTTACTCTATACATACTATGCTGCTTCGAAGAAAAGTTGTGAGAATTTACAATATTTGACCTTTTAATTAGGTAATTTTCAAAGGTAAAGTGGCATATGCTACAGCAAAGTGAGGGAGGGGTGTTATCCCCCATATTAACTATTATGTTTACGAAGGTCTCAATAGATTTTAAATGGTTTCAATGTTTAAACTCTCATGATGACAAGAAAATATATATCCAACTCATCAAAACTAGTCGACAACGAAAATCTGTTTCAAGCCAGTGTGAATCTATGAACAAATATAATAGGAAGAAAAACCTTCAGGGTAAAAAACATTAAAATTTCACCTAAATCAACATATCCAAGAAGTGACATCGAAGATTATTGAACTGGTTTTGACGAAAATCTTCCTGTGGAATTTTTTGGTAGTGTTACACGTAACGACCAAAATCGCTGACTGATGAGTGTGTTATGTGTCATAACTGATTCTATTGAACATGGCATGAAATTGGTGCAAACCTTGTGCAAGTAAAAATAAAGAAACAAAAATTTTAACAACACCTAAAGACGCGCATCAAGTAGCATCTATCCCTAATACGGAAGACATTTCTCCACTGCGCCTAAGAAAAAACATCTGTTAAGAAGTAATTTTTGTTGTAATGAGTAAACAACATTTCAGTTTATTTTTAGTGAACGACAGTAAATCTAAAAAGTGAAGAACAACAATTTTGGTATTTTATCAATGAACTTGGAAACTCAACCACATTTACCTTAATATAAATAATTACACTCAAAACGAAGAGTTAAGGATGTGTCTCTTCCATATATACAAGAAATATTTCATTAACATTGATTGTTTTGAGTGGGGGAATTTTTTTATTTACCTGAATTCCGCGCTACCGCCCATGTGGACACTGAGCAGAGGTGGCGATATTTCCACGTGTAATGGCGTTGATACGATCAATCGAAGCTCGGCATGCGATTCGCCTCCAGCATTCGATGCAGAACATCGATATACGCCGCCTGAAATTGAACAACAAATCTACTAAATTTCTCATTCTCCGCCAAAAGTTCCAGAACTGCTCGCGTGCTTCCTTTTTCTTTTAAATGCCAGGTCGATATGTAGTTAATCCTCCCCGTTATGTAGTCCAACCCAAAGTTTATTTCTCGTTCCCGTTATAACGTGTGTCACTTTTGGGTGTTTTCGAAAAAAGTAAATGTTCTATTAATGGTCACAAATTGTCGCCTTAAATCTTTTCCCGGAGAACAGCAACGTGGCATCTTTCCAGAAGATCCCTTTTAGACAAACTGGTTGATTGAGAAACGATTTACTTTATTTATGGTGTCCGGAAAAGTTTTTTCTTATATTATACTTCAGTTTAAATTTTTATCTAAAGAAATGCGTTAGTGGAAATATATACGACGTTAATGTAATTATAATTAAAATTTAATATTTTCTACAAAGCCAGGTCTACCTAATCAACCCCTTTTACTTGAACATATTCAAAATGAAAGCTGTTTTAAGTTAGAAATGATTTTATGTTGTAGGTTTAATGTGTCTCTTTAATGCTACTATATTAATTATTATGTGAATTTAAAACGGTATCAAGGATATCTATTATAATATTACTATAAAAAATTTTCGATAATAATTACTTCTGTAATGTTTGCTCCAAAATATTTACAAATTGGTGTATGCTACCACGATTTTGGTGGTTACTCATAAATGTTTGACTCGACTTAACTTTGACAGCTTTTATTACCGCTTGCAATTACATGACCAATAAACTACATTCTACCGTGTTGTTACTCAACACTGACATATTTCCATATATGTCGAAAATAAATATTCTTCCACCTGATAATAGTAGTGCACAGTTATGAAGCAAGATTCAGAGGCAATTAATAACAGTATATACTACTAATCATTATATTCACTATAATACTAGTAAATGATATATACGGGGTGTGCTGTTAAAATTACTTACCATCTTCAGGAGTCACAGCTTCTATAGCTAGAACTGGTCCAAGTTGTCTAATTCTAGGTCCCGGTATTACCAAATTCGGTTCCATACCAGCCTGACTGTACCACCTAAAAAGGAATTTAACATATTGTGTATTTCAAGCTTTTATTTTAGAAGTTTGTTATAATACTTTTAAATTAATGGGTAAGAAATCTATACAGTGTTGTGCTTTCTACTGTATGTTTAACAGTAGAGGAACAGTCTAGAAAATTGTTTTAAACAAAGCCGCTGGATAATTTGGATATTTTCAAGTACTGTGTATTTGCATTACTGTTAAAAAATTTACCAAAAGCCTAAAAAACCTGTCTTTCTATTTATTTGGCAGGTATCCACAACCCAACATTGCACGAGTATTGGTACGTCGGTTGCCTAAATGTTTCCGCAAAAGTATAGGAACAGTTGCTTATCTCATTATTCGTAAAAGCAAACATTTTCCAATTTGCCGAGGGCCTATGCTAAAACACACAACTTTTTGGGCCATAAATGTGTTATTTTCACTTCTCGTTTAACAGTAATTCAGCCCCACTTTGTATTTTAAATGTAAACGGTCCTTACGTGTAAACGACTTATTCAAATGTCATTAAATATGTTTGAGTAAGTAAGCCTATAAAGAAAATTCCGCTTCGAACAGGCCTGTTATTTATTACGGGCTATGGTAGGATTAGCTGTAATCCTGTACTACCATCTACGGTGACAATGGCCACTAATGCTTTTTGATCTGAGAAGTCACTTCATTTTTCGCTTGAGAAGGTATGGATCGGCGTGTCATTGTAATTAAGAAAGTAGTAACAAAAAATTATAAAATAACCAGTAAATATTATCGTAACTTGAGACGAACGGAAATGACTTCTGCCATAGAAAATTTAATATTTATTGACATTTCCTGGATCGCTTAAGTCATTGCCAAATCAAAAATGGAGAACAAGTTGAAGACCTTTTGTAATACCTGCAAATAATTTTCCAGCTCTGGGTTTCAATTGGATAATTGTGATTTTTTTTTGTATTATTGGTTATTTAAAATAAAATATTATGTCAATAGATTGAGATATGATCTTTTAAAGTTATGCATGAAAATATTTATAATTTATGAGGTGTACTAATCAAAAGTAAGTAAATTTGGCGTCGCTTCCATTCGTATTAAGAGTGCAAGGATTTTCACTTCTTTACGTGTAAAGCGCTCGATACATTTTTTCCTGCAGCGATATCTATAAGCGCTGCGGAATGACTGCAACGCGCTTTTCATTTACTCACCAGCTGTTTCGATACGTTATCTGATTGACATGTTCATAACGGTGAATGTATCTGTGTGGAATTTTAGACATTTGTTCGAATGTCCATTGTGACTTCCCGTACATATTGCGGACCGCCTCGTATATCTACGTGAATGTATCGCGAAGTTATGAGAATATGAAGTTTGCGCGAAAATGACACGAGGAAATTAATCTGATGGAGATGAAAAGTTAAAAACGCATTGTTTTAAATGTTTGTCTCTCGACTGAATTTTGTGTGGGTAAAGGGTTCGAACCTTTTGGAAAAGTTATTAAAGCCATTAGATTTTGTAAAGAATTTTGTTGGTTTGTTTCAGTTAAGTTAAGCGAATTCGACCCCTAACATACTATTTACGGGGTGTGAAAAGTTGTGTGAAATACTTCATGGGGCTATATCATATGCAATATATTATTATTATTATTAATGGTGGTACAGATATTTGTTAACTATAGGGACAATAGTATATTTCTGGAAATTGACAATTGTGTACATTGTTTGTAATGCAAGGAGATCCTTTTTGATCACTTTTTTTTATTCGTCAGTATTTGTAGTCACCTCATACTTCGCTGTAAAATGTAAATATTAAACAACGTAAATATTTAAAAATGTATATCATGTATTAAAACTCACTCATGTCAAGTCAAACGCAATGGCACGTGTTCGAAAACAGTAATATCATAGTGTATACAGTAATAAGTGTAGTCACTCTCCGAATTGCCGAAAACCATCCCCTCTTGTCATCTCAACCCCCCCACCCGACGGATTACTGGTCGAGCAAGAGAAGCTTGTGGTCATTTTGTACACGGTGTCTTATGACGGCGACAAACGCACCGTCAACGACTAACGGTAAATTTATTTGAAGAAAGTAGTTTTTTGCAGCACAACAAATCGTCATCGGGGAAACAAAAATCAGTTTTAGCCATTGAAACTTCTGACTAACGAAATTTACAAACTGTAGAAGGTAACGCACTTGTATATGTCGGTGGATACTTTTTACGTAAGTGTATTTTAAAACACTCATGTGACATTTGTGTCAATTACAGCAACAATAAAAAATCCGATAGAAATACCAAATTTTGCGAGCTAAAGAAATATAAAAGCAGTCATAGTGGGATATTTGGAGGTTTAAAGGTCCCTCCAATTAATTTTATTAATTATTTAGTAGCATTAGAAGAAATTTTTACATCCAAATTCAACGACCTCTATATACATGAAGGCGTAGGGATGGCATTGCTAAATCTATTTAAAAATGTTAAATTTTCACACCCATGTCCCAATTTCCCTCATATTTATTTTATTTCTCTATACACAAGATTAAGAATCTACTATACATTAAAGTTTGCGAATAGAGAAATAAAACATCAAAAAATAATAAGGAAAACTCTAAATTAAATGTATTAAAAAAAAAAACATGTAAAAACTGGAGTAAGTACTTGCAAATACACAATAAGTTTGTACTTCATTATATTTTATACCTAATACGGTCATTACGTATGTACTTTTATGTTGGTTGCTATTATGTGTTATCTTAGCAATGAAATATACGTATCTCTAAGTACTTTGCCTGTTTAGGGTGTACCTACTAAGCGAACCTTTTTCAAGTCCCGCAACTGATTTCAATCCTTATCCTTAACAATTCGCAAACAGCAATTACTTCTAGAAGTACTGATACATTCCTGATTACAATTGTTTATGGTGTCTTCGGCCTTATACGTTTGTAAATAATCTTGCGCCGACAAAATTTCAACCAGTCTAAATCTTCGAATATGTTTAAAATTCGTTCGCCTCCCGTATGTAGACGGTTCAATGAAATTATCGATTTCACAGTCGCTTTACCCCTGTACATTGCAGTTTCGGATCCTTTACGGGAACTATAAAACGATTTATGATAGGTAGCAAAAAATGCCGGTTTTTGGAGGAGATCAAAGGAGTGACTCGACTAGTTGTAATGTATAGACTGTGGTAATATTATATACCTGAATTACTTTCTTGTATACATTTTCAATAAATATATTTAATGTAACAATGTTACTTCATCACAAATAATGACTGTCTTGTTGCCAGAATGACGTTAGATGCGATGTAATTATATCTCAGAACAAATAGAAGTTGCATCGGCAATTCCAGAATGCTAAAAATGCTGACGATATAAACCTTGCCCTTATCCGCTAGCCCACATTGAAGTAACTTTATTTTTCAAAATAAACCCTTAAGCGATATTAAAAGGAACATGTGGTGCCCGGTAGGAAAAATATGATAATTTACGAGGAGAGTTTCATAAGTAATCATTTTTTTAAAACGTGTTTGTAAACACCATAAAGTATTGTTATGTCAAATTAGATCCTCCCAATTAATGCTCCATTTTTCGTATAGCGAGTTAGATATCGTATAAAATTTTCTGTGAATTCTAGTGGTATTATTGCCATTTTCGCATGGGAGTTTTATGAGGTTCATAAAGCTTCTACTGTCTAATAAATGTTAGTTTGCTTATTTATATAACCTGATAATGGAAGCCGAGGTTCATAACTGGCCCGTAAAATTACATTTCTAGACACGTCTTGAATAATCGGCTGGCAGGCATGCACATACTTTTATCAAGACAATTTAGTCTTGATACATGTATCTAATAGCTTACTTGTAGAGCTTGTTATAGCAAATTGGCGAAAGTTGTTAATATGTTTTGTACCAGCATATTTGTAGAAAGATATTACCACAGCCTACTTAAATATGTTAAAGATACGGTTAACTAAATGATACAATGGCTTCAGTTAGAACCTCTAATATTTTTTCACTCGCCTGGAAGAGTTTTTAAGTGATTGTAGACTATTTGATCTTTTAAGCTAAATTGCCTCTAACTGTGCTCGAGAATCTGTTAGTGCCTAAAATTTAGTTAAAGTATTGATTAGAAATTTCACCTCCAGGACATGAAAGAACCTGAGGGTTAAGTGCGCCGATCCACAGATCGACGTGTCTTGCCAATTTTAATAATCGTCTTTAGTCCTAAATTTAAACCCGATTAAGGTATTTTTTAAAATTGTCACCCGGTATATACAGGCGTTTTAGCGATTCACTTCTTAAAGTAATTACTTCTTTTTTATTTGGTGTGGATTAAAATTTCATTACCCTTTATCCGCGTTCATCGGCGAATTTTCATCAGACAGTAGCGATTAATCCTGCTGAGCCGTTCCATAGATTACTGGGTCAAATTAAAAATTTTTACAGCTCCATTATTTCCAATAGCCTATTACGAGCGAAGCTTTAAAACTTCTGCAATTACAAATTTCCCAATTCCCCGTTTTAATAAAATTCTATCGTTCGAGTGAATAAACGCCTATAACGAACCATACACAAAAAACTTAGTGCTTCACTTATTAATTAATATAGGTAGGTATGAACGTACGCGATTTTAATTTAAACACGGATTACAACAAAAACGAGAAGTTGTTACCATGGCGATCGTATTGACGTCATACAGGCCCGTTGTACAATAGGAATTGTACGGATGCGTGCGTATGTAGTTATGTACATATGTATGTGACTAGAACGGAAAATTAATAACAAAACGGGCAATTTCGATTGGTTTTCAGCCGGAACTCGGCCGTTGTTTGGACCGAAACATGTTTCTCTCTATCTTTGTAAATTAAAAACGGCTTTGTCCGCTTACACCAGGAATGGGATTTCTAATTACTAGTGCCTTGAAACGACGAATAACAAAAATGTCTCGTCTTTTTAATTCTGTATACGAAGCCCTTTATTTCCTTCCAAAAGGAGGGTGAAATGCAGACAGAACGTCAAACAAACCAACGAATTGCGTATTCGTGTTTCGATTAAGATTTATATCAATAAAACCCAGAGGAAATGTGCATTAATTTTAAATTACATTGCACAAATTGTTCTTCGGGGAAGCTCTACCTGCTAAACTTGAGAAATAACACACCTCCGTCGAGGGATCCACTTCCAGAGATACGAGGAGATGGATTGTAATTTTAAAATTCTGTTTTACGGGGCGCACAGCTTTAGAAAAAGACACCAGTATGCAATATTTACCTGTACTCAGGTGCCGGACATCCTTGTGCAATGCATATTAATGCTGCACCTTCGTCTTGAGCTACCGTCACGATCCCGGAATTCTCCACTATTATCGGGGAGACGATGCCGCGATGTTCTGCAACAAAGGAATATTGTTATTAAATTAGTACGTGCACGATGAACATGGCAATTAAGTTGCAAAATCTAATATAACTCATATTTATATATACAAGTAGATCAGAGTTTTGATCAGAGTACAACCTAGTTGAAAATTCTCTTTTTGAAAACTAGAGAGAGTTTTGCTACTAGAGAGATGTTCTGCAACAAAGGAATATTGTTATTAAATTAGTACGTGCACGATGAACATGGCAGTTAAGTTGCAAAATCTAATATAACTCATATTTATATACACAAGTAGATCAGAGTTTTGACCTTACACAACCTAGTTGAAAATTCTCTTTTTGAAAACTAGAGAGAGTTTTAACTGAACGCCTCCTTAAAAGAGACGTAGTTCGTAAAATAAACTTAGCTAGCAAAAATAACATAAAATTGGCCCTATAATAACTACGCTTATTATGATAACAATGAATATTTTTTAATTATTTTTTTATTTCACGAAACAAGTATGTATGCCTTTGTAATTTATGAAGATTAAAAAATTAGATGAAAAAATTTGGTTAATTAAACCTATTTATTCTCAAAAAACTCTATTTGTTTGTTACAAACAAACTGTAAAATGAAAAACACGGTTTTTAAAGTCATAATAACCATATTTGTCAGGGCTCACTGTTTTTGTCCAGGGATTTATATCATGCATTGGTTAGGAGCAAATGAATTTTTTTTTATTTTCATTTCCAAAAAGGTGTCTAAAGGAAGAATATGTTTTCAAGCGTTAGTTTATGGCTAATCATTTTTAAAGTAATAAGTGAAGTAATAGTAAGTAGTTCTTAACCAACATTTAAATATACCAGTTTTGTTATTAAAATATGTGAGATTGAGAAAAAATTACACACAATGTAAAAAAAATATATCATAGATTCACTCTCTCAATTCTCACATTCTCAATTAGGAATTGAGAAATTTTCTTTGCTTTAAAACTCGCCTATTGTTTATCTCTAAACGTATAAAGAGATAAAACTGTAAAGGAGAATAGAGTCATGCTTGAAGTTTACAATAATGGTAAGACCGATTAAAAATTAAACATTTTGCAAGAATTGCTTGAAGCTTGAATGAATCTTGCGACTTTAAATCCAGCAAAGTCTAAATATTTGCCGTATGTCTGTTAATTATGGACAAAATTTGATTTGTGGTTTGTAATTTTTGTCAAACCCAATGCAGTAAAAGGATCGTTTTATATTCTGTTCTCAATTCTCACATTCTCAATTAGGAATTGAGAAATTTTCTTTGCTTTAAAACTCGCCTATTGTTTATCTCTAAACGTATAAAGAGATAAAACTGTAAAGGAGAATAGAGTCATGCTTGAAGTTTACAATAATGGTAAGACCGATTAAAAATCAAACATTTTGCAAGAATTGCTTGAAGCTTGAATGAATCTTGCGACTTTAAATCCAGCAAAGTCTAAATATTTGCCGTATGTCTGTTAATTATGGACAAAATTTGATTTGTGGTTTGTAATTTTTGTCAAACCCAATGCAGTAAAAGGATCGTTTTATATTCTGTGCTCAAATTTGTTATAAAAACAGTTATCGCAAATTGTTGGTCTTTCAACGCTTGTCACAATTGAAAATTTCAATAGTTACCCAATTTACCTTCGCGTTTCAACTCCTAATCTACTCGTATATAACTATACAATGGGCAACATTAAAAAATATTCTCGATTCTTTTTTGACCAAGATCTATGATTTTTACATTTTGTGTAATTTCAGCTCAATCTCAAATGTTTAAATCACAAAATGAAGTCTCTAAATTAGTTATTAGCAATAAACTACCGCTTGAAAATATATATTTGTTCAGACGCCATTTTGGAAACAAGAATTATAAAATTAGAATTTCTCACAAACAAATGGGTTTTTATTATTTGATTTTTTTGATATACTGGGGGAAACGAGGATAATAATCTAGAGAAATTTCAAAAATAAACATATTTATTTCACGGACTAATAAATAATTGAAAATTTTTAATTGTTTGACAGTTTTATCAATTATTTTCACAAAGTATTAAATAATTTTATTCGTTTATGTCGTGGAATGATGGAATTTTCAGAGCCTTCAAGGCAATCAAAATCGATTGCCATAGCTCAAATCTTCAGTAAATGAAACGCGATAAATCTAATTTTTTTTTCAAATTTCTGCTCATTAAAATGTCAATCTGACAATTTTCCTCTTCGAAAAGAATGACTCCGCCGGGGTCCACACGATTTCTAATACAGATACCTAATTTTTCGTCCATATCTCCTCGTCTTACGCACTACATTAAGTGATGATGCTCTATAAGTGAGCTAAAAATGTTCGTGAACAAATCAGTCGAATTGTCGAATGTCAACCTGATAATTTTTGGAGTCTGTCTCCTCCACAAATGGCGCTACTGTACAAAAAGCTATCTGGACGCTGGCTGTTTTCAAGCTGCTATCATATTTTAACGCCCTGTCTCGCCCAACGTAAATTTATAACACTTCAACTCAACCAATCGATAGTTTGTCATGTTTTTACATTGTAAATTTGAAAAGTACAGATCTGTCCCCCCTGATGACAATTTTTCAAAACAAAAGTATTTCTTCAGTAAAACCGATTTAAAAGTGACTTCAGTCAATATTTGTTCCTTTTTCAAAATATTGATAAAAATGTATTTGCCCCAGCATATGCGGCCGCGCTTGTATATTTTACTACTACTGATGTTAGGTGGAATTTGACGACGTGTAGCTTTTATGTTGGGTCTGACCAACATTGGTAAATGACTTGACGGTGATACTGAACATTCAGTTGCTAGCAGATGTTATATGGTTATTTTTTGTTTAATTCAAGAATTTATGACAGCTGTAGTATAGTGTCTATCGCTTTATAAATGAGTTGGATTCATCATTTCAATTTTCCTCCCAATACACCTTTTCGAATGTAGTCGAACACCTCAGACATTTGAAACCTTCGTGCCGATGGTGGGTTTATATAGTGTTATCTGTTTTAGTCTGTCGCAACCATATTTTAAAAAGAGTGTTTTGAAAAACAGCAATTCTAATATATTTTCAAAAATAATGCTCCTTGATGATAAACAGCTGCAATATTAGCGATTATCTACCAGTTGGCAAATAGGAATTAGTCAAATTAATTGGATATTTCTCCAAAGTAGTCACTGTTTTTTAAGTCCATTTACAATAATATGTACTTCACCCATTCTCTTTTATATAATATCCTCGGAGAGAGTATAGAGAGTTAATGCCATTTGTAATCGATATATTATACCAGAAATTAACACACAGATGGTTAGGTACACAGTTATATGCATACTTACAAATGATCTATTCCGATTCCACGTGTGCAAAACGCTCGGTCGTTAGGCCAAAGCATAATTTCCAACTTCTTCTCTAAAACTAAATCCTCAACGTCAAAGTACGTTAAAGTTTAATCTTCAAACATCTGCAATAGGGTTGTTCTTTTTGTCTCTATGCCAGACTTCAATTCGCCTCTTGCTTCATTAACCAAACATTGTGTAGTTACACCAACGACTCTTGTCTTAAAGTCCTTTTGTATGGATAAATGAAAGCGAGACGGGGCTGGGAGGAGGCTTTCAGTTTTATCTACCCTCACCCAACGTAAAAGTGATCGGCCTCCGTTATGCGAGGACATTCATCCGGGGATCTCACGATAAAAAATCGATAGTTACTCATTTTCGGATCTTAATGGGGTAGTGATGGGAATTGCGAGCTCCTCGATCCAAGCCGACCGACTTAGTTAATTCGTTTTAAAGGGAGAGGTTGCGACGGAATATTCCAGGGGAAACATTAAATTCTCAACTAACTTGAACTACTTCGACCGCACACCACGTATATAGTATTTAAATTCATCTGGAAATTATTCCGCCGTGAACATTTTAATTACTCGTCAAGAAAAGTTAGAAAACATCCCCTGCAGGTGTTTAGTGAGTAGAGAAGGCAAAATGTTGCATTATAAAATATGTAAGTATTCTTCATGTCGAAGGATTTACTAACGGCAAAGGTAAAATGTACTACAACATTGGATACAATGAAACATATGGTTTGTTCCTATCTACTATTTAAACTGTTTTTAGTTTCTCACTACGCATGAAAATGTGTTTCTTTTTAGATTATGAATGTATAATGGCGTTAACCAATTAAAACGAGACTTTTCTCCTGTTCCGCCTTTCTTGAGGCCTGCGCAGAGTCCGCAGCGCCGTTACATATTATAGGGAGACAATCTCCTCTAACAAAATCGCTTAATACATAGTACATACATCTAGTGCACTCACAATTAAGAAACAAACTTGTCCTGTAAAACAATCGGTCGCTGATTAAATCGTCAGTCGTGAACATTCGATCAGTTCAGTCCTCATTCAGTTCATATGAAATAAACGAGACTATTGGAAGTCAAGAAAATGGGAAAAGCCCCAGTCTTCGATAAAATACACCATAACTTTGTCGTCAATACTGGTCTCAATAGTAAAAAACTGGCGAAACACATTTCTCAACAACATTGTACGATCAGCTCTCACAAATTATCACAATCTTTAAACCAGGGAAATAAGGTCAACTTCATAGGAGACTCTTCCAAGTAGTTCTATCGCTCTATTTAGCGTTGCTTACTAGATGTTAGATAACAAAAAAAGCCACAAAAGCCATATCCACGTCAAGCAGACTGGTTTCTCCAAAATGGAGTTCCTGCAACCAAACCATTATATTTGATCGAAATGGGAGCCCAAGAGGGCCTCAAGTCCTCGTAGACATTACTGCCTATATTAAATAGGATGCAGTGTGGAGACAGTGAATGCTTTCTAAACCACTAAAAACCATACGGGTCACTGAAATCGTTCATATAAGAAATATGCTCGTTAACAAGCAATTGTACAGAAAGCACACTTAATAACTAGTTGCCTTTTGGATGAGTGCTGTTTGGATCTGGGCAACTTGGCTCATTTGCTTTTTGAGCTTTTTAGCATATACGTGTGAAGGGATAATTCAATATCGTGAAGAAACTAATCTCGTAATCACAAACACGTGATACAAATTCCCATACAGACTATTTTCGTAAATGGAACTTAACGTCAAGTATGAGTAAAACTACAGTCTGCTGTTTCCACTTTAATGATAACATAGCTAATATAACACAATGGGTATTTATATGGAGCGCTTCTTTACCAAAACCCCATTCCAAGTCACGGTTCGAAAATTTAAAATGTGAAATAATATTCTGCAAAAACTAGCAGGATCAATATGGAGTGTATCTGGAGATTGTCATCCCTCAGATTCGTTTCTCCTGTAGTCTGCTACACTATACACTACACTATACTGTGCACCTGTGCGCATCAACAGCAGCTACACTATACTAGTAGGGTGTAGTTAAACAAAAGGCAACGCCAAAATTGAAGCAGTCGCCTAACTCTACGGCAAGTAAACTTATTGCTCTCACTTCAATGCTGAAGACAACTATCATCAAAGGTGGTTACTCCCGAAAACACTTCAGAATGTCATCAATTATTGAGTATTGTTACAACGGCAAAACACGACCCAAGTTAAATTGGAGAACAGCTGTTGACTGGACTAGAAAGATAAATGTGACCCGCTTACATTCTTTTACGAAAATCCCCTTGATAGCACACGGATTTAAAATAATCTGTCAACCATGCAAGCTTGGAAATGACACGAAGCCATGATTCGTCCTTTATAAAATGTAATCTAAACACGAGATTAGCCGTGAAAATTGAATATAAATATTGATTTAACCAACACTAGAAAAAGATCGTCGTCAGGAGTCGTGTTACAAGTCATTAGAAGTTCTACTCGCTACGAATTGTTGTGGCATCCCCTTGCCTGATAATGGCCAACCGTAACACCCGTAAGTTAAAGACCGCATTGTCCTCTTTTCTGATCATGTAAAGTATTGTTGCAATTTAAGAGACTTGTTCTATGAAATTTTATTCCTTTTTCCTAGCTCAATGGCCAATAGGGTCACTCGTCTTAAACTTTATCAAATGGACAACAACGAATGCCTTCTCTAAATTTTTGTTAAAGCCACCACCCCCTAAGCCCCTCAAAGTTCACATTACTCCCTTTGAGTGCCGTATGACCGTAACAGTATGAACTCAATATGAGGTGAACCACCAGAGTTACACCACCACATATGTTTTAAGCTACATAGAGTTTGCATAGGTCAGGGGCGCTGCAGTCATGATTTTTTCAAATGAAGAATTTACCAATGTGTCTCGTGCGATTACCAAAATGGCCATCAGACGATGAGCTATATTACAACCATTCGCGTATATTTTGGTTTCATCTCAGATTTTGTCAGACTCCTCCCACCAGCAATCCATTGGCTGAGTAGCACAATACACAGATAAGTGGAGTCGCTTATTAATGGCTTGCATCCACCGGTGGCATATTAGGTAATATCGACAATGATTATTTATCTTTTGCAAACCTTCTATTTACATCAAAGTACGATTAAAAGAGTTAGCGTTTTCTCACCTGTAATCCTGACGTTGGCAGGGCTGCTGACGACCACCTGTCTGCTCAACCGATGCATAGTTCTACAACGGTATGTGGGGAACTGATCGCTGAATTCCAAATTATGGATGAGCAGCTCACCAGATGGCAGTTGGTGGAATTTCCCGTCTGAAATAACATCGAATTATCATAAACGATCCTGGTCCCATAAAAACGCGAAACCCTCACTAATTACTAAATGATTAAACTCCCCCAATTAATCCCCATTCAAGTGAATATTCCCCGCAGTACCGGAAAACTCCTGTCGCCCCATCCTAACTTCTCTAACACGAAATCATTATGTAAATCAACAATGCTGAACCTAATACGCGATCCTTGAATTTGATGGAGCGCGGATTAACTCTAAGATTAAATTAGTCTAAGCAGTAAACAGAGTTATGCTATGGAAGTCCGCCTGTTGACTTATCAGCTTACCGACGTATTAATAAACATAAGTAATTTACTTCCTATCTAACACTTCTAGCGGGAAAGTAGGCTGCGGGATCGATGAATATTTACTAGCCTGGAGTTACGGGATCTTGCTGCTTTATATTTTGGAGTTTAAAGCGATTTATTAATGCCTGGGTATTTTCTCACAATTAGCCGCGATGAAGCGAAATTTGTTTCCCTATAGAATTTTACATGAAGTCAACGTTCTGATTTACGATCTAACCAGATTATAATTTATCTCTACACGTATTAAAGAAACATAAATTCGGAAAGTCATGGACGATATACGCATCATGAAATAAAACGTTTTACTATTCCATTTCGAAATTAATGCTAACTTCTAAATGAACAATAATTGAACACATTGCTAGCAGAAACATTAGATAAGATTTTAACCATATTTACTCTTCCATTCGGGTATAAAAGACATTTTGTGAGATAAGTATCATAAAAGTATCATTAAAAGTAGCTGCCTCTTTAGGAAACTTTGAAAAGTAATTTGCACAGTATATGTGAATTTATAACAATGTTCATGTAACAACATTTATGCAATAAATTTGGGAATAAGGGTAATGAATCATTTATAAGTGTAACATAAACTTCTCTCGTCCTTTCAGAACTTTGCATGTTATTAATTTTTCTCTGATTTTTTTGTAGTTGGTTTAAGAACTATTTTATCACTTTTCTAAACAAAACGAATTGCAGTTTTTAAGACGGGCATAAGACCGGAAATTTATTTAATTTTTAAGTGCGTTTATGGTGCCCAATATATAGTACGTAAATCAAGTGACGGGACAAGAGGAGTAAATAAGTGTGATAAAGAAGTCCGTCTGTATGGTAAATCTATATAAATGTACCCTTATCATGGCTGGTACCGGCTACGTAAAAACCGGTGTAATCTTGCTGCCAGTAAAAATAACCGAATGAAATTTCTTAGTGGAGGTTCGTCCTGTCCCATTGGTGGTTGTACGTCTTTTATTATGATAACTCCGCCACATTCGGTATTGGAAAATTTTTAAAATTCTGGCTTTTTCTTTCAAAGTGCTTAGAAAGTTGTAAATATAGTGCCAAAGAATTTGAAATTGATCATTTTACCAAGTCTATTTCTTTCGAATTGTTTAATGAAAACAATTATAATGAGTGTCAACTTTGTCCTACGAATATAAAGCAAGGAGTGGGCAACCCTCTGTCTGACCCGTTACTAAATTTCTCTGTTGCATATTAATAAGGCCGATACGTCGACCGACTAGACTCGATTATACTTGTCATTTCAGGAATATTCAAGGTGCTTTGGCCACCATACATGAAATAGCTGTGACTTCGTAAAAACCGCTGTGAAATACAGAAGTTGGATCAGTAAGTTTTGCTTTGATTGCTTTGAAAAAGTTAAAAAAACTTGGTTCTAAAATATGTCTGGATTTTCAGGTAGTAAATATAGGAAGGTTGATCAAGAGCATCGTACTTTCCTGGAAAAGTGGTCCAGGATAGGCATGCGCGCAATGGATGCCGTGGGAAAATATGGCATATATACATTTACAATATGGTAAAGGATAAATTAAACAAAGTTCTCAGCTGCTGAACTTTCTGGGATTATTGTGCCAAGAACTTTTTCCCAACGTTTACGTATTTGAACCACTATATTAATTGATTTAAAGAAGGAGGAGAATTTTGTTACTGAAAGTATAAAATGCAGAAATTTTATGTTATGAGGACTATTTTCAATTTTCCAGGATTTTTAGATTTTTTCAGGGGCGGTTCCACAGAAGTCGCTTGGGACGGGGTACCAAAAGAATTTTTGTAGCACTTTATTTACATTTTTCAAACTTCACTTTTTGAAAGTGTTTCAGGAAAGAATGCAAGTTTTAGGTGTAAATTTCATGATACTTTCGACATTTCCCTGGCGATTTATAACTTTTTTCATCATCATATACATTAGTACATTATGAATGGTAATCTGTCATTCCCAACATTTTTTTACCAAATGTTAAGGATTTTTATGTAGCATCAATCGATTAAACATCCATAATCTCGATGCTTTCACAAGGAGCCTATGTATAAAACATTAGTTGCAAACATCTGTTTTTCTTCATTTGGCCTGGTCATCTCGAAGCGAAAAATTATAAATTATAAAGTATCACTAGAACGATTGGAAAAGTGTATGAGAATTCGTTGAGGTCTTTATCAGCTTTTTTGTTTGAAATTCGCCGGCAAGGGGGACAATGTCAGAAACAGATCTTTTACCTTTGCTTGGTAAATAGTTATTTAAACCGCTTCAACATAATTTATTTTATACGTCCTGCTACAAAAAAAGATTATCGACTTTATCTAAGCCACAGTCGCTATAGTTTTCACTTGGTTGTTATTATAATGAAGTGTACAACACATTGATTGGGATACTTTTGTAATATTATTGTAATTTGTAAAAAAACAATCGTTAAAATAAGATTATTCGGAAAACAGACTGTTCGAATGTAAGTTATTCAGATTTATCTTGGATTTTGGAACTTTGAAAAAATACATTGCTTTCACGGAAACACCTAGTTACCTACTTAAGGTCATTAGGGTCCACCCTACCGTCCTCTCATTGATGTAATCCCATAAGGTGGTCTTGCTAAATAAATCAGGGCAAGCATACGTCAATATGATGCAAATTTTGAGAATCATGAACCTAAATTAGAGCCTGCCTAAATCATGATTGACTTCGAACAAGCAGTGAAATGTGTTATAAATTCTGTCTAGTGTTTCCACAATGTAAAGTGCGATACACAATGTGGCAGACTCGTCATAATGAAGGGGAATAAGTAGTTATTAGAGTAATAATTACGCTTGAAATTTTATGAAGGACGTAGAAATATATCTTGTTCAGGACATAGCTGAGCAGTACTCAACTAAAATTTTACATGGATAGAATGAATAAGAAGTGGTATTATAGTTTGTGGATATTTTTCTGAAAACTAGAGTCTCGGTTATTTTCATTAGTTAAGACTGTAAAAGAAATCCACTAAATTAATGAGTCGAGTAGTTTACTTTCCTTTGTGAATTGCATTGGAATAATTATTGGAATTAATAACAGCAGGAATATCACAGCACACAAAACAAATTTAATGGGATAATATGTATCATGCTCGATATTGTGCGATAATGCAATGAATACAGTTCGTTTTTACTTCCTCTCAGTTATACCCTTTAAACTACTTTCTATCAAGGAGTGAAAGATTTACTGAAAGCAAGTGAACATTATTATTTTATTTTTAAACGTTCCTTAGCCATCCTCAGGGGAACACATATTAGTTTAAGTTTTTATAATCGGTACACTGTACTCTATCCTCTTTTGTGAATATTTGCAAAACTCTTTTAGAAAATATGTCGCACACCAGAAAATATTTGCGGGCAATGAGGGTGTTTAACGTGTCAACATGTTTTTAACGAACACGAAGCCTCCAGGCAGCAACTATCTGATATAAAATTTACGTAAGCGGAAATATTCAACTATCCTGATTGTAATTATTGGGGCGTAACAATTTAATCAGCTCACTGGTTTCAATTACATACAAGACCCAATTCATTCATTTAATCTTATCAATTTAGCCCTATATCATATTTGTTAACACAATCGAGCTGTCTCTGGTTATCTGTAATAGTGTGTATCAGTGTGTGGCACGACACATTAATAAATATATTTGCTATATCTCGTAAATATCCGCACATCAAGTGACAAAAAAATCGCACCTTGTACAAGATAATAACTGTCGCAATTTCTTTCCGACAAACAAGTTTCAAAAGAACTCATTTCTTTTGAAACGTTACTCTCATATCACAGCTCCGGCAGACTTTCCCCCATTGTTACGTGCGATTCTTTTGAATTTTTCCCACTTTCTTCTATCTTTTCCTCTTTCTCGGTCTCCCTTCGCTTCTCCTTCTGTTTCATTCAGTTCCATTCAATTTTATTTAGAAGTGAAGTAAATTGCCCTGATATGTTCGCATAATATCGTTGTATACAGACAATGGGAGCTTGTCTGGCTGTAGCTGCTGCTTATTGTTTTTTGCTGTCGGGAGGAGAAGGACTCGGAGAAATAAATGAGAGAAAAAATTTAATAAGAATCGAGTTATTGACATTCACTCACTGGAATTTAACTTAATTATTTACTCGTTTTTGCGAGTTTTTCAAAAATCACGAACTCCGTGATCAATTATGAAATCCGTGATTGATCCATTGGGTACTTCGATTCAAAAAATTGCCAACTCCGGTTATGATACATGTCAATGTGTTTAATCTACGTTTTATGGAAATCAATCTTCGCTGGCCTAAATTCGGGTCTAAAATTGATGAGGTCCCCGAAATGCACCCCTTTCGTATAAATATTAAGCTTTATTTGCGAGATGAGAATCCATTTGCACGTGGAAAAGGTGCCGTAAAACGTATGGAGGTGTAAATGTTTCAGTGAGCGACTACGTGTCTGCACATACGTCTTTGTAGTTATGGTGCTTGTACAAAGGGTAACTTTTCGTTCTCATAATGAAAGATTCACTTTCAGATTTTGACGTGAGTGAACCTTTGTTGTAAATGTACTCCATATTATTTATTCAGCCGTTGTCAATAGTTCTAATTAACTGTTTATAATTGTATCTCTAAAAAACTATAAAGCTAAATAATTATCAGACAGAATGTGTTACAAATCCTGACTGCGCCAACTATGAACTATTTAAAATATTTCTTAATTTAAAGTGTAAATGGATAGAAATGGAAAACATGAATATAACGATTTTCTTTTATATCATCAGTAACACTGTAAGGGTTATCGTAGATTTCTTACGATGAGATGCTGGGGATATCACGTTTGTTCCTAAAGACATCAGATGTCTTTCATTTCGTAGAGTAATATCCATTACTATTTAAATTGCAAACGGTTCGTTAATTGTCGTAGTAAAATTCTAGACGGTAATAAAAAGGCCTTAAATGTCTTAAATTTTAAACCAACCGAATGTATAATATCAACCCTTCAGTTAAGACCTCAGTATCTATTAATAAAATAATACCTTACAATGTCTTCGATTTTTGTTTGGGTGTTTGAAGACGTTTTATCCAGTCAAGCCCTATTTTTTATATCTGGATATTTTTCCTTTTGTTAGCTTGAATTTCTATGTGCCTTTCGGAAGTCTTCACTTTAGTATCAAAACATTTTAGACTAACTCTCTGTTTTCTGTCAGACAATCTTATAGTTCAGTAATTCATTGCAGCGTTTTTTGATATTCTTGGGGTAATTACTTACTCAGTGACTTCCCCTTCTCTAGGTTAACTTAAGCCTTTTGTCATTTCCCATGTTTATTCTACATTTTTATAATCTATAAGCTTATTTCTAGTACTTGTTCATACGGTATCCTCTCGTCATTCTCATCCCTGAGTTGTCTTTATTGAATTTTTTATGTGCTTTCACTTGATCTGCATTTTTTAATTTTTAGTTTAGTCATTATGGAAGTGGTCGCAATCAGTGTTGACTCCTTTATAAAACGAACTTCATTCATTTATATTTTGTCTTTTCTGTTCCAGATCTTCCAGGATAGAAATATGTTTTATTGCTTTTATCGCTCGGCACATCATTAAATTTCAGGCGAATCACCAAAATAAAAGTGATACAAATTAACTAACTTATATGGTGTTACGAGCACGTTTAGTAGTGCCTCCATTATGGGCGGGAAGTATAAAAGACCCCATTACCTTAGTAAGCTCGACTGTAAAGGGAACATTATTTATTCCTCGTTAGCGTCTCGAAAATTATTCACGGCACGACGACGTCCTACCTGTTATAAGTTTTCAAGTATGACTAAAATCTTTTTTTACTATTTTGGCGGTGGCTGGGGCGCGAATAACGATCTGAACGATAAATGAAGAGAAGTCACAAAACAAGGCGGTACGAAGACGAAAGAGAATGAGCTCGCTTCCTCTTGGACGCTTGCTTAGTTGCTTGCCTTTGCTCCCCCGTTCATTAATTTGGGACAGACACGACCCAGTTTCCCCTCGAGTGGTGATAAAAATGTAATATTTGAATAAGTCAAAATTCATTTTAATGAGACGCACAGCCTGGCTCTGTTGGGATAGAAGCTCTTTTTCTAACTTTTAACTGTAAGAGCTACGAGCCGAAAAATGAGGAAAAATTCGTACCATTTGTAATTTCGATCTCATTATTTCTTCAGGTAATGTTTTTACAAAAGGTGACACTACTTGACATACTTATAATCCGTAGCTACCTGATCATTTTATTCCTGCACCTAAAGTTACCAAAAAATCTCTCCAACCAGGCCATTAACTTCAGCTACACGCAAATCCCAAAGTTTATATTTTATTTCTACGCCGTAATTGTCGATAAATTCTCTACAGCTTCAGTAATTGGAGTTTACTTCTATTTTCCAGGAAATTATTAAACGGAAAATATACTCATTAAAAAATACGCCATTAAATTGAGTCGATTCGGCATCCAATTTATTTTAATTCGTGGAAACATTTCTCTGGGTGGGTTATTTATGGTATTTATTTAGCGATAAAATCAAATGTTACGACATACATCGCGAATATTTATAATTAAAGTAAATATTCCCTTTCCATTTAAATTGCCAAAATATAAGCAGCTACCAATAGTAATAAAAAGCAACTTGATAAAAAATGAATAACAAATAGCCAACATGAATTTCTCATTCTAAATATATCTAAAAGCAATACATGATTTAATATACTCGTACAGTGCGAGTCTGTAACCTGGAATAAATTCAGTAAATTAGCGACAGTGTTGACAGTTTATGGGAAATATGCTCAGACAGGTCGATTAGTATTTTGAATTGCGCTCTTTTTTGATGTAAGACAATGTTGTACACCGTGTACCAAATTTGAGGTATGACGTCATCGATTATTTTTTAAATGACAACACTAATTTTTTATAAATATTCTTAAAGGGTATATCAAGTTACACGTGCGTACCATACATCAAATTTTTATTCCTTCTCGTGTAAAAGATATTTAACATCAACTAATTCGAAAATGAAGAAATCTGATCAACTGATCTATCTGATATCGACTCAAATAATATGTTTCTTCAATAAATGCTCAAAGTGCTTGGACATTTCTAATTACTTCGGTGGTAATTAGCCTACATTCCTCTCGTATTCGTTGTAACTGCTCAGTGTTTCCCGGTTTGATCTTATAAACCTTGTTTTTCAAGTACCCCCATAAGAAATATTCCATTGAAGTTAAGTCCGAAGACCTGGGAGGCCTTTCTAAAGATATTCTTCTACCAATCCATCTGCCTGGAAGTACATCATCCAGATACTCACGGACAGGTCTTGGAAAGTGGGGAGGCATCCCGTCTTGTTGAAACTAGATGTTCCTATTCGGGACATCTGCTTCATGCGGATCAACAAACAGAGTGGCCAAATTCGGAACTAATTCTTCCTGCAAGAATTCTAAATATTCAGCTCCAATAAGATTTCCTTGAAAGAAAATTGCTCCTATTACTCGATCACCAGCAATCCCTGCCTAAATATTGACTTTTTCTTGATGTTGACTGTGGCTTTCCCTCATCCATTGTGGGTTGTTGTCTCATTTAATGTAGATATTGATTCGTCAGTTTTCTATGTTTACAACATTTCTGTCTAATAGATGCATAATTTGTTCGCAAAACTGGAATCTTCTATCCAGATCATATTCGCTAATTTCCTGGAGTATTGTCACTTTATAAGGATTTTGTTTCAATGTTTCTGTGTATGAAGATTTCTCATCAGTGAAGACTGGCTAATTTCGAATTCTCTAGCTATCTGCCTAGTAGGGACTTGAGGATTTTCTTGAACAGAGAGGGGTACATTCATTTTGACATCTTCATTGAGGACACTCTGTCAACGATTATTTGTATTTCTTAAAGGCTCATTTTCCAGAAACTGTTCAATCTTGCTTATGGCACTCTGCGATATGGGTGGTAAATTAGGATACTTCTCTCTGAATAAATGAAAACCTTCATTTTGTGTTATTGTTTATCTCCGTAGCCAATTATCATTAAAATTTCAATCTTGTTGGTTTCAGTTAAGTACGGCGTTTTGTTTGATTTTTCAACAAACGTTGTTTTTTACAAAATGATAAACTAATAAATATCCTCGCTCGATACGATGCGAATCTCCTTATTTGTTTTCATTTAACTTTTTTGTTCGCCACTGTCAATATCAATCCAGTTGGACAAAAAGATGATAAACAAATACTTCTTGACATTCCATTTTTAAACTGCCTGAATTATTTCATTGAGTTGAATCAGATTCCTTTATTTTTCGAATTGGTTTCATAACATAAAATTTAGTGTTGCCATTTAAAAAAATAGTGGATGACCTCACACCCCAAATTTGGTACAACAGTATAACAGTATAGTATAACAGCAGTATAACAACAGTATAATATGGTTACAGCAGTATAACAATTTCTTGCATCTAAAAAGAGCGCAATTCAAAATACTCATCGACCTGTCCAAGCATATTTCCAACAAAAAAGCTGTCTTTGATTTGTTGAAATTATTCCAAGTTAGAGACTTGCACTATATAATTTGGCATGTCGAATAATTAAGTGTAGTACATTAGCGTGAACCAAATACTTTTAAAATATGTATTTTTTTCTTATTTCTCAGCAAAGACGAATTAATTTAGCTTCAGTTTCTCCCTTTACGATACACAGTAATCTTTTGTCAAAATTTTTGATACTTGTAAATAATTTATAAGTGAATTCTCATGAGATTAATATTCTCGGGTGTGTTTACGATATAGCGAAACTTTTATATTGGTATTAAAAATTACACCTGATTAAACACATTTAAGAACTATGGTGAAGATTATGAATGTTAAAAAGGTTTATTGGTACCTGTACGTAATTTTAAATATAATTTAACTCGAAAACGTTGACTATGTACCATAACCATTCATCGTTATCCATGAGATAATAAGAATTATACTAATTAACTGAAAATTAATAAATATAATTGACAATGACATTTAAATGCCAAATTTTATTTTTTAATTCGATTTAATAATTTAAAAATGTTATTTTAACAAACTGAAAATTAAATAATTTATGTAAATTATTCTAATTATTACAGTTATTACATCTAGTAACTACCACATAAAACATATAACAACATGGTACGACCATATAATGTACTGCTAACAGAGCATAAAAAGGACTACTAGATGAAATTTAATAACGATGTTAAATCAAGCAAGGTAACTAGAGTAGACTGGGGCTAGTTCGCCATATTTTTGTTTAATGTTTCTTTTTGAAAATTTTTCTGCCACTTGCCGAGCTTATTTATCTTTTATTTATCTACTAGCTTAGTCCTTCAACTAATAATCCGTACCCTTAGAACTTACATTTGATGACTGTAGAGTATAGGTTATCCGACGATTGTAAATAATGATGCAAAGAAAGATTGGTGAATTTGCTCCGGATATGGGGCGAGTGATCGGGTCGGAAATGGGGGTAAATAACCATTTGACAATGACGCAATAGGTATGCAGCGCAGCGTTCTAACTTTATGTGCAGTGAAAGTAGCAGGTTTGTGACATTTAAACCAATAAGAGGACAGAGCATGTATGTTTATTTTCTTTATTCATTTGTAATTTGGTTGACGATTCCGAATATACTTACGGTAATTTTTTTGTCAGAGATAACCTACCGAGTAAGTATCCTTAGAACCACTTAGCGGGATCTCTTGAAGATAAACACTGTCCATAGAGAGGATTTTGGGCGAAAATCTTTATTTTCTACAGAAATGTGGCAAGGGATAGCTGAAAAACCAATCAATGGCATTCCCAATCAGGACAGATTGGTTTTAAAGGACGATACCCGCAAATCAGTCTTAGGAAGCCCGAAGCTACTAGCTTTAGTAGAATGGAAGGTTCAACAAAGATGATATTTTTTAAAATTCTTGAAGTCCTTTTTCAGAAACACAAGTGCCAGCTTCAAAAATTTTTAATTGCAACGAAACCTGAATTTCGACTGTCTAGATGCCAGGAAAAATAATTGGACCAACAGAACAAAACCAAGCTGGAGGCGTTGTCCGTTGGTAAAGTTCTTTTTTAGTAATAATGGTGGTAAGGTAGTAGGATCTTACTAAGTAGTAGTAAAGATCAGGATCTTTCTTTGTTTTTCTGCTAGTTGTTAAAAGGTATCAAATTTACTACTTAGAAGTTTGTGTTTTAGTTAAGAATTAATAAATAAGATACAAATTCCTTAAGAGAAACATGATAGAAGAAAACTTGAAGAATTTAAACATCTACACTGTTTGCTTATCCCGCCTATATAAAGTATTACATCGGTGAGATCATAAATTACGTATACAATAAATAATGTAACTACAATTGTTACATCAATTGGGTCCAATAATAGCTGTGGCCAAATTTGGTTACTTTTTGTTCAAAAAACGTACGCTACGGAATTTGGGGGCGTACACTTTTATTATTGTAACATGGTGGGTCAAATTAGAACCCGCCGTCTAATATCTATTTTAGCCTAATGGGTACTAATGAATTTTGAAAAAAACTGGGATTTTTCGACCATTTCTAGATTTTCTGAGATACTTACCTCCTTGTAGCGAAGGGTATATGAAAAACGTCGGTTCCTGGACCCATGAGATAATTCGTATTAAATCTTTAACGTGATTTGGCACATTACACTTCAGTACAGCCGTGCATCCTCTAGCAGCGGCGATGACATCCACGTCGACTTTGTACAACTGTGTGACCACTGAAACAGAAAAATAACGTTTTAAACTCCCGCATATGTGTGCATTAGAACTTAAGTTATACCTATTTGGGTAATGAATAATAGGGAGGTTAGTAGTAAAAGCGAGGTAAATATTTAAAAATGAACTCTGAACGGTCTCTCCTTCGCTATTCGTCAAGAACATGAATGAATTATTGTGATATCTTCCTGCTTAGATACAATAACTCGAACAATTTCTAAAACACACTGGAAATTATATTCTACGCGTTTCACGTACCCAAATAGGGTATCTCTCTTGCTTTGTTCATTAAACATTCTGAATCATTTATCATGAATTTCATGAAGTTATTTTATGCTGCATACATGTAATTAAACCTCATTATTATCTTTACATCGGGAGATTATTTAAATATTAAAGTTGGAGAGGATCCAGGACAATTAAGCTCGCGCAAGATAACTGCACACAACCAGTTATAACAACCTTTGTTAGAATTACTCTGATTAAATCCTCTACAAATTACTACCGAACATTTCTGTAATAAACGGATAGTTTACTTAGTTTTAAGCAGAAAAAGAGAAGTGATGTAAGTATATAAACTTGTCTTTTACACTCAATGGTCGATAACGTTAAATTGCCTAGCGCTTTGTTGATTATTACTTACATGTAACTCGATGTAAACGGAAAAAGAAAAAGAGCGTCGGACGCTTCCAAGGTTTTTGTGGATTTTTTGTGAAAAAAAGAGAAATAGCGGCTGAATATTTTCGTAAGTAACGTATCTATAGTTATCGCATGGGCTCAGTACTATTTAATTTAGATTTAATTTGGGCGAAATGTGACTTCAGTCCATACCTCAATTAATTTTTTTTAACGACTGCAAAATGCGTGTAAATTTTAAAATTTCAAAGCACGAACCATAGGTAAAATTTTATGCCACTCCTGGGAATCGAACACTATTTCGTGATCACAAAAATGTACAACGTTGAACGTTTGTGGTTTTTTCCTATGTATTTCAATTAAAATTTTCACAAAACCTCCATGAATTATTTAAAATGGAATTTCTCGAAGTTATTAAAGTTTCAAAGTGTGGCGCTCTATTGGTTTGGAAACAGGAATATTGCACTATTGGACTATTTCGAAATAAAGAGAAAGGAATGGCCTTTGTACATATGTCAGTATACCTAAAAAAACCCAATGCAAAAAATGCTCTGATCATCAACCATATCATTTTAAGACACTTAATGATGATATTTATAACTGAGTTTACCAAAAACTGGAACTTGACAAGAGAGACATAGAGATGTGGTTTAGAAAGGAATTATGTACGAGAGAAGCCCTCTTTGATTTAAATCTACTACTACACAGATGTTTAAAGGTAAATCAAAAAGATTACCCCTGTTTTATAGATTTTGAAAAGGCCCTTGACAAAAGTATACCTGGGAACTATAATAAGTGAAGAAGCTAGTGCTAGTGATATATTCATAAAAATGAAGAAAATGTAACTGTGATGAGCCATGGATTCATAAATAGAAGAACATGAAATATGTTGAAAGTTTCGAAATGTGGTGTTATCGGAGGATATTAAAAGTAAGGTGGGTTGACAGGGTCACAAATGAAGAAGTGCTTTATTAAATAAAAAAGGAGCTAGTACTCATAATATGTATAAGGAAGAGGAAACTTGAATACCTAGGCCACATAATGCGAGGAAACAAATATGTGTTAGTGCAGAATATCATGCAAGGAAAAATCGAAGGACGAAGAAGCGTAAGCCTTGGATACGGAATTTGAGAGGGTGGCTTGGTCGCACCACAAATCAGTTATTTAGTTCTTCCGATAGAAGGTCACGTAAAGAAGAAGAATTGAAAGCAATTCTCTCTCTTAAGTAAAATTAGCTTTATGCCACTGACGTTAACGTTATATGCGTTCCATGTAAAAATTAAAGCAAATAATATGTTTCACTTGCCCTGATTTACACTGATTAATGTCTTCTTATGTATTTCTTCTCATACTATTACATACACATTTAAAATTAATGTAGAATTTTAGAAATCTGTAGACAGGGTCACAAATGTAGAAGCGCTTTATTAAATAGAAAAGGAGCTAGTACTCATCATATGTATAAAGAAGAGGAAACTTGAATACCTAGGCCATATAATGCGAGGAAATAAATATGTGTTAGTGCAGAATATCATGCAAGGAAAAATCGAAGGACGAAGAGCGTAGGCCTTGGATACGGAATTTGAGAGGGTGGCTTGGTCGCACCACAAATCAGTTATTTAGTTCTTCCGATAGAAGGTCACGTAAAGAAGAAGAATTGAAAGCAATTCTCTCTCTTAAGTAAAATTAGCTTTATGCCACTGACGTTAACGTTATATGCGTTCCATGTAAAAATTAAAGCAAATAATATGTTTCACTTGCCCTGATTTACACTGATTAATGTCTTCTTATGTATTTCTTCTCATACTATTACATACACATTTAAAATTAATGTAGAATTTTAGAAATCTGTAGACAGGGTCACAAATGTAGAAGCGCTTTATTAAATAGAAAAGGAGCTAGTACTCATCATATGTATAAAGAAGAGGAAACTTGAATACCTAGGCCACATAATGCGAGGAAATAAATATGTGTTAGTTCAGAATATCATGCAAGGAAAAATCGAAGGACGAAGAAGCGTAGGCCTTGGATACGGAATTTGAGAGGGTGGTTTGGTCGCACCACAAATCAGTTATTTAGTTCTTCCGATAGAAAGTCACGTAAAGAAGAAGAATTAAAAGAAATTCTCTCTTTTAAGTAAAATTAGCTTTATGCCACTGACGTTAACGTTATATGCGTTTCATGTAAAAATTAAAGCAGATAATATGTCTCACTTGCCCTGATTTACACTGATCAATGTCTTCTTATGTATTTCTTCTCATACTATCACATACACACATTTAAAATTAATGTAGAATTTTAGAAATCTGTAGACAGGGTCACAAATGTAGAAGCGCTTTATTAAATAGAAAAGGAGCTAGTACTCATCATATGTATAAAGAAAAGGAAACTTGAATACCTAGGCCATATAATGCGAGAAAACAAATATGTGTTAGTGCAGAATATCATGCAAGGAAAAATCGAAGGACGAAGAAGCGTAAGCCTTGGATACGC
Organism: Cryptocephalus primarius; assembly: GCA_963576515.1. Taxonomy (NCBI): domain Eukaryota; kingdom Metazoa; phylum Arthropoda; class Insecta; order Coleoptera; family Chrysomelidae; genus Cryptocephalus; species Cryptocephalus primarius. Next base: position 8,281,664 of record OY754947.1, read on the forward strand.
AATTTGAGAGGGTGGTTTGGTTGCACCACAAATCAGTTATTTAGTTCTTCCGATAGAAGGTCACGTAAAGAAGAAGAATTAAAAGCGATCCTCTCTCTTAAATAAAATTAGATTTATGCCACTGACGTTAATGTTATAAGCGTTCCATGTAAAAATTAAAGCAGATAATATGTTTCACTTGCCCTGATTTATACTGATTAATGTCGTCTTATGTATTTCTTCCCATGCTATCACATATACACATTTAAAATTATTGTAGAATTTTAGAAATCAGTTTTAGGCAATAACTTTGTAAAACATTATAATTTAAAAAGAAACAGTCTACTTTTCTACATGACATATATACATCTCTACCACGTAAAAATTAAAGCAGATAAGATGCTTTACCTGCCCTGACTTGCACGTCCCTACTAACTATCCTGCCGACAGTGTTGCTCGCCACGCACCTGTAGACCGTCTGGTGCACGTCCTGCCTGTAGGAGGGCGCTGCGAACGGCTGCAAGAATAGGGTGCCGTTCCTCAGCACCCTGCGGATGCCGGAGATGTCCCCCACGGAGGAACCGTCGACCGACAGCCAGTCGATCAATGGTTGGGGGCTGCCGCTGGCGGAGCAGTCCAACCAGCCGCCGCTCGAGTTCGAGAACTCCAGCCTCGTCGGTGGTTCCATCACGAAAGATGGACCGCGAAGATGCGAGTCGAACGACGCCAGTGAGTCTGGAATGATAAAAAGGGAAGTATAGGGTTAAGCAGATATCGTAGGAAGAAACTGAAATTACATAATTTGAAAAGTATATGTATTATGTTACTAGTTTGAGCTCACAGCTTCTGAAAAAGATACTAGGAGTCAACAATTCTCTTGACGAAGGTGCAATGGAATGCAATAAACGTGGTTATGTTGCTCCTGTCGTTTTAGACATTTAGTCTCTATAGATTTTAAATAAATTGCTGATACAAAGACAAAGTTTAGGATAGAGTAATTAAGTTAGTTAAATACGCTGTAACTTTCGTAACGCGCCTGACGCTCCCTTTAGTTCCGGCCCAGGTCTTGATACTTACAATGCAATAATGGAACACACCTTGTACCTCTATTGTTAACGCTTTTGTACAAAATTTCTACAAAATCAGTTCTACTTTCGACAGCGACGGTTAAGGTATTTGATGGTTTGGGTAAACCACATATATGCATGGCCTTAATAGACAATGGTCAATCCAATTTCATATTGAAACATTTGTGTCAATACAGCTGCTTATTGAAAGGACCTCTATATTTGTATCGAGTATTAGCCAAATAGCTGAAAGCCTCACCCAGCATATTCGCGTTTGAATGAAATTTTCAGTTAATAACTTTCAAGCAAAACTTTCGTATCTCGCCCTGCCTAAGATTACTGTTGACATTCCTTCCATTTCTTTTGACACAACCTTACTAAACATTCCGAAAAAAATGACACTTCTTTATCTCTTCCAAATCTATTGATATGTTAGTAGGAGCAGATATTAGGATATCAGTAGGACCACAAACAAAAAAACAACGAATTAGTACACGGGCCGAGGGCAAGGTCAATTCGTGTGAAGCGCGAACAACGAAAGCGAGAGCGCTTACAAAAACAACACGCATTGCAACTACAAGCACAACAAAGCCGAATATAAATAGAAGGAACAAGGTAGTTGAGAGGACCAGTTGGGCCCAGACGATCTAGGACAAGGGGGCCGCCCGGAAGAGGGCCATCCCTGAAGGGACCAGCCGGACGGCCGGTCGAGAGAATGTAGAAAGAGCTCCGGCCGGAGACTGTGGTCGGTCGTCGAAGACTCCAGAGAACAGCCGAACGCCCGAAGAAAAGCCTTCCAACCGCCTTACCAAGATGCCCTCCGCTATGGAAGTCAGAAGGTCCGGACGACAGTCGATCCTGTAAGTTACCTCCCTCGTCTCTCACGCCCCAGCCCTTGGGATTCGCTGTGCCCCCATCTTGTTGTTCTAGTTCATTTTCTTTTATGTGTTGACCTGACTTTTTAGATTCTCCGCCTTTTGCGAGGAATAAAGCCTTTTCTCTCTTTTTGTACTAACCTGTTTCTTTAATAGCAAGCTGTACCCCCATAGCTACCAACTCCTTACCTCACGCAGCCGTGACCCAGGGAAAGAGACCCCGGCTCGTGACAATATTTTATGGGATATTCTTAATGTAGAGCAAATCACATTTGGTCAGGGTCGTCCTATTCTACAAAAAACTTGTATCACTTGGACCATTTCGGGACCTATGAAGGCGAGAGGGTTATCACTCTAGTGTCATTTATCGACCAAGCTGGAAATGCAGCTTAAGAAATTTTAAGAGATAAAACAGTTTCTGTATCAAATCACCTTGAAAAGAAAATATACCAAGGATCATATGGTCATTTTGCCATCGCTTTTTCGCTTATAGATTCTGAAAACAAGCTAAGTGAATTGAGGTTTCCTAAATTTCCACAGTTCCAGAGTTTCTGTAACGTCGTTTCCTAGGATTAGGGCATATGCTACAGAAATTCATGTAATTAGGCTGCAGTATACTGATTTCATGAGGGAATATGAAAACTTGAACTCCATGTCTGCAAACCTAAAACTAAACTTAAACTGATAAAAAAATGGAGATGTCTCTTATGACATGTCAAAAAGTAACGGATAAAATGAACGACTACTTTAGCTGTGTTATTTAATGCTACTCAAACCTTGTAATTTTCAGACAATGTTTAATTCTCTCCTAACACTAAATATTTAGTCCTCATCTACTCCTGCTTTTCAGTGCATAACAGTACTGGCCACAATGCGAGTTGCATACCAATGTATAAGCAGAACTAGGCAATGCTATCAAAACAAACCTGACATTACGTTTGCGTGTGTTTACATAACTGACTCTCAGGAGCGTCCCTAGGTACTGGAAGCGTAAACGAGAGCAATTTGAAATTCAAACACGTATGATTTCGTAGCGTATACAGTTATCTTCCCGAGTCGGCGAATGCTCGACGAGCTGCGAAGACGGACTAATAAACATGATCGTAAGAGGGACCAGCAAAATAGTCTTATTTCATTGTAGTATACTCGTATTATGCACATTTTCTTGCCGCGACTCAATCTGGTAGATGTAGCCTTTTAAAAGAATTGGATCGCTATCTTCCGTCCCCGACCGGGTTTTTGTTGGCTTGAAACAATAGACCGCCATCGTCGAGTCGAATTTTCTTACTGCACGCTCGACCTGTTCCTTACAACGAATAGGATTTCGAATGATGCAGGGTTGGTCGTCAGGGGATGATTCGTACGGTCGTGGAAGTTGGATCAAATGTGTATAATAAAAGTACTAACACCCCTACGTTTATTTTGACTGCCTTTTAGAAAATAGTGGTTGCGGAATAAATTCAAAAACTTTGGATTTGCTCTCATTTTTAAAAAAGAAAACTTTGGAAATAAGTTAGATAACAATGAAGAAAATGATTTCGTTACGTCTTGTTTTATCAATCGTTGTTCGTATCAATCGTATCAATCCTAATTTTGGCATTGTTTTTGCGCAAACTTACTCGACAGTTATATGGCATTTTTTTAGATTTGAGCTATGATCTGTCTGTTATTTCTGACATAACCTCAATAGAAAATATCCACAAATGCTACAAACAACAGACATATAAACTGTCATATTTATAATATAATTAATTGATTTATAATTATTCATATAAGGATTAATGATACAGCCATACTTGGAGTAAAATATGCCCCTCTCCCTTTAACAGATTGGAACATAACATTGCTGTACTGTGTAAGTACATCTAGGACTGTAGCTAGCATATTCTACTTTTTAGTATTGTTTGAATGAAATTTTGCAAACGATTTTATACATCTTGATGATATTGTGGTAGGGTATGTCATTATATGTCATTCACATGCCCGATCGTTGTCATTGTATGTCACTATGACAAGAATTTTTATAGGATATATGGACTCACTTTTCTCTTCTCGCTAGTTCCTACTTCTAACTAACTGATATTGCACTATCATCCAGTTCTGAGCCAGGATAACCTTTCAACTCTTGAGCTCATCGTAAAGTTGGTTTAAATTCAGTTTCAAAATCCCACCCGAACAGACAAGAAATGTCAATGAAAATGTATAATAAAATATGTGCCAATACAAGCAAATATGTATTATTATCCACATATTTAACCAAGTCGTTACATATGCAATACAAGCCTTAAAAAAGTAATAACAGATTGCTTAAGATGGTACATGAGAAAAAGCAAATAATTAACGGAAGATGTACCAATGAAGAGTTATATGCATTTGGCGTATAATGTAATCTATAGTAATTAAATGTTATATGTACTTATTCTAATATTTTGTAGAATGTACTTGTGTTATTTAGCCAAATTAACTTCGATATAACCTTCTTTTCCGTAAATCTGTATACAGGGTAGGCATGAATATTACAAAATTATCATCATAATCATTATAACAATTAGTAGATTTCTTCTTTAATAACATAAGTAATAAACCTACTCTCAAAAGTTTCATACATATTTTCCACTCCTCCCGCTCCAATAGAAACGCACTTTTATTACGTAGTCCATTTCCCAAAGTAATCATCATCGTATCCTGACCCAATTCCACCGGATCATCCTTCTTCTACTTCGGGAACGTTTTTAGCGACGCCTGGTTTACACGGTCATATTCACTCTCGAAATTTATAGGTACCTGTAGGCGATATGAATATCTCCAGGTTAACATATCCGCCAGAGGGTTGATTAATCAATATGTCCTGCAGCAAATTTAGGTCAGGACGAGTCTGACGAGAGCCGTAACCAATCGCTCCGTGTAATTTCGGTAATTGGGCGCAATTTGAATGATAACTCGTGACTTGGGACCTTTGTGCCGGAATCCAGAATTGTGAGCCGTTTCCATGTGTTACCGGATAGTATTGATTCGGAAGTTTGGAAACTAATGTATTACATATATTATTGAAAATGGAAAACATCTCAGTACCAGGAATGCTCGACGTCGAAAATCCGTAGTATTAATTTATTTAATTTTGAATGACGTGACATTTGAAGTAGATTATTTAACGTCAAAACCTCGGATACTATAATATAACGATAATCAATTGTATCGACTTCAGGGTGGAAAACGTTCCTTATTTTCGGTAAAAAATGAACATCAGAGATATGGTCGATGGTAGCGCGATGCGTCGTTGGTAGCCGCACTGAGAACTCTCAGACCATCGGGTGTATTTTACTGCGCAAACTCGAGTTACGTCCGGTTATAACATTTCTGCGTCATGTTTTATTACTTTTACTATTGAGAAAGATGATTCGCAATAAGTATTTACAGAATTTAGGCACAGATGACTTCAAATGACGGTTACTATCGATTAGCTACCTATCCGCCATGTCCGTGACGTCTATTTCTTAATGAAACAATGTGAGACTTTTACAAGACATTTTACAAGTATCATTATAGGTATTGTAACGAATTCTCGTCTTATTGGCCATCGAAGCCAATCGAATCTTCGAGAATGTGCGCAGACTCTCCGGCACCAGGATTCCGAGAAATCACTTAATGAGCTTGAGAAGGATCTCGAACTATCTGGAACCGGTACCGTTAGAATATAAAAAGGCGACCGAGAGATAAGAGGGCAGTCATTCGAACATCTGCTCCTTTGAACAACACCGACGTCCGTCGCTCGAAAATAAATCTATGTGAGTGAATTAGATTAAGTCCGTGTTAGTGTTAGTAAAATAAATTAAGATAAGTTAGTCAAAGTTAGTGTTATTAAATAATTAAGACCCGTAGCAGATATTCATGGTGAAAATAACGTTTTGCAGCTTTGACCTGAAAATGAGGAAATATCAATTTGAAACTACGACAAAGTTAGTAAACCTTTTAGTTACATCAGTTTAGTTGCAAAATAAATGCAATTAGTTTAAAGAGTTTTATAATACCAACCGTTACACGAAAATTGCATATATAGAGAAATTGTAGAGTAGAAATATTATAAATAAAGAGAAAACCAACTGAAAGTCTAAAATAATTAACAACTTTTAAAAACAGTGCAATTGAATTTTAATACGCCTTCAGAACGAATGTCAGAACAAAAAAAAATAAGGGCATCGTTTTTTTTTCAAGTAAGCGTAACATTGTACTGCATTGTCTGCAACGAAATCTTATGCTGTAATTTGAGTTTTTCGCCGATGATTTTTCTTTTATTCAACGAGGCGTCGCAGCACGTCATTCCCATTGAATCAGTCTGCAATCAGCGGAATTGCCGTAGTCAGATCCAACGTGCGAAACAAATTGGCAATCATTATGAGAAATTCTCTTTTATTGCTTCGCAGCGATCAACGAAGATTACGTCCCTTTTGTGCCCGAATGGAATCGTTGGGTACTTAGGCGCAGATTTTGTTTAAAAGTGCTTATCGGAAACGTGCAATGGAATATTTTCGACAAAGCGCTTTTTTGGGTTTAATTTAGCTGGGGCGTGATCTTCGAAATCATTAGCTGTCGCAATGGAAACAAGAAGACGTGGTTGTGAAATGGTAGAAATAAATGTAATAATAGAAACCAGGAATATGTAAGCTAGTAAATTATCCGTACACCCTTTACAAATTAGGTTTATATGGAACGTAAATCATTTAAAAGCATGAACGTATAAAAGCAGATGCATTAAAATTAAAATGGGTTGTTACCCTTTTCCATTTTTGGTTCAAAATTTATATGGTGATATAACGAATGAACAATCAAAAAAATTCAATAAGTTTTTGGTGATGACCATTTACATAGCCCAGGACTTCTCGCACAAATGAAGAACTCATTTTGGTCCATGTCTAAGAAATCTGAATATATATAAATATGAACCAATATTACAAAATTTTCTTGTAATATTAACATGTTTATTTCTGGCAAATTTTTCCCACAACATTTGAAAGAAATGTTTTAATTCTATTGACTCGGTCTTTTAAACGACAAACGAACTTTTTGTTGCAATAAGTTGTGTCGAAAGGAGGAATAGGCTAGGGTAGATTTTGTCCTTTTTCAAAAACCCTTTGAAAAATTAAAATTGGCCCATCTCAATTAATACGCCGAATTTTGTAAGATTTCGATGTATATCATTAATAACGTAATGGTGCAAAAACTGTTCATCCGACAACATCCAACATTTGCATGCTTAAAGTAGACATAATAACCTAACATTTCATGCAAAATTAGCGCTTCAGCTTTAAACCGGGAAAAGCTGTGAATTTTTGAAGAAGAGTCCATTTTAAAAAATTTTCATGTATTTTCGGTGAAAAATGCTCAGATCACCTTTTAGAAACGCAAATTTAAAGGTCTTTTAATTCTCTACAAATGGTCTGTACGATGTATTGTATTTCCGTCAATAATTTTCAGGCTATGGTGAAAAAACGGAAAAGCGACCAATTTTTTTTATTTATGTTGTTAAATAAAAGCAAAAGCTCTGATTTGTCTAGATTTTGGGTGTTCATCAATGATCCATTTTTACACAAACTTTCTTTGGTCCGTCTGCTGCTAAATTTTATCTACCAAAAATACTCTATAAACTGGGCTATAACGCGTCGTGTGCATTACATGGGCCACCTGTCAAATAAACTTAGTAAGGGAGTGTTTATGTTAGGGGACGTTTTCAAGAGCTTTGGATTACTTATTCATAAAGCTTTGTTTTTGGTTTACGACTGAAAATTATATACGGGGCGACTGAAAATTCTTACTCTCAACTAATCGAATGCGGAATATGATAATTGAATCATAATTTTTAAAACCTATTATTTTCTAGACGAAAAGGCGAAACCATCGAAAAAGGCCATTTTGTCAAAATCCACAGTATCCACATTTGTTTGGTTTAAACCATCATTAATCGAGGGTAAGCAGATTTGTAGGTTAAATTGCAGTCACCGGCTCACATGTCCCTTTACCAAATAGTTTCGTACCTTGAACTTAGTTAAACTCTTAGTCAAAATACTTGAAAGTGGGAAAGAATCCGTTAGTTTCATACGGGTTACAGGTTTCAAAGCCTGTGAAACCCTTCATCAGATTAGCCAGGAAGTATATAATATTTCAGTTGAAATATGCATGTAATTAAAAATACATATAGATCGATTAATTAAACTTTCAGCCCCTATTTTTCAGTTCTTCGAAATAATATGGGGATAGTAGGTATTCGAATATTTATGTTGTACGTATTCTTTATATTGTACTTAGATGAAGTCATTGGTTGGTTTCCTGAAGGAAACTACGCTGGTTTCGAATTGAATTATTTCCAGGCGAACGTACTTGTACGTATTCCGTGTTTAGATGAAAACATTTCGATGCGAAAAAGTGCTGGCACGTTCGTCCGGTCTCTCCTTTTTTTAAAATTGTTTGCGAAATGTCGAGATTTAAAATTCATCAGCCGCAACTTTTCCCATTTCTCACTTGTGTCGTCCTCCATTCAAACAAGAGGAAAAAGATCCAATTTACAGCGAAATGCAAGTCCGGCCCCGGAACAGATCCATCAGGCTCGGATTCGAAGAGAATTGATGGGGGCCGCTCTGTTCGCCCGGTCCGCCTTTTGTCTGTTCCTGGCGGTCGAAGTGTTGAAAACCGAAACCGGTAAATGATGTTTACCATCCGACGCGTCCGTCATTTGCATTCTTCCTCATGGCGAGAGGCGGCCGTTCTTCTCCGCACTGTAAACAAGTCCCTGGACCTCTCCGGTTACACCTATCGATCTTCAGGGAACGTGGCTCGCTCTTAAATGATGACGCTTTTAAGCTATCTCGTTTCGACTCCACGCGAATGCGACGTTAATTAATCGCGACCGTAGAATAATTGAATACCGACGATTTAATCAGTATCAGTGGCTGCGTTCCATCTGCGTCTTACTGAACAAAATTTAGTGCTTACACTTGCTAGTCAAGGGATTATCGCAACAACTGAGCTACGAATTGCTGCCGCACCCACCATGCTGTAACGAATTTTCCACTCTTTATCGGCAGTCGAAGCTACTGGAATAATCTCGATATTTCTGCCGACGGTTCGGCGTCGGCCGGTTCTGAGATTTCTTTACACTTCGAGAAAAATCTGGACGCAACACCGTTAGAATATAAAAAGTCGACCGAGAGATAAGCGGACAGTCAGTCGAACATACAGCTGTTCATGTAAAGAGCCGACGAGTGGTCGTAAAAAAACACGCTCGGATATAAATTTACGTTTAGATGAATTAGAATAAGTCGGTATTATCTTAGTATGAGTTAAATAAATGACTATTACAACACCAAACCGATCTGGCGCCCGGTGACTTCTTTTCATTCCTCGACATTGAAACATGGCTTGGAGGAAAAATCAGCTCAAACGAGGAGGAGAATCGTTGGAAAACGTGTATTTTCCTAGAAGGTGATTACGTTGAAAAATAAAAATAAAAATTGCTGAAAAACTACTTTTTCATTCCTGACATAGGTATTTATCGATCGACCCTGCTTCATATATATTGCTTCATATATTCATATTGCTTCATAGCTTTGTGAATTTTGGGATACCATAACCACTGTTTTATTGTCATACCATTAAATAAATAAATTACCTGGAGTGTTAAACTTTATATCGTTATTAAGCGGTAGGTAGCTTATTAAAACCCGACTAGAAATTTGCATGCTAGGCATGCTCGCCTAGAATTACCTGGCCAGATCCTGATCAGGACCCGACCAGGCACTGGCGAGGCTTGGCAGTCTAGCATTACCTGGCCAGATCCTGATCAGGACCCGATCAGGTAATGGCAAGGCATGCCCGCCTACGATTACCTGCCCAGATCCTGATCAGGGCCCGACTAGGCACTGGCGTGGCATGCCCGCCTAGGATTACCTGGCCAAATCCTGATCAGGACCCGACCAGGCACTGGCGAGGCATGCCAGGGTAGGACTGACACTGGCGAGGCATGGCAGTCTAGCATTACCTGGCCAGATCCTGATCAGGACCCGACTAGGCACTGTCGAGACATGCCCGCCTAGGATTACCTGATCAGGACCCGACCAGGCACTGGCCAGGCATGCCCGCGCAATCTATAATTACACCCATTATTCATAATATACGTATTAAGAATGTGACAAAATTAAACACTGAGTGTAATTAAATGTGATTAAAGGTAATTAAAACTCTGTTACATTGTGTAAAAATCTAAGTAACAAAATTTATTTATAATTTTCCAATTTTTTGAATTTTCTTAATTTCGAAAATCATCAATTAAATAAATCTCCGAAGTATTAACGCGGGAATAAAATAATACAAATTAATTTTGTTAATTATTTAGATCATTATCCAATATGCTCGAGAAGACAAAGGGAAAAATGTGTGATAACCGTGCAAGGCGAATTCGTGAACTTACTCACCAACGAGTTAGATTGTTCCTCGAGAGTCAAATTGAATTAGAGGGAAAAAATAGTGAATTTGGCATAACTACATATTTCAGTGTTAGTGGAGTAAATTCTTTGAATGACGATTACCGCGATAGTGACTAAGTAGTGCCGAAAAAGCAGTTGACGTAACATCATAGGACGTACGAATTTGTAAAATTATTTCTATCTATAATATTTTACTTACGCAGTTGTTGACAAAAAAATTTCGCAGCGCTATTAATTTGACAATACCGACATTTATGATTAGCATAACGATTATTGCTTCCGAATTAACGCTTCAGGTAAAAGCGACCCTTCGATCGTAACCTACTATTCCGACCAGTTTTTGTTCATGTCTTGTGATGTGAGGTTGGTGAAGGTGACGGTGTAAATGTTATTATTTTCTACGACTGTGATGAGGTAATTCATTTACTAAAACGTGAATATTTGTTAGAAAATAATTATTTCTCAATTTACAGAAGACTCTGACATTTCGAGATCCCCACTGGATAAAAGCAAACAGGTGAGGGCTTTCTCTTCTACATTAAAAAATCCAAAAGATTAGAATGGGTGCATAAAAAAAATTGGTTTTTGTTGTATTTTAACTTTTTTTGCGATTCTTTGTATTTGTACTGTGTTTTTTAGTATATTATCACTTTATTATTTTATCCTGTATATATCGTTTGTATTTCATGTGTTTATATTTGTTTATTTTATTTATTCATGTATTCTTATTCTTTAATATGTTTGTATTTGTACTGTCTCTTTGTATGTCGATTTTTGGTGTATTTCTTATGTTGTGATATCAATAAAATATTGTATAATATAAATTAAATTTTCTTGACGTGGACCCGGTCAGGTCTTCCTGACCAGGACCCGGCCGGGATTGCACGTCTAGCGCCCTGTAAGGACTGTAACGCAGATGTCCCGTCGGGTCCTGATCAGGACGACCTGACGTGGACCCGGTCAGGTCCTCCTGATCGGGACCCGGCCGGGCATGCCCGTCTAGCACCGTATAACGCCGGCCCGATCGGGTCCTGGTCAGGATGACCTGACCGGGTATACGCCAGGAATGCCCGGTCGGGTCCACGTCAGGTCGTCCTGATCAGGACCCGACGGCACATCTGCGTTACAGTCCTTGCCGGGTGCTATAGTCTGTCTAAAAATGAGGCGAAGTAATAAAAACTCATTATAAATGCAAAACCGATACAAGGTGGCACCCACTAAATATGTCGAGTTCTCTAATGTTTTGCACGCTACCTTCCGTAATCTCTTTATATTACGAGTGTTTCTCCCTGACCATTGGCTATTTTGTACGCCTCGGCACATGCGAAGAACCACTCACTGGCGTACGGTCGGGAAAAATGACGAAATGTGCAATAATCGATAACTGAAAAAATTACGTGTGCGTGCGCGTGTGTGTGCGTGCGTGCGTGCGTGTGTGTGTGTTTGTGTGTGGGCGCGCGCTTGAACGAGATAGAGAGGGAAAGAAAGACAACACTTCAGTACATGTATGGTCGTGCATTAGTTTATGAAATTTTGCGGCCCTGAGAAGGGCCAGTTTATGAAAAGTTTTTCCCAGCCGTCACCTTCTCCTTGGTAACCTCAGTCGTCGTTGCCATCGTCGAATTCTTCCCAAACATCGGAATCTGAAGAAGAATAATCATTTGGGTTGATAATACTTGATTCTATCAACGACTCCGAAATGTTATCCAACTGTAACATTTGGTCTTCAATTTTCAGAACGTGATTTATGCATTTTTGCCAATTTTCCTTGGAAACTTTACATATTGCTTCTTTAAGCAAATTTTTGACATCTGCTAATTTGAACGTTGTATTTGTTCTCGCCACGTCCCCTTTTATTTGTGCCCATATTAGCTCAATGGGATTCAGGTCGCAGTAGTACGGAGGAAGCCGAACCACTGTTATTCCTTTCGCCTTGGCTAATTCATCGACGACGTGCCTTTTAAAATCACCTTTACGTGAATTGGCTAAACGCAAGAGTTCTACTTTTAATAGGTTTTCGGCACATTCGATCTTTTTCGAGGATAACCATTCTGCGATACGTTGTTTTCGCCAAGAGCTATTTGGTAATTTCTCTTCTAATCGGGAATGGTCACTAGCGTTGTCCATAACTATTATGGAACCATTCGGAATTAGATCGATCATTTGACCAAACCATTCTTCAAACACGTCCGCAGTCATTTCTTCATGGTAGTCTCCTGTCTTAGTTGATTCAAAAATTAGTTCTCCCCCTTCAACGAAACCATCCTCGCTTCCAATGTGGGTAATAATAAGCCGTCGCCTTTTACCCAACGAAGGCTTTAAACCGGTGGACCAACCTTCTAGAAAAGCTTGCCTTCGATTAGTTACACTGGTATCTTGCCAAAATTTTGGCACGGAATGTCCTGCGTTAATCCAAGTTTCGTCCAGATAGAAAATTTTTTTCATTTCTAGCCTACTCCTTCGAATATCGCGCAGGTAACTTCTTCTCCACACAATGATGTCATCTCTTTCCATCAATACAGATTTTCTATTGTGCTTCTTCCATCGAAATCCCAAATCCTTTAAAATCGTCCATAATGTACATCGGCTCATTTTTGGAAAGTCCTCGTCTTCTTGGACAGACAATAGAATTTTATCTAGTGTTGGAAGTTCGTTGCGGAAAAAGAAAGCGTGAACTTTTCGACGTAGTCCCCTTTTTAGAAATTCGTCTAAGGAACTTTAGTATTTATCTGCACCTCGATTAGACAGCACCCACTTTTGTACATCGGTAGGAAATGTTCATATCTCTTCGTTTCTTCCATATCCCGAGGATTTATTAGACAAACAGTATGAAAAAAAACATTACCGTAAAATATTATAAAAAATACCGATTTCCAATATTGTAATATGTTATATTAATGACGAGTTAACAACAATTCAGGTAAAAAGGGAAGCGTTCCTGAGATGATAACAATCGCGGTCGTAATACCTACCTTTTAATAAATCAATTATACCGGTTTTAAGGAAACTCAACATTACATAGACAAATTTAATGCATTTATTAATATTCGTTGATTTCTTTAAGAACGCCTCTGGTTAGCGGCGAAATAATTGGTTTATTACTTCGCCTCATTCTTTGACAGGGTATAGACGAGCAATCCCGCCCGGGTCCTGGTCGGGTACAGGAAATAATTTCTAGTCGGGAAGCGTTTCTATGGCGACATCTACTGTTGCATTGAATTAAAAATCGCTTGTATAAATACCTTCTTTAGAATTTTTTTTTTACTTTACTGACATTCATCTTTAATAAGTTAACTCATTTTACTTAACGAGTTAGGTAAAACGATTTAGAACGTAATTGAATAAATACACAAAAATATGACAGAAATAAGCGTAGAAAATCTTTATTTTGACAGCTGATAGAAAAGTACCTCATTACAATAGAGTGCGCAGACGTATTAAATTTTAGCGCTTTAACCTTTTTAGAAATTTAATGCTTCCAGCTAACGTTTTTAGCAACTTTTGTACAGACAAAAGGGAAGACAACGTCTATGAACAAGATGTCTGGAGAATATTAATAAGATCCCTGTCCCGTCTTCAATGTCCAGGGTGCCTCCCGCAGAAATGGGAAAGGGAAGAAAGGAAGACGAACAGGAACCCAGAGATGTGTTGCTAAAGTGATAAAAAGGATAGTGAAGAAAATAGAGAGAAACGACGTGGGCTGTACACGATGAACGCGTGTATCAACCTTAGAGGTTAAATAGAATCGCAAATGTCGTCTGTCGGGTAAACACCTGTACGGTTTTACCAGAGTGGAAAGAGAGAAAACTACAAATAAACGTAACTAGAACAATTATATTCTATTAAATATGGAGTTTGAACAGTTGAACTCAATAAATAAACAATTTTTAAACGCTTCCGAGTGAGTAATGGAAACGTAGGGTTGGCAAAATTTCCTTTCGATTTGCCCTTCAATTTGCCAATGGAACGTTATCGTCTGTGAAATCAAGTGAACTTTACTGTTAAAATGGGGTAGAAAGATACAAATTTTAATTATCATTTTAAGCCTAATTCAGAATAGCAAAATTCTAAATTTGAAACGTTCGTCATTACTGTAAGAATGTTCGGTTCTTACTAAGCATCACAGCATGTAAATATTTAAGCAGTATACGTTGAAGCAGCTAGCTTCATTTTTGCATTTAATTAAATGAATTACCCCCCTCGTTCAAAAAATTTGCTCTTTCCGTGTTTACGTGGGCCTAACATCACTAGAGCAACGTGAATAAGTTTCACATATGTGCATATCTCGTGTAGAGCAAAGGCAACGTCGATAAACATTTATTCGCCATAAATATTAAGCTTTTGACCTAGATCGAGGGTCACCAATTTAATGGCATAATTATTGCCTTTTATGTGTTACGAATCAGCTATTGCACTGTAATGCAGGACGTAATGATTTGTGCCGATTTTATGTAACCGTAACGAACGAGAAATACGAGGTATCGATGCGATAGCGACGAACGAGCTTTCGGTTTAATTGAACTAATCAAAACGGAGGGGCAGGGTGAATTCTGGAAGAAACCGTAAAAGAACGAATGAAGTAGATCGTAAGTTTACAATAAAGTACACATAAAGTAAGCGAATTCCCGTGCATTTACTCCTCAGTTTAACTCCTTATGTCATAAAATCGTCTTTAAAGTGCAATTGTCTATGTAAATCAATATCTGTGATAAAATAGTAGTAGGTATAATCTAGAGAACACTTTAGCAGCGTGAATTCCTACAAACAAAATATGTCAAACTTGATAATAGAACATGGAACATAATAAATAGACATGAGAGTTTATATTCTTGAGATATTTAAAACGCATGGCATTCAAAAATCTTGGGGAAATCGTGTTATGTCTCTCAAATGCTAATCGAGACCAGGAAGTATTCTATACGTGCACATACATGTATTTTGACACGAATTACTGGAGTGATTGTCAGGATGAACTGCACTGTTAGTTTTACTCTAGTTTATTCCAATATAAATATGTAACTTTGTAATATAACGTGTGTGCAACAATGCCGGTGAGGAAAATCTGCATAAAAATATAATTTCACAGCTTTTCCCCTCTACATATAAATCTTTCGTTTGTGTTAAGATTTCGGCGGCGTGTGTGATTGGTTAAGTAGTTTTAGTACCCCATCCTTGGAGGCGTATACGAAAAGCGTTTTCTCACGAAAGTGTTCAAGTTTACAATGCTTCAAAAAGCATAGTACTCGTTGTTGAGAAATTTGTAATGTTTAAGATTGGTCCTGGAACATCCTTAAAGTGGCCCTTAGATGAAGAATTGGAATTCGACTATCGTTTATCATTTATTACCAAAGGCTTTGTTTCTCATGAGAACTTTGGAGATTGAAGTAGTTTCAAACATGATATACATATTACTAATTTGTACTTTCCCAGACTGTACATGGTGTTATAGTGTTTAATAACAAAATAGACTTGGTAACAAATAATCAATAACAAAAAAAAAATACTTAGGTCATGAATAGCTTTCAATAAAAAAAAAGTAATCCTGGTAATGTGAGTAAAGTAAAAAAGTATTCGTTGATAAAAAGTATAAACAACTGAATACTGCTGAACAACCGAACAACAGCAAATTTTATTATTGTTATTTGTATCAGCTAATAAAAAATGTGTGTGTTATCACTGCCTGCAACTTTTAGTAGAAATCTCCCCATTTTGGGGAGGTACACGAACAGTTTGTCAAATAATAACTTATTGTAGCCAGGGTCCAAATTGTAACAGTAATAACCTTGGATGAAAATATTGCATTTTCAACTTCTACTAAGTAGCAAATGATGACAAATTTATAAAACATACACACAAAACTAGTACCCCCATTTGGTGTATACACCAAAATTTGTATGGCTACTGAGAATGCACCCGGTGCATAGAGAGAGTGTCATTTTATGATCCTTTAATATGATCCTTTTTATGATTTTTTAATGTCATTTATCCTCCTGATATCGTAATGTCAAATCAGAAAAGGGCGAACATCAATTTTTTATTATTACACACATATTTCAACAGCACATAAAATAAAACGAGGCACATAAAATTAAGTGAATGAAATATAATCGCCAAACTCGAAGAAATTTTACACTTTTATATTCTAAAAATTGAAGCATCTATCAGTTATGGACTTTACGACTCGCGAAACTATGGAGTATAAAGTGGCGTAATAGAATGACGAACGGGCGCCGCCACCAAAAGTTCGAAAATATTATTCTTAGTATTATCCTTTATACTAGTACTTTTTTTCGTTAGTGTTCCAGTGTTTCCAGTGTTGGACTTTCGATAATTTTGTGTTCCGACACAAGGGATAGTGAAGACAGCTGTTTAAAATGTTTAGATAGATAGATCGGCTGTTCTCTGGACCCTTTGACGACGGACCACATTCTCAGGCCGGGTACTCTTTCTACTCTCCCTTCGACCGGCCGTCCGGCCCTTAAGGGACGGCTCTCTTCCGGGCGGCCCCTCTGGACTACACTTGTCTTAGTCTACACGTCTGGACCCAACTGGTCCTCTCCACTTTTTTCCTCCTTCTATTTATATTTAACGTTAATTTGCGATCTTTTCGCTTGTTATTGAAATGCGTGTCGTTTTCATAAACACTCTCGCTTTCGTTGTGGGGCGTGCGACATGAGTCTCCTTGCACCTGACCGTGGTCTAATTGTTTGTTTTTTGTTTATGGTCGTCGATGTCTCGTGTTCGTGACAAAATTGTTGTTCTACACAAAGTAAATCGTGGTCAGGCATAATTTCAATAGCGCTGTAATGATTTGAAAGTATGAGATGAATCCTAAATCTTTGTATCATTGAGATGTATCCTAAAGTCTCCTCCGTCGGTATTATTGTGAACAGGGATATAATGTCAAAGCTGAATAATGTGCCTCCATGCATGATGGTGATTTTCTTGATCTCGTCTACACAGTATTTTGAGTCTTTAATATAATGCTCAGTCTTCCCTAAGTTTGTCCCCTTTTTTGTATGCATTCTCTGAATTTCGGGTAGTAGAGATGATGCCTTTATCAAACGAATAGTGCTTCTTAGTATATTGTCTCAATATCTTGTACTTGGTTGGGTCTAGTAGTTCACCAGTTATTCACCAGCAGTTATTAATAGGTCTATTACTGCATGTGAATTCTGTGACGGTCACGGTTCTTGTTTGATGGACTTTAGTCTGTTGGCTTTCACCATTTGTCTATTTTTGGTTTGATTTCTTATGCTCTCTATCGTTTGGAAAACTAGGTTGTCAGCTTTAACCCAGTCGTCACGTCCCACCCCGTTGCTCACCTTCAGGTTTATTTCTAGTAATTCTTGTTCTAATAAAGCTAGATCTTTACGTGTGTGGTGGATCATTTCTCGTAGAAAATCCTGTTCGTAGCGATGATACATATTGTTTGCTTGAGCCATGTTGAATTTCTTTTTGATTCGCAAAAAGTTGTGCGTTTTCCCCGTGTCCCTATAGTGCACTACGAACGTGAGTGTGCGAATACCTTTGGCTTTTTTCTTTCGTAGCGTTTCTAGTCGTCGCATTGATCTTAAAGATCGGGCCACGGATGTAAATATCCAGGAAACTTCCTTGCTAGTCAGGTCAAGTCGTTTAAGACCTAGACCAAGAATCGCCTCAGAAGATACCGCAGATGTTATCGAAATGTTTGGACGAAAAATCCTATATCGACCACGGCCCAACAGCCCCGAAAACCCCCACATTCACTGTGTCAGTATTTCCTCGTTTAGTTTAAATGGAATTTCTTCATTATCAATTTTTTTCTAACATTAAATTTAACTACAGTTGCTCTTATTTATTCTTAACCAGGATTTCAAATTTACAGTCGACATGTAATTTTTCTACGCGGCTGACACTCTGTAAGAAAGTCTGCCGTAGTATCAGACGCTCAGCATCAGCCGCTCTATAGCAAGTATACCTTCAAAGGCTGATAATTCGAGATAAAGCAAATGAATGGTCGATGTTTCAAGGGAAATCGAGTTACTTTCAAACATTGTAAGATAAATTTGTGTCAGATAAAGCTCCATGGTTCATTCCCTTAACTTGGATTTAGTTGGAACAAAACTGCAAGTGGTGGCTTCGGCGTAGAACTGGTAATATTGTTTGAATAATTACCATATGTAGGATAAAATTTTTGTTTTTGCAAAACTCATTGTAAATGTTATCTGCTACGCAAATTGAGCGCCTAAATTTTTTTTTTTTCGGCAATTTCGTAATCTTATTATTGGTAGTGGGAGTGGACGAAACAATTACTATTCAATATTTCTCAATATAGTGAGGAGTAAATGTATATTTCTCGTCTTTCATTTTTAATTTAGCTCTATTTTCTATAACAATATGGACAATTTTTCTTAACGATTATTTGTGGGATGCTTCCAAAAATATGACAACCTATCCCGCTTGAAAATGCCAATGTTAGCATTATCATCATTAGGGTATGGAGTATTATGGTATGGGTCATGGAGTCACAGCAATTTTCAACTTCAATGAATTGCAAATCTTTGTTGTTAGGCGGTGCGATTTTAATGATACTACAAACGACTCCAAATTAAACATCAATCAAAGCCGTGTTCGCTTTCTCTCTCACTGTACCAATTTTCGATAATGCAATTTCAACAATTCATCCATCAGTTCAAAGCCAATTCGCAATAATGACAAGCCTGAAAGATTCGTCGATAATTTTTCGGACAACCCATCAAATTTTTTAATTAAATCGCATATATGTGGATCTCCTTCCTTTAAAGCCATCAAACTAACGAAATCCGAGTTCGGGAGATAATGTTTTTTGGCAGGTGTCCTAAAAATTTCATGCCTGGAAAAATTGTCGGAAATAGGAGGGGTCGAGAGGGTTTTAATTTAAGGGCGGTTTCATTTCGAACACCAACACCAAATTAAAACTCGGAATCGAAATAATTAATTACGTGTCGTGAATCAATTTCGATGTCTAAATTAGTAATGGAATTAAAACGAAATATGACTCCAAATTTAATTTTCAATTATTGCCACTTGTCTCTTTATACGAATATGGGAGCTTTCAGGTCAATACCCCCGCATAAGCAAGCACCCTTTTACGTGGGTCGTGACGTACATTGTTCCAATAATCCTTTGAAACATAACTAACATTTCCATGTACGCTCACTTAAGCTGAGGGCTACTGCTATTCGTCAATGGCGTGTGAATATTTAGATTGTTTACCATTTATTTGCGTTTGGCATTTGTTGTCAACAATTACAATCAGGGTATACCACTATATTGAATATCTTTTGGCGACTCATTTTCTCTTTTCAGCACAAGCGTCGAATTTTAATTAACTCTCCGCTTCAAAGGATTGAACATCTATACAACCTCAGAAAAGAAAAATTAATAACGCTCGAAATAAGCGGCAAATTCGCACCTCTCTATGAATATAACGCCGGAGTGTTATTGTGATAAAAAACATTTTTCTTATTAATACGGTTAGAAAAATTATAACCTTCCTCCAAATTAACCTGAAAATGCTTGTACATTAATTAATTTGGTTAGTATTTTTGTGCGAAGCATAATTGTTTAAGTATCTAACCTTTTTCCAATTTTCATCATTTTTCGGGATGAAACATTCAAATATAATTGAAACAGGAGTGAGGAGAAGCCGGAAACATCCGAAAACTCAATGCGAAAAGAAATCTGGAATATGGACTGACGTAACCAACAAAACACAAAAACAATTTTCAAGTAACGGTACACTAATCCCTCCCTCTTTTTAAATAAGGAGTAAGAATAAAGTAAGTACTTCAGAAATTAATGCCCCATTGTTCTGGAAACTGGCGGGATAAAACTAAATTTAATGAAATTAATAACAAATGTCGGAGTTCCTAATAGAAATTCGCCCTTAGAATTGAGTCTAATTACTCTTGAACGGGACCTTGAGGAGGTTTTTGTTTCAGTAAATCCACCCAAATTTAAATTAGAAGGAAAATGTGAGAACGTTACGAAACAAGACAAATACACCTATTAGCAAGCATAAAGAACAGGATTTGAATCAGTAAGTGACTTAAAAATAAAAGAATATTTTCGGAATTTACACGCTTAATTAAAGGGAAGCGAGGAATTGGATTAAGGGAAGAAGATTTTATAAATTGACTGTAAAAGGCGACGCTTAAAGATGTGAGGGACTTTGTGGTGTGTTTAGACTAGAAAAATTAGATATTCGTACACTAGACGCATCCTTAACTGATACTTTGGTTAATCCGTTTTGTAAAATTCATCAACCGTTACTTTCTTAAATGGCAACTCTTTATCTCAGCAACTGATGATTACATTTCTTGAAATCCTTACTTTACGGTGTTTTAAAAATAAAAATTTATATTGCAAATACAATAAAAAATAAAACACAAATATTTTAAAAACCTACTTACATTAAAAGTCATTGTAGAAGTGTCTTCGGTCTTAGCTTATCACTAGGGCGAGGCAAATATGCAACAAAATTTTGCGAAAATATGCTCATATTTATGCTTACTTCTTTATATAAATCTGCACCATTTCATCAATATATGCAAACTTCACAATAATACAAATAATGGTTTTTGTAAATGTTTATTTAAAAACAATTTCATTAAATGAAAAGTACAACTACACTTTTTTTTATCTCAATTCAATTTTTTTAAAAGCCAATTACAATTAATATACGACACAAAAACAAAACTTATTTAATAGTATTATAATAGGAGATTACAACAATTTACTTTTCAAAATTTTCCACAAGAAATGAATGTTTTTTGACAGTAAATATATGTTTGTATAAAGACAAACTTCTTCCTATGTCCACTGATGCTACAGGTGCATATTTTAAGTGACATGGTATATTATACGGTATGGCTGAATCTTCTAATATTTATCCCTGAAATATTTTCGAAATATCTTTTAATGATTGATATCCTTCATTTTTATTTAACACGTTATATTTTTCATAGGTAATTTTTCCGATATTTCCTTTTACTTTGCTAAGCTTTTCATAACCATTTTCCATTATTTTTATGAATTTGATCAAGGACATTGGTTTTTTTCTAAATTTGTTAAAAAACTGAAATTAAAATTGAATACTGATATATATATATATATATATATATATATATATATATATATATATATATATATATATATATAAATAGTTGAGCAACTACTAAATTTTTAAACAATGTGATTTTTTAACACATTCAAAATTATCAACAAATTCCAATATTACTTCTTTCATTGTTTCAAAATAACTGCTATTGAAAGTAATAGCATGTAGTCATATTCACCACCTAGTAATAACGGGGTAAGGTGGTAAGGGTACATTTGGTAGTCTGTCTTTATATATTTGAATGTTAAGTGGCGCTTTTGAAAACATTTTCTTTACGTTTGAAATTAATTGGTTAACTAGAGGGAACCCATTCCGAATTGTCTGATAATCTGGAATTTAATGGTGCCTAATCACTACGATGGCCTTTTATCCCGTATACAAGGTGTACCATTTCGAAGGGTTTCATGAAGAAAAAATAAATACGATAAAAGTGCAGTAATATGCACAATTATATCGAAATATGCAAAAAAGAGTAAAACGAGTCAAATAAGCAAAATATGCAGTTGCATATTTGCCGCCCTTTACTCATCACCAAAGGGCAGAAGTAATGCAAAATTCATTTCATTTTTTTTATAAATTTGCATTTTTTGTAAATAGTGCATATTTTGCATCTTTTCTTGAAATATTCTGGAAAGAAAACGTACCAAAAATATGCAAACCTACCTCCACAAGAAGATGGAAAGTATCTACTTCTGAGAGAGGGTTAGGTATATCTATATTTACAAAACCCTCGTTTGCAGTCCAAAATTCGAAAATACGGCTATGTATCATTATCCCACATTTCTCGGAAGAAAGAAGGACGGGTACTGGCAAACATAATCCTGGAGTTTTCTCTGCTTCCTAATAATGGAACCTCTTATTGGTTCAGATCTATTTAAGAGGTCTGTTTTGATCAATAAGATGTCGAAAAAATGGTATGTAATCATATTTTCTTTCTTTTGCAATATGGGATGGAGAAAATATTAACCGATAAAAATCAGTTTGTTTACAATTTTCATAAGTTTTATAACTGTACGTGTATATATCAATTGAACAAATTGAAACGAACAGTTGCTCTGAAAATGTAAATATGCCAAAGACAAACACAATGGAAACGTGGATAAAACCTTTTAGTGAGATGAATTGGGGTGGTGACATTTTATTTTGTACATCAGGTTCGAAAATAGTAAGTACATATAAACCTCCTTATTACATTAATTAATAATTATTTCCTATTACTATATCAATCACTCTGAGTACTCATTTCTCAATTAGTATCATATGAGGCCATTATTAAATTACGTGACACTATTTTTCCAGAGTTTTTAATTTTTCTTCCCATAATCAAGCACCTTTATCGAAACATTTGTGAATAATCCCACATGAATTAATTTTCTGCAAACGTATGCTTACGAATAAAAGGCAAGGTTTTCCGGTAGAAAATTTTGAAAAACAATTTCAATACATATGCTTTCTGTGCCAACATTAATGAATAAAAATTGTTGTTTAAGGTATTAATTATTTTTCGCTTCGTCTATTTGTATACACCTACACAATATGCAATATCCATGTAACTATCGGTATTATATATTCAAATAAATTTATTAAGTGTATAATAAGAAAATATAGATTAATAAATAAACGTATATAATTATAAATAAATATACATAAAGGTTTTCCTCAATTCAAAATAGCTTCTAAACATTGTATCTAAAAAAATTAATTGTTATACCCTGTCAAAGAATGAGGCGAAGTAATAAACCGATTATTTCGCAGCTAACCAGAGGCGTTCTTAAAGAAATCAACGAATATTAATAAATGAATTAAAATTGTCTATGTAATGTTGAGTTTCCTTAAAACCGGTATAATTGATTTATTAAAAGGTAGGTATTACGACCGCGATTGTTATCATCTCAGGAACGCTGCCCTTTTTATCTGAATTGTTGTTAACTCGTCATTAATATAACATACTACAATATTGGAAATCGGTATTTTTTATAATATTTTACGGTAATGTTTTTTTTCATACTGTTTGTCTAATAAATCCTCGGGATATGGAAGAATCGAAGAGATATGAACATTTCCTACCGAAGTACAAAAGTGGGTGCTGTCTAATCGAGGTGCAGATAAATACTAAAGTTCGGATTATGTGATTAACTATTCCAAGAAGGGACCAAACGGCTATTATTTTCTCAGTAATTCTAGGTAAGTTAAAGGAACTGATTGCGCTTAATGCTTGCGTTAACATATCAGGTGGTTATGTGTATAAGATCGGCCCATTTATTCCATTTAAGCCTAAGACAGTAGTCAGTCAGCATTGCTTATAGACGTGTACGTGTGTGTGATTAGACAGACGTTGACAGTGACTTTCCTGTGTGTTCATAGTGGTATTTTTAAAGTACGGAGATACGTATTGGAGTATGGAGAATTTACCAGGACCATCGAAACGCCCAAAATTAGCGCCGTTCTCAGTTAATGAGAAAGTTCTAATTTTGAATTGTTTCGATTCCATCAAGAAACAAAATTTAGATGCGAGTGTGGATAAAACCGTGGAATTAACCGCTGCGATGCTGAGAGTTGGTAAGACATCAGTGTACAGGTTATTAAAAGAAAGAAAGAGTGGCCCTGTTCAACCGGAGAAAAAGTCTCCAGGACGTCCGAAAATTTCCTTAGACGAATTTCTAAAAAGGGGACTACGTCGAAAAGTTCACGCTTTCTTTTTCCGCAACGAACTTCCAACACTAGATAAAATTCTATTGTCTGTCCAAGAAGACGAGGACTTTCCAAAAATGAGCCGATGTACATTATGGACGATTTTAAAGGATTTGGGATTTCGATGGAAGAAGCACAATAGAAAATCTGTATTGATGGAAAGAGATGACATCATTGTGTGGAGAAGAAGTTACCTGCGCGATATTCGAAGGAGTAGGCTAGAAATGAAAAAAATTTTCTATCTGGACGAAACTTGGATTAACGCAGGACATTCCGTACCAAAATTTTGGCAAGATACCAGGTGTAACTAATCGAAGGCAATCTTTTCTAGAAGGTTGGTCCACCGGTTTAAAGCCTTCGTTGGGTAAAGGGCGACGGCTTATTATTACCCACATTGGAAGCGAGGATGGTTTCGTTGAAGGGGGAGAACTAATTTTTGAATCAACTAAGACAGGAGACTACCATGAAGAAATGACTGCGGACGTGTTTGAAGAATGGTTTGGTCAAATGATCGATCTAATTCCGAATGGTTCCGTAATAGTTATGGACAACGCTAGTTACCATTCCCGATTAGAAGAGAAATTACCAAATAGCTCTTGGCGAAAACAACGTATCGCAGAATGGTTATCCTCGAAAAAGATCCAATGTGCCGAAAACCTATTAAAAGTAGAACTCTTGCGTTTAGCCAATTCACGTAAAGGTGATTTTAAAAGGCACGTCGTCGATGGATTAGCCAAGGCGAAAGGAATAACAGTGGTTCGGCTTCCTCCGTACCACTGCGACCTGAATCCCATTGAGCTAATATGGGCACAAATAAAAGGTGACGTGGCGAGGACAAATACAACGTTCAAATTAGCAGATGTCAAAAATTTGCTTAAAGAAGCAATATGTAAAGTTTCCAAGGAAAATTGGCGGAAATGCATAAATCACGTTCTGAAAATAGAAGACCAAATGTTTCAGTTAGATAACATTTCGGAGTCGTTGATAGAACCAATTATTATCAACCCAAATGATGATTCTTCTTCAGATTCCGATGTTTGGGAAGAATTCGACGATGACGACGACGACTGAGGTTACCAAGGAGAAGGTGACGGCTGGGAAAAACTTTTCATAAACTGGCCCTTCTCAGGGCCGCAAAATTTCATAAACTAATGCACGACCATACATGTACTGAAGTGTTGTCTTTCTTTCCCTCTCTATCTCGTTCAAGCGCGCGCCCACACACAAACACACACACACGCACGCACGCACACACACACACGCGCACGCACACGTAATTTTTTCAGTTATCGATTATTGCACATTTCGTCATTTTTCCCGACCGTACGCCAGTGAGTGGTTCTTCGCATGTGTCGAGACGCACAAAATAGCAGATGTTCAGGGAGAAACACTCGTAATATAAAGAGATTAGGGGAGGTAGCGTGCAAAACATTAGAGAACTCGACACATTTAGTGGGTGCCACCTTGTATCGGTTTTGCATTTATAATGAGTTTTTATTACTTCGCCTCATTTTTAGACAGACTATATATGTTAAGTGGTTGCATGTTTATTTTATTTTTATTAGTTTTTGTGCATACTTTTGAAATTTGCATGCATTTTAATTCAATTTTTTTTATTTTTTACGTGCATTTTTTCGACCTCTGGTTAGGTGGCCTAGCAACCTGAAAAGGAAATTACGCTCGAGATTTGCAATGCACCCCTGAAGCCCGGGTGGCTCCATGAATTTGATTTGAGATATTTGTTCCTGGACATTAAAAAAAAATTCCCCAAAGGGATCGATGTCGCTAGTGATTAGTAAAATTTGGCGGAGGAGCTGAACTTGGAGCCAAAATCTTATTAATCTATGATTTGTGGTCATTCACTTTACTTTCAATTCAATATTCCTAGTCATGTATAAACCTTAATAGAGTTCAGCGTTAAATTAAATATCTTCAAAAAATTTCTTAGAAGTACAAAACAAGAACAAGATTCCGTTTGGAGTTTGTTTCGTTCATATTAACTATTGCAACAAGTTGATCGTTTGTACTTGCCAAAGGCTCCCACTAGACTTCACTAGTAATAAAATTGTAGAGGCAGCACTCGAGGATATCGTTAAGGCGAGGCATGTCTGCAATCATTATGTATCTGGAGCCTCCGTTCGTACCCTTTAATTAGGAACAAATATGAGAGCTCATCAAGGTAGTAATGGTAACGAGTTCCCCTTACAAGCTCTACGTCTGGGGAATAATGAAATGCTCGGTGATAATAGGCCATCTCGACAAGTAAATGCTTTTCGACTGCGAAAGAAAACAATCAAATCATTTTAATCCCCTCGAGCTACTAAACGAGTAACGCCGTCCTCATGGATGTTTCGTGGTGGAAAAACCAACTAAATGCGCCAAATTTTAAAACAAAAATATTATAAGAGATATGTGAAGTAGGGGGGTGCTAATTAGCAGGGGAGAAACACCCGAGGGAGACAGCGGCGGCTCTATTTCTGAACACAGTCGGAAATTGACTTTTCTTTAAGAAACCATTAAGTAAACCAAATCAACTAATGGAGGAATAAAATTGCAAGCTATTCGTGACATATAAAAAATGTAATGGAATGTTTTAATTTTAATGGAAGTAATTCATCAAATAAAGTGCAAATCACTCATTATTTACCGCACTTCTAGCACAACCCACTACGTTAAAAGTGGAATGGAGGCGATAAGAAAAAGCCAATTATCTTAGTGGCAGGAACTAAAAGAATAGATTATTTGAGAGCACATAAAATGTTAATGTGCCACTCGTGCCACCCTTTTTCGATTCTGTAAGATGGATGGAGTTGCTGGCGGGTTTTTCCAAACAAAACTAGAACAGAATATAATTGAAAGCTGGATACTATTCCTTCGTGCGCACGAATGAAACAAATGCGAGAAAAATTCTTTCAGCTAACCAGATTTTCAACTTCAATGAAAATGATCTGAGAAATCAAAGCATACAGAAGTTTTTTTCTGATACTTAAGTCAGAATGGTCATTGTTAGTACTTGCATGTGTTGTAGATAAACCTAAGATAACTGTTTACCGTTCTACTCCCCTACTCCTTCTACTGATTTTTGATGCTAATCACGTTTAAAATAACTTAAATTTCATTAATGCCACTAGAAACAATCACGGTTTGCGCTCCTTATGAGAAGCCACGATGCAGTTACTTGCTGAATCTATTTTAGGAGCCATTATTTAATTTCCCTCTCATACCAATAAGTTGATACATAAAGCACATTTGCATATTTAAATCGCGAGAGGACTGGTAATGTATTTTGACAAATATGTTTATTTACATTTAAGGGATATTTTTACCTAGGTAGATTTTCTGGAAAGGTGCACATAAGAACGAAGAAATGGCCAGAGAACTTCTCTCTAGAACTCTATAACTCTAGAGTGTGTTAAGGCCGACATTAGGAAGTGGAGCGTCTACAATTTTTTTACCAATAGACATAGTTTCAATTCCAGTTCTCAAGGATTGAGAAGATACACTTGAGTGAAAGTCAGAAAAGCTAGGAATTTTGACTTGAACCCCCAGTAAAGTACTGGACGAGTCACTTGAGTTTCGAAAAGAAGCGACTGTAACAAACACAAATGTTATAATCTAAATTTAAAAAAAAACTGCCAAGTAAATGTAATTTTAAGCGAACTAATGCTATTAAAGTACTTATAATAATAAAAAAATAAAAATAAAAAAGTGGAGAAGACGAAATTCCAGTGTCACTTCTTAAGTGGTACATATTATATCTAAACTTCTTGCACATATAATAAATTTAACATTTTATACAGGAATGTGTACAGACTCCTTAAAGTTCGGAGAAATCAAGCCTATTTATAAGAAGGATGACAAAAACGATATAGGAAATTACCAGTTACACTGTTATCTAACATAAATCAAATCATAGGAAAGTCATCGCTAGTCAGATAATAACAGCATCTTCTCACAAGATCAAAGTGGCTCTAGAATAGATAAGTCTAACTCACATTATATATCAGTCCAATAGAAAAATATTGGAATACGTAGATGTGTGTCACTGTAGTGCGTTTGGATCTTCCCAAAGCTTCTGACTCGGTGTATTCTAATATTCTATGGTAATATTTTATGTGACAAATTAAACCATTAAACCACAGAACCTATCGTCACCTATTCAAAACATACCTAGAAAATATAAGGGAGCAGGTAATATAAAAAAAAGGCATCTTAATAAAACCCGTAATCCGTAAAGGGGTCCCACAAGGATCAGTGTCGTATCCGCTATTATATTATAACTGTAAATGAACTGTCCAGACTTATAGGGTAGGATTTGGCTCTATACACTGATGA
The DNA here is from genome assembly GCA_963576515.1 of Cryptocephalus primarius. NCBI lineage: Eukaryota > Metazoa > Arthropoda > Insecta > Coleoptera > Chrysomelidae > Cryptocephalus > Cryptocephalus primarius. Next base: position 8,310,228 of record OY754947.1, read on the forward strand.
TATCAGTTATATGTAAGCGGGACAATATAGACTAGTGTAAAGGGCAGCAAGAAGCATCATTAGAACTTCCCAAGTAATGGTTCTCTGAGAATTACCTTCAATTTAATAGCACACTAAAACACATCTTGTACTACTTTCTAAGCAATATGGACATTAAGTTCTGGGGCTTGTTACGTAAAAATGTTTAAAATTTGTTTTAAATAAGTCTAAGTCAATTTCCTATTGGCACCGGCTAGTCGGTATTTTGTGTAAAGCCGTCAATTTGTTAAACATATCATTTCCATTACCGCAGAAGGCCGATATATATCCGAAGCAGATGTCGATGGAGAGGAAAGTGGAAGGTAAAAAATGAAGCAATGTGAGATGACTGCCATTTTTTTTAAATTTAACTCTCTGAAAATTTTTAATTGACAATGGCAAGGCATTAGAATGGTGATATTTAAAAACATCTCATTCAATCGCACGATAAAAATAGCACATTAGAATACGACATCATAATATGCTCTTGCTGTTGTAATGGCTGCATAAGCATTTTGGCGCTGTAATAAGCTAGAGATAACATAAGTAGGAAATCATCCTCCATGAGACATTGTAAACAGTTGTATTTCTAGAATGCTTCGACTTAAATGTCACTTTACCTAGAGTCGAAATGAAAATCGAACTCTGAAATTTGCGCCAAATGAGGCACTAAGACAATTTTATACTGAATTTTCATAACGGACTTTTTAAATTGTAGACGGTAGAGATTAGCGGCAAAGAGCAATGCCGTGCAAGACACTACACGCTGCGACTATAGTTGCATGTAATTGGATCCTGCGATAAATCTAGGTGAAGGGGGAACGGAATGATATGGAGGAATAGAGGAAATATATACACAACACACTATTGTCTATTTGTCATAACAAAGGCAATCTTTTTCTAAAGAAGATTAGGCTTATAGTCTATTACTCACAATTTGGAAGATGAGTACAATGGGCCTTTGTATATTGTAAGTGCGGCCTCTCAGATTTCCACTTCGATTTATTTCGTCATCCATGGTTGACTCTTGAACTCTTATATTTATTTTATATAATTATTTTAATTTTTGCAACTATTTATATTGTTACTTTTTTTGTTAATGAATATATCAAGTTTTCAGTCCAGTGGATAACAAATGTTGTTTGAATTTGAGACTTAAGACTTTTTTGACTTGTCAAAAGCTTAAATAATTTTGTTTCGTTGATTTAAAATCCAGCTACTTAGTGAGAAGAAGAAAAAATAAAAAATTCTTGGGTCTTGTGCACACCGTCGCTCAGAGAGCAAAAGAAGGAGAGGAAGTGCAAGAAGGGCCATTAAGGGGGATCCGACGTGCGGCAGGACGTATTTGTAGCCCCGGCGGTTTTATTGCCGGCCATATATTTTAGTTGCGCCCGAAGTCTGGGCCGTGTTCCGCTCGCTTGATTAATCTTCTGCCTCACTTGTTGAGTTACACGTCGTGAAATCGATGAAGTTGTCGAAAATTCAGCGCGTCCACTACTCCGACGACGATCGAAAGACACTGAGAGAGTTTTCTTAGAGTTGCGAGCGGAATGGTGAGAAAGTTTCCAACTTAATGTTCAGTTAAACTTTAATCTTGTACTTTCAACTCGATAACTTTCTAATTACTTGCATTATTACTTTCCTAACTTACGATCTATTGTACTACTACTTTTATCAAAATTAATTTCGTAGCACATGGAAACTCCTTTATGTATGTGGGTAAATGATTTCGAGCAACTAGCATTAAGCGCACCGCGGAAAATGTATTGCCAGACCTATCAGCACGAAGTGCACATTTCTCCAAACTGACAAAAGAACTATACGAGAATCGACGAACTGACGGAGTGATAAAATGGTGATCACGGTTCACCGATGTTTTAGTGGCATTTAGTGGTTTGTATGACTGGTTTATTTAATATAATTGAGGAAACCGTGAATGTGAATTGACGGAGCGATAAATCCAAACTGAATTGAACCTATTGCCATTTTAATTTCGGTACAAAAAAATACTCAGGGCTCACTACAACGCGAATGTCGTATGGTGTTGCATCGGTGACTCATTTCGATTATTGGTCATGCGTTCAACCAGCATATTACAAAGAAATTAAAATTCTCATGGTATTATAGCAGTGGGTGTCAGCAACTTTTCTCACAATACTATCCCAAAATTATTACAAGTACCTAGTTGCTTGGTTTGTGGTCTGACATAATCAAAGTACGTTAATCACTTGCCTCGGTTTTCTTAGCTTAACACGAAATTATGAGTAATTTCATAAATTAAGGCATCATGAGATCATGAGAAGCAGAAGGAAAAAGGACAAATAATTTTGATTGATAATCAGCTTCTAATAACACTCAAGTATAATAAACAATCAACGTAGGCATAGCTTTTCACCATTTCTCAGTTAAAACGGTTTTTGCATTATTCCAGTAGCAATTCCTTATCGTGGCCATCAATAAAATACCCCGTATGAGCATGAAGGTATTTGGACAAATTACAGGCCATTGCCCCTTTCTGACATTTATTACAATTATTAACAAAAAGCAATGGTAGGTACTGCAGCAGCTTTATAATCATTTAGAGCCAATGCTGAGTTAGGCTAGATGCTGAGATGATGCTTACTGAAGTCACAGACGACATATGTAATGCCATAGATTTATTACTTTATTACTTATCGTTTTCAGCAAACCATATAATTAGGTGTGTCACGTCACTCTATTAAATAATCGAAACGATTTGGTTTTTAGAAAGACTATCACACAATCCGCTGCTTCTTGCTCTCTACATCAACGATATTGCTGATGTACCCGGCGTGAAATGTCATATATTATCTATGCTGATTGTTTTGCTACTGAACATTGACTCTAAATTTACCACTGGCATTAGATGTCAATATAGTCAAGGCGTGACTTACACTAATTTATTTACATCTATTCACACAAAGATTATGCAAGGGAAGACGTCATGAATCCTCATTCCCTCAGCACAGCAAAGGACGTGTTTCAGACATTATCCCGAATTGAAGTGTGTCTTTTTCACGTTTTCAAATGTTAGTCTTCAGAATTCTGATGGTGTAAGTAGGAGTGGCTAGCAATGTTCTGCAGAGTGACTGGTAAATTGATGCACCCCCTCACCACATAATCTTTTAAATATGTAGAAACCCACGAGTACCTGACGGTATGGTTGTTTTCTAGATACAAATACTTGCCGGGGGTTTTTCTAAGTATATTCGTTGGTTTACAATGTCGTTATAGTTGTGAATGCTGTAAGAATATTGAACTGAGATTTAGAATTGTACAACACGAAGGGCAAAGAAATAGCTTGGTTTGCAAGGTGTAATAATATTAACACGAATAGAAATCAGTTGTAGATTTTTGACCCTTCATATTTCAAGTTCTCCTCTCTGGCCAATATTGACAAAAACATTGATATAAAAAATATCGTAGAATGAATTCGTAACTCATACATGTAAAAAGATGTACTTACTATTGTATCATTTGAAATATTCCAGGAAGAGAACCCATGCAGCTTCGCTACCAGTCCATTGAAACTCTTCTCCTTACCTAGGTAGATTACTGCTACGTGGCGCTTGGCGACCTTATGCTACATTGACTACAGCATTCTTAACACCGATCTATTACTTGACTGGGTATTTCACTAATTATATCTCCTACAGACCTGTCAATTTTTTCATGAAAGCTCAATTTACCTATGGAATTAGACTATCATCTGCCTTTCATTGTGCCCCTCAAAGAGGTAGTTAATTTCCATCTACTTTCTTTCAAAACTGATCTGTAGTAGCTATTTAACTTCTCATTGCTTCACTCCACTCCTTTAATTTTTCTCTGGTAAATATTTATCCTTCTTGAACTGAAACTTTTTTAGACGCACCTTAGATTAGGAAATAATCAGCATAACGAGCATTCCGAAACAGCTTATGCAACAGCAAGTAAGACGCCGTTCTTAAATCGTGGTTATGTGGGAGTAGGTAGTTCAAGGGACCACTTTAAAAAACCTGAAAACAGGACAGATTTAAAAATTTGTAGAGGATAGCTTATATAAAAATTCTTGATGCTCCTGAATGTTTACTGTCAGAACTTACAGGTCGTTTAAGATAAATCTGGTTGCACGTCAATCATGAAAAAGCTAATAGTGTTGCCAATGTTTACAAAAGGTAAGGAGATCGAATGTGCTTAAGGTCGAAGACCTTAACGTAATTTATTTTGGTATTCAAACGCCCATGTATTCAGTAAATTTAATTCACAAATATAACTAAACAGTTTTTCACGATAAAAATCAACCAAAGTCAAAATAGCAAAGTATGTGGAAAATATCTCGACGTGGTAACTTTAGCGATCTAGTTTGTTTCCATCGGCGTTGCTAAATCATAGGCAATGTTTTCCCACAAAAGAAACTACAATATCGCAATACATCGTCAGTGAATAATTCCGTTGTCATTTTTTAGAACACTCGCAGATGATTCCTTATTGGAAACGAAAGGAAAAGCACAAATTTTATTTTATTCCCTCATTTTTGTTATTTTCTTTCCTCGAATTTTCGTCACGCCCCAAACAAAGCTCTCCATCTACTTTAAAAAAAATACATATACAAATTGAAATAACTTTTTACTATCACATTTATGGAACCATAAAGATATTTCTTGTTCTCTTTTCTTAAAAATGATATTCTCTGTTATCTCAGTTTATCGACCACTTGTGGGATTGGTGTAGCATATATTATAGATTTTTTTAAGGAGACGTTAACTTTTTATTATTTAAACCTTGATAGGAGATAGAATTAAGTATTGATGATATATTCTCCAATAGTTTTATATTACATTTAAAATTTTATACAGTTTAATTTGCAAAAATACGTATTTTCAGCGTCGTTTGGCAGAATTTAGTTACAGCATATACATAACGAGAGCAGCTTTGTTTATCGAATAATAATACTAATAATAAGGTCTAATTATAGAAGTATAAGGAGTTTTGAATTTCTAATTGGTATATATTTTACATATTTTGATAGTATTTTTAATAAAATATTATAAATATATTTTTGAATATACCACGTTTTTAAATACACTTAATAGTACAAAAGAATTTTTTCCTTGTCTAATGCATATTTATAATCCCATACAGATTCCTAATCCTATACGAATTGCCCTGAAAATTTGTAATTGTAAAATTTTGACAGTTGTGAAAATATTTGTAAGATTTAAATAGAAAATGTGAGGAGTACGAAGTAGATAGTTTGGAGTGAAGAAAACTATTCATGCCTCAATAATTCACTCTTTGGCATTAATTGCATGAGCTCGACGTCTTACAAGTATAACAACCGGTAAACCGTTAACAACGTAGAGCTATGTTATTAGTTAGGTTGTAAGTGACCTCCTTTGTTACTTGATCGTTTGTTAGATCGTCTCTTTTTTTGGAGCGTATATTAGATTAAGTTAAATTGAATTTAAGGCGGCCAAATGGATCTCTGACCTTTTCAATTGCAATCTCATCCGAACTTTTATTCATTTCGCATCACATACCGTGTGATCCCTTTCATAAAATTTCCTCTTTGGTGGTAACCAAAGTGTGGTTTATGTATTTAGAATTTCGGTGGATGATTCCCGTATAATAAAGAAAATTATGAGCTTTGAACAGCATTTTGCGATATAAACAAAATTTAAGTTGTGAGAGTCAAATATTGTTTAGTTTTATGAATATACAATAAGATTTCTAGAACATGCCTGCAAGGGGTAAAATGTTAATTTACTGAATTATTTGCGATATGAAGTTGTGGTGCAATTTCTATTGCTCGAACTATTTTCTATTGAATGGAGAATACTTCTTCTGGGGATGGTGAATAACCCCACACAAAAAGACCATGATTTAATCGCGATTGTACTTCACCGAAGTAAATCATAAGTAGACCCAAGAGTTTGATTAAACAACTCAAATTTCTCACCTGCTAACAGAGTTTCTTAAAATTACTTACTAGGTTACCACAATGAGTTTAAACGCTAAGAACACTGTCCAAATATAATCCTAAGAGTCTAATGCAATCGCTTTTGCTTAAAACGTCGTATGAGATGTTAACTTTGCAGTTCACAACACTACACTGCTGAGGGGCATGAAAGGAAACCATTTTTGCTTGAGTGTAATGAGAATGAGAGAGTTACTACTGAACAAATTTTAAAGGATAACCAGGCTTAGATTTATGATACGTTCAAAAGCCAACAGCTCAAGCCACCGGAGGCAGCTAACGTTGCAAGACTGATCCTTGAGGTACACCAATATTGTTAGATTGATCCTTGCAAAGTATTGTAAAATATCAAACTCAGTGCCGTATAAGTTTCTCGGTCCTAAAGCGAAAAATAGGGACGCGAATCTGAAGTTTTTTTTGATATAGGCTTGGTCATCTGATACAGTACGACATTGATACTAAAATATTTATTAGCATCTATAGTGAGTATTAAACATGACAGTGTCTTACAATTTCCTCAGTCCAAGGGTGAGAAAGAGGGGCACGTGCAGTACGGCACTTATTCTAAAATATTTATTAGCATATAGAAAATATATTAAACCTAATTAAATCTAAACTGTCTGATTTTCAGATGTATAAATAAATAGCTTGCCAAGCTGCTGTAGTCCTTGCTTTTCAATATATTTTCAACCCCTTTATGTTACACTGTCACTGGCACAAAAATTCTCGTTGTCAAATATATCAGAACAGTCAGGTTATTGAAATATGAATAAAAGTGAAGTTGCCCAAGGTACGACTTTCCACCCAGTAAGTATTTCCTCTAAGCACGCCACTGGACTTCCACCCATTCAGATTCTAACTTTCGCGAGGTCGTTAGTCGCAGAAAATAATTTTCACAAAATAAATGCACCGCAGCATATTGTAGCTCTCCGTAACACAAAGGACAATAAAACGAAGCGAAGGAGGGAGAAGGAGAGAAAGAGATCGAGAGAGAATTCGAGAGAGTGTCCCATTTGAATTCCACATTTCACTTTATGGATACAAATGCATATGTCGATTCTTCTACATACTACCTAGGCCTATGGGAGGCGAGCGCCGCGATAATGCCACTTCTTTCGCTGTTATTAATGAGGCTGCCTCAGTCGAATCCAGAGATTTACATGAGGAATTCACGGGATTCGGTTTTAATCCTCGTTAATGTGTGGCATGAAAGTTTTAAATTTGTCACTGATGCTGAAAGTTACACTTCAGGAAATTGAGACTTTCTGTAAAGTTAGGCAAAGATATGTTATCAGAACAAAGAAAACAAGTAGGTTTTATTTTATGTGTTGGTCTATACTCAAACTGAAATTAAATTGTAATTTGTGGTGATTTGGAAAGCATCCCTACATCAGGAACATGTACTGAATGTGCAATTTTTATTGGAGATGAAACTATATATAAGTGGATGGAGACATGTTCCTTTATGTTTTATGAGGGTTTTTGGCTTACGCTAATTAAATAAACAGTAATCAAAGTTATCTCGACACCAAAAGAGAAAACCACAATAGTTTTTTATTCTCCTCAGATAATGTGAGTTGAAATTAAAATCTATCGGGCAACAGTTGATGCGTGGGTTATGATGATTAATCTATCAAATTGTTTGAAAAAGCTATGATTGATTGGATTGCTTAGTGGATATGACAATCGTCGTTTATAAATGACTAATACCGACAAGTTATTGATTATCGGCAAACCTGATTTGGCGCGAGGTCAGATTAGAGTGCCTATTTTAATTCAGACTCTTTGGTCTTGTGTTTTCACTATTCCTATGATTGTAGTATATTATACACAAATAAAAACTAAACACAATTTATTGGGAAGTCTGTCACTGTCTCTAAGCCTACAAAGTTATTATATATTTCGAATATTATGCAGTGGCGCATCGCGGAATGTTGGTACGTCATTTTATATCCCATAGCATCGTGAATTCTAGTGCTCTTACTCATTTCTATTAAAAAAAATATTTGTTATAACAGGTTGAAACAGAGTCTTCTATTTTTACCTCATAAATCGTTCATGCACTTGTAATTATATTATAAGACAGACGGTAGATGTATTTATATGTGTATTTAAAAATTATATAGGGTGTAATAGATTTGAAATTGAGAGTAGTACTTGATTTTTTATTTAATCACATGCTACGTAAGTTTCAGAGTTGCCAAGTTGAGTGGGAAGAGATACTTTGTCAGAAAAAAATTGTACAACAAAATTGTTGTTTTCTTGAATTATGTGCAAATAAATGAAGTCGAACTGTTACTAATAAAATTGTCAAAATACTATACCCTCCTTTCTACCACTACCTATATCTATACAAGCTTCTGAAGCAATTTACATCTAAATCGGCACTGAAACAAAAACCCTGGTTTAAAATCCATATCTATTAAATCACTCTTGATTTCTGAAACGCTTCTCTTTAAATTTTACATAATTTATACCGTGTCTTCCCGACGAATATTCCCCTTTAATCTTGCAACAGCGAAGTAATCAGCGAAAAAAAGGGATGAAAAAGACCCATTTCCTCTACCTTTGAAAGCAATTTGGGATTTTTCGCTTTCCTCATCACACATTCATTTAGTCCCTCTATTTCCCACTCTTTTTGTTTCTCTCTCACTTTCTCTCTCTCAACGAAAAGAGAGAGCACTCCGAGCCGAAATTAATAACATTTTGGCGTTAGTGTCGACGCTAAACCACAATAAAAAATTTACTTAGGGGCCATTTAATTTTTATCTTTCATGCAACTTTATAATTGAGCCGGCTTAACCCCGGCGCTCGTAAACAAAACTAATTCGAATAAACAAATTCAGACTTTTCGATTCAGCTCGAGAGCCCAGTGAACCGCAGTTTTATTTAAACTCGTAATGAAGGACCAAGGCAAAGTTAAAATTATATTTTGAAGTTGTTACATTCTGTTTAATGTACAAACGTACTTAGAATTCAGTAAAATTAAAGGAAAATATAATTCTGTGGAGAGAAAGCGAGAGCCCATATATCATACTGAAATAACACTGTAGCCAACTACAAAATGAATGAATAATCCTAAATGAGACTTATTTTGAGTGAAATTATATATTGTCATAATACCTTACAATACGATCATAGCGTAATTTACGTGAGTTTTGATATTTCAATAATTCACAAAAATAAAAATAATATTTTCTTCTTCAGTAAAGGGTTTATTCTATTTTTGGGTTTGTAGTTCGGTGTCGTTTTCATTCCGGAATGCCGCGGATTACAAGTTTTGCCACGTTCCCTGTTTTCGTAATATTATCGAAGAAGGCGTTAATCCTATTATAAATATTGGAGGAAATACCAGTTGATCCCATTTTATGTCGTCTTTTATAGTTACATGGGTTACTATGCTAGTCCACTGAATTCATAATATTTCATCAAAAGTTTTCCGAGTAGAAATAAATAAATGGAGTAGCAGTAAAAGTACAGTTGCTAGTGATAAAATATATAGACGCTGAACTTCTTAACATTTTTAGAAAGTTTTGGATGTAAATAGGGTAGAAGGTGTTTACGAACGACTTACTAAATAGGTTTGCCGAGTAATGCGTCATAAATAAGCTCAGATTTATAGGCAGAAAATACTGACCAAAAAAGCTGCTTATGAAGGTAGTATTTTTGGTAAAAAATGCACTTAAAATTTGAAAACGGCAAAAATGTAGGCAAAATGGCAAGTTTTTACATTTTTTATACGGTTTAATACCTTAATTGGAAACTGCTTTGACAAATTTTATTTTGCACAACAGCATGATCATACCTTCCAAATTTTTTGTTTTTTAATTTTTATGTGGTCCTTATGTTTGTCGAAATATTGTTAATTTAACTATTTTTATTGGTTTACAAATATATTTAAACTCTATTTTTCCGTCAACAAAAAACATGAATTCATAAACATAACTTTTGTAAAAGCATAGTCATATAAACACGGTATCAAACGCTACTTTTGTACCGTCATAAAAAACAAATTTAAAATTATCGCCAATAAACAAAATGTATTTCATTAATACCGTCACGTTCTCGGGTTCTTAATTATTTAATAACTGTAGCTATGACTAATTATTCTTAATTTATCTTACTAAAACTAACACTATGCGGACTTAATCTAATTCATTTACGTAGATTTATTTGCAACGGGTTTTATGACGTCTGTCGGCTTGCTCGCTCTCAAAGGAACATCTGCGTTCGAATGACTGCCCGCTTATCTCTCGGTCGCCTTTTTATATTTTAACTGTGCCGCTCCAGATAGTTGGAGATCCTTCTCGAGCTCATTAAATGATTTCTCAGAATTCGCTGGTACCGCTTCGTCTGCAGAACCTTCTCGAACATTCCATTAGCTTCGATGGCCGAATAAGACGAGGGGAATTCGTTACAATGCCATTAATATTTATTGTAATTGCAACTTTTCATTAAATGTCTTTCTAAATTACACATTTGAAAACTTTGTTCTTTGTCGCTTAATATATTTTTGTTTGCAGAAAAACCGCGTTCTACATCTACGGAAGGAATTGGAGGCGTACTTTACGTATGATATTATTTGACGATTTATTAAACCCAATTCATGGGCTTTATCACCATCGGGGAGCTTGCCATTCAGGCTGTTTGAAACATTGAACAAAATTTTAAACCCGTCATTTTTTCGAGGACATCACGTATTTTTTGAAAAAATATGCCCAATTGGATCTTTAAGTTTTTACCATTTTTCTTTAAATTTTCTATTAGTTCTACCGAATTGGATAGTAGTACATTTAGTTTTTCAATATATAGAACAGTATCCAGAACTATTTTAAAATGAGTATTAATGTAACATAAGTATTTATCCATTTTCCATTATGTAAGATTTTCATTGATTCTTTAATGGCGGATGACGTATCGTCAGTGAACTATGACATAACTTTTTTTATTTCTTCAAAATACCTAAATGTACCTAAAAGATACGTTAAGTAAGATAACGCGGCTTTAAGCCACGCAGGTTTAGAGGTGCTTTAATAAATAATTTGTTCATGCTGACTCATAAGAGAAAAAAATAATATTGAAACACACAATATTAAAGCGATACTTCAGCAAAGAAATAAATGGCATGGAACGAGAATCGATCAAATATTGTCGCAAAGGCAGGCAACGCAAAATACCCTTCGTTCTTATTCGTAACGAATTTGTAAAAATTCTAGTGAGAACCGATGGCACACAGAGTAAAGCTCTCTTCTTTTGTAGTTCGCTTTACTGTATTGCTATTTTTTGTATTTGGTATATGTAAATTTTCATAAATATATTTAGTACGTGTTACGGCTTGTCAAAATTTCATTAATGTTTCTGCATTATGTCAAGTATGGAAGAATTTCTTTTCTGTATTCTTATCAAAAACACCTCGACTTTACTCAAGCGATGGGGCAAGGAATGTCTTTAAATACATATTGAAAATGAAGCAAGAATATCACCATGTAGTATTAATGGTATTTTAAAAAGTGTTCCCAATTTAATAGGGGACAGCATATCCATAATTTAAAATGTAATAAAGGAGCATAATATGTATATATCGAACATCTATTAGACGATTTCGATGAAAACGTCAAGAGGATGATCGATCACCATTTTTTAAGTAATAGATTTCTTCTAGTAATAGACTTGCCTTCCTTTAGGGATGCAACATTTTGCAATGGCAATGGTGCTATGGCATTTGTCAAAATCATATGCGTCTCTTCGTAAACCATTAACTTAATATCGCATGGACATGTCCGTCCCATATTCCCATGCAATAACCGCGATGCCCACGTTAAAAAGAGAGGTTCGAGAGAGGGCAAAAGCGAAATTTGTAGGTGAGAAATACACGACAGAATCACGCCCGTAATTGGACCATTTGCCGTAATTAGCCCCACATTCTCTCGCAATGCGTTATAGTCAATGTTCCGTGACAAAGTCTTGTCGAGATGGTACGATGTCTATGTTGTATATCTAAATTACAAAATATATCACAAAAATCCAACGGTTCACGGAACTTAGAACATCTCGTGTTAGAAATACAGTCGAACCTCTATTCAACGAACCTCTATTTAACAAAATTCTCTATTTAGCGAAATTTTGGTTAGAACCGTGAATGTCCGATGTTATTTATTAATAAATTTCTCTCTATTTAGCGAAGACAATCTCTATTTAACAAAGTACAGTTAGGGTTATAAACCCATAGCAGGTACACGGTAGTCTGAATTTCAAGAAGGTTCACTCTTATCCTTTCCTAGATTTTTAATGCGGTCATTACGCGGTATTGCTGCCTGCATTTTTTCAGACTGTTTGTTTAAATCTTTAAATTAGTGCGAGGTATTTTTTGAAAACGCAGTCTTATTTAAATGCGAAGCGCAATCAAAAATTACAGACTTCTTTAAGAATTCTTAAGTTAAGTCCACATTTGATGTTTTCGTAAGGACCTAATACGGCTTTTGTTTCTTTGTACATTATGTATAATAGCCCTGATAATAGTTTATATGTTTAATCATACATAATGCACGTTCATGTAAATACATATTAGTACATATATTACATGTGTATATTATTATATGTGTATTACGTTCATTAAACTTCACTTAAAACTACAACTTCAATTATTTAATCATTTTTGATGTCGATTAAACATACATCATTTATATATGTATATACGTATAATACATAATAATTCGGTCCATATATATACCGAATTATTCTATATAACGAATTTTCTATATAACGAAGTTTTTTCAGCGGATTTAGGACTTCGTTAAATAGAGGTTCGACTGTAATTAATATTTTAAAATTTTTCGTAACAGACATGGCAACAATGCAGTATGATCGATGTGTTTCATACTTATTGATGACTTCCCGTGACAAATATTTAAATCTCAATTTATTTAATGATGAACTCGTGGTACGTTGGTACGTATTTTGTTACAGCTATGTTTGGATGATTTTTTATGTTTTATATATTTTTCAAAAATAACGTTTCACCATTAATCATTATATTGATCGTCATTCTTTGTACATGGTTACTTCATCTTCCTAATTGTATATAACATGCAAAGTATACACAACTTAAGTATGCTTTATATACTAGTACCATGGTTTAAGTTTATAACAAAATAATATCTAATTACAATCTGGTGAGCTTAGTCCATTTATTATTTCGATGAAAAATGGCTTAAGCTGGCCACACACAACAGAAAACGTGGAAAGAGCTCGTCATCTAAATGGCAGAAAGGAAATTTGGAAACACAACCGATAACGTCATGATTTGTTTTAGGGCAGCGTTGCATAAATAGTTTTGAACACTTGAAATGGGTAATTATCCGATAATGTTATGTAATATGCACTGTCAAATTTCATCGTTATCTTTGTATTTAGTTGCTTATGTAGTATATGTGTAAATCTTCACAAAATTCAGTATTTCTTTTGTAACTGAAGCAAATGTAACCTAGTTTGTTAGGTCGAAGCAACGTTATTTCCTCAGCTTGTATCTTGCTTTCGCTGCTATAATTTTAATCACAAGTTCTCATCCGTAGGTTTCTTTTCCACTAGCCAATGCCTTAACCAATTCTATTCCATGTATATTTTTAGATGTTTCTGTGTTTTACTACGTACATATATTTTGGAATTCGTGTATTTTGTGTTCTTCATGCAGGTTATGAAAATGGTTAACATTTGCCTCTTTCAGTTTAGTTTAAAGACATGTCGCAATTGTATACTTCAACAAGATACATTATCCTAATGTATCTCCTCCTAATGTAGCTCCTAACAGCTAAAGGCACTTAAATTGAAACACATAGGTCGAGAACTAATTATCACAACATTACGAGTCTGAAGATGCTGATCACTGGTTAAGTTTTCAAAAGCGGACATTTATGTGACATTTTCGACTACTCCCTGGCGAAGCAACTAAACTTTTCAATTTGTTACCGGTGATGAATACTCTCGACTTTCCTCTCCTAAGCTTAGCATCTAAATCACTATTTCCATTTACTTCGGAAGACACCTCTCTCGCCCTGCCTGGCCATCACCACGCCCACATACTAATCAACTGCTCTTTTTCACAAAATCCTTTCAGAAAAAGTTTTCACGTACGAGGATTTTCTTGTTGGCGCTCCAGAAAATTAAGCACCCATTCAGGTCGTGTGGGTGTAGGTATGTGTGTGAGTGTGTATATATGCAATCATGAATGTATGGCGGCACGGGCGCTATCTCTACCGCACAATACAACAGATAAATACGCCCTATTATGGACTTGAATTTTAGGAGTAGAGGCGATTTTGTTTCCTGCGATTCGTTTTTGGGTTTGTTTGGTTTATTGTTACTCAGTAATTTATATTTATCTCTCGTTCTATAACATCGTGCGAATACTGCAACCTCATCGAATTCCGTTGGTGAGTTCTTTATTGGTTATAATAGCGATATATCCATTGTGAGCGTCGGAATGTGTGATGGTTTCTGTAGAACTAAGTATACAATTTTCCAAGGTACCGTTATAGGAAAATGGAGCGGTAAGATTTCACCTAATGAAAATCTTACTGGATCTTACGTATTTCTAAAATAAATTTTCTTAAATAAAAATAATGAAAAAGTATATCTGAACTATTTTCATTTACTAGCGTTCTCGACTGCTCTACGAAATACTTGTTGAAGAAGTTGCAGTTATGTCTTTAAAATCTTGAATTGAATAAATAGTTGAACAAGGGACCAACTAATAACTGTTAGAAATGTTAAAAGTTGGGCCTTCCAACTATTGGAAATGTGTCAGCTGTTGTCAGCTCCTTCAGGAAAGGTCACGTTTCCAAGTAGAATATTACGTAACATTCGGAAAGTTTCCAGTCTTAGAGATAAACTTTTTATACAGGTTACTTAACGAATCGCAAGGCAATTGATTATTCCATCAATAAAATAACAGATTCAACAAAGAAATTTCCAATCTTTCATCTTCATTTCTCATGAGTTTGCGACTAGATACAATCCAAGGTCATCATTAGGTAATAGATCAAAGGGAAAACAAATGGAATAGAATGTCGGAAATGTGGAGTGTGGAAACAATCGGAATGTGAGTTGACACTGGCAGATAAAACAACTTAAATTAATTAGGAACTTATGAAAAATCGACTTTTTTTTAAAAGAGGCTAGATTGCAAAATTAATGTGGGAAATCCGAGTTTAACAAAATTTGTTGTGTAGGTTGTTTATATCGGTAAATTTTTATTGGCCTAATGCTAAGGTCCAATGCACAATCTAGGTAATTCAAAAAATAATTTTTGAATCCATTTTTTTCACAATTTTTGTAAGTTTCTGTTATTTTGTAACGAAACTATTACATTTTAACACGAATAAAAACCCTATCATATAGATAATTAAAATGCGAATCTTTTCATTCCTAAACAATTTCCCTGTAGAATGAATATCTAAAATGTTTTAGGCGAAAAAAGATAAAAACTGCTTTTTTCCTAATTTTTCACATTTTAATTTTTTATTTGTCTAGCACAACTTTTAATGTTATGCATATCGAAATTCTTATTTCCGAAGTCATTTCACAGGCATTCGCACAAAATATAGCGAGTTGCATAACCAATTATGCTACCGAGGATCTGGGTTCGACTCCCAGTCGAGTATTATAATAACTTTTTCTTATTTCCTCTTGCGATTACTCAAATTTGTTGAGTTTCACGTTTGTGGTCGAGTCAGAGGAGAACCATAGGTTAACCTTTCTTATTCAATGCCCGTCGAGCTATAGTGCCAGGGGAGTAGCTGTTTAAGGTTAATCTATATTTGTTGAATATATATGTATGCATGTTGATATTGATATAAATGAAAGCATGTCTTTAGTGCATATTTCGACACTTGTTGGTGCATATTTACATACATATTTTTTGGTTTTAAGTGAATGTTTTCCGAGTTTTAGTGACTTTTTCTATTGTTCAATTATGTAACATTTCATAAAAATTATTATGCATATTGATTTACATTTTTTAGCGCACATCACTTCTTATTTTTCAAGTGAATATATGAATATCTTATAAAGCTTAAATTTCAATTTTAGACGCATAGATATTACCGAAAATTATGTCAATTATTAACGCAATTTCAGCAACTAATGCTTTATACGCGCTTGCGCAGTGCAGTTGTCTCGTTGCGTAATAGACACCGCGCAAGGAGGCAAGATGGACGAGTGAAGATGTTCTTAAGCCCACCTCATCCACGTGAATTGAGTATCCCGTATAGAGTGTCAAGAATTTAATGTAAAATTTCTCTCTAGAAAATACGAGGGGGTTTCTTTTCTGACAGAACCTATAGGTGGTAGTATCGCCCGGCTGCATGGGAAAACGGAGCATTTCGGATTTATTTTTGCTAGATATCAATATATAGCATACCATGCCATTTGCCAATATTTTATGGCATAATAGAAAAATGTAGATACAAATGCCTGTTTGCCGCCTCCCTGAAGGTGTTGCCAGCATGCAATACACGCCCAGCGGCCCTGTTTGAAATTTTCGTAAACCTTCTAAATTCATTTTTAGTCCCATTTCTGTTTTAAACAATTTTAAGTCTAAACGAAATTCTAAAGGAACCCTTAGAAATTCATCTCAGCGTATACATTTGTCAGTAATCCTGATAGAGCCTAACTTGCATAAAGCTCATAAATTCGACGTTTAGGTACTCTTGATCATTTCCAGTTTTGAAAAATCCCCAGAAAGCTGTAACATAAGTTATTGCTATCGTATAACATTAAAACATTGTTTTTGATTTCCTGTAAACATTCTAAATTCAATTTTAGTGCTCATAATACCCTTACACAATTGTAAGGGAGGCTCTAGAGCCTTTTTCGGCGTGATTCAGATTTTCTAGTATTTCAAATTAAACTGTGAACGCTTCTAGATTTCCCTGAAACTAATTAAAAGAATCTGAATATTTTCTATACTCGGAGAATAAGCCTATTTAAAATTACTTTGAACCTTCTAGATGAGACGTTATACTTCAACCATAATTAATGTAGAAAACTTATTCAGAACAGTAAAAGTTTCGAGCCGCTTTGGTACTTGAAAAATGTCATAAATACGACGGGTGATATTGACGGAAGGTAAAGGAGTAATACAGGAACATACTGGGACTACTATTGTTATAATCAATTTAACATTCATGTTGATGAATTGTTATGGAATTTTTACAAATCCAACGGAAATATGGCATATATGTAATAATTATATGACAATAAAAACTTTTCTAACAAAAAAGGTAGTAAAAAAATGGAAAATTTTTATTTTTCCTGAAAAATTTCACTCAACATTTTTGTCATTACTTTTTGGATTGCTATTACTGTTCCCATAAATTCACTGTATTGCCTCTGGGTATTTTTGTAATATATTTAAAATTTGGAATATTTACATTGTTTCATATTTATAATTTGCAGCTAAGTAGAGCGTTACCACAAAATAAGGTAAAAAATGTAATATAGAAAACTTCATATGAGTGTTTCCCAACTTTCAAATCGTTCGTTGCGTATTATTTTTGACATATTTTTAGTCAACTTTCTCGGAAATATATTTTTCTGAAATATATACAAAAAGGTTTTTTTTGAGAAATGAGAAATTTTAACTTTGAGATCGTTCGTTACAGTTCCTACATAAATACCATTGCGCCTGGCTTGCCAACGAGATTTTTGGTATATATCTTATATCACGGTCACCGTGTATTAAAAATGTTCACTATTTTCAATTAAAAAAAAATCACCTATAATTTACAAAACTACAGAATTATAAATTTAAACAAGAATGGTCAGTTTCTGAATCTTCTGAATTTATTCTAATTATTAATGAGGCTGCATATGAAAAAAGCTGTAAATATTTTTTCGACGGTTTCTACGTCTCTAATTGCATTTTTCCAATTATCGAATGAAATCTCGGACAAAATTGTGGGCTTGCATTTCTGGATCGAACTGTTTGTTTCAATTGGCTCCATACAAGTTCTCTCGGATTTAAATTACAATAATATGGAGGTAATCTCAAGATATGTTGACCGTTAGTCTTCGCTATGCTATCAACTACGTATTCTTTCTTCAAAGCTCTTGTCCACAAGATTTCTAGAAAATGACATTTATTGTACGAAGTCGTACAAAAAGTAGCGTATATCACAAAGGAATGAATTCTCTTTCCTGCTTTTCCTTATATCTAATATCAGCTGTACCATAAATCTAACTCATAACTATAACAATCATAATTTTAGTGTAATGAGTAAATGTAAGTAATGAGTAATGAGTAATTAAGCATGTCGGTTCTGAGAATTTTAGATTATTCCTCAAAGTACCTTCCTTTTTCCTACGATTCGTTTATTTCACTTATAAGGTAGAGGTGATTTAGCCCCATTACCTACCAGTAATAGTTGTATATGCAACTCTATCTGTCCGTATTAAAATGATCGATGATACAACATTTAGAGATACATTCGAAAAAGAGGTACTAATCGTCATGTTTATCGCACCTTTATAGTACCTAGGCGGCTCAAAGCTTTTACTGCCTTGATTAAATTTTCTGCATTAAATATGGTTGAATATAAAACACCTTTAGGGATAATTTAACCTTCTATAAGAAACAAGAAGGTTTTATCTAAACTCTTTGTAAAGTATAAAATTAAAATGAATTAAAATGATTTCATTGCTGTAAGATTCAAAATAACTTATATAACGTTTATCACACATATTTTAAGTTTTTTTTATGTTTAACATTAAAACGAGAGTTTTCTTAAAAAGGAGATAATTGCAAAAATATAAGAGTAGCTGCTGTCAACAGACAAATATTTAACTGAAACATAAGCTTGAAGAATAATGTCATTTCTTTTCAGAATAAAAAAGCGGATTAATGTTATTGATATCTGACAGAAGAGCTTATCGAAAGAACAAAACATCTGGCCATGAGCAATATGTAATGCAGGGATAAAACGTCATTTCGAAAGACCGCGTATCATTCTCAGGGGTATTCACAAAGACACCGTGCCACCTATATAAAAATATCCGATTTTTTACCTAACGTGTTTATATCAGATCCCATCACATTTTCCATTCGATCGCTCCGTGCTAAAAATAACGGATGAACGCATCTGATTGGTGGATGTGCTGAATCCGTCTTTTTATCCGCGTCAGCAACGTTTTACTACACGCCACGCTGGATGATGTTCGAAATTTATTTTACGGAGCTTTTATGAATATTAATCAAAACAGAAACTAGTGACTTTTTGTGACACGAGCGCCGCGAACTAGTTCAAGTGAAATGGGGTGAAACGCCTCAAATGAAACGGGTGAATTGTTTAACTTTATCGACCGGACGATTAAAATGACTCCCCAATTCAGGCTTCATCGGATGTTTAGTGGGAAAAAGTAATTTTAAGATGTATTTAAAGATGTTAACAAATGTGTTTTGTATGGGAGAATTTACGTACAGAATTTTCCGCATAGAGATGGAGAGCTTAGTAAGCAATTCTTAGTAAAAATGCAATAAATAGTGACTAAGTGCAATGATACAATACCGTACTAGAAACAATTTTTAAGTAAACAATATTAGTAGCAAAAGTTAGGTATTATATGTATAATATATCGTCACTATCACGAGATTTCCGCGACTCTCAATAAGACAAGAAACGGGATCACGGCTCAGGCCAAGGTGAAGTTATCTAAGCTTTCATAAACGCGCTGATTATCAAGGTGCGAAATGTTTTGATAACCGACATACCTTATACTAACACGTAAGGAGAACACAGAACATATACGAATATAAATAGAAAGACGAAAAGCCAAAGAGGAGGGTTGTCCACACGTTCGGTCTGATGGCTGGCCGGATGGCCGGGGAGGACAGACAGAGGGTGAGAATGTACTCTGCCGGCGAATAGACCAAGAAAAACCTACTGCCCCAAAGATGCTCTCTGACCCTCCTCGAACTGTGGAAATCCAAAGGTCCAGACAACATCTCTCTATTACATAGATCGCCACCCTCGCCTATCACGCTCCAGCGCTTCGGTCGGACTCGTTGTGACCGAATCTCTTTTTTTCTCCTTTTTCATCTGTATCTTTTTTAATGCCCAGACTTATTGGTTTTCGGCCCCCAGGCGAGAATAAAACCTTTTCTTCTTTTTTCCATCATTGGTTTTACTCACAGCAAGCTCTACCCTCTGCGAGTACCAACTCCTTTTTCACGTAACCTATGACAATATGATGGATGGAATTTTGATGGCAAAATTCTCTTAAAATATGGACAAATACAGCAAACACACTCAATTTCAGTAAAATTTGTTAGTTACCCATAAAATTTAAACTTGCGTATCGATTTCCACGAGTTCAAGAGAATATTATCTAAAGTATTTAGATAAAGACGATTTCCTTTTACATTGATCGGCTGACAAATTAGTGGTGACTTGTATGAACATATTAGAAAATCACTTATCTACATTAAATTTGTTATCACATACCACAAGTCACTTGTAATGCATTTTCCATTTCTTTCTTGAATTTGGTAAAGTATTGACCAAATTTTCTCCATTTTAAGTACTCCAACAGTTTAGTTAAATTTGGTGAAAAATCCTGATATAAATTTGGTATCACACTTTGAGTTAAAACTTTTGCCTATCCTTTCTGCATTCCATTCCTGCGTAGCAAGAGTTTTCATTTAGCTCTACCCGAAACCTCTGTTTTTTATGATCGACAAATTGGTTGGTAGTTCATTTTCTTTAACAGGTTACTATGTGGAATTCTAAATAACTTGAACTAGTTTGTATGTTTTGTATTATCATGGAAGTAGCCATTCTTTTTATTTTCTTACTTACTACACCTGATGATGTTGGTACGTTTTCGATATTTTCAGAGCTATGGCTAGCAGTTGTATTTTTGGATGATGGAGGATTAGCATATTGAATCCAATAGACAAGCGTTCCAAATATATTTGTCATATTTTCATAAAATTCATAATCTCTTCGGCAAATTGAATAGTTTTGAATTGAATTAATGTTTGCCAGTGGACTTGGAAAAACACAATACATAAGACTATATAAATAAGATCGAAATATGGAAATTGAAATCTGGATAATAGTAGTAATTCGCGCCCATGTGCAGATATTCCTATACAGGTCAAGTAATGTGCATAAGATACTCAGTACATTAGTTTCCCCGATTCTGAAAAATATGCTAGTATCAAAATCACTATTTTCAAAAACAGACGTGTCCGTCCGTGTCTAAAATTTTTATCCAATTAAGCTGCACCGCCGGAAAATTGATTAACCACACCATTTCCCTCTTAGACGAGCTGCCGTTGCAATTTTCGGTCGAAGTGATCTACAGCTAAAGTTAAGTATTAATCGAGTTTCAGGAACTCATTTGCAAAAGATGACACAGAGACAAATGTTCCGTTTCTAGTGTCTAATGAACCCGCTCTTAAGGAATTTAATGTATTGGGGCACGTTCGAACCTCTTATTAATACGTGCCATTCACTTCGGGCCGACTTAAAGTTAGATTGAAACGCGATAAATTGCCGGGAGCTGCATTGTTTGGCGAAAGAGTAGGTTAATAGTTAATCGATTGTCGCTCCCTTGATCTTGAGTTAATTAAAGCAAGCGGGGGAGGTTAGTTGATGTTGGTGATTTCGTGGTTCAGCTTATCGAACACCCGGGATTAGTTGTAAGTACTGGGTTATCGTTCAAAGTGGTTCTTAAATTATATTAGGTAAGGAAATGCAAACGTGTTCATTGAAAACGGAAAATTTTGATGGTGGTGTGGTGGTGTACTTTCCGTGGAAGTGTATGTTATAACCTAAGCATTACATTTATTCCACGTCTAAGGTATCTGAATCATTCTATTAAACATAGGCAACCTGGCCTGGTGTTTATTTCTTTGCTATTTTAAATTTATCTATACTCGGGTTGTGACTATTTAAATTTGTCTCGTCCTTGTAGTAGGGGAGCCTAAGAGGCTATATGGGAAGTTATTCAAGCGTTGCGGGAACCTATTAAATTGTGAAGCTTAGATACTAAAAAGAAAAAAAGTTTATATGATATATGCACTTTCACTGCGGGGGAAAGTATGTACAAATTTTCAAAAATGTTAAAAAAATTTGTTACATAGAAATACTAGAGCGCGTCAGACATTAATATCGTATACGCCCTACGTGCTTCTGATAACGAAAAAATATTTATCTGCCGGCTTACAAGGTGGGGGTGGCCGTATGACGTGGATGAAAATTAAAAAAAAATTTATTCGAGCGTATCAGATATTCAAAAGGAATTTCAAGTGAACTGTAAAAGGTATTATTTTCAAAAGACTGACGATTTGGACGCGACCAGAACTCACGGCCGATTTTTGACCATGTAAAAAAAAAATCGTGACCTTGAAATACTCAAGCTCGTCAGATTTTTATACAGACGTTTCAGCTTGATGTCCTTGTTGTGCTGACCTAAAATCTGACAATTATGTAGAGGAATTCCATTGTTCTGACAGTTTAAAAAATAATTTTTATTTTTTTTTTATTACTCAATGGAATTACAACAAACAGAAAATAATATATAAAATATATTAATATATGTGTAAACTTTCACCATTCATTTATAAGAAAATAGTTTAATGGTAAAAGGAAGCAGGATTTTTTTAATCTTCATCATCAGATGAATCATCCTCATTCGAATTAATTTCATCATCTACATCTTGCATATCTGTAATCAGAAATGGTTATGATACTTGACAATATTGCATTTATTTCATAGTGTATTAAAAAGAAAACATACCTGAATCCGGAGTATCCCCTAAAATGTCAGGTGTTATGACAATATCTTCATATGCTTCTGGTAGTTGATTCCCAACAAACCAAGTCATCTCCAACTTGCCATCCACATTTTTCCACCCGAAATCTGTTGGTGACATCTCAGTGGCAGTTCGATAGTGGGCATTTCTCCATAAGCACGCAATTATTACGTTCGTAATGCATGTTGCCGTAGCTCTAATTATTGATAATTTTAGCTCTTTTACCGTAAAGAAACCGGCAGATTATATTATATCCGTAATTCTTACATGATTTCCTTCAAAATGAAAAAAAATTTAACCGCGCTCGAATACTTTCAGGTGACGTTTTTTTTTGCAAACTCGTGACTCGCTTATTTTCTTACGTCATGGTCAAATCGTCACAATATTGAAATCTACACTTTTCTGCATGTAATCAACTTACCTTGTGTTAATCTGACGAGCTCGAGTTAATTCAAGGGTCGTTTTTTTTTACTAATCTGATCGGCTGCCCTAGACGCACCCCTTTACATTAAGGGTTCATATATGATGGTGGTTCATAACAGGGTGCAAGGCTTCTTTCCTTATGTTTTTCTGTCGCGCTTAAGTAAAACCCAAAATCCCCGCTTGGGCTTCCCTACTATTGGTATTTGCTGGGATCTTTAAGCAATTTCGAAGCTGCTTTTGAAAGTTGTATTATCTTACTTTTTTCGCGAATTGCGGTAGGGCAATTTCCCGTACATCTTTTTGTACAGTGGTTGGAGACAGCCGCACTGTGAGTAATAATACTTAAATTTCGTGTCTTACTTTATCAAACCACAGTCAGAGGGTGAAATATATTGCAATGAACGCCCCGCATAGCTTGTTGTTTATGTGAAAAACAGCTAATGTGAATGTTAATGTCGACATCAGAGGAGAATAGGACGCCTGTGTGTGTCATTCCATGTGAAACTGCTACGATATTAAGCATGCGATCTAGCCCTAGATTTTTCGCTTGGAAATACCAATATAACCGACCTGCCGTCTTATTTACTCTCTAATACATGTGTGTTAAATCCGTTTTTATTTTCACAAAAACTTTTTAGTAACTACGAAACGTTGTATTCATTCTTTTAAAATTCACGACTTTTCTCCTGAGTATTACCGGATAGTTCAAATGGACAAACCTAGATTTAAATACAGAAAATACTTTCCAAAGGTTACCCATAAAATAGAAAAATATTTGTTATTCTCTCGTTTTATTTTGAATTTTTATTTGGAATTTGTCTATATTTATATTATGATATATGAATTTGGAATAAAATTCGAGCCCTACTAATCTCAATGGTTTGAAAAGTGTATACTACATGTAAAGGGGCAGAATCAAAAAATGAATTTTCTGGCCCACCGGCTTATCCCAAGAAGTTATTTTGACTTAGTGTGTCCAGATGTACTACCTGTTGGATTTCGACGAAGTCTCGGCGAAAATAGGAATAATGGAGAGTATTGATAAAAATTATAAAATATAATTTCAAATCAAAAACAAAAGAAAATTACTTTGTCATATGCTTAGATGATACTACTTTACCACTGAGTTTGTATTATTTTTCATTCCCATTCGTCAGGTGTATAACTTCATGTTATACGTGTCATGACACGTGTCATTCCCGATTTGAATAGTCAAGTTTGGAAAGTTTGCCCTGTGTTTCATATTCGTTCAATTCGAAAATCGTATAATTAATACATACAGATAATTCGCCTTTCGTTATTATTTTAGAATATTCCTTCATTAAGTTTATACCTTCTTTACATTTCTAGGAGTTCTGATTATTTTGTGTTATTTTTTCTTTTCATGCCGACCAAATTTATTCAATGGGGTTCAAAACACAGTGGTAAAGCGTTAATCGCAAAATGATATGTTCTTACCGTTTTGCCATTTAATCATTAAAATATGATTTTGAAAAAGATTTTGCCTCAATACTTCGAACAGTTGCACCTCCGTGTAGCGTTTTTCAAATAATAAATCAGGTTTCATTAAAAAATTCGGTAAGTCACTTTTCCTACTACTTAAATTGAGGGGTTAACTTTCAATTCTACTGCGATACGGGGCGTTACTTAAAAAAATACGCTTCCTTCTTTAATCTCAAAAATTTTGGAGCGGAGTTGAAGAATCGTAGTGGAAATCCAGACTGCATTCTGCAATATCTTTAAATGATAACAGTGAACAGTGGGAACCTATCGGTTATGGTGAACCACAATTTAATATTGATTTTTAAGAAAATTATCGGTCCATTTTCTCTACTGTATTATTAAAATGAAATCACGTTTTATGGGCGCAAAAAATTGTCCGAGCATTTTTGGGGTACTCGTCAATTTTTGACAAATAATCGATTCTTCGCTCTCGAATCCTATCAGCCTGCATTACATATGCTCATTTGCCTATTAGTTTATAACCTAAACCAAATTGTTTTAAAAATCTCCTTAGGGAGAATTGGCTTCTCTCTAATTCTAATTTTTCTAACTTTTCAATATTCTCAGGAGTTTTCCATTTACTTTTCATATTTCTTTATATCATCTTGCTTCTTTTTTTTTTGAGATTATATTTTGTTTAATACTATGATTCTGGAAAATTGATTTTTATCGGTAATCATGAAGTCTATTTCATTCGTTGTTCTTCTGTCAGAGCTGACCCAAGTCCACCTCCTAGTAGGTTTTTTGATATAGAAACTATTTATTAGGCGTAAGTTCTTTTTCAATAGGAAATTTAGTAACGTGTTTTCCCATTGATTTCTGGATTTAGTGCCAAAATTTTCAAGAGTTACTTCGTTCACTCGATTTAGTGTCAACTTTTGCATTAAAATCTCCACAAATGTTGTTTGAAGTGGATTTTTGACTGCTCCAATGTTGTTTTGATATTATCAAAGAGTATATTCACTTCTTCCGCTGAGTGGTACGTTGTCGATAAGTACTCAATTATGATTTTAAATTGTATCTGGCGTTTATTCTCATTATTGAATATCCAAGACGTTCTGATATGGAATTTAGAGCCAAACTATTGTCTCTACGTTACTTATTTTAAATAATCCAAATCTTTATAAATTCCTATCCTTATTTCCATTATGAAATAACATATGTCCTGACTGTAAGATTGTTTGATTGGTCCTTTGTCATTGAGTCGTTTTTAATCAAAAAAATAGTTCATTAAATTTAAACAAATCGTGCAAGAAATTCGAGAAAGTCGAGAAATTCTAGCAAATTGTTTTCAATAGTTTACGCAATTTTTGATAGACGTAGATTAGATTGAAATAAAAATTTGAAGTCGATAACCGAAATTAAAAATTTTAAGTAATTATTTTCGATAATGAAAATAATAACTCCAAGAAGCCTCAAAAATGTAATTTTTCCGCTCATATAAGCTGATACTTGACACGTTCTTGAAGTCAAAATTGTGACGCTATGGCATAGAATTTGTATGAAGCACATTACCACCATGAAGGAATTTGAAGAAACATCTTGGTTAATACTAAATTTTCCCTGCATATCAAATGATTACTTAAAGTTGAAACAATGCTCTGACTAATTATAAATATTCTTGAATATTCATTCGAAACAAATCGAGTACGGGATTCTGGATAATCGAGAACATTATTTGCAACAATTTACGCAATTTACGGCTGCAATAGAATAGATCGAAATAAAACTTTGAAGCAAATTACCAAAGTTTAAATTTAATGGCTTTGTAAAATTATTATTGTTGCTAATAAAATGAATAACTCCAATGACCCTGAAGAATGTGCTGTTTTTTATATTTATTACGTTTGTTTTTTATTTTTCGTTTTAATTTTCAAATTTGACTTGATTCACAAACCACTGATATCCTGCGTGAAACATTCGAGTACTGTGATTTTTACTTGAGTAGAAAATTGCTTAACGGGATTCTACTCGCCATGTAAATGAACAACTTTCCAGGAAAAAAAATGGGTTCAAGGAAGGAGTGAATAATATTTAGGAAAAGGCTCTCTGACAAATAATAAAGCACACAGACGGTATATTTTTAGGATTTTCGGGAATGTCTCCATTATTCCTGACAAGAAGTGAAAATGAGTTCACTGTGGTTTCCCTGGAGTTCTACAAAGATCCCCAATAATAAATCCGCTCAGAAGTGAAACATTTACTTAATACGAAAGCAAAACTTCTTGCCGAAAGAGAAACTTAGGGGGACCGGAAACGATATAACCGCTGAGCTTCCACGGAGCAACAGTTAGTTAACGTGGAAAGTTTTCAATAAGTTCTGCAGCTTTCTTCCCCTCAGTTTCTCGGAGCGGGTCTATAATGTGATGATTGATAATCTTCCAGGCGGGCCATTTGTTTTAAAGCGGTTTCGTGGGTTTTTGCCGCCGAAAACGTCGAAAAACGGGATTCCGAGGTTTCTGTGACCGAATCCCGTAACATTATTGCCGGTGGATATTTTTAACGCGATGTGGAATATTCTCAACTGTTTTATTTCGTACGTATTTTAAAATAGGTGTTCCTCCCTTTGGGTGGATTGTCCTCGTGAAACGGCGTGTAGCGAAACAGCACTTGACGTTTACAACCGACTCTTTTCCTCGAGCGATTTACGTTCGTGTGGTTGATCTTTAGAGAGGGAACTACGTGGAGGACGATCGGGAATTTCATTTTTAAACCGGAAAAGTAGGTCGCGGTAACTCGATCAAATTCGATATACTAGTGACAAGTTGCTCATATTAATAGAACTCCCTCGTTTCGTCTTTATTGATACAATTTTCCGACGGCACACACAGACACAAATACGCATTGAAGGTTAAGGTGTCTTGTATTCGAGCTCGAGCGAACCACCTTCGTATGTAGTGGTATTCAGGGTTTCTTGTGATCTTCAATTAAAACACACATTTCCTAATGGAAGTATATCACCCAACGTTTCGTCCTTTGTTCAGGAAGTCTTCAGGCAACTATATGACAGAATTTAAAAAATAATTTTTACAAAAAATTCCTACTTTCAATAGTCAATACATACATGGAGACAAGCCAATGATGAGAAGTGATTACTTTTCTTATCTCAAACCATACCTAAATGCTTCCTTTCCTGCCTGTTTGTTTTATTGCACGACATCTTGCATTTAATTTCCCTGATAGTAAATACCACTGTACAAAAAGTACGTTGTCTTTGACAGTTTTACATTATTTTGTGAACCAACGCCAACTTTTTTGGCTTGGTCGCCAAAAAGACGAAGAAAACTAAAAATGTGCAGTTTTAGTCAAAAAATGCAAGAAACGCTTTTGAGAGTATTAAATATATTTCAGGTTAAATATCTTGGTTTGCCCATTCGTCCATAAATATATTTGAGACTTTTTTTTGAACATCAAACCTTTCATTATTATCCATGACATTACAACATTTTTGAAAAACTCTAATTCCAATTTCTCCAGGACAGAACTCTTATGGTGATAAGCATGCGTGTCTAAGCATAACTACTACCAGTAGGTAAATTAACTTGTTTCAATTTTTAAGCGTAATATCTTTATTCTCCATGTATCAACCCTTTATGGTAGATTTTTGGAAAATAGGTCGAAAAAAAGTTTGCAAAACCCAAAAAAGTACGCAAAAATGCAAATTGCACTTTTACTCACCTTACAAATAAAAGAGAGATAAAGCGAAAGACGTAAAACTGAGGTAGGTTGTATGTATGATAAGATATCTGGCAAAGGGTATATATATATATATATATATATATATATATATAAAAACATGAAACATAGTTCTGTTGGTAATAGATTTGAATTATTTATATATATATATATATATATATATATATATATATATATATATATATAAACTGAAAGTAGGTTGTATATATGATAAAATATCTTGCATACATTATAGTGAGATTATATTTAGGGAGGTGAAATAGTGATTCAAAGTTAAGGAAAGGTATTTTCTTCTTTTATTGTTTGGGGTAGGTGGAATAAAATTTTGATCTAAAGAGGAGATCTAACGAATGTTGTCTTTAATGTCACTAACATAACTAAACCACGAAATGTAGTTCTGCTGGTAATAGATTTGAATTATATGATATGAATGATTAAATATATAGTATTTTTAATACCCAAAATTTTAACTCACGAGATTATTGCACGAGAGAAAGACTCGATATTTTACAATGTAAAATACAATGATTTTTATGAAAGTGGAGAAACCCCATCAGTCTGACACCTACGAACGAGAGTAACTTTGATATTGGATCTTGTAATTGTAATCACGGCATTAGAAAGTTTTTATATTTATTTTTTATAAAAAAATGCTTTCAAAACTCATACAGAGACATATTATACATGTAGATAACGACTGTAGAATAAAAAAGAAAGAATACCCCTGATGATGTCTTAGACGAAGAACGAAACGTTCGGCAATCTATTTACATTGGGAAAGGAGTGTTTTATTTGCGGACCATAAGAGAAGATGTGCACGCCTTTCTACTTAACCCAAAGAGCGTTTAGTAATCTTTAAGTGATCTTACAACACAGACATCATTACTTCCCTTGCAGTTTCTTCATTTGCAGTCCTTAATGCAGTACATTTTAGCTAAGATGTAACTGTGAGTTCTAAGTAACACTTCCTTATCCTATTTTCGTCTAAAATAAAACAGAAGAGCACATCTCTCTTACATTAATTTTTAATTTCTTCATTTTTAACCGTTCACTACTATTTCAAGTTTGCTCGTCTAATAGTATGTTTTTATAGAACACATCGTTTTATAAGGAGTAAGATTTTTCGTATAATTGATATCAAAAAAGCTTCCCATATGTAGAGAATTTGTAAAAAAAGGCATGAAAATTGCAAATTTTGTTAAATAAAATTTCAGTTATAAATGAATTTTTCTACCCGACCATACACACTTTTATAATAGTAATTTGCCTTTAAAATAACCTTGCGTATTTTAACGAAATTTTCCCATCCATGCCTTCCCTTTATCAGTGACTCACGATTTTTTCGTTCGGCCGGGCATCACTCGTCCTCACTTTGCCAGTTTTTTGTCGCCTAAGCTAGAAAAATAACTCCACACTTTTCAGTTCACCTGTCGAGTCACAATTTATTCGTGTAGTTCACGCGCAGGAGGAGGACGTGTTTTAAACTATGGGGAAATTTAACAGGAAATTATTTAAACTTTCCCGAGTTTCCGTCACGTTAGCGTCGGAATAAAGTGAGGGCCTAAAGTGACTGTATATCTTATTTGAAGATTTTTCGTGTTTTTTGACCACGAGGTATGTTTTAATTAACCGGCGACGACATTGACACATATAATTGATTTTCAAGTGTAATTTCGTAATTCGTTGATGGTTTTACAGGTTTTTTAATTTTTCCGAGACTTTTTTTAACGATGCAGTGGCTTGTGTGTAGTGATTTTAATTGCGGAAAGGCCGACGGTGGTAATTTCATTAACTTTATTTTTAAAATACATATTTTTTTATCGTCTTGAGGATAAATTATTTTTTAATAATTTTGTTAATTTTGTTTCAGCTTGCGGCAGTGTAGTATACCTTTTGGGTCAGGAACAGCGGGTTCCGCGCCTACATGTCATTGTTAAATGGTATGTTTTTATAGTGAATTATTTTGAAATAACAATTTAATGTTCCCTTCATATAGTTATAGCGCAATTGTAGTAATTTCTAAATTTTATTATTTATAGGTGAGTATTTATCGACGACTGTGGCATAGAACTTCAGATAGGGGCAGACGTAGAGAGTAGCAACTGTTTATGAGGTTAGCATTTTACGATTTCTGAAAACTCCTTAATTTATTTTTCGATTTTTTCTTAATACTTTCATTATAAATCTCTTCTCACGCAAATCACGGACATCTCCCTAGAAGGACAGACATGTACAGGCAGTTGTTTACAAAGGTCACATATGTAGGTTATTTTACAAATGTTTAATTAATTAATGATATCGTAATATTTTGGGGAATATTCCGTATTAACCTATTTTCAAACAAGGTTCGTTAAACTTCTCGGCATATAAAGCCCTGTTTGACATTTGGAGTCCATCCATCTACCGAGCCATTGATGTTAAGCTACTTCTATTGGAAGGTGCTTTTTTTTTGTAAAAAAAATACTAGTATCATTTGAATCTTTCAATGAAATATCATATTTCGTATTTCACACCATAATTTGTTTATATAAATAATAAATTTAATAATAATAAATAAATGGATTCCTACATAGCAATTGTAGGAATATACGCTATATAAAATATTACTGTATATTTTGTACAGGGACTTCATTAGGGGTATGCAAAATTAGCCTTTTTCAGTACAACAGGCAAAGGTATGCATTTTGGAAAAGAGTGCTACGTGAATGTTATGTAGATGTTTAGAAATTTTTAATCTGAACCGTTGTGCGATTAAAATAAGTGATATATAAATAAATAGCGAAAATAATTAAGACCCCAACACATTATATTGAAATTAATACTGATAACAATATTTTTAATTGTACCAATGAGTTAATGGTGCTGAAATTAACGAAAAGTGTCACAGCAGGTGTTGTTTTCTAGCGGTTTTTGTCATTAGTAGTTTTGTTAACTCCTACTTATGTTCGTTTTCACTTAATAGGTACTACAGTGTACTTTTAATGGAGTAAATACGAAGGAACGTTCGTTGTAACAGTTACTTATAGCTTAAAAACAAATCAAATAACTCCCCCTCCTCCATAAGTACGTATCACGAAGAAACACACTGTATATTATTTCATATAATTCACCCGGCAGCACCGTTTATAGTATTTAAGAGTAAATGGCCTCTGTGCACTTTGATAAATGTAAAACAATAAATGAAAAAACCTGGATATGAGTAATTTTTAATTAAGATGTGTCGTTACTATCACTGCAAGATAATTATATAAATGTAACACTCCTCTTTGATTAATTTTATGGCAATTAAGGTATCAACTTGTTGAATTATTAATTAGGCAGTACCGGTAGAACGAAAATCATTTAACAGCAGTAACCAGTCACGATAACAACGTGATAATAACAACACCCTTAATTAAAGTCACGAATTCGGTGACATTTAAAAGTACACTACCTGGAAGATGCAGGAGACGTCCTCACCCTCCCTGCTCCTCGCAAGTGGCACCAAATAATTTCCCCGGAAAGTCAAAGGCGCCTTCCATACGAATCGACACGGTTAATACGAGCTGTTATCGTCGTTTTCGAAAGTCTCAGGTGCACTCAACAGCCTTAAGAGATTAGAAAAATCTCCCGCGAGTCATCGACCTCTCGAAACTTCGGCGAACCCGACACGAATGAATATTTGCATTAGCTAAAACAATGCGTTTAGGAGGTGCTGGTCGTGTCGTACCTACAATTTCCTGGAAAAAAGGGTGCGAAGTGCGCATGACGTCCGACCGATCGACAGGGGGTCGATATGCGGAACTTAGGCGAGGGTACGCGGGGAGGTGAAAAATCATGCCACAGAAGGCGATAAGAAGTCAGTGAGAAGGCGTCAAGGTTGAACCGGTGGAAAATAATTCAAGATAATGGTGAGTTATACACCTTATACTTGTGTGTACCTCGTATATTCGGTTTAAAAGCCCCTTCGGTAACTGTAACTATTGAAATCCGTGTGGAATTTTTATGTTTGATTCGTTCTTACGTCGAAGATTGCAATGGAATTGTTTAAGACTTCCGTAAATCGCCTAAATTGTCTGTAGTGGCTATCTTTTTTGGATGTTGAAGTTTCTAAGGGAAAATATTCCATCTGCAAGGTTTAAGGAACCTATAAACACTCCTTAAGCCCCATTCATGCTCACTAATATTTGAAATTATACCTTCTAGAAGGCTTCTACAACGTCACTTAGGAAAATTTATTACAATTTCGGTGGTCATAGGAGAGAGAAACAATTTCTGACTTAAATAAACCACCTTAATTCCATTTTATAGCCTTTTCAAGCGCATTTGTTATGTTAAAATTCCAGAAAACCTCGTGAACTGTTTATTTTAGATTTATTATGACCCTTAACATTAGAATGAAATTGTTTATACCTCCAAAAACCATATAGATTTCCTTAGGCGACAATTTTTGACGTAGAAGATTCCAGAATAACCGTGGAAATTTTACTTT
This sequence comes from Cryptocephalus primarius, assembly GCA_963576515.1. Classification (NCBI taxonomy): domain Eukaryota; kingdom Metazoa; phylum Arthropoda; class Insecta; order Coleoptera; family Chrysomelidae; genus Cryptocephalus; species Cryptocephalus primarius. The sequence goes on from OY754947.1 coordinate 8,343,132, forward strand.
TAGGTTGTTGAAGATTAATAATATGTTTTTCTTTAACAAACTCATAGTTCTTGTTCTTTACAATGGTAAAGGTACAGGTTATTATGCTCTAGTATTTGTTATATATTATATATTATATATTATTAATATTAGTTATCTATTATGCTCCAGTACCGTCTGTATAAATTTTGGAGTGGCTGCCCTGCTGATAAGATCAGAAAATTTTAAAAACCAAAATCGATTTTGAGGTCATGATTTATTACTATCACCTATTAAAGCTTTTAACAAGTGAGGTTATAGTTTTTTTATAACGGAGTTATAGAGTAATATTCATCTGTCAACTATGGATTTGTAACTTTTTTGAGTAAACCATATATTCAAAAATTTATAAAAGGATCACTGAACCTGAAGTCGTTTTGAATCTTTATAAAATTGTGTGTTGATATGTTTTCCAAGTACTATATGAAGCTAAACTATTAAATACACGTAATTTTGAAGTCATGACCTCCACACTGATCACATAGCAGTCATCAGTCAATTTCCAGTTAATCGCATTACTGGTGAAATTATACATATTAAAACGAAACGTAATACTTTCAAATATTGTTTACTTGATACATCATAGCGTTTTGTAGGGTTTAGGTGAGTTTCCGCTCGTTTAGTTATGATATTTTTGATGTCCAAGTTTCAAATTTCATAAATAAGTCGATGAATCTCTAATTTTTTTGAAACTTTTGTAAACTTGGCGCCGCTTTCATCGGGATTATTAAAATGAAATGGAAAAGAAATTTTTGAAACAAAATTACTCCGTCAAAACTTTTGAAACAAGTCTACTGTGTTTTTTAATACTCTCCATAATGTAGAAATTAAAAATGAATTGGAATAATTTAGAATCGAAAATCGCTTGAAAAGCTAAATTTTCCGTTGCAAACAAACAGCTTGCTGCCTATAAAACTGAAGGTGTTGCAGTTTTATAAGTTCCACATTCAAATGGGAACTCATATACTGAAGCAAAAATACAGTAACAACACATATTCCTCTATATCGTCCGTATCCGTTCGTAAATTATCTAATAGACGTGGTCTAACACAGTTATTTAAATTTACGTTTCTACCGCCGTCCAGCGTTAAATGTTCTTCGGCAAAATGCAGACAAGGCCACAATTTATAAAAATTGTTCAAATTGCCGACAACATCCTCGATCATTTTTAACAGTAAATTTGATTGGGCTGCCCTATTGAGAATTCCATCAGTGTATATGCCATATCAAAATTTAATTCAATGTCTAAAGATGACAGAAAAATGCATAGGTACTACTAGGTAGTGGGTATTAAGTATTTCTATCCGACGATACGAACCACGATCTCCAAAATCCCCATTATATTTATTTTAAGTTTCCTATTAGTTTTAATCAGACTCATTCGGACCAAATTATTTTAAAGTAATGCTTAATAAATCTAAAAGAAAAACACTTTTTAGTGTTCCTGAACGTGTTAAGGATGTTTGTAAACGTGGATATTTTTAATAATAAAACTTAGCCCTATGCCGTAGCAGAAGAGAACTTTGAATGACATTTATTAAAAAATCTAATTAGTTATGTATATATTGTTACTGCCAGGGATACGAAGAAAAAGCAAGGCTTATGTCGATACATACACAAATTAAAAGATTAAAAGGCAGGAATTCAATCTTTAGTACTATAAGGTATCAAGAACACAACTTGAAATATTATTTCCTGGGGAAATCAGTCAGTCATATAATTTTGCAAGGAGGGACAAGCCATAACCATGATAGAGAAGATGAATCTGCCTTAAGAAGACAATAAATGAGCAATATTTTAAACAGAAAATTGTTGAGGATATCTCTTCAAGGCCAACCAGACTGATCCACCAAGAGTTACGTCGATCAAGCTTTTCTGAGTTTACGGTAAGGATGTTAATTTATTTCGGAAAAACGTGAACTGTGCTCGATTGGTTTCCAAGAAGTGTTGAAGAATTCCAAGACATGATGGAAAACGGTATTGGTATGGAAAACGAATATTGATGGTTCGGATAATATTCTGTGATTTACTACCAAAAAAAACCCATTTGTATTGACGGAATCTTTTATAGTGCCTCACAAGTTTTCTCGCAAATATTGGTGATTTATGGGTTCCACGATAATATTTATATACCGTTATTATTTTTCTTTTGTCTATTAAGTCCCAAACTTCACATGAATGGGCATTTACTTATCATCATATATACAAATTCAATCCTAAAAATATTTACGTAGATATCAAGGTGACGATATACTTGGTTATTAAAAACGTCTTTCCTAGTGTTCAAATTTAAGGATGTAGATTTAGGCCATTTAGGCCAAAATTGGTTCAAAAACATTTAAATTCTTGGCCTGGCATCCGAATACAAAAAACCTGATTCGGATAAGGTGATTTTGGGAAACCATTTTTGGCTTACCATTTTTAGATCCAACCAAATTTACAACTGTTTTACAGAAGATTTAATGGAAATTTAACCGCAAGATTTAACCGCAAATTTAACCGGACTTAAACGTTTTGTGACAAATTTTTCATAACTACCTGACACAATCTTCATCCTCTTCAATATTCATAGTTTTCTAAAACATCGGATTTAATACTCTTTCCTAATCTATATAAATATTTTATGTATATTGTAATGGAGAATATAGTTACCCAAACACTTACACTCTTTGCTAAGAAAATTTAAGGAATCGAAAATGGTTGATGTCCATAGATAATCTATAACAAAAAAGCTGTGACGGACTAGATATTAATTCCAGCAGACCAAGCGATTGCACTCTCGTGTTCTAAGATTGCAATTTAATTATGTTGATCAACTGTACTATAAACTATTTTATGTAAGATTGGCTTTGGATCAAGCTAGTGAAACCTTTTAATACTTAAAATTCGCTTGTAATGAGACTGACGTCATACAACCTCGAGCGTTGCAGATAGAGTCTTAGGCCCGAATGCATAGTCGACCCTAAGGGGAGGAGAACACTTAAGGGTTCCCTTTAACTGTCATTTGTATTGCATAGTCGAAATCTTAAGGGGTCCCTTTGTCGGCGCTTGCGCAATAGGTCGCGTTTGCTTTCCTCCCTTAAGTGGCCATTTGACGTCCCTAAGTGCGGGTTCCTAACCTCACTTGTGTGATTTGTTTTGGTTATGTTTACTCGCGATAATATTCTATAGTTGTGAACGTTTATACGGCTGGTAGTGATATGGAGGAGTTCGATTATTTATTCGAGAACGAAGAAGACGAGTTAGCAGTCACGATACCGCGAAGGTATATTAGAGACGGCAACAACCCATTAGAATTTTATTCTGAAATTGAATTTCGGAAACGGTACCGTTTCTCTAAAGAGATAACCACGGATGTGTTGTTGCCGATTCTTCAGGAAGAATTGGAGAAACCCACGAGAAGAGGACTCCCTATGTCACCTATGTTGCAACTACTTATTGCTTTAAGGTTCTATGCTAGCAATAGTTTCCAAGTAATTATGCATATTCTAAAAAGCAGTGCTTATAATTGTACAATGTATATTTTACATTTTAGATGATACATGGAGATCTCAGGTCGTTCCACCAAGCAACAGTCTGTAGAGTTGTGAGACGGGTTTCCACAATATTAGCCAGGCAAGTGGGTACATATGTTCGATTTCCACGCCATGAGAATGAAAGGCGAGAAGTGGTTAGAAAATTTTATGAAATGGCCCATTTCCCAAAAGTCATCGGGTGTATCGATTGCACACATATTCGGATCGTACACCCTGGGGGAAACAATGCTGAGGTTTTTCGAAATCGAAAGCGTTACATGTCACTCAATGTACAGGTAAATAATTTTGTTGTCAGGTAGCATGGAATATGTAATTATCATAAATTTTATACCTCAATTGTGAAATATCCATTTTATATGTTGTCTATGATGCATATATTCAAAGTATATCCCTATTCTGTTAAAATATATCTATATTTTTAGGTGGTTGCAGGACCTAACATGGAAATATTTGACATTGTTGCTCGTCATCCAGGCTCCACCCATGACAGTCGTATATACATGAGGAGTGCAGTACGTGCTCGATTTGAACAAAATGAATTTCCTGGCCTGATATTATTAGGTGACAGTGGGTATGCTTCAAGTCGTATATTATTAACACCGTTTCTGGAACCTGCAAATCCACACGAAGAAAGATACAATATTGCACATATACGAACTCGAAATACTGTGGAACGACTGTTTGGCATATGGAAAGGCCGTTTTCCATGTCTAAGAGGTCCATTAAGGACAAATTTACAATTGTCCTTAACAATTATATGTGCAGTTGCCGTTTTGCACAATATTGGACGGCAACAAGACAATTTCGTGTTAAATGATGAGCACAATGATCAGGAAGAGGAAGAGAACATAGGTATAGCTAATGGCAATCCAGCTGGAGCAATGTTTAAAAGAAATTTTGCCATTATGCATTTTTAATTTCTAAAATATATATATACCCATCGAAATTTGTACTTCTTATTACACCAATAGTATAGCAGTACCATACACCAACATAAACAAACACACAATACTACTCACTACTCTATACAATTTTACTAAATATATACAACTAAAAAACCAACATAAACAAACTTGCACTACCGACTACACTATAATATTCTTATAAATATACACATTTATTCTTGAAGCTTCTTTAATTCTGCCTGAAGCCGCACTGCAGACAATTTAACTTCGTTACGTGCCGCCTCCATCCGCATAGCATGCAGCTCCCGCTGTTGGATAATACTCTCCTCCACCTTCTGGCATTGCAGCTGAGCCAGCCGGGAGTACCGCCACCTTTTGGTCCCTTCTTGTGTGGGAGTGACGAGCGCCTTCCTCTTCGGAGTACTAGTACCTAACAAATTCATTGTTGTACGTTGATAATTTTTTTTTCAACATTTTACATACTTTTGGGAAGTGCCGCTGCCTCGGGCAAATCCCTCGATGTTGATGGTAGCGATTGCAAAGTATTAGTATACTCCGTCTCTTCTTCTATATGGGGCTCCCTCCTTCTGTCTGCCTCCCCTAAGACATACATTTGTATAAATTTTTCATTTATCACTTTTCGGCATCTTACTTTCTGAGACAAAGTTACTCGTTGAATCGAAGGGATTATCTAGTTCCACATCTATATAGGGTATGGCTGCTGCGGCGAACTCCAGCACACTGTCTTTCTCTTCTGGAAGGGGCGGTCCGCCACCCGTTCTTAATTGATGCGCTGTCCTCTTTGTGTTCTCTTGCCGTTTTCTAAAACCACACTTTTTGTAGCACGTTTGCAATGATCATGTTGTTTGACTTACTTCTGTTTAATATTTTCCCAGCACTTTCTTAACTGCTTAGTACTCCTACTTGTGCAGCCTTGGCTGCAGAACACTTCTCTTATATTTTCCCACGCTTCACTTTTCACCTTCAAAGTTGCGCCATCGGTTTGTTTATTTTCTAAGATGTCTTTTTTCTCTGCGATCAACTGAACCAGCAGCAACTTCTCAGCTTCGGTAAAATGCGGCTGCCTCTCCATTTTTTCTCGACTTAACAAACCCACTACACTGCTCAACTATTTGGCGTGGCCAAGCCAAGCGTTCGAATCGTATAACGATGATTAACGTCACAAAACATATAGGTTAACATCTCTGTCATGAAACACTCATATATGATAAACCGAACTACCACAGAATCATGAAACATACATTTCTCCACTTTGCCGACAGCGTTGCCACAATTATCCTTTTCTTAATAAAGGGTCCCTTAAATGACGACTATGCAATGCCTTTAGTATCCTAACATTAAGGTGTTCTTTATAAAGGCGCCCTTGCGCCTTAAGGGGTTCTTTATTTAAGGGACGACTGTGCATTCGGGCCTTAAAGTAATGTGGGGTACATTTATCGTGTGTCAAATCGATCGAAGGATCTATCTATATGCCCGAGGTTGTGTGACGTCGGTGTCATTTCGAGTGATTTTTAGGTATACTCCGCTTGGACCCGGTAAAATTCGCTGTTTACTAACGAAGGAGTATGTTGCAATTTCTTTCATGAAATGAATTTTGTAGAGAAAGCAGTGTATGATACTGCAGCAATTTTAATTGTATTGTATTTTTAAATTAGGTTGAACGTATCATCGATGGTGTGTCTCACTGGAGTAAATGGAGCGAATGAATCGAATGAAAGTTCTATAATGATGTTCTTGGGTTTCTATAAAGTGTTTTAGCTGTTGTTTTTGGGCGGATGTTTTACATTTAAAAAATTAGTTATAAATGCTGTGAAGCAAACGAAAACATGTAGAGTGAATTATTGTTTATTTAGATAATAGTAAACTAAGTATTAAATATTTAGTAGTGAGTAAATTTTGATTAGCAAATGATTGGTGACAAATAAAGATCAAAGATGACTCTCATACGAGTTATATAAGTTTGACTTTAATACTTCTCTAATTAAAATGAGCT